>JALXJV020000006.1:16844078-18044078 GCA_024633595.2 Lepomis macrochirus
TTTGGAACGAAATCATGAAATGCATCTTTGTTTTGACAATAAATTTAGATGCTCAAGGAAACACTGACGGAGAACAATGTAAGATTGCAGTGTAGCTGACAACCTCGCCTCCATCCTACATTATCTCTGAACAAATCTGAACACATTTCTCTATCCTGCATTACACGAGTCAGGCTTTTGATGTCCTCTGTTTTTGTGTTAAATGTTCGTGTCGGTGTGATTGTTAGGTGCAACATATGGCTTTGTTTAGGTGTGTGTGTTTGATCTCCAACTCCTGACAGTCAGAACAGGTGTGTGTGTGTGTGTGTGTGTGTGTGTGAGAGAGGAAGGGAGGGAGCAGATGCACATGCATGTTCAGGCACTCAAACACACGTTTCACATGCAGGTCTATTCATACGAGGTACTTCTTTCCTTGGAGTTTTTCTTTTTGATGATGTTCTTTTTGATATGTCTTTTCTGTTCTCTCTTGTCTTGTCCCCTATTTGTCTTCTTCTCTGTCTCTTCCAGGTAAATCCTACACAATGATTGGTCATGATGACTCTCTCCAGACTCTGGGTATAATCCCCTGTGCCATCTCTTGGTTGTTTAAACTCATTAATGAGAGGAAGGAGAAAACAGGAGCACGCTTCTCTGTTCGTGTCTCTGCCGTCGAGGTCAGTGTTACTGACAATTTGAAACATTCCCTGCAGAGATAAACAGATTCCATTACTGACATAGATCTGAAAAAGGAGGCTTCTGACTAGTAGTGGCAGTAGCTGTAGTGCTAGCACTGTACTATCTGACATCAGTAGCCTATAACTGTAATATTTTTTTATTTGTAATATTTTTAACTTTGTGCGTGTGGATAGGTTTGGGGAAAAGAGGAGAACCTTAAGGACTTGCTGTCTGAAGTAGCTACAGGCAGCTTACAGGATGGACAGTCACCTGGAGTCTACCTGTTTGAGGACCCTATCTGTGGCATGCAGGTACTCACACAAACACACTGCAGCTGACATTAGTTTATAATATGGTTGCTGAAGATTAAATCCAATGAGTGTGTGTGTATATGAACAGCCTCAGGCCTTGTATCAATATGCTTTACCTTTGTTTTTCAGCCTCAGGCAATCCTCTGTTATCTCACCTACTGCGGAGGGTGCATGCTCAAAGCAGCATAAGAGCTTTAATATGCCATTAGAGTCCCTTTTATTTCAAAATAAACTAGGCATCTTTTAAAACACCAGGTTCAGAAATAGCTAATGTATTGATCTATTTTACTTAAAATACACTCATTGCTTCTGACTGGCAGAAGTCAGAATCTAAGAAGAACCGTGTTGAGTGCAAAAGACTTGAAAAAACAAAATAATGGAAGAAGAATTTTTTTCTATTTCTGTCACTTTATATTCAAGCTTTTTTTAAATCGACTTTGCTCACCGACATTTTTGAATTTACTAATGAGCATGATTCAGGCAGCAAAAAGCTTCTTGCGTGGAATTAAGTCTCATTACCATTATAATTATCATCATTCATTTTAAGGTAGTAACTACATAGCAGTCTGAATAGTGTGTGTGGCTGCAGTTATATGTTTATAGGATTATAGGGTCTGATACAAGAACATCTGTGTAATCCTTAACTAATCTGACATAATCTCATCAGTAATGATACCCTGCACTACCACACACACACACTCTCTCTCGTTCTCTCTTTTCCCTCCCTCTATCGAAAATGCTTTATTTGAATATACCAATCACACATTCAGAATCCTCCTAGTACACAATAGTACAAACAGTGTTTGATACTTCTCGGTAGGTAAATCGAGCCCTAGCTAAGATTAAATGGTCCCTCTTGTCTGACTCTCTGTCCTTCATTATGATGTATATATGGGCAATAATCAGACAATTCTTCTCTTCCCACACATCTTCCAGCTTCAGAACCAGTCTGAACTGCGTGCTCCAACCCCAGAGAAGGCAGCCTGGTTTCTGGATGCAGCCATAGCTGCTCGCCACAGTAGCCAACGCACCAACACGACCGAAGAAGAACATAGGAACTCACACATGCTGTTTACATTACACATATACCAGTATCGCATGGAAAAGACAGGCAAAGGAGGGAGTAAGTACGGTCATTGACATCATCACTGTTAAATATTACTATTCTGATTTTATAGTAGAATAAAATCAAACATCTGAATAAAATCTAACATGCTGTTTACCATTGAAATATTGCCACATGGAAGAGAAAGGAGTGAGTGTACACAGTAATAGATAGTGATACACTAATCAGTCTATTTATCTATAGCCTCTATGGATACATAGGGAGCTTGAGCACCAGAATTCTCAACACAGTTGCAAACATACCTATCACAGACTGTATAATCCCAATATGTATTCTGTGTTTGGTTAATTCATGTCTACATTAATAACTGGGTGATAATGATGCAAGAGTAGTTTATTTGTGTGTAAACACATTTGACAAAGAGAGAGACTGTGACAGCTGTCTGATAATAATCACTTTCAGTAATCAAACAGATGCATCCATATGAGAGAATAAGGCAGATTGTGTTTACCTTGTGTGTGTG
The DNA here is from genome assembly GCA_024633595.2 of Lepomis macrochirus. NCBI lineage: Eukaryota > Metazoa > Chordata > Actinopteri > Centrarchiformes > Centrarchidae > Lepomis > Lepomis macrochirus. Next base: position 16,846,633 of record JALXJV020000006.1, read on the forward strand.
TGTGTGTGTGTGTGTGTGTGTGTGTGTGTGTGTGTGTGTGTGTGTGTGTATGTGCATGAGTACATGCACATGCAGGCAATAAGGATGTTTAAGGATGACATAAACAACTAACGTGTCACTGCACACATAGTTTCACAACATGTTTTCAGCTATGTCTGACTCACATAATTTAATACAATTTCTAACAGTCTTAACCTTTAGAGAGCTTGGTTTCCCATTGTGTTGCTACAGAATTCAGAAAAACATCTCAGCTACAACCTTTGGTCATGTTGGTACACATTCTCAGGATTCATTTAGGAAATTATATGTGTGTGTATGTCTATAGTACACTGAGGTGTATAATCAAAAGTATACTACTGTAACAATCTAGTCTATACTCTGTGAAAATATCACTACAGAATGTTTTATTGTTTGTTTATTTGATCTGAATCATAGATTATCGGATTCTGATCTTACCCCACAAATCAATTGACGTACACATTGAGCACCTTTTAAAAGCCAATATTTTTTTGTGGTAAATTGAACTTGCAAAATGATCGCTACATTGATGTGAGACTGACTTTATTTTGTTCCCTTTCCTTTCACCCTCATCTTATATCATTACCCGTTACCCCATTCCTCTTCCATATTGACAAATCTTTTCATTTTGCTAGTGTCAGGAGGTCGTAGTCGCCTCCACCTGCTGGACCTGGGCAGCTGTGATGTCAAAGTACTTGGAGGAGAAGGAGGTGGGAAAAGCAGGGAGAACTCCTCACCCAGCGCGGCCACTCTGTGCCTTTCTCTGTCTGCCCTTGGCAATGTGATCCTGGCCCTGGTCAACGGGAGCAAGCACATCCCATACAAGTAAGGTGGTGTGAGCATATGTGAGGAGAGTGGGGGTGGAGAGGAGAGGAAAGATGAGGAGAGCAGGATGTTTTGGAGCTGGAGGAGATGAGGACAGGAAAGCAGATGAGCGATCTCTTAAGTTGCTTCAGGTTTTGAGGACTTTATGTTATAAACAACAGCAGCTGCTGTTACATATTCATCACATTCACTTTGCTGGTTAACAGACTGGCAATGAGACCAAAGGAAAGAGAGAGATAGTGCAGAGATGGAGCGATAATTCAGACACTGCCGCCAGAAGTAAAGAGTAAGCAGGTAGAAAATTTAAAAAATACAGTACACCATACAGTGTGTACATTATATGGACCAAACTCTAAATTTCCTCATTTCCTCAATTTCTTTTTTTCTTCCCTCCTTCCTCCTCACTCTCTTTAAGGCAGTGTAGTTCTGTGCTTCGTGCTGGGTTAATTTAATCACCAGCTTTTGCATTTACATTTCAAAACAACCTGCTACCTAACATTGAAGCAAAGCTGTGCTGAGTCTGGTTTGGCACTGGTGACTCAGACTGCTGTTAGGGGGTTTGGACTGGTTACAATGTATAGTATGTCATGTTATTGACACTTCTCAAGATCCAACGGACAATAGTTGGTTCTTGAGAAGGGCTATAGTCAGCAAGATATATAAAGCAGCAATTAGCCATTATCTAAGTATCTTCTTTCTTTGAATGTAAGAGAAAGATGGGTCAGTGTCGTCATACTGTACAAGAATTAGCTAGCATTTGGAGACAGTGGGGTATAATCTAAAGAGCACCTCCAAAATGAAAGAAATTTGAGAAACCATAGCAGAGTCAATGCTAGTGGCTCTGTGAGGTTGTGCTTAAAGTATGTATATCAGAGCTAAATGCTAACATCAGCATCCTAACAAGCTAGTAATGACAATGTTAAGCAGCTAAGTGAATTATGAGCAGATAATGAAATTACGTTGTTAACTATTTCAGTATCTAATTAGTACTAAACAGTGTTGGGAACGTTACTTGAAAAAAGTAGTTATAGTTATAGTTACTCACTACTTGTTCCAAAAAGTAACTGAGTTAGTAACTGAATTACTCTGTTATAAAAGTAACTCGTTACCAGGGAAAGTAACTATTTGCGTTACTGTTAAAAAAAAAATCTCTGCTGCTTCATCAAATCTCTATTTAGCTGTTGTGTGTGTGTGCGTGTGTATGTGTGTGTGTGTGTGTGTGTGGCACGTGTGCTGGCATGTGTGTAAAAGCACTGGCTCTGATTGGCTACCAAGAAACTGCCTTAGCCAACATAATCGCTGGTTGAAAGGCACCCGAGCTTCTCTTGTCCCTCGTCTCTCCCCGCTGACAGAGTTTAGCAGGCAGGCGAGAACGGGAACAGGTGAGCGCCACGTTACGCCCAGAGAACCTGATATGGAGAGCGCAGCGTACCGGTCCACTTCAAGCACTGCCTACCTCGTTATTAACCCACCTCCTGACTAGCTGTGTGAGCCAGCTGGTGCGTTCGGATTACACAGTTTATTACATAGTAACGCACCGCATTTAACGACCAGTAACGTTAACGGCGTTGTAACGATGGGAAAAGTAATTAGTTAGATTACCCCGTTACTGAAAAAATAACGCTGTTACGTAACACCGTTCTTTTAAACACCGTTATTCCAAACACTGGTACTAAAAACAAAATACAGCTAAGGCTGGCAGAAATGTCATCAGTTTTTCAGTTATTTGGTCATAAAGCAAAATATTGGACGAAGTAAAAGTTTGATGATCACTTTAAAGTTCATCCTGTGGGGTAAATTAAAGTCCAAAATCTACCGTTACTTCCAATCCTACTGGTGCCGCTAGAGAAAAAGTCTGCGGTATTCATCCTCAGGGCATCATGGATATTTGTACCTAATTTCATGGCAATCCATTCAACAGTTGTTGAATTGAAATTTTTCTAAAAGACAAACATGTCAACCTCTTGGTGGCACTAGAGAAACAGTCATGGAATCACCAGTGTCATTTAGGTTTCATCATCTGGGGACCATGAACGTCTATACAGCTGTTCATAGCAATGCATCTATTTGTTGTTGAGATATTTCGACAATTACTAACAGTATTTCCTGTGATGTGACAATATTGAAAGCAAAGCCAAATCCAGTTCAGTCCAGGAACTCTGCTTTGTTAATTTCGTCACAGTTAAGGACTGAGCCTGTCCACCAGTGCTTCATTACTTTGTGGCTGTTCTTATAATCGCAAAGTCAACACTTTGTGATGACAAGAATGCAAGCATCTCAGCATGATGCCAGACAGATGGCAGTCTTGCAAGACCCACGTTTCAGCCACAACATGTTGATTTAAAGGCTCTTCCCACATTCACTGAACATCAACCTTTCTCTTTAGGGAGCTTCTTGCCCAAATCAGACTACTCCCTTGCTGGATCTCTTTCCTAGCCCACCTATTCAGTCATATAACTCCCTAAATGTTTCCATTAAATGAACTCCTATACTGTCTGGAGTCTCGGGACACAATCAGTTGTTCCATATCCTATTTGACAATTGCAATTCTTAATGTTAGTAATATAAGCATAGACATTTTAGCGTGCTCCAGGAAAGTCTAGATTGTCTTAATTTATTAGTTCTGTCATACATAAGTACAAATCTGATAGTGAACCACTTGTTTCCCTGCATGGCTTCTTCAGGTGCGCTGCTTAATATTAGTTTATTGTAATAATCTTGATCTATGAATTTAGACGCTGCATTCGTTATTGGTTAGTTTTAATCATGGAGCATCATGTTTCATATATTAGTCTTCATAGTTCTGTAATATATCTAGCACAGGCTGAGAGGTAAGATCTAATCCAATGTCCCCAGCTCATGAATTAACATGCAAATGAATACTTCATGAGTCATGAATTTACCTACATTAATCTCAGGGAGAGATATAGAGAGATAGAGATATACTGAGGGAGAGAGAGGAGGGTTTGTTGAGGCCTCAGGCAGCAAACAGAGAAAGAAGAAGAGGAGAAGAGCATAACATCGAGGAAGAGGGAGGTCAAGATAGGAGTGTGTACATGCTTGTGTGTGTGCATGTGAATGTACACATATGTGTGTGAGACATGGCTGGAGGCTGTGTTTTTAGAAAAGGGGGACAGCAGCATGAGGTATTGGGCCACAGAGGAGTTTTACTCACTGTCAGCCTGCAGGCCTCAACACACACGCACACACACACACACACACACACACACACACACACATACACACACAAAAGGCTATGAATGATTGCAGTAGCCCACCCAGGAGAAAGTCTTTTCTTAAACACACAGCCTACTTTTACTCTCTGCTAGTATAATCTCTCTGGGACATAGATCATCTCCCAATATTAGAGTACATAATATCCAGAGTGCTTCTCTGAAGACTTTGTTAGCTTTAGTCTGGAATAGCAACCTTTCATATGTGTTAGCAGCATCAATCATTAACTCTAATCAATACTATAACATAATTACCATTAAGTTTGCCTTTTGAATGTTTTAGTCTAATTTATATGAATATGTTAACCTGGTGTTTATCATTATTAAACAAACTATTAGTATTCTCTGCAACTTGGAGAAATGTTGTGTGTTCTTAGTTATTAATAATCCTTCGTCAGACGTGTGGGAGTCTGTTGGAAAATCGACCAGTTTTGTCACATCTTTGAGTGACAGTGTGCATTTCCAACGTGTCTTTAGTCTCACGTCTCGGTGTATGTGCGTTACTAGGGACAGCAAGCTGACCATGTTGCTAAGGGAGTCGCTAGGCAACATGAACTGCCGGACCACCATGATTGCTCACATCTCTGCCTCACCCGGAGATTTCTCAGAAACGCTTTCCACCATCCAGATAGCTTCCCGCGTCCTCCGCATGAAAAAGAAGAAAACTAAAGTCACCGTGGTGAGTTTGAATCAAACCTCGATGCTTTATTAAAATTGGGAGATAGTTTCTCATTAAACTAAAACTCGAGTTCAGGATAAAGACAACTACAGTCACTAGTAAGATACTTTGAACAGATGGACACATAACTGTTAATCAGTGTCAATGTTACAATAATACACCTGCTCATAATCTTGCCATTGCACTGCATAGTGTTTTATTTCTGGAGTTCATGTGAAAATCTTGGATATTTATAACTACAAATTGAAATGACTGTTCTTTGAATGATGTGTTTTGTGCTGAGTTGATATTGTGCATTTTATCACCTCCTCTTCCTTTCCAATGACATGTGCGCCATGTGTCACCTTTCACTTCGCACGCTCACCTATTTCAAAACTGTTTTGCTGACGAATAAGGGGCGAGGGCTTCAGAGCTCTAAAAATAAAGCTCCAACTGGAGAAAACTAAGTGAGACACCATATACCAAATGGCAGTCTGTGATAGAAATAGGAATCGTTACTTTAAATGAAAGTTCTTATGTTAAATCAGATATTATGTTGCTTGAATAAGATGCATGCTGTCTTGATGTCATCCTTTTTTCTTCCTTCTCAATCTTTCCCGTTTCTCTCCAGTGTGAACTGTCAATTAAAGGCAAAAAAAAAAAAAGTTCTTCTAAAAAGGGATTATTTTCTCTCTCGCCTCCTCCTCGCCCATCTGTGTCCCTTCTCAGCAATACACCTCCAGCTCCTCTGGAGGAGAGAGCTCCTGCGAAGAGGGTCGCATGCGTCGTCCGACCCATCTGCGACCTTTCCATCAGCGTGGTGACACTGACTCTGACCTTCCATTGCTACGACTGTCCAGTGACCCTGACGAATACTCGAGCAGCGAGCAGTCATGTGACACAGTGATCTATGTGGGCCCAAATGGGGCTGCGGTGTCAGATAGAGAGCTGACGGACAATGAGGGACCACCAGAATTTGTACCAATTATTCCCGCTTTGCTTCGAGGCAAAACATCAGAGCAGCAGCAAACACAAAGTCAAAGTCAGGCAGCTGGAGCTCAGAACAAGGTAATTTAAATAGGTTCATCTTTAGAGTTTTGACAACCAGGAGTAATCAGAAGAATATTTGTTGTAAAGTGACATAAATGACTTATTTGTCTGTGATTTCTGCTCCAATAGGTGCAGTCTCAGCCACAGGACCAGCCCAGTGGCCCCTCTCAGTCGCTGCCTCAGCCTGCTCAGTCACTTCTTGGGCAGCCATTGGCCCCGGTTCCAGAAGAGGGAGCTGAGTGCCTGAAGTGCAACACCTTTGCAGAACTGCAGGAGAGACTGGACTGTATAGATGGCAGCGAGGAGGTAATAACAGTTTTCTGTCCTTTTGTTGTTTTTATTATTACAAGAAAAGTAAAACTTGTCTGTTAGTTTGATGGGATCTGTATTTGATGGTATATTGAAAGTGTGACAGGTTGTTTGACAAGTGGAACACTTTATTCAAATGGAAAAAATATTTTTTCTGTAACTGCTATTTGCTTGCGCTATCTGCTTGCTCTTTGCTTGTCATTGCTTGAGCTGTGGTGGCAATACCTTATTATTGTTGTTAGTAGCTCAAGTGATCTTGTTTATTTTCATCCACCAGCGTTGGAGGCAACATAAGTGCAGAGCAATTCCTTTGTCAAAAATAAAAGCAAACTATTTCAGGTATTCTCACATGAAGAATGGAAGTTTTTTTGCTTTTTCATCCATCCCTCTGCCCTTTTGTGCAGGTAGCAAAGTTCCCCTTTGAAGAGGTTCCAGTGAGTAGACAAGGTGCCAAACAAGAACCATGTCCATCTTCAGGCACCCCAACCTCAGCTCCTGGCTCTGCTGCTATGTCGGATACAGAAACCAAAACAGGTTTATATATTTTTTTTACGTATACTGTAGATACACTTTAGATGCATGTTGTGTCTTTTACTTTTGGGACCCTGATAATTTAGTGGCTTTGAAGGCCTCCGTAGCTCAGTGTGGCAACTGTATTTCTCTAATTCAGCATCAAGTCCCATTTTACTGTGCCTGTAACCTTTGGTCTGGGATTTGTTTGGTCCAATATCTCTAGGCTCTGCGTGTGCTGTAGGAGGTGCAGTGCAGTCCTCCTTCTCCTCAGTAGCAGCAGAAGCAACAGCCTCCAGGAGGAGGACCAATGACCAACAGCTGCAGGAGATCAAGGAGGTGGTGGAAGAGGCAGAGCTGGCTCAGACAATGATCCACAGTCTGGCTCAGAGTTCTGGTTCCCCCATAGTTACTAGTACCAGAAGTGTTACAGGAAGTAGTAGCATCACCTCTAACCCCGTGCATAGGGCCAAGAGCTCCCACATGCATGACAGGTGAGGACAGGTGCCCCCAAAAGAAAAAAATAACTGTGAATTTTATTAAGGAGTAGCCCTTTTTCTTGCAGATGTTTCTATCAGCCATTGGAATGTGTTTGACTTTCTTTGACGAGGTGTCTCACTTATTGTCTCTCTGAACAGCCACGAGAGTTTGAATGTGGGCAGTAACGCTGAGGCGAAGGCACGCCCACTTGGATCACCACGCCTCGGCATCGCCAGCTTGACCAAAACCTCAGACTACAGGTAAAGTACATGAATACATATCTGTGCAATAATAACAACGACAGATTTAACTTAAGTCCATAATGTTGATCCTCGTATTCTTCCTCAGGCCACCGTCCTCCCCATCCCAGCGGTGTAAAGTATACACTCAGAAGGGCGTGATGCCGGCAACGCCCCCTTTGTCCTCACACACTCTGGCTCAAGATGGCCAGGCCACAGATGCTTTGACCTCAGACAGTAGGCACCTTTCTACCTGTTTATGCTTGAAAATTGTGTTTATACAGACACTTTGAAATACATGTTTCATAATTATGATTGATATTTAAACTTTTAAAAATTTAACTTTCAATAATTACTACTTGTTTTTTTTATATGTTGTTAACAGTCAACAGTCTATGTTACTGTCTTACTGTAAGGCATATAATATAGTCACATTGGTTTGAAATGTATTATACACTTGGAAAACAACATTAATTACGATGCCAAATATTTGTTTCTGGTTCTGTAGACAGTTTGGCTGCAGACAGTGGCCGATCCTCCACAGAGTCTGTGCTGTCCAGGACTTCTCCGGTGGGCATGAGCCCACAAGTCCGAGAGCCAACTCCGTCTCTGTCTGCCAGCCTGGGCTCAGCTGAGACACTCTGTGACGATGACGTCCCGCCGATACCCATGGATACTCACAGGGATGGTGAGTGGCACGGCTATTTTTACACAGGGAAAGGGGAGTGAGATGCGAAAACCCTTACAATTATGACAACAAATATGTACCACACTAAGCAAGAACAAAATGAGCAAATGTGGTAACTTGTTTCTCATAATCAGGACCTGCAGTATCTGGAGGAACAGTTGGACCTCTCTCGCTTGGGGAGGATGAACTCGTGTACCCTGTGACTTCTGGAGGTGAGGAGGACCTTCATGTAGCTCTCATGGAGACTCAGGCCCTGACTTGTCGTCCAATGAGCATCATCAGCTTCACCGGAAACTGTTGCTCTGTCACTGCCCTCGCCTCGGCCGCTCAAGCTGTCAGCATCATCAGCGGTACAGCTGAGGATGGAGCTGTGGAGAATTATTTCATGCCTGCAGGTCCTGCAACGACCTCAGGGGTTGTTGCCATGGCAGAGGTCGGTGTGATAACTGGCATGCGGATATGTGTGTTTAACTAAAGCAAATGGCTGATTTGAAATTATTTGAACCATAAAAAAACATATAGCCACCATAGCAAAGGTCATAGACTAGGGCTGTGGGGCAAACATGGCTGCCAATGAACACTGAAATTTTTCTTATTACGGAGTAAGGCTGGACAACAAAACAATAATTATTGAGAAATAATTTTTTTCAACAATATAACATTTGTTATATTGTATAACAAATGTTCAATAAATATTCAATAAATGTTTGATTTAATTCACTTAAATTAGGACTTACTTAGGACAAATTAGGACTTACTTGTTGTATTAAGATTTTATTTTTAGAGTAAAAGGACTGAAAAAAGCTGAATTTTACTCATGCATATTTGTTGACAAAGCTTTTATCACAATTGTTTTTAATATTCTACCTCAGATTTGTGAAGTGATCCACTGTTTGGCAAAATCAGCCTTTAAACTTAAAAGAAATAACGATTTGATACTTGATAATTATCGATATCAAAAGATATGAAACTTTTTATTGTGATAACATTTTTGGCCATATCGTCCAGCCCTATTACAGAGGTATATATGTTAAATGTATAGCTTTTTTAATTCAAAACATATTAATTAATTCAGATAAAAATTCAGACATGAAGCAGATTTTTTTTACAAAATGCTTGCTGTGTTGATGAATCATATATTATTTATTATATTCAATGATACTTCATGTGACAATTATTTTTAGCTGAAGAATTTGAATAAAGTCTAATGAAGATGGCAGCCTATTTGTACTACTAGTCCAGACCCTAAATCTTATACTAAGTAAATGATTGTTGTCTGGATATCAAGATGCCATGGCTGATTGAATTGTGTCCTGTGGTAGGTTGCCATGGCCAAGCTGCGGATAGAAGGTGAAGCCTTAGCCACAGTGATGTCTACCTCTGGGTCACCCATCTCCTCCTGGATGAGCGATCTGAGCGTGGGCAGTGAAGCTGACCAGTCGCTCCACAGCTTCAGTCAGTCTCTGAGCCAGCAAGGGGAGGCCCTGGCTGAACCTGAACCCAGCCAGAGCCTTTCCTTTGGAGTGGAAGGGATGGGTGGTTATGAAAGCTGTGGCAGCCTGAGAAGAGGGAGTCTGGAAGGGGAGGTGGTGCTGTCAGAAAACGGGAGTGATAAGGGAACTCCAACCAAAGACAGGCTGAGGAAACTGCCTCCGTCCATGGCTAAAACAAACATTCAAATTCTGGCAGGAGCTAGTAACTTCTCTCCCTTCAAGACCACCCTCAGTGTGCACCCATGTGCGGCTGTCAAACCCATGGTTTTACAGGAACCAAGCATGCTCCCGTCACCTACCAAAACTAGCTTAATGAAAGACCCAGGCAAATTGAATGCACAACTTTTAGCTTCGATTTCCAGTGAGATGAGCTTTGAAGACCCCTGGTTGAAGCGCGGATTGGAGGAGGGGAGGTCTACGGAGCTTGTGTGTGAAGTGAAGCCGGGGAAGAAAGAGGCAGAGCATTTAAAGAACCAGGCTGGAGCTGGGACCGGAGACTACCGGAGCTTCTGCAGGGATGGTAAGCAGGGCCAGACTGGGATAATAAGTCAGGCCAGGAATGTAACATCCCAGGCCAATCTCTACATGTTCACAATATACCACGTATAGTGTAACTGCTTTGTTAAAATATTTTTACTGTTTATGCTAGAAACATATCTTTAACATGTCTTCAGTTTGAGTAGTTAATATTATTTCCATATATACACATCTCATTATTTTCTAAATATTGTATTGATGCCATTTGTTTTGTTTGCTTGTTTTTTTAAATAATCAACCTGTGAAGGTTGCAATATTATAAAGTGCTGAGGGTCGCTGCTTTTTTTCTCTGGAACATAGCTGTAATTTTGCAGCATTTAGCTACACTTTCTGCCACGGCTTTTGTAGTTTGACTACGCTCTCTCTCAGTCTCACCTTTCTTGTCTATTTTTTCTGAACACTGCTCAGTCATGCGCACTCAACTCACAGATTAAATGTTGTGCTGATGTTTACATGCATGTGACCATTTGTGTGTGATTACGGGCAGAGATATTATCAGGTTAAAAGCAGGAAGAGGGCTGACAGTCTTTGGCCGACACATTGGCCTGACACATTGCGTGCTCCTGATGGCTGGCCTGGGCCTCATTGTATCAAATAGAGAAATGTTGGTTCAGAAGTATTTGCAGGATTTTTTAATTATTATATTATTAAATTCTAATTTGCTTTTCTTGCAGGTGGGGATAATGGCAGCTCTAGTTCAGGTGGTGAGGTTGTGTCGTCTCCAGATTCTGTTAAGAGAGTGGTGGATGGCTGCGAGATGGTTTCTGTTGTTGCCCAGGGAGAATGCCTGGCAAGTAACTACAGCCCAGATATCCACCGTACTGCCAGTCTTCCCCGCGGCTGGCACCGTCTCAACCGCCATGACGGCTTAGACAGCGGAATCGAGTACCGTAATCTTGGACTCACCGCTTCAACTCCCTGCAGTCCCCGTGCCACACTTGACCGCCGGGGATCAACTGGAAAACAGGGCTTTTTCTCCCACAAGAAGGGGGGAATCCCACCTCTGCCACCGGTACGGAAGTCCAGCCTCGACCAGCGGAACAGAGCAGCCAGCCCTCTCCACCAATTCAGCCATGGAGTTTCGTTACTGGGTAGCTCAGCAGATGATGCAGGTGTTATCAGACAACGAGGTTCCAGCATAGACAGCAGTAAACTTTTCAGCGCCAAGTTGGAACAGCTTGCGAATAGAACCAACTCTCTGGGTCGGGTCCACAGCTCCCACAATGGGTCCCACCACTACGACTGCTTCTCTCTGGAGAGAGGGGAGAGCCTGAGAGGAGGAGGAGGAGGAGGTGTGAGAGGGGACAGCACCATGCCTCGTGCTGGGCGAAGCCTCACCCGTGCTGGATCAGTATCTTCTCCTACTGGAAACAGTAGCAGCCCCAGTTTCAGTGCAAGTCCCGGTCCAAGCAGCGCTCCTCAGTCACCAGCCAAAACTATCAGCCAGTCAAAGATCTCAGCAGTCAGTAAGTTGCTGATGACCAGCAGTCCCAAGACCAGGAGTCTGTCTGCCTCCAGCACCAAGACTCTGAGCTTCTCCACCAAGTCTTTAAACCAAGCTACCAACCGCAGCTCCAGCCTTCCTCCTAATGGAAAGGTAGGATGAAATATGTCTTCACCATAAATAAACACACTTACTACATAATACTCTAGTACTACACCTGTACTACATACTGTAACTCTGCTCATCACAAAACTAGATGAACCACTTAGTGTTCCTTTTTGTGCACTTTTTTACACAAAAAGAAACAGAGAACACTTTTATAATTTACTCAGTGCAAGTTATTCAAGCCGTCATGGCGTCCATTTGACCTTCCATCCACCTATGGACATTTATCTATTTCCTCAGCCCCAGAGCTCAGTCCAGGTCCCTCAGCAGCAGCAGGGACCTTCCCCTGGATCCTGGTCTACCCAGTCTTTGAGCCGCAGTCGAGGGGGGAGCCTGGCTGCCAAGCTTCCTCTCCGGGCAGTCAACGGTCGAATCTCAGAGCTCCTCCAGGGCAGTGCAGGCTCCCGTTCCAGGAGTCATGCACAGGGAGGAGGTACCGATGCATCTTCTTCAGGAGAGGAAAGAGGAGTTGGAGTAACAAGGTTAGTTTAACTTTATTTTTAATTTCAAGCTTTTAGTAGGACATCCCATACAAAGAAAATTATTATGGTCTGAGGTGCTACCTGCAGTATCCTCCTAGTTCAACTTCCATCTGGGACTTTTCCTGCAAGCCTTTCCCTGTGCTGTTGACTGTCAAATATTAACTAAAGAATGCAAACATGGCAATAAGACCAATTCAGAAAATAATCTGTTTATATTTTAAACATTTTTCTAATTTTTTTCTGTTCTCAGTGGAGGGGTAGCTGGAGCAGGAGGGGGTGGTGGTGGTGGAGGTAGCTTGGGAGAGGAGAGGGCAGCAGTGGTCCAAACACTGCCCTCTCCCTACAGCAAGATCACAGCACCCAGAAAACCACACCGCTGCAGTAGCGGTCATGCTAGTGACAACAGGTATAAGCTTAAGCATCATTGAGAAATGTCAAATTTTACATTTTCACACAATACATTGGGTGCTACTAGACTTTTACCTTTAACTGTGATCTCATTTTGCCTCTAACAGCAGTGTACTGAGTGGTGAGCTCCCCCCGGCCATGGGAAAGACAGCCTTGTTTTACCATAGTGGAGGCAGCAGTGGCTATGAGAGCATGCTGAGAGACAGCAGCGAGAACACAGGAAGTACCTCTTCTGCTCAGGACTCCCTCAGTGAGCACAGCTCTGCCACCACCTCCTCCAGACGGAGCTCCAAAAGCAGCAAGAAGAGCAGGAGCAACACAGGTCACAATATAAACCTAAACCTTTTAAAATAATGCTTTAATGACATTTTCCCTTAGTTGGATCATGGAGGGCAACAAGAAATATTCTGTTAATTCTGTTCAGTGGAGATGCTGCACCACTATGGGAACACTATGGGTGTGATCTAAAGTAAACATTAAACATGTGAGAGTGATGAAAGTATAAACAGCCTGTGGCAACAAGAGCTCAAACTCAACAAAAAAAGAGAACTGCACTCATGGTTAGTTTTCATGAATAAATAAATAACTTCTAAATCAAATGAATGCCAAATGCAAATATTTTAGTCAGATTATCCTGTTCTCAATATTTATTATTTTTTCCCCCACTTGCATGCTTAATTTTTGCTAAAAGCAGCTAGGCTACATAGTTCTTGTATTATAAAATCTATTGAGGTGAACACTTTAACAAAATGTGATCAGAAGATTTCTAAAGCTTTAAAAAAAGAAATAAAAAGCTAAGCAAGTAAGATAGAACTGATAGAACAACGACATGTATGGAAAAGAACCATGAGAAAACTATGAACAGGTAAGGGAAAAGTGAAGAAAGCTGAGGTTGCAGAAGGAGGCAGGTAGGAAAGGTGACCCTGATCACCCATCTGTGAAATGGTAAAGGGAATCTGCTGGTGTGGGCGGTAATGAATATATATTCACCAGAACATCACACAGAGAGTCTGCTAATGTGCCCGTCAAATTACACTCTGCTGGTTAACTGTGAGGATTGATATGTGCATAAAATCAGATAGGACTGAGGTAGTGCTTTAAATTGGAGCAGCCTGTTCCATCCATGTGTGGTGCAGCCTCACCTTTAGATTTACTCTCATTTTCCTTTAACTTGATTCTGTGCTTTAAAGAGAGCATTTGTTGATAAACTGTCCCGAGAAGAGATGAAGACACTGGGTTTGTTGCACGTGTTCAAGATGGATACAACACACAATACAATTCAGTCCCAATTCAGGCAGACAGAGTATAAATAGTACAAGGAAGAAAGGGCAGCTGTGCCGCAGACTGAAGCGACCGAAATGTTAATCACATCTCCAGCTAAGTCTCTCTTTGTGCTTGATTTCCATTAGATTGGATTCACACGCTCTCCCTCAATTTTTCCTCTATATCTCTACCTCTCCTCATCTTTTTTCATCTAGTCCTCTCACAATTTTTCAACCTCATTCGTCTAGCTCTCTCCCCTCACACCTTCTCCTCCCTGTAGACCCTCATTCGTTCTCTGTCCCCTTATATTCTGCTTCTTACCGCGTAATGAAATACAAATGTCTCTGCTTGACCTTTCATTGTCACACTGAGACCAAAAGACAGCTGCAACCTTATTAAAATCACCACTTTCTCTCTCCCATTGCGCTCACGCACCTCATCTCCCAGTTCCTGGTGAATCTGATATCTCTCACTCCTGTCGACATGGCTGACAATTTCTATGCAAAGCGTGTTCACGTATGAGTGTGTGCGTTCATTCTAGCGTGGTGGGCAGATTAGCGAGTGACCTGCTACTCTTATCTATGAGCTTCATGTACAGAGACTAAACTTTTTATCTGGCTTCACACTCCATATCTGTTCCCTTTTTGCTTTTTCAATCACTCAGAACTTTTGTTTTGTCCTATACTTTCAGCATCCATTTTCCTCTCTCTTTTCCAACCCATGGTTTCTTTCCTCTGCTTACAATATTTGCTTCTATGTCCTATCTTCCTGTTTAGTAAGATACCTGTTCTGATGCAAAGCAAATGGTAAAGAGTGAACATGTAGTGGGTCCCTGTTGAATACAAGGACACTTAAGTTGTACTGTATCTGCTGTATGGCTGTGGACTGATACATTGCGCACAGCTAAAAACATGTTTTTTATTCTTATACTTTTCTTCCTGAATTTCCTATATAACTGAATGGTGAGAAAACACCAAGCCACATGAACCCACCAATATGTGTTTATTACATTACATTAAAGGTATGGTTTGACATTTAGTATACATAATAGTTTGGCTTACTCACTTTCTTTCCAAGCGTTAGATGAAAGGATCAATACCACTCTAATATCTGTCAGTTCAATATAAGGCTACACCTGGCAGCTGTTAGCTTAGCTAAGCATAAAGACTGGACATGGGGGAAACAGCTAGCTAGCTCTGCCCAAAGGTAACAAAATCTGCCTATCAGCACCTCTAAAGTTCACCAATTTAAACAGTATATTTCATTCGTTTAATCTATACAAAAAATGAAATGTAAAAAAATCTATTTGGCACATGACTGCCCGAAAAACAGACTATTTCTTGGGCAGTTGCAGTGACTTCCTAGAGCCTTGTCATAGCGGTGAGGTTGCCAAGCAACCAGCAGTCTTTTTGTAAAACTAAGCTAACTGTTAATAATAACTAATTCATGCTACTTAATAAATGAATATGTGCTACAGTATATAGCACCAAATGTGTTTAAATGTCTGTAAACACTTTATGTTTAACTCTGGGGGTCTTATGTGTTCTTTCAGGCCTCCAGCGTCGCCGTCTTATCCCAGCACTGACCTTGGACTCTTCCTCCTCCTCACCATCTCACCGCTCTTCTAAACAGGCCATCACTTCCTCTTCTTCCTCTTCCTCTAGCCCAGGTGCGTGCTGGGTAGATGGCCCACTGGGGCCCCCAGTTCCCTCTAACCTCCGGGCCACGACGGCAACGACAGAAACCTTTGAGATCAAGGTGTACGAGATAGACGATGTTGAGCGACTGCAGAAGAGGAGAGACAAAGGAGGGAGTAAGGTGAGAGGGAGAAAGGAAGGGGGTGAGGCATGGGTGAGAAGAGGGAAGGAGACACAGCAAGGTGGTAGAGGGTTGGTGTTTTGATCCCTATCTCCCTCCGCAGAGAGAAGAAAAAGTTCTTCATCACAGTTTTCCCACAATGTGGTGGATGTCAGAATTCTCGTAGGTCTACTTTAACCAAAGTTGTTTTCAACAGCTGTACAGGTAAAAGAGGCTGTAACTTTTCCAGATACAGTCTGTGGGAATTATGGACATAGCAGGTACAGATCAGACTAAAGTTCCCCAATCTTCACTGGTGAAAGTAACTCATTCATATACAGTGTGGCTAAAGTGAGGGTAAGGGTTAAGATGCGAATAGGACAGAGAAACAGAGAAAGAAGGAAGAAAGAGAATGGAGTGGAAAAAGTATTTGAAAAAAGAGGGAGCAAAAACAGCAAGAAAGGGTTACAGCAAGAGTGTGTGAAAAGAATGAGAAAAGAGTATGGTGGAAGGTGAGGACTGGATGTGGGGATAATACAAAGAAGGTGGAGAGCCAAAGAGCAGAAAAAGAGGCCCAGGGGGCACGAGATATATTGCACTTATTGTCAATGAATTAATTTAATGAATAATAATTGTGGGATACTTTAAAAAGCATCAAGTGTTCTGCTGGACACTGTTGCTGGAAGAAGAGGCTGGATAAGAAACAAGTCATAGGAATAAGGGGCCGGAGTTATTGTATTTGTCCATAAGGAAACAAAAAACGATTAAAAAATATAACAGTAAGGATTTTCACGAAATGCAGGAATCAACATTAGCTCTACACTCAGTATGAATAGTGAGCTTTTTTCCCCCATAAATCTATATTCTGTTCCCCTCTGTGTTACTTTCAAAGTACTATTTTAGAAATGATTAAAAATTCCCAAGATTTTGCAGAATACAGAGTGGTACTGTAAAACTGTTGCAAATGTATGCATGGTGCAGGTTTTTGGGTTTCCACTGATAAACCTTTATGTATTCAGGGAGGGAGCATTGTGAGCTGTGAGGGAAGGAGTGGGGGCATGTAATATAGATTTTCCCTGTAGTGGGCTTAAAAAAGCCACTTAACCCCCAACTTCTCCAGTGAAGCTGCTCAGTGTCCGAAAGTACTAGACTTGTGGTCACACTGAGAGTCAATGAGGTGCGAATGTATGTAACTGTGTGAATGTTAAGCAGGCTGCCGCATCTGTGTGTCCTCTCTCTCTCTGTGTCAGGAGGTGGTGTATGTCAGTGCCAAGCTCCGTATGTTGGAGCACCGTCAGCAGAGAATCAGTGAAGTCAGAGCAAAGTACCAGTGTCTGAAGAAAGAGCTGGAACAGACCAAACAGTACCTGATGCTGGAGCCACACAAATGGACCACAGAGTGTAAGTAGGACTCGGACACTTAAGGAATGTGTGTTTGAGCCCAACTGTTCTTATCGTGTCTTCTATAGAGCACACTACTGTACATATAGTCTGTTAGCAGTTTTATCCAATTACTTTGTTTTTTTTTTAAGGTTGAGAATGGCTGTTCTTTACACGATAATGAATTGCCATGTAAAAGGTTTTTTTTTATAAAAATAAGGCTGGTGTAATTCTATATTTTATATTGTCAGCAAATCCAAAGAAAATGAAACAAACATCGGTCGGTCTCAGATCTGTTTGTGGCTTGCAGCCCCAAGGCTACTGATTCCTTCTGAAGATGCAATGAACTTGAAAATGAGTAACAAAGATAATTTCATTTTTAAAAAGGCTCAGTAATTTCCTAAAACAGTGGTTCTCAAAGTGGGATCTGGGGGTCCCCAGCAAAAAAGAGAATGATTGATTTTTACTATAATTCCATCCATATGTTACAACAGAAAGTATGACTGTTTTGGTCATGTGTTTCCCACACTTTCGGTAATAAAACATCTAAATGCAAAATCCTATCAGAAGGATGACCCTGGGACAAAATCTTATCAAATGGGGTTCCGTGGTCATATTTGTGTCAGTTTAGGGGGTTCTTGATGTGAAAAAGTGTGAGAACAACTATCCTAAAACAGCTGGGCACTGTAGTTTTAAGCAAACTTTACTCAAACAGGAGTAAAATTTGTTGGGACTATTGTCAGCCGAGGATTAACACAGAGTTGGAACTTTTATTGGTTATTAACAGCAGCAGGTAGATGTCAGATCAAATTAAAATAACCTACAGGGCCCAGTGCAACAGTGACGCACACTGATGTGTTTCTTATAGTTACCTCAATGACACAGAGCAGTAAGATATATCAAGCTTTGGATACATGGACATTACTTGTTAGTTGTATCAATTAATTGTTGGTTTTGGTGTAATTTGTTGACAATGAGAAAACTACCAGACTTCTCCTTTGAAGGAATAGTAAGTGATTTAAATCCAGTTTTAAATTCAGCAAATATTTCCTCACAATTCGCTTGCTCTCCATTTTGTGTGTGCTCTGAAAAAAAAATCCAGTTCTCCTACACAGCCCTGGCTCCGTTTAAACAAAGCGGTGTGGACCTTGCCACACAACATTGTTCCAGCCAATCTGCAGAATCAGATGGCAAGAGTTTCCGTGACGGGGGGAGGGGGGGCAGTAGGAGAGCGAGTTCTATACACCGGCACATTTGAACATGCTGGACTCCAGCCATTATGAAGAAGGAGAGATGGCCTGAAAAACAGCTAAAGTGGAACTCTGGAAAAGAAACAGCTAAAGTGGAAAAGGTCTGAAGAAAGTTCTATGACACGACAAGGGCAAAGGCGTTTCAATGCTGGAGAAACCTCAGAGATTTGGGGGGTGTATTTGTTAAGCAGTTGAGTTCAAATATCAACAACCCTTCTGCACAGTCACTTACTCTCCCTTTAAAAGGATGTATATGCTCACAAGTACATTTACTGTAACACTGTCTTAGCAAGCATGTGTCATATTTTTTCTCTGCCTATCTGTCCATACCCAGTTGAGCTACAGCAGACCTACGAGGTGGACTCTCTGGAGTATTTGGAAGCTCTGGAGACAGTGACGGGCAAACTGGAGAGCAGAGTCAACTTCTGCAAAGCCCACCTCATGATGATCACCTGCTTTGACGTGTCCTCAAGACATCGGTAGAGAGATGGAGGGATGGAGCTCTGGAGGACGGAGAGACAGACATACAGCTAGACTCAATTAGATGTCGACATTTGGACTCTTTGCCCCCCTGATTAATCAAACACCTTTCGAAAATATCTCCTAAACAAATACATCTTCCTGGGTGACTGGATAGTTGGGAAGGAGGGATACAGGGATGGACAGACCGCTCGATCCTGCATGTCATCCTTATGTCTCCTCCAGATGTAAGTAAGCAGAAGGACAGATGGATGGAGAGATGGAGGGATAAAGGTAATGGAGATATATAGAGATTTATAACAGACAGAAGAGTCTGTAGATTTCTTTCTTGTGGTTTGGAAACAACCTCAGAAACAGACACTGAACATCTAACGGACGTGCAACTTTGAATCAGATAAATGTGGCTGCCCAAAGGGGCAGACAGATGGTTCTGAGTCTGAAAAGAAACATCAAACATAACCAAGTGAACAATTGGACTGCTGAGAGGCCTCTTAGACTGAGTCAAATTAAGGAATGTATGGGGAGGAAAGGAGTTTAGAGAGGAACAAAAACTGTAATTTTTTAAACAAAGAGGATAAAAAAGAGTTGCAGGAGAGAAGAAAAACAATTTCCTATCTCCTATCATTTTAGAAGAGCACTTTTTAGAGTTTACGCTGTCGAGAGGCATCGGCTGTAAATACAGAGTGCTGACTACAGAATTGTCTGGTATTGTTGTGTAGTTAATAAAAGAGACTGACCAAGAGAAAGACAGGAGGACAAAGAAAAATGATTCAGATTAAGTGCCTTGTGAACATTTCAACAATACCAAGACCAATTCTCTATCTCTCTGAATTTGTGTACATGCAGTCAGTATGGTGCTAGCATAGAAGAAGAAAAACAACACAAAACATCAGTGTCCTTTGAAAATCTTTGAACTTATAGCCATTTCTAAATGTGATGTTTTACTGTGGGTCAGTGTTTCACAATATCATAAACAAACTGTATGTTTAAATGGTCTTTTGTACACTGGTGGAAACTGGATCCCCAATTTAAAAAGTTAAAGAAGACCTACTGAACATGGAGATTAACACCAAGTCCTCTTTAAAACAACAAAACTTTTGCAAGGACCAAAAATCTAATTTGAAAAACCTTTGATTGAGTTGATTGTGTTTTTAAAAAAGGAAAAAAAACCACATTCTTTAACGTTTCTTGCGGTGGTGGTTATTTTTACCTTGACTTCACTCACAGAGCATATCTGAATTTTGACCCTCTGGGGCATAAGTTTCCCCTGATCCAGATGTGATGGCTTTTTCATGTTCACAAAGCAATGAAACGTCTGAGTCACGTAGGAGTGGAAATGAAAATGTTTCTTCTCTGATCCAGTGTGTGAAGTACATCCATCGATTGACTTCACTGTCAGACTGACTGACAGGCACGCTGTCTGTTGTTTGTATCCGTGTTGTTCTGCTCTATTCTAAAAGAAACTGAATGATCCGTCAATGTGTGTGTTTTATAATAAGGTATCCTTTTTTATTTGAGTGCAATGGGACCATGTAGAGACGCTGTATGAAAGTAGGATAATGACAACAGGTTAAAGAGATATTTAAGAGTAAATTTGGAGGAAGGTACAGGTACAGGATAAGCCCATTGATATTCAGTGTTAAAATGTCCTCCTTCCTGTATTACTGAAACAAAGTCTAAACATATTTAGACTATGGTTACAAGTGGGCTATTTAAAAATATCCAGTTTTGTATTTTATTGAAAGGGCACAGACATTATAAAAGAAGCAACTAAAATCTATATATATAGTAATGAAAGAGAACTAAAGAAAGAAAAGGATGATAACCAAATTAAGAAGAAAAGATCTCTGCCTGGTTCCATTTTTTTGGACGGATAGCAACACTTATGATTTGTTGATATTAGTATCTATGGTGCTTGAGATGTTTATGATCTAAATGTTTGTAAAAATATAAATATATGAAAGAGCCTGTTTCCCTCTGAAATACGGAACAATACCCTTCGAATGCTTCTTCTACATCGTCTGTTGTCCTCAACATCACCACCCTCTCCTCTGAATGCCTTTTGTCCAGCATGCAGAGAGCATTCTGGGAGATCCTGTTTGTTGTCTCAGAGGTAAAAGATGAATAAGACACCAGCTACACAGGAGCGGAAAGGCTGTAATGATATTGGTTTTATTTGTCAAAAGCGTCGTAGCGCTAAATTGATCCTAATAGAGCAAACACTGCTCTTTATCATTTCCACTGGACGAGCTGAGAAACAGGAAATTATTTTATATGTTTAAGGTCTTGATCTTCTCATGGCTGCATAAAGCAGTAACAGTCAGTCATTTCATGTGGTGTATACCTGCGGTGACAGCCACAACATAACCTAGTGGGAAATTACCCCAGAAACTAAGATGCTTTTGACAAACTAGACCCATAAAGGGTTTTCACAGGAGGCAGTCGAAGCCGCCCTGTTGCATCTCTGATCGTTTCAGTTCACCGTGCCAGTCATGAATGAAGGTTTATTTATTTGAGCTCAGGAGAGCATAGGCGCTTATTATTATGCTCTTATTTATTTACACCTTATCTTAAAAGTTACTATGCATTTAAGAAAAAGAAAAAAATAACTGTACATACTTTGCTGAGCCCATGTCATATATAAATATTTATACACATCATATGTACGCTCATTTTTATTTTA
The DNA here is from genome assembly GCA_024633595.2 of Lepomis macrochirus. Lineage (NCBI taxonomy): Eukaryota > Metazoa > Chordata > Actinopteri > Centrarchiformes > Centrarchidae > Lepomis > Lepomis macrochirus. Next base: position 16,868,025 of record JALXJV020000006.1, read on the forward strand.
TATATTTCCTGTTGATTTTACTTTGCTCCTGTTGTTCCTGTTGGAGATTTTAATGGGTTTGGATTTCCTCAAACATTCACGTCCAAGTTAGTTCGAGCTAACAGGAATTCTGGTCGACTAATTACAGACCAGAACTTAAAAATAATTTTTTTTTCACGTGAAGAAGAAAACCGTGTTGTTGTGAAAAAACAGTATATTCTGCAGTATTAACTACATCCTTGTGTACTTAGAAATGAATGTTTCAGGAACCCCAAACTCTATATGAGCTAAACGGCCTGTGCTTGTTTCCAGATTTAAAATGCTATGTGTGACGTTTCTTCCTTGATGTGTCACTGCCAAATCTGCCGTGGTAGCGCTTTATAATTCTAGCAATAATTGTGAAGAACACCTGAGGTTTTGGTGGACCTATATCGTTAATAGAAAATGTAGTACTCCATTTGTTTGTACCTTATGAGAAGCAACCATGCTAAAAGGGATACACACACATTGTCAGGTGCTTTAAATAAAATGATGCCATCTGTTTTATCAGGTTGGAGTATTTAGGAATTAAAGTATATTATCTGGAAATATGACACATAGCAGTTTTAAGTACTGTGTGTTAACATCTGGGTCAGAACACATTTTCCAGAAACCGATTTTAACAGTAGCAGTAACACACAGAGATCTGATCAGTTGTATGGCAGTAGGTCACTGGTTGGAAAATCTCTACAAAACTGATAAAACCAGTTTGTGTGTGTTGGTTAAAAGTGCCAATCTGCTGAGTAGAACAATGAGTTATTTCCTTTGAGAATTAAGCAGAGTTACGAGACACGATCAGTGCAAACCAGATAAGAAGAGTGAGATTTTCACTGTGTCGTGTCCATGATTCAAGACGACAACAACGTTCTCTGCAGATGTACTGTTTCTGAGAAATGTGGTCTGACACATTGTGTTGATGGAAGAGCAAGCTGGAGGGATGTAAATAAAGCAATGTATTGAAAGAGTTTCACATCTGATTCTTCATTTTTTCATTATAGAATAGTCAATAAAGCACCAGACAGACATCCGGTATGTGGTTACTTTCAACAGAAGAAAGTATATTTTTAGCCATGTGTTTTTCCCACATCACCTATAAATAATTTTGGTATCATTAGTCACTTGCTATTTGGGATAACAATATTGTTCCATTTGATCACTGCATAGCTTCAACCATTCATTTGTTTCTTCTGGGATATTTTGAAATTTATGGTCCAGACCCTGTCAACCAGGTCTCTTCCAGAGAACTCGAGAAAAGACTGATGAAACTATTTCCACTGCAGTCTTCTGTTTCAGTCAGCTGACTTTGCCTGGAAACCATAATCTTGTGGTAGATGCTAACATTTGAGATGTCAGTCACATGTCACAGGAACATTGGGAAAGGCTCCTTCCAAAATGACCATGCAGAAATTACCCCAAGTCTCTCACAAGGACTGCTGGTAATAAACCTTAACCCATAATATTCTTATTGGCTATTTAATTCTAGATAGATTTCTAAAAAATACAAAAATTCAGAGCATTTTGGATTTTGTTAAAGGTAGAATGAGTAGGGTTTGTCAGTTGCTGTTTGTAAAGACAAAGCTTCCTCCACAGCTCAACAAGCGAGAGAGAGCAGTGATGGTCAAGCAAGCTACAGCGAGAATGAAGAGAGGGAGAACGAAGCAGTAATTCAGAGAAATAAAACGTTATTTCTGATTGTTTCACAACTGTTACATTAAATAAACAAGCCCACATCTCCGCACAACACTGTGAGAAGTTTTTTTTGTATGAATGCAGACAAAGTGCTTCATCCAGTCCTGCGGCATCTCTGCTCTGCTCTGTGTGTAGCTCAGCTTCGCCCTCGGTCAAACAGACCTGCAGCTCTTTATACATCCATGAAAGACAGACAGAGATGAAGATAGCAATGTAACCTGGTCGCAACATCATAGAGTCCTGACCTCACAACCGGCACTCTGCCCAAACGTTGATGCCCAGTAACATCTGAACACAGCAAGGATATATAGGAAAGTACAGGTAGTGGGCTGGCTCTCTGCAGATACAGACACAACCACATGCTTCGACTGGGTCATAAGTGGTGACTGAGAGGGATTATTTTTCTATGAATCTATACATTGTTTTTGTTTTGTTTTTTTAAACATATCATGTAATTTTACACAGGTGTACCTGTTTTGTACTAGATATCCCTTCCAGTGTATGTGTGTCCGTATATATGTATGTGTGTGTGTGTGTGTGTGTGAACCTTTAATAGCCTGCAGGCAGCTTTCTAGGTGACATATTGCCCTATTGAGCCTGCTTTGATCATCAGCCACGCAAAGCAGGGAACAGGAAGGAAGGAATCGGAGAAAGAGGGAGAGAAGAAAGGAGAATACAGGTGTCAAAGGGGGATTGCAATGAAAGAGGGAAGTCAAGTGAAGAAGAAGAAAGGATTACATTTTAGAAAAGAGGAGAAGAGGGAGACGAGGTGTGAAAGAGCTGAACCCATGCAAGAGAAATAAGATGGGTGATGTTATGGAGGACAAAATATTCTCTAAAATGATTTATCTCAGGCAGGAGAAAGACTTTAATTCCTCGCCCAGGACAGCAAAACTAATTTCCCTGATGAAGTCCAATGTTCCGTGTTGTTATAGTCCCTGGGATTGGTAGTTAATTTGATAATTGTTAAATCCACTTGGCCTTTATCTTGTAGTAATCTTGTTTTATACAAGTGAATATTTTCTGTAATTCCTCTCTGTTTAAAATACCTATTTGTGGAATTAGGCCACTTTAATAATATGAGCTAAAGGACAATGGCTGAACACAGTGTACTTCTATAAAGAACTAGAAAATCCAACTGATTAACTCTTGAATGTTATCTTCAATGGTGCATCTTACGTCTCTTCTATCTCCCTGTTCTTTTTTACTTCTATGTGGTTTTCAGGCAGTTCACATGTGAAATATACTTCACTCCTAACAGGGATTTAACCAATTATTTTTAAAATTTTAACTACAGCTAATGTGATGACTTAATGCTGTTCTCCAGAAATAAGTTTAACATAAACTTTGAAAAGTAAAAACATTTGAAACCCTAACAACTCCTACAGCTGGGGGTAGCTCTGTAAGGCTAAACTTTGGTGGTGCTAAATGCACCAGCATTACCATTTTATTTTTCTGCACTAGATTGCTAACATCCGCTCACTAGTACTAAAAAGAAAGTACAGCTGAGGTTGGCAGGCAGTTTTGCAAGTATTAAGGTCATCGTATTATGCTCATTTTCAGGTAGCGCCTCTTCACCCTATGTGTTCACTGCTCTGATGTAGCTTTGGCAGTTACCTCTTGAAGATATAAAATGCGACCTGATGATGGAGAAAAGATAAGAGATAACCAAAGGGATTAAAATTCATAATGTGAGAAACGTGAATGTATGAACCAATTGTCATTGTAATCCATCCAATAGTTGTTGAGACACTTCACTGAAAACCACAAATATCAACCCCATGGTGGCACTAGAGGAAAAGTCACCAGAGTCTTTACAAGTCATTGTCTGGGACACATCAATGACTAGATTGGTGAAAATCCATTAAGTAAATGTAGATATCAGCATGTCACATGTGTGAACTTTCCTACATGAAAAGTCAGGGTAATCACCAAAGTCAGTAGGAGTCATCCACTGGAGATCATGATTGTGTGTACAAAAATGTCACAGCAATCCATCCAGTGAGGAACAAAGCAGTGGACCCGGCGACTGACAGACAGACCGATAGTGCCATCCCTAGAGTCATAGCTCTAACATGGCTAAAAAAATTCACTATAAAAGAAACACGCAACTTCCAGTTCAACGGGGGCTCATGGTGATGTGTAAATGTGTGCATGTTCAACGTTCAACAGTACTTTAGTTTTAAGAGCAAAGATGAAAGAAAGATCAAGGGGTGGTGAGGTCACGATAAAGATGTGGGAGAACAGAGATTTTGTCTGGCTTATTCCTTTTAAAGTCACTGACATAGTGAGAATTGATACCTGGGATAAAATCTGCTGTCTCTGGGTATTATTACACCTTGTATACAGCAGCATTTCGGTATAAGAATCCTCATACAGAATTGGAAAACTTTGATTTAGCTATCATCCAATGTCAATATTTGATTCTTACAGATTGTGGTCTGTAGGCACAATAACAATGTAAATGGAAGATTTGATAATAAAAAGGGGGAGAGAGAAAGTGAGAGATGATAGCAGGGAGAGAGTAAAGAGAGTGTAAAGGTGAGGTGGTGCAGTGGGGAGACACCCAGAGAGGGGAATGGGAGTGTCTCTGAAATGAGAGTGAAAATTGAAAATGGGGGAGAGTAAATAGCTAGAGGGTGAGTCAATGAAGATGGGTTAAAACCACTCGGTGTCCTTTTTTGTGATTGGCTCAGGCTGCCTGCAGAGACATGCGGCGAAAGAGAGAGGCGAGCCGACGTCGAATAGTGAATTTAATTTGAAAGCCTTTGGGGAGTGAGAAAGACAGAAAATGGGGGAGAGACAGTGAGTGACAGAGAGGGAGAGATAGAGGGTTATGGTTATACTATAGTAAATCTAATTTAATGGCCGTTAAGAGGTGAGAGGAGAAAGGGAGAGAGTGAGAGACAGAAAGCAACAGAACCAATGAAGTGAGTAACGTAGGTAGGAGCAGCAGCATTGCACAGCAGGACAGACTCGTCCACAGACCATTCAGTCCACTAGGGTCATTACAGCATTATTTCATTGTCTTTACGTCCACTTCATTTAATCTCCCCGAGATACAATTAACAAAAGCTTACTTCTACACCACATCCATCTATTTTCTGCCGCTTACCTAGAGCTAGGTTGCACTGGCAGCAGGCTAACCAAGGTAGTCCTGATGTACGTTTAACAGCTACTCCAGGGGGATCTAAAGCCTGATGAGATATATCTCTCCAGCACGACCTGGGTAGACCTTTAGGGTTTTCTACCAGTTGGACAGGCCAAGAAAACCTCCAAATGAAGATGCCCAGGTGGCATCCTGATCAGATGCCCGAACCAACTAAACGGGCTGCTTTCAATGTGAAGCAGCAGCGACTCAGCAGATGTCTGAGCTCCTTAGCCTGTCTCTAAGGGTGAGCCCAGTAAACCTGGGGAATTTTGGCCACACATAGGTGAGGGTTGGAATGCAGGTCCAATCGTAAATTGACCAGTCTTCGCCATGGTGATCCTGCATTACTGCTGACTTCGACTCAATCCGCCTGTCCATCACACGCTCCATTTGGCCCTAACTCGTGTAGAAGACCCAGAGAAACTTAATCTCTTTCACTTGGGGCTGCAACATGCTCCAGGGGGTTGGCCATTTTCCGGTAGAGAACCATGGCCTCTAGACTTGGAGGTGCTGACACTCATCCTGACCGCTTCACACTCGACTAAACCCACCTGAGTGCGTGCTGAAGGTCTAATGAGGCCAACAGAACCACATCATTTGCAAAGAGCAGAGAAATCATTCTGAGGTCCCCAAACCAGACAACCTTCATCACCGGCTTAATGGGATCCTGTCCATGAAAATCAAAGAATCGGAAACAAGGGACAACCCTGGTGGGGGCCAACACACCCTGAAAATGTGACATCCTGTAGAGAACACACACACACGCACACGGCAGGGGAAAATCCAAGAACTTTTGTTTCTGAAATTATTTTCAGTATTAAAAAGAAAAATGTGTGTTGAAAGAAGTGTCATGCTGAGTAACATTAAACCAAGAACACTGAACAGATGACTAGCCTGGGATGGATGAAGGATTTGGTGTTTCTAACATGTCGGCTATTCCAGTACTGAGAGAGCAAAATGTGTCAGCACAACCTTTTATTTGTGACCTTAAAGGGAACATATTATGACTCTAATCCTGCCATAACCCATAGAAACACACACACACACACACACACACACACACACACACAACACACACACACAAAGGAAATGTTGTCATCAGTTTGCAAACAGTAGAATTTGGGGATTAACACAGGAAGTGTGTGTGTGATTGTGTGTGTGTGTGTGTGAGTGTGTGAGGGAGAAACACATTACCACATTCCATCAGAGAAACACTCTGGGCTTAACTTGGAAGTCACACACTGACAGAGTAACACACAACAACATGGATTAATGTGGGAAGTGTGTGTGATGGATATGTAAAGGGGAAAGATGAATGTTTTGAAAACCTGACTTTACTGAAACAACACACGCATGTCCGCACACCCTCATCTCTCAACTAGATGGTATGTGCAGATTAAACACAGGAGACAGAGGCCTACAGCCTCTCTCTCTCTCTCTCTAAAACACTAGAAATGCTTACTTTGTAGGTCAATAAACTTTAACAAAGCAAAATAGACCTATTAATGTATCTTTAGATAGAGATTAAATAAATGACACATTGTGTTAAGTAGTAAGCTGTATGTGTATTGCTAAATTTGGACATAGCCGGGCAAGCTGTTTCCCTGAACTTCCAGACTTTACTACATGGTAAACTTGGCTAATCGGCACAGACATGAGAGTCATATTAAATTTCTCATCTCTCTCTTGCATATTAACCAAAATATTGAACTATTTCTTTAAAGGGATTGTTAGTGAATGAGGTATATAATGCTCTCTGGGTTGTAATATTTTGTAATACATAATATTATAATAGCTGTAATATTTAGAGGACAATATGAAACTCCTGTATTACCACTTTGTCCTGATTGAAATATCTAAACAACTATTGGATGGGTCGCTATAAAACTTTGTTCAGACGTATACAGTGACACTATGAACACACACTATAAATCACAATGACTTTAGTGAGCCACTGACTTTTCTTCTAGTGCCACCATGAAGTTGACATCCGTGCTTTTTAGTGAAATGTCTGTTGAATGGATAACTATAAAATTTGCTACACACTTCCATATCCCCCTGATGATGAACTATGATTTCTTTACTTCTCATTTAGCGCCACCATCAGGTTGAAATTTCGTTATGTGCCATACTTTGGTTTATGATCAAAAACCAGCAGCTGTGTCTGGTGCTAAATGCCAAATATTAGCATTCCAACATGCAAAACTTGCTTATAGCTAGAAACTTATGTCTTGTTGAACAATAATAAGAAATTTCACTCAGTTTTTATAAAATGAAAAATGCAGGTCATAGCAACATCTAATAAACTATGTGAGAAAACGAAATGACTGTAGACTTACATTCATTAGATGTAATTTAGGTAAAAATGTATATCGCTCTTCTTTTTGTTTCTACAAATCTCGTAAATCTGATGACTGGGACTGACAAATACAAACTAAACTAAGATGTACAAAAGTCCAGTAGGAGGCTGTGGCTGTGTCTCAGTGACTGCTGGATGACTGCTGATCCATCTCAGTACGACATTCCTCCATCTTCATCAAAAGATCACTGGTCATGGGGTGCCTGTCACCGTGGGTCAGCTTTATGATTTGATAGGCCTGGGAAAGGAGAAATGAATATGCTGCTATTGGCCGATACGAATGATGGACATGACTATGAAAATAAGACCATCACTGTATCAAATAGCCCTGTGCTTTTACTGCAGCAATTGTCAGTATCGAATCCCTCACACCTGTTTGAATGTGTCCAAAGCATCCTCAATACGTTCCAGGTAATGTTGCAGCTTTCCGACTCTCATCAGCTGGACTCCGTGGACCGGATGGGGATCAGGGAAGTACTGTCTTTAGAAGGGAGAGGAAAAGAGAAGATGAAGATGGAGGGAGAGATGTGGGTAACAGATAATCTTTTCTGTTGGCTTGATTTTGCCTTTTCACCGTAACGTTTACACAGATCCGTCAATCAGTGCGTCTAAATATTATTGCTTTTACGTTCATTTATGCTGTGTTTCTTCTGGTATCCAACTGTATGAATTGTTTTTATGATTCTTAATCCTTTGTGCTTTTCGCTGAAAAATGCTGTATACCGTTAATGAAATGAGTATACGTTTCTAAGCTCATGTAGGAGCTGTTAATACTTCATCTTATCTCAAAAAATTAAATAATATTTGCTTAGTTTAATGGTTGTAATGCACACTCTACCATCAGTCCATTTATTTTAATGGGTGTCTGCAGGCTAAGCAAGGTAGCTCTGACATCCTTTCCCCCAGCACGGTCTTCCAGCTTATCCTGGAAGATCCACCATGACTTACTGCCAAAAATGCAGACACAGCTCTCCCTCTGGTTATACACTGTTGGATTGCTTCTATCAAAAATGTCTGTCTGTCACCCAATACTCCCATACTATCCCCAGAAGAGACACAGGGGGACACAATACAAAAAACCTGTAGGTTGGACGGCCGACCTCCCATCATCCCGCTGGGATCCTTGTAAGAATAAAGAGCTGGTCCAATGTTACATGACCAGTATGGACTCACCATTTCTCTTCTGTTCCCATTTTTTAAACATGGAAACCACCACAGGCACTGTCCTTGACATGGCGTGACAATGGCGAGATGACATTTTGGAATGAGGATCAGCAGTTAGGGTAAAATTCTGTGCAGCTTTATAAGGAAGGTATCTGATTTGAAACCATGCATACTATATTGGTGTAACACTGACTAGTGAGTAATTGTTGACATCTTTAACTGTTTCTAGACAGCCATAATAAGACAGTTAAAGCAAATTATTCATTACATGATGAAGTTCGATCGGAGTTCACTTTTAAAGAGAAGTGCAACAATAATTTGAAAAATGTGCATTTTACCATTCGCTTTCATTTGTCAGTTTGCCGCTGTGAAGCCTGAGGAGATCCACTTAGATGGCACAGACATCAGACAACAAGACAGATGAGTAAATGGACAAGACTAGTAAAATATGCCTTGCCAGTCCGTGTCTGTATAAAAGTGTGGTGCAAATTCAAGTAGAAGTGTGAGAAAGAGGAACTGTCTTAAAAACAGCAAGAAAAAAGAGATTATTTAAGTATGTGCAGGTGTTCATTATGCATGTCTGTGTTTTTGTTGTCTGAATATACCTGCCTGAACATGTTGGTGTGTTTGCATGTGTGTGTTATATGTCTGTGTGTCTGAGGTCCCACTTCTCAACATTATTTACCATCGCACTACTTTAACACACAAACACATACAGAATATATACACAAACTACTTGCACGTACTGTACTTGGAAACATAAAAATGTGCTCAGACAAGCACATCCTCAGTGTATCTGTGCACAGTGTATTTATGCATGAATATACTGGTTATTATCCAACAAACAAACAAACAGGTGCACCCTGTTACAATGCAGTGAGAAAGATACACAAATGTACTTGACTTTGTTGGATGCCAAAGTTTGGATCAGTGATGTGTATCCACGATGACAGAGCCAGAGTTCTGATCAGCATGATCAATGATTTTGACATTAACAGACTCCCAAAACCCTCATAAAAAACACACATACACGCACAGCGGAAAACGTTCCTATCTGATTTATGACTTTAATTTATTTAGCCAGTTTGAAAATAATTATGTGATAAATTAATATATATCCATTTATATGCACACATGCATGCAAATGGCTCCGCACTGATGCTTAATGATACAAACTGACATTAAGACCTTTGTACACATAGTACAAACCACACACATGTATAAACACGTCTTAAAGAGGCAGTTCTCACACTCACACACACACACACACACACACACACACACACACACACACACACACACACACACACACACACACACACACACACACACACACACACACACAGAAAGAACTGGGACAGTCCCTGTCCTTTAAAGATAAATACACACCAGGGACTCTTAGGAAGCAGCTTTGTTGTTGGTAAACACTAGAGTTCTCAAAACATTAATTTACGCAACTCTGGTTTGTCATTTATCCTCTTTTCTTCTCCGCACCCTTCTCTAATCTCTTCTTCCTTTTTCTATTTCACATCTCCTTTACGCTGCTCCCTCCTGTTTATATTTGTGCTTTTTGCCCCGCTAGCTGCAGGGATTAAAGTTGGTGATGTTGGTCTGTACCTTCTCTCCTCTGCTGCACTCCATTCATTCCTCACCTCTACCTGTGCTACCCTCTTAAGTTTTCCCTCTTCTTCCTGTTCTCATTCTCTCTCACTCTCTCTGTATGCTTATGATTACACATACAAAATCTTTTTATTTTAAAATTTTATATAACCACTGACGCCATTTAAACGCCCTCTGAGAAAGCACATTGAGACATAAACCCTTCTCCATTTAAATTTCTGGTCTGGCTCTCACACACACACACACACACACACACACACACACACACACACACACACAAAAGAGTTGCATGTAAACACAGACACATGAGCATTAATATATGAGCATGCATGCCACAAAGATAAGGTCAATTTGAATCCACTTCACCCTCTATAACCTGGCGTATTTGCCAGATTCAACTTCTCTCCAGAGTAAACAAACCAGAGAGGGACCAACATGCCCTCAATTCAATCACATGTATAAACAGAAACTGCACTTCATCTGCTATTAACAGAGGATTAATGTCATTTCTTTATGGGCTGAAAATAGTAACTTCCTTACGCCAAAAGTATTTTACTCTTTATTTAAAAGGAAAATCTGCTTTCTGAAGCAAGTGAAATCAAAGTTAATGAACTTGTCAGGGCCAGTGTCATTTTAAAACTCTAGAGTAGTTGATCCATTTCCGGTAGTTTTCACTCACAATGCCAACACAGCCCTTTTGTGCATATATTCATGCCTAACTGAGCTACTAACTGACAAGCCTACCAATTACAGAGGTGGTCCCCGGTTCTGCAGTTAAAACTGAATCATTAAACAGGAAGTTCAAAGACTAAACCAACAACATTGGTCGTCCGTGAATAATAACAAGTTACAATATTGATTTAATTAGCAATCCACTGATTCAAGCTGCCATGACATGTAAACACACGCATCAACACCAAACCCCAATTACATTTCCTCTTTGAATGTAGAACCACGCAGCAATTAAAATAATTTCATTAACTTGTCTCCTGAATTTTCCCTCCTTTTTTTCCCCAGGAGAGTAAATTGAAGGAAAATATGGCCTTGCCGTATGCAGCTAGTTAGAAAGCCATAGCTCTCGGCTATGAGTATGAGAAGGGGCAAGAAGGAGAAATTAATAGTTGTGGAAAAGTGTAGCATTTCCAGGCAAATGCAGTGGAACTAATGAGACTCTTGTTTGGAAATAAAGATCCACAGCCTGTTGTTACTGAGTGGGAGACATGGATTATCTTACCAAGTAGAAAACTGAAGGAGAAAGAAAACGTGGAGGAATGATTATCTGTAATTTTTCTCCTTAATTGTATTTTGTTTTCTACATTTCCACAGTTAGCAAACTTAGCACAGACAAGCATCCTTTATTAAGACAAAGGAAATTTAAATAAGATTCAAATCACAGTTAGTCGCTGCTCCTTTTTGAGACACATTATCACTTGAAGGAATCCAGATAAAAGCATTTACATTGCAAGAGAGTCTCTTAAGCCACTAGGTCACCTGTAATCTACAACCAGTGGCTCCTTACCTTTGTGGCAGGTTGCTCACAACATGCAAGTCTGCCTTCTTCTTCTCAGCTAGTGCATTATTCTACTTCTACATCAGACATTTCCCCAAAATACTGTCGTCTCCACCAGAGAATGGGAAAAAAACACTTCTGTAATGGTTCTGATTTTAAAAGACTTTTTATTTCATATGCTTCCACCAACAGACCCATGAAGACTGACAACATGGGTGCACTTCACCGGTCTACTGAGGCCACTGTCGATGGAGAAATATTATTCAAGAGATTTGTCTCTATAAAAATGCTGAATGTTGTTGCAAAACTGTACATTTATAGAGAAGTCCTTGCTGGTTTATTCAGAGGCATCAAAAAACCCCTAGAAAATTATGAAACCGTACTTGCTGAGTTGTAGCTGTTACTCTCTATTAGTGCTGCCTTGCTAATCTTAATGGGATGTCACATCTTCTCTGTTTGGGCGGTTATCCACAGAAACAAGGGGGAAAAAACACCACAACAAAATGCGTCCAGAGAGGCAACATAAATCAAAGTAGCTGTTTTTACACAGTGTTTCAGGCTGGAGCCCCACTTGTACATTCACATATTCATGAATGTGTGTGTGTGTATGAGTGTGTGAGCATGTCTATCAGTAAACTATGTGCAGCATGGAGACATTCAATAAGCCTTGCATGTACAGCCTGCAGCAGGCGTGCATTATTCTCACACAGGCGCAAGGAAAAACCCTCTCTATACATCACAAAATGAATAGAGAGAAAAAAAAAAGACCAGCAGAGAGAGTGAAAGAAGAAAGGAATACAGAATGAGGGGAAGGACAGGGGAAGAGAGACAGAGAACTCCTGCAGCTATCTTTCTTCCCTACCATCTGAAGAGCCCAGAGGAAGATGGAAAAGATGAATATGGAAGATCCTCCTCCCACTCTCTCTATCGCTCACTTTTTTCTCCTGAAAGCTTTTCTCTCCTTCTTTTTCTTTCATTGTTGTCTCCCCAGTGCATTCCTCTTATTATACATTTTCCTAATTTTACGCCACTTCTCTCCCCTCTTCCTTGAGATTCTGTCACTTCATTCATTTCTGCCTACTATTCCTCTCCCCTTTTTTCTCTCTCTCAGGTGGCCCTCCTTTCTCATTCGTCATTTCTCACCAGCTTACACTCCCCCACTCACTCCCATCCTCACCTAACCCCTCTCTCTGGTCTCTATCTAAAACCCCCATCCCTCACTTTGGTTTCAATTCAGCTTCCTTGAGACACATTCTTCTCAGTTTCTTTCAAATGACACCGATGTCTCCATCCCCTTCTCTCCTCATCACCTCTCTCCTTCTGCTGCTCTGTGTCTCCTTATTTATTGATGGGCTGTTTTACTGTTTCTCTCCTGTGGATGTGTTGTTCTGTGTGTGAGAGAGCACAGTTCTGCCACTAGAGCTCTGCTCTTAACCTAAGATCGATTAGTCCTACACCCACATGCACATACGCACACAAGAAGGTACGGATGTGTAAGGACATTAAAAGAGTTGATTTGCAAACTTAAACTAAAATTCTGGACTTTTTATATGTAAGCCCACAATCTGTTTATTTCATTAATTTCCCACTTAAATATGAAGTACATTTATTAAGAGATTATTTTATAGCTGTTAATTACGTGTGCTCTTGTGGTCCTCCTTCATCTACTCCTCTCCCAATTTATTTTCTTAAGTGCTTTTCTTTTATACCTTTTTTCTTTGCTGCGCACTACACGTGCTTAACTTTTATCTTCTCTCTTTTATACATGTGCTAGCTTTGGACCCTCACCACTTTTCCCTTTACTTCTCCTTGAATTTCCTTTTTTGCCACATCAACATTAAATCTTGTACTTTTAATTCCTAACTTCAACTGATGTTGGGAAAAACATGATGTTGGTTTGCCAGCCCAGATATCACATATCTCAGATATCAGACATTTAGCTAGGTAAGTGGCTCAATTTAAAGGCTTTCCAAATACAACTCTGTGGATTATATTTTTAACATTCTCAAATATACAAAAGGATTCTATAAAAATGTTAAACACATGACTGATGCCTGTCCACAAAACATGATCAGAAACCAGACAACGCAAATGTCTCAAAAATCTAATCTATAATGTGTCAAAGCAGATAGAGTTACGGTGGCCCAAAGATTTTATTCAAAATGTGACGTATGTGTTTCTATAGTGCTGGAGATTTTTACTTGTTACTTATTTGCTTGTGTTTTGCACATTTTCTGTAATTTCTAAAATTGCAATGCCTTGCATTGTATTTATCTAGGCCACCACTGATTACAATGTGAACCCTAAAATTTTCATCTAAATCTTTTCCACTCTATCATATCTGCTTTATACTAACTTTGTAAACCAACCGTTTAGCTTCATTTCCCGTCCACAAGGATAACAGAAGGATATCATCATCTCCTTTATCAGGTCAAAGAGTTAAATCTCCTCAGTGTTTAACACTCAGTCACTGCTTTCAGTGCACATTCAGCAGTTCAAACTCAAAAACAAGCAAAGGATCCATTTTACGTTATCTAATCTTATTTTTTCCCCACTATTTATCCCAAGTAATCTGTCTGAGAATCACCTCCTTTCCTTCAGAGAGTTAAAAGAAGATGGAGCTTGTTCTAAAATAAGATTAAATCCGGAAGCCTTGTGATGACTATGAAAGCACCAGGATTGAGAAACAGCTCAAATCTTTGAAGTAAAAACTTTGAAGTAATAATCCACATTGGTAAAGACAGTTATGCAAGTCTGCCTGAACTAAAGCAGTTTATGTCTCACTTAGGATGCAGTCTTGATGAGTTACTCTTGTCCTTTTCCTCACATTGCTTTCCACACTAGATTCAGGAAGGAGAAAGTCCCTCAATCCAAATGCATATCCACATTTAGAGGTAGAGGAGGTTTTTATCCCCCACTCTTTAAATCAGAGAACATATAAGCCATCCATGGGTGAAACTTATACACATACACTCTAACTCACCTGTATATTGGAAGCGTTTTCTCCCCATATTGCACAGCTTCCTCCCAGTGTCCCAGGTGAATGGAGGCATCTAGAGCCATGTCTGTCATCCTGAGCTTATACAGGTTTTCATCAGGCACGTCGCTACCAACAGTTGATAACAGATGACTACAGCTCTCAAGCAGTGTTTGCCAACCTAGAGGGTCACTTAAGGAAAAGCTCTGTGTAAATCTGTTGATATCATTTTGCTAAAAGGGATAAGCTTTGAGGATTATGCTTAGATACATGCTTATTTAAGGTATGTCACCTTCCCTCCACTCTGTTGTTTCATAATGAAAGCTGTTAAAGGGTATATTTATGTACATGAAACAGCATGCATTTGCACTGCACCACAAACTACATATATTTTGAGTTTAATTTATTTTGTAAATCTCAATTTCCATCCAATGTCTGGGCTTATCCCTAAGTAGAAACATTGACACTCTCTGAATCTGCTGTTTGCACATTAGGTTATGATCTTAGACCTTAGTGAGTGAACTCCAAAAAATCTGGCTTCTCTGCTGCAGACTATCACTCAAACACATCTTTCGCACTTATAATTTGTGTTTTCGCATAACAATTAACGCATTTGTTGATTATACTTCTTTGGTAACTTGATTTATACAGCATATACCACCCGACTCAAACCAGCTACTCGCTACTGTTAACTGTTTTAGGACGTTACATGCAGCAGTAAAACTGTGAGTTTTCATTATTTCAAAGAAGTCAATTGGGATAACAGCATGTCAGCCATCAAGACCTGAATCTCTGAAATGTGGAACACTCCTATCAGTCACAACACAGTGCTTATGAAATGTTGGCAGTGCAGATACCACTGCTTATTTCATTACCATCCCACAATAAAGCTGATGATGGATGATGACAGTGTTGAGTGCATCTTGGTAAAGGATACCTGACTCTGCTTTCAGTGCTTCCAGACTGGGTAGAGCCTCCTTCAGCAGACGCCAGGTTGATTCTTGCCCTGAAAGCATGAGTCCGTCCTGGGAAAGAGAGAAAGACCACCTCAACATCTGCGCTGACTGAGTAGACATTATTGTCTGAACAAACACACTCATGTACATACTTGACCTGCATTCAGGCACACACAGCGGCATTATGAGGAGTGGATGGAGTGAGCATCAAAAACAGCGAATAGAGTGAATTTATTTAAATTCTATTATAAACCCGAGTGCTAAAAATTCCTGCCTGCACTTTGCATATCTCATTTTAGCTGATGTTAAAGTATTGATTTAACACATGCACAACACAAACACACATATATGCAAGAAAAACACACAAACACCATCCTCTGGGTTTGGTGTCAACAGCCATCTGTCACCATGACAACTTTGGGTCACAACCCAGCAGCACTCCCATCATCATCTGAAGATTAAAGACAAAAAGGGGGAACGGCAGACTCTGTGTGTGTGTGTGATTGTGTGTTGTATGCAGAACAAAGGCGGCTTGAATAAAATGAATGCTGTGGTCCCAGATAATCAACTTACCTTATCTCAAACACACACAAGCGCACACACACGCACATTTTCGCGTACTGCTGTGTTGTGGAAAACTAAGACCAAAGCGCCATAGTCAGGATGTGGAGAACAGCTAGGCAGAAGTGAAAAAAGAGAGGGAGGGAGAGAGAAATGAAAACATACGGAGTGAGAGAGAGACAGTGAAATATTTGAACGGAAAGATTGAGTGGATTAAGATGGATGGAAAAGAAAACTGCAGCTGAACGAAAAGACAATTTTTCTCATTTTTCAGTAGGTGGTCAGACGGGAAGACAAGGGCAGAGAGAGAGAGAGATAGAGAGAGGTGTGAAGAGGTGGAGCGTGACAGAGAGGAAAGAGGATGACAGTAAGAGATAAGACAGAAGTGAGAGTGAAGAAGGAAAAAGGTGGAGAGGATAGGAAAGGGTACACTGTAACATGTTATGCACAGATGACTAAGCCAACAGTGGCACAGCAAGTGTGTATGAGATGAGAGTGTGTGAGTGTGTGAGAGAGAGAGAGCGACAGAGAGCATACGTGTGTGTTTGAACTTTGCAGTCTTAGGAAAACCAAACATTTTACACATTTCAAGCAAGAATGTTCTTTGCAAACTTTAATAAATGTGGGTTAGGTTTAGATTAGGAAGGAGCTTCCTACAGACACAAGTGCATGGGAGTGTGTAAGTGTGTGCTTGTGTAACTTCTTGCCTTAAAGTGAACAAGGGCTACATTCACCTGCACACCAACGATCCAATCGTAGGTTCAGCCAGTTATGCATGAGAATCAGTTAAGATAAGTACTAGTACTCTCCTACCACGACTGCATCCCCCGACATGGAGAGAACTCTGTTGTGAAGTTTGCGAACGACACCACCTTTATCTGCCAGAATTCAAATAAAGATGAGACTTCATATAGGGAAGAAATTGATAATCGTTTAGAGTGGTGCTCAGAGAACAGCCTACTGCTCAACGTCAGCAAAACCAAAGTGCTGATCGTTGATTTTAGGAAGAAGGTTTTAAAGACGCACACTCCTGTCTACACCAGTGGAGCTGAGGTGGAGCAGGTGAATAGTTTCAGGTTCCTGGGAATCAGCATCACAGAGAACCTGACATGGTCATCTAACATCTCCATGCTGGTGAAGAAAGCTCAAAAACACGTGTATTTCTTGAGGAAGCTTAAGAACTCCCACGCCAATTCGGTTTCAGTCAATCAGATTGTATAGAGGAGCAATAGAAAGCATCCTGACTGGAAACATCACAAACTAACATTGGATGTGCATTGTGCACGGCCCAGGACTGGAAGGCTCTGCAGCGGGTGATTAAAACCACTCAGAAGATCATTGGTACCCATCTCCCGGGCATCAGTGATATCAGTGAGGTGAGGTGCCTACGCAGAGCCCAAAGGATACTAAAGGACAGTACCCACCCAGCCACAGGCTGTTCCACCTGCTACCTTCTGGGAGGAGATATAGAAGTTTCTGTTGTCACATCACCAGACTTCAGAGCAGCTTTTCCCCCCAAGCTATCAGACTCTTAAACTCTAATTCATCCTCAGCACTGCTCTACTGAATATAGTTTATTTCTGTTTACCACTTTTATAATTGCTTTTATATTATATATATATATATATATATATATATATATATATATATATATATATATATATATATATATATATATATATATATATATATATATATATATATATATATATATATATATTGTATACTGTCTGCTATGTAACAGAAGGGAGTTACTCAAACTCAATTTGTCACAACACAATCTGTTGTGTTGTGACAAATAAATCTACCTTTTACCTTGTACATGAGTGTGATTATTGAGGGAATGTTAACCTTTTAAACTTCTCTACAGGAGTTTTAATTGGAGATTGAATTCACATTGCGACATACCAGTGACACACTGCAATCCAGTAGCTTGACGGCACATGGCAAAACCTATTCTTTTGTCAAAGTAAGCAGTTTCACTGTGTCACTTCTATTGTTTCATTATGTACAAACACTCTCTAGGTCACTCTCTATCAGCGCTGTCAATGATGCCAGCAGAAATTTAATAAGTGATGCATGTATTTCTGGACTAGGGATGCACCGAATATTCGGCCACCAAAATTAATTGGCTGAAAATAGCAAAAATAGCACTTTCGGTGTTCGGCCTAATAAGTTAAAAGGCCGAGGAAATTTTACAGAACAATTACGTTGACATGTCGGCAGTGTGGAAGCATTTTAAAGTGTCTGAGAAAGACAAAAAATTGCAGACACTGTTCTGCTGAATTGTCTCCTAGCAGATCCACTCCATCTGTGGCTGACTTCTTAGAAAAGGCAACAAATGGTCTGACCCGCTTTGAGTGTTTCTGTCACTCGTTTCTGAGAAGGCACACCTAAATTTGGAGAGCACATGTATTCAAGCCTTTATGGTAAATCCACTGAAACAGACCAGTGCGAGCTGACAGGCAGGTTAGCGTCTTTATTCTGTTATTTTCTCTCTTTACAAAGACAAGTGTTGCAGTATGAAAGTCCTACCTGAAGAGAGGCTGTGAAGTGTTCATGTTACGTGATATGGGAACGACAAACAACATTATTTATCAAATTAGGTCGGACTTGATGAATTTTGTAACAACATCCAGTTTTCAAAATAAGGTGTCTGTACAGTATGGAAATAAGATTAACTGGATTATATTTACAGAAAGTGTAAAACATATTACATGTGTACATTAAAAGTAAATAGACACATGTAATTCACATTACCGGGCCCTAGCGGGCCTCAGACCCACCTGCCATAGTCTCTCCAAATCATGTGGGAAACACTGAGTAAAAAGCACTTTTTGACTATATAATTTATGCAATGGTAAAAAAGGCAAAATAAATGGAAAAAAATGTGAATGTACTTGTTCGGTATTCTGCAAATGTTTTCATCATATTCGGTTTCGACTTCGGCCAAGAATTTTCATTTTGGTGCATCCCTACTCTGGACAGACATTTTTTCAGGCTGCAGTATACACAATATCTCAAAGCAGTGTATAGTGTACATAAAGGTGTATGCCATCGTAGAATGAAGAGAGAAATATCCAATATCATGTGGAATACCTGCAGAAAACGCTGATATTGTACCATCATTTGGAGAGGTGTCTTCAAACATTTTCAGACTGTGTTAATAGGGAAACAGGTGCTTTTATAAAAAATATCTTCAAAGGATAAATGCCTTACGTGGAGCATTGTCCCTAGTTGTATCATTATGCACATGTAAATGTTGCCATTGACATAGTTTGTATGTTTGTATTTGGAAATGAACGTAGATACGTAGATAGTTGAATCCCTTAAATATCAGCGATGAATGTGACTGTAATTTGTGTGCGTGTCTTACTTTGTCTTGAGAGTCACATCGTTGGCAGTGGCAGGTAAAATGGTACTGGTCCTCCAGCTGTCTCTGTCGATCTTCAGTTAATGACAACGTTTCGATGTAACTTATAGTTAGCTGAAATCAAAGACAACAGTTTAGTTTGAGATAAAATGTATGTATTTACATTTTATTTTGCCTTTTTGCTGTAGTTCTTTGCTTTATTTGTATGGCTACAAATCAGAGTTTAATGCAGTTCAGTGCAGGAAGATAAATTATTTGGAATTTAAATTGCACAATATGTTAGAAAGAGATACTGTAGGAGTAATGTGTGTGTGTGTGTGTGTGTGTGTATGTGTGTGTATTTTTGTGGGTGTGTGTATCCTCCAGATGGCATAGATGCATCTCATTACATACAGTCAGGAGAGATGGTGAAGTATGGAAAATGAGAGAAGACACTGCCAAATTGCAGTGATATTTCACTTGGCAACAATTTTGAAGAGTATTTAATAACATTAAGTTAATAATGTACTTCCATCAACATGTATTAGTACTTATACAATAAAACTCAGACAATAAGCACAGTGATGTTTAATGTTTAAGGAAAATAGTTTCAGATTATGTATTGCTCAAAACGGCCTTAGGCATTGGGTCCTCCATCAGTAACAGCAAATGAAAAAGATTCAATAAATGTTGCTCATAAAGAACATGACTATAAAAGCAGAGGCAACGTCACAGTCAATGAAACCAGAGTCATATTCCTTGTTGCTAATGTTGTGAAGATGCAGTGTGAGGATTTTTTTTTACCTCCTCTTCAGGGTTGATATCCCGAACAGCTCTTAGCTGCAGTTTTGTTCCCTCAAACACCATCACACAGTTTGGCCTACAGTCATGGTTTAGCAGAGATAAACTGGGAGAGAACAAACAAGATGATGAGGGGCAGGAGAGAGAGAGAGCGCCAGAAGGTGGAGAGCGAGGTGAAGGTAAAAGAGAAGGAAGGGAGAAGAGATAGAACAGTGAGGAGGAAAGGGGAGAGGAATAAAGCAAAGACGAGAAGGTAGAGATAGAGAGAGGGAATGAGAGGAGAAACAGAGTGAGGGAGAGAGAAAGGAGAGAATGGGAGGAGAAAAAAAGAGAGAGAAATTCATCTGCGATTAAATGTTTAACTCCAACCCATCTTGGTAAATATGGTGTGTGAGTGTGTGTGTGTGTGTGTCTCCCTAAACCATGCTGACTGGCAGCTCTATCTCTTTAAAAACCAAACAGATCAGCACTTCTCATCCTTGAAAGTGTTCCTTCCTTATCACAGTACGTCTGATGCACACTAAATAAGTGAAGACAGCACATGGTAAAGGTTGAGACAAATTTTTAACTCATGACACAGCAAGAGCCTCATCCTGTTGAGCTGCCAACTGGCCAACTGTTCACTCAAATCACTGAGACCAATGTTGGCTGAAATGGTAATTTGTATCAACATATTCATAAGAGAGAAAAAACATGTGCCGAGAGACACGTCTCAAGATTATAATCCATCAGCCAGTTTAGTCTGACTTTTATCCCTGTATCCAAGATCCTGTTAGGGGGTGGAATATCATCTGACTTCTCATAATGTGAATCCTGCACATGTTAACAAGTTAAGACCGAGTGCTCAAATGAATATCAAACAGGAAAGTTCCACACACACGGATACACACAAACAGACAATTCCCCGCACAGTATGGTAAAATGAGTACTCTGCTTCTGTCATAACAAATGTCACTCTTCATTTTCTTTCTGCCGGTCTATCGGCCTCTCCCTCACAGACACACAAACACAAATGAATCTGAAAACCGATGGGTACTCCACTTCTGTCACAACAAAGGCTTTTGACTCATTTCCCCAAATTTGTTATAGATACAACCAACCATCTACTTAACCCACATGCACACTGACTAACAGTGTCAGTATACATTTTGATTTAAGTCATTAAGGTCATGAGGGTTTCCCCTTAAGTTTAATAATAACAGCGTTACCTATCTTGTTTTTATTAAAATCATAGTGAAACAGCAATTTGAGACAATGTTAGATCATAATGACATAAGAAAGCTGTTGGGGGAGGATGTAATTTAGAAAGTAAAAAGGTATGGTGATATCTGAAAGGGTGATTTAATATTCAAATTATGGTTACCAATTAATTGCTAATTTAAATTTTAGCAACATCTTAGCTCAACAGCACTACAAACTCCAAAACGATGGAAAATTAAATCAACACCTTTTTTAAAACACTTTCAGCACAAACTGAACATTACAACCTTCATGAAGGGAGGATGATTTATTACAGGACTATTTTAACTTGTTTTAGCCAATAAACTTATAAGAGTAAACTACTCTTATAACTGTTGTCTTATATTGGTGGTGGTTGAGATGAGTCCTCACTCCCCACTTCACTCTGAAGCGGAAACTGGTGATGGTGATGGGTACTCTGAACATTTTAAATGTTTTTAAAAACCTCCCTGACCCGTTAAAAGACATTTGCTATCACTGCACACATGGCTGAGAAAAAATACTGAAGAGATTTGTCTATTTTTTAAGACCCCCTCCATTACTGCTGCTCCCTTATCATATTCAAAGAGCAAAACAATGTGTGTAAGAGATAAAGAGTGTGTGTGTGTGTGTGTGTGTGTGTGTGTGTGCGTGTCAGGCCTTTGTAAAACCATCAGTAACCCCCTGGCTTTGTTCTACAGTGGAGAAGTTGCGGGTTGAATATCAACGAGAAATCAAGCCCTCCAAACTATGCTTTTATCTGACGTAGAGCTGCATTAGCATACTAATTAGATTAATTAACTACACCGCATCTCACATTAACAATATCTGCTCCCACTAACTGAAACTAACTGTTGCTGTACATAGCAGGAGCCAAACATCACATGGGTGTGAGAGCAGAGACAGTACGGGACTATTAATTGATATTTAATAAGAGAAAGGGTTTAATGCTTCTTCTCTTTGTTAATGTTTCCTGCATCTTTATGTTTGAGAGATTCTGTCTCACAACAAAGCACAAGACAATTGTGCTTTGTTGTGCAAAAATGGTTCATTATTGCACTAACACAACAGATATCAATTAAAGAGCATTAAAAATTACAGATGAATCTAGTACAAAACATTTACATGACACATACAGAAATTACAGAACTCAAAAAGTTGAGTGGGGCTCAACTGTGTGCAGTCACGGTGTGACAAGTGATTTGAAAACATCTGCTGCAGAAGTTTTACTCTTGTATCAGTAGATCACAATCACATCGGCTGTGACTTAATAATGTAAGACAAGAAAACAATTTTAAGTCTGTCCACATTTTATAGCAACTGCAAAAAGATAACTTAATATAAACTAGATTAACACATATACTAATGTATATTTTAAGTTCAGGCACAACCCAGGTTTGAGCATTATTTATTTTGTTACAGTAAAGCTACTAATACTGATATTCAGAATATTTGCTTACGTGACAAAGAATAGTTTGAAAATGACAAGAGCTGAGTTTCACACAGGACATCATCATTTTGTGACGCCTCATCATTTTGTGACGAAACTTTTGTATTGATTTAAACCTCAACTCAAACATCTCCAGTGGAGACACTTTTAGTTGAGACAAAGGTTCTTGCGTGACACCTTTGAATGGTGTGCAGCCCATAAACATCCCTCAGGCCTTTCAAATATATTGTCAGCTCATCTCTTCTTCATGTTTTAATTTCAGTCTATCTCTGTGAGGACTGTGGCTACACATGGGTTTATGTTACAGCTTTAGGGTAGACAAAAGTGAACAAATGTCTGTGTTATCAATCCAGCTGTGAAAAATTTTGATGATCATATTTTCAATAGGCCAATCAGAAGAGAACAAGAGGAGACGATGATGAGC
The DNA here is from genome assembly GCA_024633595.2 of Lepomis macrochirus. NCBI lineage: Eukaryota > Metazoa > Chordata > Actinopteri > Centrarchiformes > Centrarchidae > Lepomis > Lepomis macrochirus. The sequence continues at coordinate 16,891,275 of JALXJV020000006.1, forward strand.
TACAGAGGCGGAGAGGAGAATGAGAAGTCAGCAAACGCGAAACATACAGTAGAGTCAGAAAATGGACAGAGAGGGATGGGTTGAACAGAGGTGTAGCCTCACCAGAGTAATTCCCCTCTCTTCAGCAAACCCTGTGGTTGCTAGGCAACCCAAAATATGAATAGGCAGGGGACCATCCTGCGAATGGGCCCATCATTTATGGATGAGTTACGACACAAATCGCAGGCACACACTGACACAGACACACATGGTTTGGCTGAGCTTTGGTAAAGCCACTGTGACCATCTGACATCTCAACACCCGCCAGATAAACTGGCTGAGATACCTGCAGTGTGTGCGTGCGTGTGTGTGTGTGCACTTGTGAAGCAACTCTAACAACATGTGCAACGACAGGCCAAATCCACCCCATTCACCCAGGACTCAATACATGGATTACAGTGCATACCGCCTGGCTGTGCCATGTTTGTGTGTGTGTGTGTGTAAGATAGCCTCACTCCTAAATGCCAGACAAGAATCACATGTAAGTTAGAGTCAAACCTCATATTTCTCCATGTGTTCTCAGCCTCTTCCCCAAACAGCATTATAAAATTCAACATTAATTTTCGGTTTCGCCTCAGAGCAACAACAACAAAAAAATCATTCCATTCTCTGTCTCTCTTCTTCCTCGTACTTCAAAGAACTGTCATGAGGAGTGGGGAGGGCTTTGATAGTGAGCGGAGAAAGGACGGGTGGGGTTAGTCGGGGTGCACTGATATGGCAGGTTACTCAAGAGCCACATTTAAATTTTGTGGCAATTTTATTGTGCAAGTGAAAGAGAGAAAGGAGGACCATCTAACAAAGATTACTAGCTAAATTGAAATTAATGATGCTTTAAAGATGTGTATGATTCACACATTGCCTTTTGTGTGTGTGTGTGTGTGTGTCTATTGGTGTTACCTAGGATACAGCCCAACTCCAATCTCTTGCAGCTCTCCATCACTGATGGTGAAACAATTACATGTCACCTAAAGGTGAGAAAGAGGATAAAAGAGTCGAGACAACAAAGAGAGGTTATTTGTTAAATTGCTTCAGGGAACCAATACACCTTTCATCACATTCTGAACATTTGCACATATCGTTGGTATCTGCAAAACTCCACCGGCTCAAACATGACATGCAAGGTTTCAGATTATTCCTATCTGGTTATTTTTGAGCCAGGAAATTTCTTTTGTTAAAACAAAAGGTTTTTTGAAATAAAAAAACATGTCTGTAATATTTTTTATAAACTGAGTAAACAAAATATTGAATCAGTGGTCATGTGCAGTGATTTTAAAAAGAGCAAGTGAAATGTCCCCCCCCCAAGGACATGTAAAAATGAGAAGGTGAAAACTTTTAAGTAAATGTTTAATGACTATTTTTCTCAAAAAAAGACACAGAAGAGACAGATGGAAGAAGATAACACTTATAATATAATAATAACTGATACTTCGGCAAATAACTGATATGGAAGCAGTGTTAGTTTTTTGAAACCATGCTAGCGGAGTGGAGCGGCTCTGGGGATGGGATGTGTACACAAACATACACACACACACACACACACACACACACACACACACACACACACACACACACACACACACACACACACACACACACACACACACACACACACACACACACACACACACAACAACACACACACACACACACACACACACACACACAACACACACACACACCTAAATCAAAAAGGATCAAAATCAAAGAGTGGATGATTTATTGGAATATAGCCTTCCCTTTCATAAGTGGAATCCGCTCAAACGGTCCAAACAGAAACCCATATTATCACAACCCGCCCCAAAACTATTTTTACCTGCCAAATTTAATAAAAGGTATCTGGATTGAACCCAATCTGGCAACAGTGATGATATTCCCATCAGTCTCACATGTACTTTGTGCCTAAAGTTAATTAGCAAATGTTAGTTTAACACACTAAACTAAGATAGTAAATATGGTAAACATAATACCTGCTAAACATCAGCATGTTAGCATTGTCACTGTGAACATGTTAGCATACTGACATTAGCTTTTAGCTCAAAGCACCGTTCTTACAGCCTCACAGAGCAGCAGGCATGACTACGGATTCGTATTCTTGGCCTCTAAGAACTGCAGGACTCCACACTTTCACATTAAATAAGGTTTATATTCTTTTCTGAGCATTTTATTTTTAAACAAATTAAGCACTGAAAATATATATATAATAATATTAATTTGTAATCACAAATCTTTACAATCGCATATCAAATCTCATCCTCCTAACATGAATAATCAACAGTAATCTAAATATTGGATATGCTTTAAAGCTTATGTATATAAACCACCCACACTGCACCAGGGTGGTCTGCATGATGTAAAAGGACACATTTCTGGACTGAATTAATGAAAGTGTTAGAGCTTTCAGGAGCGGGAGGAGGGATGGTTTGTCTTTCAACTAACAAGAGATAGAACAGAGATGGTTTGAATAATAAAATGCTTGAAGAAATTGTACACACACTAAAATGTAAAATAAGTTAACAAAGAAGTGTAAACAAAACAAAAAAAGAATGAAAAAGTCTTTGATGTGTCAATTACAGAGCTAGTGCTGAAAAACAAGTGTGTTTTTGTGTGTCGGTGGTTTCTGCCCCACGCTGGAAGTAGATAAATAAACGTAACTTAAGCAACATTAGTATTCAGACTGTCAGATAAAGAGGCAGACAGAGGCATGCAGAAAGGGAGGGTAAGATTTAAAATGAGCCACAGACAGATGTTCCCCATCCTGCTGATACCCACACCAGAATCAGCAAAATGACTCAATTTGAATCTGCAGCTGTAATAAAAACTATTAGAGTCAGACCTCATGGGAAATGAGGGGTTTTACTCAACTTAGCCGACAGGAGGGAATGTGATTACAGAGAAAAACACTGGGACATACAATATGAATATAATATAAATGAATGTGCAAAATCTTTGACACACACACACACACACACTCACACACACTTCATTGCTATTCAGTTGGTCTCACAGATCACTGACATCATCTGTCCCATAAAGCAAACATTAAAGTGGGGAAGACAGACACATCATCAAATAATATTGGTTTAATTTGATTTCATGAAGTAGTTGCCACAAAAAGCAGAGACACATGTATGGTTAAGATGAGAGCAATCCCAACATTTTTTTTTTGCAAGTAGTAATTTGGCCTAGCGGTATCTCACATCTAAGGCACTGAAACCATAGAATATTTGTCATTTCAGCTTAAATAGATTAACAGGCAATCAAAACTGTTCTGCTGATCCACAAATCAAATAAGTAACTTTTGCAGCTCTACAAACAACCGAATGTACATAGGATTCACATGAGGCTGCCGGCACAGGTTGATCTGTGGGCATCACCAATCAAAGACACACAAATCTGCAACTTCTTGTCTTTTTCTATTACTAAACCATGGAATAAAAATGGCCAAACACCAAATAGACCAAGGTAAAGAGGTCAAGTTTCAATGACATGAGTTGTGACCCCTTCAGATCGATTGGAATTAAGAAAGATGTCACAAGTTGGTGAGTGAGAGAGAGAGAGCAAAGACAGCTAACTGAACCATAAATATATTTTTAATTGTTACATCCCCCTCCCCACCTCACACATAGTACACCTGCCTCCTGCATGAAAATGAGTGTTTGAGTCCCCCACAGTTTTCCCCTTATTAGGAAAAGGCAGCATTGGTTAGTGACAGCGGGGATGAAGGGATGGCTGTGCAGAGAGAAAAGAATGGATGGTTTTGAGCAGAGGGAGGGGGATGAAGACGTGCAGAGGAAATTTAAACAAACAGTGGTAGGGCACTGAGCTGGGCATAGATCTCTTTCTGTTACAAACACACACAAACACACACCAACTCTCTCTCAGGGGATGAGACTCAATCTAGCAGAACCATCCACATCTGCAGAGCCGGCTGGTGGACGCCTTTTGCATCCCAAATCCACACAAACAAACACATACACACGTATATAAGCAGGCCTCCCTGCTTTACACAAATGAAGTAATCTTATGATTCACTTCCTTTGTCTTCCCCCGGCTTCCCCTCCTCTCTCTCTGACTGGCTACCTCTCCCCCTGTCTCTTTACCTTCAGTCCTTTCTGCTTCTTCCTGACTGATTGAAAGTTAAAAACAGTAATAGCATGAAAAATGTATCTACATACTCAGAAGCTCACATCCGCAGACTTGGAACATGATCTGTTGCAGCTGGCGTCACCACATTGAAAAATGTACTGTCAACAGACACCTTAAACTGGTATTTAATCTCAACAAACACTGCTCCACTGTTTGTTGACAACTGACGTCAAGCGAAGCTAAACTGTGACAAACATAAGCTCAATCTGATTCCATCCACTAGGGAGCTTTCCCAAAATGAAACAGGATGACTGGAGGTGGACTTAAAAGTTCTTCCAACAGAAAATGTGAATGTTTGCCGCCATTTCTAGAAGCTTTGCTGCTGGGGAAAACTTTGTACAAATTTGAATTATATGTAGGCTTCGTTGCTTCTTCATGTATTATTTTAGAATATGAACTAGGTTTCTTTATTGTTTTTTTTAGGATTGCCTTAGACTAAAGCTAAAATGATAAGTTGATAGAAACTTAATCTGCAATAAGTAAAATAGTTGATTATTTAAGTTTGTTTTTTTAATTTAAACCACCAAAAATGATTGGATTCCAGGATCTCAAATGTGAATATTTAGAGGTTTTCCTGGTCTTATAATAGTAACCTAAATATCTTTTAGACTGTCTATAATCATAATGAAAATAATCATTAGTTGCAGCCTTACTTTAGACACACCTAAACCTTTGGGGAGGTTAAATCAAAGGGATAAAATCACCATGTACCTAATCTTACTTTACCTATTTCTGTTCTTTTTATCTATTGTGTCTTTTTTGTCTGTAAGAAATGTTCACTGCTTTGGAGATCTTTTGCCTTTGTACAGAATCATGCATACACTATTATAACACCACAGCTGGGCAAGCACATCATTCATCACAAAGCACGGAGACGGCTGTTTTCATCTTATGACAAGAGATGGTAAGAGCCTCCCACTGTTTACCTGCTTATTTATAACCTCCCCATTGATAAAGCGAGCCCTCCACAGCTGCCAGTGTGGGTTTATCTGAGGTGACACTGTGGTGAAGTGCCAGTGAGGAGGGACCAGTATGGGAAGAGGCCAAAGAGAGATGCTGCAGCGTCTATAGGGTTACTGTCTATCCATCTTGAGTGACTAAATTGTATTCCACAAAATGAAATGAAAGGAGCTCTCCTGCAAATAATAAAGCAGAAATTCTGAACAGCAGGTTCTTAATGGGGATTACAAGCCTGATAGGATTCAGCTACTGCCATTCCCACTGTGGAGAATTACACAATTACCTTATCTGTAGAAAAGATACCAAAGTGTGCATTTTGTCTGGAAGGGTTTTCTTCAAAATGGTGCAGAGAGTGTCAGTCCCCACATCCATTCATTTGTTTGCTCATTTATTTTTCTGCCTGTCACACACAATATTTTTGCTGATTAGATTTGGATGAAACTTGTAGAAATGATGAATGTGAGATAGGGGAACAGACGCAAAGAAGAGCGAATGAGTGAAGGGTGTGGTGAGCAGCCTGTGATGTGGAAAATGGAAAATATGATCAAAAACGCCTTGTCTCCAAAATGTCATCTTCTGAGGTGGAATACAAAACAAATAAACTACACTTTTCACGTAGATGAGACACTTCAGACTTCATACTGTTTGTTCTGAAAACTCTGTAAAAAGGTTTAGGGACACATAGAGAGAAACAACTACTACATTTATATTCTACCAAAAAGAGATATTTTTTTTTAATTAAATAGTCAATGAGAGTTAGTTAGTCTGCTGATGTATCTCTTTGTGTGTGCTTTCAACTGCCTGTGCCTGCTAATATACTCAATTAACACATGTACTATGTTAGAGATATTTCTTAAAGGGGCTTAATTGATTTAACAGGGAAAGGTAAGACAGGTCTATCTTGGAGACATTAGCTGACCTCACAAGTGTGTGTTCACTGACCTTCCAGCTTTAGTAAATTCCAATATGATGTAGCATTGAGAAGAAACATCAGATAGATTTGTTGTTAAGACCAGTTAAAGATGATGAGGGATATCCTACAGGGAAGACAGAAACAAAAAAAATGCTATCCTTCAGATTTGGTATCGGCATTCGATGTGTTCACATGTTGTATGCGGGCACTGTATCCCCTCAGCTGGGCTTAATAAACCAAGCTATGTAAAGTCTTCATCAGTCTCCAAAACTTCTTCATACCTGAACCTGGCTCACAATATTTCTTCAACATACTGCACACCTAGTGAAATTTAGAGAACCACCTAATCTGTTATTCAACAAATAAGAAAAAGTCTTGTTTGTTTTGGGATTTGTTTAACACAAGAAATTCCTCTTTTGGGCTAAATCAGTAATATCAACTCTATAGTCTGTTCATTTCATAACTTTAGCATAAAAGCATATCTAACACAAAATTAGTGCTGGGCAATGATTAAAATTTTTTAATCACATTTAATCGCATTATTTTCTTACGATTAATCGCATGGAAATGTGCAAAACTGAATAGCGTAGCGTATTGCACACTTTTAATTTAAATGTACTGCTATATACACAAAAGTTCAACAACATGTGGTTTGCAAACACTTTAAACAAATAAGGTGCTTTTACCAGCAGTATTCCCTTTACCCAGTAACAATAAAATATTTCTTGTAAATCTCAACTTAAACATTAATGTAATCGAATGAAATATAAAACAAAAGCTATTTCCCGCTGCCAGTTACCTTTTATCTAGCGTGTTAAAGCAAGTTACCATCACAGTCCACTTTTCTTGGGAGGTTTTCTGAACAGGTATCAGCAGAAACATTTTCTTTAAGTCTATGCACTATAAGTGTCCCTGTTAGTGTGAAGAGAAGTGGTCGAGGTAGTGCTCACCTCATGCACACGCCCGCCCGCCACTGAAGTTGAATTGTCTTGAACTTTTTTCAATGATTTTGAACAAATCATTGAAAGACCGATCCTCGCTGTTTGTGAGTTTCATGAATCTGTTACTGTTTACTGAATAGTTATCAGGACATCAACAGGAGGGAATTCGCATGGCTAAGCATCCTTGCAAAAGCAGATGAAGGCCTATCAGGTTATTTATAAAGTTATGTATAATTTTAACTTAAGTTAAATAGGCTACAGCAGTGTAGCACAAAGAAGCCATAGAGCGCCTGCGTTTTACTCAGCAGCGCAGAGCAACCCAGCAGGGCCAAGTGACTATGTTGTGATCTTAAGAATTTTCTTGAAATCGGCATCTTCAGCTCTACACAAAATATAAAACTTTTGTCTGTAAAATTATCAAAAGCTGTCAAATCTGGCAAGTAGGGTTGGACAATTAATTGAAAAGTAATTGAAACTGAAATTAAGAGCCTCTATAGGGGATGTAATTTCACCATGTCGGTTATTATGATTATATATAAATATAATATAACACACGTGTGTGTTCATGTACTTTATCATTAAAAACTTACTACTGCGTGTGTGATCAAGTGACTCCGCCCCGTTCAGTCCTGCTGAGCTTCCAGACCGGAGACAGGGAGAGGTTACCTGGCACTTTCCGCCCTCACGTTCCAGCAGTGTGGAAACAACAGACCATCCATCCATCCATCCATCTTCATCCGCTTATCCGGGGTCGGGTCGCGGGGGCAGCAGCTCCAGCAGAGGACCCCAAACTTCCCGTTCCCGAGCCACATTAGCCAGCTCTGACTGGGGGATCCCGAGGCGTTCCCAGGCCAGCGTGGAGATATAATCTCTCCACCTTGTCCTGGGTCCTCCCCGAGGCCTCCTCCCAGCTGGACGTGCCTGGAACACCTCCCTAGGGAGGCGTCCAGGAGGCATCCTTACCAGATGCCCAAACCACCTCAACTGGCTCCTTTCAACGCAAAGGAGCAGCGGCTCTACTCTGAGCTCCTCGCGAATGGTCGAACTTCTCACCCTATCTCTAAGGGAGACACCAGCCACCCGCCTGAGGAAACCCATTTCGGCCGCTTGTACCCGCGATCTCATTCTTTCGGTCATGACCCAGCTTTCATGACCATAGGTGAGGGTAGGAACGAAAATTGACCGGTAGATCGAGAGCTTTGCCTTACGGCTCAGCTCTCTTTTCGTTACAACGGTACGGTAAAGCGAGTGCAATACCGCCCCTGCTGCTCCGATTCTCCGGCCAATCTCCTGCTCCAGTCTTCCCTCACTCGTGAACAAGACCCCGAGGTACTTGAACTCCTTCACTTGGGGCAAGGACTCATTCCCTACCTGGAGTTGGCACTCCATCGGTTTCCTGCTGAGAACCATGGCCACAGATTTAGAGGTGCTAATCCTCATCCCAGCCGCTTCAGCACTCTGCTGCGAACCGATCCAAGTGAGAGCTGAAGGCTACGGACCGATGATGCCATCAGGACCACATCATCTGCAAAAAGCAGTGACGAGATCCCAAGCCCACCGAACCGCAGCCCCTCCTCGCCACGGCTACGCCTCGATATCCTGTCCATGAATATCACAAACAGGATTGGTGACAAAGCGCAGCCCTGGCGAAGGCCAACCCCCACCTGGAAAGAGTCCGACTTACTGCCGAGTACTCGGACACAGCTCTCGCTTTGGATGTACAAGGATTGGATAGCCCTAAGAAGGGCCCCCTCACCCCATACTCCCGCAGCACCTCCCACAGTATCTCCCGAGGGACCCGGTCATATGCCTTCTCCAGATCTACAAAGCACATGTAGACTGGATGGGCATACTCCCAAGCCCACTCCAGGATCCTTGTGAGAGTAAAGAGCTGGTCAGTTGTTCCACGACCAGGACGAAAACCGCATTGTTCCTCTTCGATCTGTGGTTCGACAATCGGCCGAACCCTCCGCTCCAGCACCCTGGCGTAGACTTTACCAGGGAGGCTGAGAAGTGTGATACCCCTGTAATTGGCACACACTCTCTGGTCCCCCTTTTTGAACAGGGGAACCACCACCCCAGTCCTCCACTCCTTGGGCACTGTACCCGACTTCCACGCAATGTTGAAGAGACGTGTCATCCATGACAGCCCCTCCACACCCAAAGCTTTTAGCATCTCTGGGCGGATCTCATCAATCCTCGGGCTTTGCCACTGCGGAGTTGTTTGACTACCTCAGTGACTTCCTCCAGGGAAATTGACAAGAAACCCCATCAGCCTCCAGCTCTGCCTCTACTAGAGAGGCGTGTCAGTCGGATTTAGGAGTTCCTCAAAGTGTTCCCTCCACCGCCAATTACCTCCCCAGTTGAGGTCAACAGGGTCCCATCCTTACTGTACACAGCTTGGATGGTTCCCCGCTTCCCCCTCCTGAGATGGCGGACAGTTCTCCAGAAACACTTTGGTGCCGACCGAAAGTCCTTCTCCATGTCTTCTCCGAACTTCTCCCACACCCGCTGCTTTGCTTCTGCCACAGCAGAGGCTGCAGTCTTTCGGGCCTGTCGGTACCTTGCAACCGCCTCCGGAGTCCTCCGAGACAACAAATCCCGGAAGGCCTCCTTCTTCAGTCGGACGGCTTCCCTGACCACCGGTGTCCACCACGGTGTTCGAGGGTTACCGCCCCTTGAGGCACCTAAGACCTTAAGACCACAGCTTTCCGCTGCAGCTTCAGCAATAGAGGCTTTGAACATTGCCCACTCATGTTCAATGTCCCCAACCTCCACAGGGATGCCAGAAAAGCTCCGCCGGAGGTTTGAGTTGAAGATCTCACGGACAGGGGCTTCCACCAGACGTTCCCAGTTCACCCGCACTACCCGTTTGGGCTTACCAGGTCTGTCCAGCGTCTTCCCCAACCCCCTGACCCAACTCACAACCAGATGGTGATCAGTTGACAGCTCCGCCCCTCTCTTCACCCGAGTGTCCGAAACATACGGCCTCAAATCAGATGAAACGATTACAAAATCGATCATTGATCTTCGGCCTAGGGTGCTCTGGTACCATGTACACTTATGAGCATCCTTATGCTCGAACATGGTGTTTGTTATAGACAATCCATGACTAGCACAGAAGTCCAACAACAAACCCCCACTCAGGTTCAGATCAGGGGGGCCGTTCCTCCCAATCACGCCTTTCCAGGTAACTCCGTCATTGCCCACGTGTGCGTTGAAGTCACCCAGCAGAACTATGGAGTCCCCTACTGGAGCCCCATCCAGGACTCCATTCAGGGTCTCCAAGAAGGCCGAATACTCCGAACTGCTGTTTGGTGCATATGCACAAACAACAGTCAGAGTTTTCCCCGCTACCGCAGGCGTAGGGAGGCTGACCCTCTCGTTCACCGGAGTAAACTCCAACGTAGCAGCTCAGCCGGGGACTTGTGAGTATCCCCACACCCGCCTGGCCTCACACCTTGAGCAACTCCAGAGAAGAATAGAGTCCATCCCCTATCAAGGAGCACGGTTCCAGAGCCAAGACTGTGCGTGGAGGTCAGCCCCACCAGATCTAACTGGTAGCGCTCCATCTCCCGCACAAGTTCCGGCTCCTTCCCCCACAGAGAGGTGACGTTCCACGTCCCCAGAGCCAGCCTCTGCCGCCCGGGTCTGGTCCGTCGAGGCCCCTGACCTTCACCACCACCCATGTGGCAGTGCACCCGACTCCTCGCGGATCTTCCGATGGATGGTGGGTCCAAGGGATGTAGAGGGGGGGGGCCACGTAGCTTCTTCGGGCTATGCCCGGCCGGGCTCCGTGGCAAACCCGGCCACCAGGCGCTCGCTGACGAGCCCTCCCTCTGGGCCTGGCTCCAGACGGGGGCCCCGGGCTTCCTCCGGGCAGGGTTATTCCTCCTCTTTTTTGATTTACCATCAGGGGTTCCCTGATGGTAAATCAACAACAGACATCTTATTTTATTAACGGACACGCTGTGACCTACACTGTAAAAAACTGCATGACTGACAACAAATTTGCTCACTTTTACCTTCACTTTCTGATGCTCGCTCTCACTCACTTGCAATACGCACACACTGAACTCCTTCAAAGACCTGACGTTAACTCTGCTGCTCTTATAACAGCAGTTGTCACGTAACTTAGATGTCCTTTGATGAATGAGGAGAGGAAGCTAGTAAAATGTATACTGCTGTGCTCACAACAAAAAACATTCAAAAACAAAATAATCGTTCAATAATCATAATCGAGGTAAAATGTTAATCGTGATTTTGATTTTAGGTGAAATCCTCCAGCCCTACTGGCAAGTCTGAGATGTCACCCCTCCTGTACATGAACAGACAAGACTGTCCTTCCAAGAAGAACAATGCCTCAAGACTGCATACAGTGTGTAGTTATTATGTGTGTAGTAGTAAAGAAGTAGTAAAATGTGTGTTCACAGTAAACTCCAGTTGGCTACATAAGACTGCCCTGTTAATGTCTGTGCTGACATTAAGTATTCAGGAAGGGAGGGGCAGATCATGATTTCAGTGACATTTTGGAAACATATACGGATGGCACATCTCTAAGTAGATGAATGAGGGTTTGGGACGGTGGGGAGCGGGAGGTCCTGTCATCTCATCTCGGAGGCACTGGATTGGTTTGCTTTGTCCTGTCATGTCAGTTCAAAAAACTTGTGACTGGATGGTTTATGTCTTTAATGTTGCTGGAATCGGTTCAATTACTGTCAATCTGGGAAAAACTACAAAGGCCATCAGACACATTCAAAGGCCGCATCTGTGTGTGTGTGCACCATTTGATAAAGTATTTATGACCTAATCATGGTTCTTTCATCTCTCAATAGACAGCCAGACAAACAAACAAAAAAAAAACATCATGTACACATGCTCACGGTTGCATGCACATACACACACTGTCACTCTAATCAAATTCAGAATGAGGTTTTATTGCCAGATATGTGTCCACATACGAGGAATTTGACTCTGGATCGTACATTGCTCACACCAGCCTTCATTTAAGTAGAGACAGAGTCCTCCTCCCCTTGTTTTTCCTTTGAGCTCCATTACGCGATCCACAAAGAAGAGATTAAATCCCGGTAGGTGAAGTGTGCGATCTGGGTGAGCCAGGACTCGGTAAAACAGAGGACAGCAGAAGTCCAAGTTAGTTCTGTTGAGGAGTCGATAGAAGGGAGTGCAGTACGAAAACTCTGCTGTCTTAGTTTAACCAGTGCAAACAAAGCATTCAGACAGATATTTCCCTCAGAGATTGGTGGAGACCAAAACAGAGCAAGTGGTTTGCTATGTCTTACTGATGTTTGCCTGTGTTAGTAAAGTTGTCGATTCAAGCAAAATCAGTTGGAGGTTTTACAGCCAGACGATTAGCTGCTAGCTATATATCTTGAGTCGTAATTGCTTTTGTGTCAGTTGTTGGCTAACTTGCCACCAATGTTTCAACCAACATTTTGCTGCTGCAAGTGGGGGAAAGTGGACAACACAACTGGGCTCAGTAGCCTCTGTGGACACAACATTCTAATGGCAGAAGCAAAGAGACCGAAGAGGACGTTGACGGAGAAAACTAGGAAGAGAAAAAGAGAGTGACCAAGCCACAGGCTCCTGGACATTGGCAAGAGCTTTGTGAAATAAAAGGCTGCAAAACATGCCTTTTTTCTGTTGGACTAGTAAGTAATATTGTTATGTGTTGTGTTGTCATACTTGCTTGATGTTTGTCTGTGTTAGCAAAATTGTGGACTTGCTAGTTTTAGATCGTAATGTAATAACAAATGCACGTGTACAGCCATCCTTCTTTAAGACAGCTGTGAATTACACTCGGAAAAGGCAGGGGGCACCAAATAGTACAAAAAAAATGTATCTCACTTAATTTTGCTTTAAAGTGTTTAACTAACAATCCATTAAGATTCAATTTATCAGTGAGACTCAATAAATGTGGTCAGCAAGAAGCCATGACCTGCCTGGAATACGGAACAACAGTGAGGTTCGATGTGTCTCTCAACCAGCTGCTGCTGGACACACTGAGTTCATTAAGTTACCTTTTCCACCTTCTCTATGTACTGAATAGAGGCTTGAAAAAAAGCAATGCAATGCAGACTGGTGTGTCTCTGGGTGACAGAGGTTATGTCCGGAGGAGATGACCCGTCAGTAGCAGTCAGCTAACTGTCCTGTGTGCACCAGCTGCCACAGAGTGTCACAGCATGCGCCATGTGTGTGCTGAAAGGCTGTTGGCTGTTTGGACACTGGAGGCAGAAAGCTCCCGTCAAGGGCTACAGAAAAAATGCACATTATTTTATAGCCTAAGGTTTGAGCTTGTGCCGCAGTACCATCTGAAAGACAGGCTCCATCTAAATCAGTGTGAACTCCATTGCTGACTGGAAAGCAGACAGTACAGTTTACCTTATTATTATCCCAGTGCCCTGCATTACACCTGTAGCCACATGCACTCGTTCAATTATAGGTTTTAAGTCTAAGTTAAGATAAGATACTTTTTATTTACTACTTTATTTTTCTCTCTGTGCTATTTTTGTCCCCCTAACTTTCTCAAAATAACCACACACACACACACACCCCCAAGAGTCCATCTCTTTTTAAACAAGTGTAAAACAGCCAAACCACCTCAGGAGGCAATGGGAGGTAAAGTGTTAAAAAAAGATGGGTTGAATGAAGTACAGAGGGAGGGAGAGGGAAGGCATAAGACCGAAAGTCACAGTTGGAAGAATAGAGTTCAGAAGTGGTAGGAGGGATAGTGGGAAATGGGACAGGGGAGAAGACAGAGGAGTGACGCAGGAAAGGCTTGATACAGGAGAGGGAGGGAGGAGCAAAGAGAGGCAGAAATGTGTTTAACCTTGTTAGTAAAGTTGTTAGTGAAGTTGCTCAGCGTGAACAAGAGCAGGCGGGCTGAATCAGAAAGGTGCACCTTGGGAAAACATTGAGCAAAATATTGAGTGGAAAGCCACAGAAGGAAAAACAGCTATAGGCAACAGCTTTGAAAAGTCGCTCAGACGCCAAGAGGTTTTAGGCCTTAATCTTTCAGCAAATACACCAAGATGTTTGGAAAATTAAAACTCAATCAGTGACGAGATCACTGCCACAAAAATCTGTGTCCCTAGAAGACAGTTTGCTACAATGCTCCATGCTAACAGGTCACATATACTGCTGAGTGATATTAGGTGATTAGGTAGCTAGTGAATTAGGTAGGTGATAAGGTAGCACTGTCTAAAGAGGTTAAAATGAAGTTAAATCTGTTAAATAATATGTTGGTAAATCTGGCCTCTTTTCTTTTTCCTTCTGTTATGATTTGGTGCTATATAAATAAAACTGAATTTAATTGCATTTTTTGTCTATCAAATACAAAAGCTTGTTATCACTAAACACAATATTTTGAAAAGTTAGGACGGAGATCCAGAGCAGATCATCTATCAGGGACACAAGGAACAATATCTTTCCCCTATGTTTCAACTCATAGAAAGAGCCAATCAAGATCTAGATGAGCTCTTGTATATTGCTCCTGTATGCCAAGCACAGTATATCTAACACTGGACAATGGCATTATGAAAAACAAGCTACAGCTGTGAAACCTCTACAGTTACATATAGATTCACAGAACATATAATACACCTGCCCAATATGGCGTAAATTCCCTCTGCTTTTTTGCTTCATTGAATATTGTGGTCAAATTACTTGTGGTAAAGCCCCAAGGCTACCAGCTGAGACATACACACACACACACACACACACACACACACACACACAAAGTTATTGTGTACACACAGTTACTGTAGATAATTTCTATAAAAAACAATTAATTTCAGCGATTGAAGAAGGCATTACATGATCATTATAAAAACAACAGAAACGTTCCTGGAACAAGACATCCGAGTTTACAGACACTATGAAATCTATGGGATCTACAAAACAAAGCATTTCTTTGAGTTTACATGAATTTGTGCTAATGACAAATGATACTTTCAGAACAGTGGTGAGGTCAGAGTCGCACACACCACACAAACACACACATGCACACCTGTAGCCGTTGAAATCCTGTAACTGAAAAGCAACATTGTGACCGAACACAATCATAGATACAAACAGTACACTGCATAACCATGTATGTGTATACTACGTGGTGCACGCAATGAGAACTCACACACACACACACACACACACACACACACACACACACACACACACACACACACACACACACACTATTAGCCCCAGGCTGTGTGTAATTGAACACGGAATTGCTTCTTGCTCTCTAATGACTCATTTCGATGCTGACACCCAATCATCTCTGAGAGAAATAAGAAAAGAGAGTTGACATGTGTTTTTGTCAAGTTGGCACATTTTCAGCTGATGTGCTACTAAGCTGCTGTGTGCAAACACACACACACACAAACATACCCCCACGCACCCTATATTCTGCCCACACACAAACTGTATATTCAGACCACAAGCATGCATATATGGAGGCAGATTTATGGAATATATTGTTTACTGCTCACACACATACACTTATGTGTATGTTTCTGGCTGTGCAATCCTGGCTGTTACTGGAAAACATTACATCTGGTGGGAAAGCTGTGTGTGTGTGTGTGTGTGTGTGTGTGTGTGTGTTAAAATCATAACAGCCTCCAAAACAGTAACACAAAACCTTCCCTCATATTTTGTCACCCATTTTGTCCTGTTGCCCAATAGGAAGCATTTTGTGAACACATTCATAAGTAGGCTGTATCGTCCAGTAGAAGTCAAATTTTGAATATCATTTGAAGCAGTTCTTTGATTAGTGAGTGGTAATGATTACACTCAACTCTGATTTTTAACACCACATGCATGCTACACACACAAACTCTAACATATATATATATATATATATATATATATATATATATACATACAGTATATACAGTATATATAAGAGATAGCAGTGTAAATCGCAGCAGAGTGTGGTCTACAGCTGCAGCACATCCAGTATTACTGCTGCTTAAGTACATACATGATCTGAGAGATCAATATCGTTTGTTTCTTTCCACTACATCCCTCGCTTACTCCATTTCTGCATAGCAACCAGAAAAGAAAGAAAGAAAGGAAGACAGTTACATAAAACAAGCAAGTAATTAAGAAACCATGAAAAGAAAAGAGCAAAGTTTAGCCAAGCAGACAGTCTGTGGGCAGGTTAAACCAGAGGAATAAGGGTGTGTAAAGATAAAAAGAGCAGGTTATTGTTTTCAGCGCTGTATTCTTTGCAGGAAATCGTTTTTTAATGCTTGACTGCTCTGCCGTAGTCTGAATCAAAGGGTGTTTCACGGGGGAATAGATATTCCTCCTTCCACTCTGAAGTCAGTCAGCTCTGAATGGGGTTTTCCTCCGTGCATTTGCTGCACCCACAACTTCCTTCTACAACGAAAACATCCCTTTATCCTCAACCCTGAGTGAATGCAAAAGGCAATCACAAGCTACTGAACATAAAGTCTCACACATACACACGCACGCACGCACACACACACACACACACACACACACACTTTAAAGATAGACTGAAAGAAGATAGGGATAGAAGAAGACTTAATAATATAAATCTCCAGTAATTAGATATTTTAATAAATAAGTAACTACACATAGTTATGAATCTTTTATATTAAACAGAAAAGTTGCAGCAACTAGAACCTAATCCACTTCCTTACACTGAGTAGAGATGGAGGGTTGACCCCGGACCACTGCAGCTAAAATGGACACACATGTGACACTAGGCCCTCCATGGGACATGGGTGGCTATTTTATTTTCTATTTTGAAAGAATGTAGTACTCACAAGCTATTTGTCTTTAAAGCCTTAAAGTTTTTAAGCTAACTCTTTTAAGCTAACTCACTAAAAAACTCCCTTACTTAGACACAATACAGAATATCGAGGTTGGAGGACAGAATTTGTCCAGAGTTACTTTTCTCTCAACGTGAGGATTTCTCTTTCTTTATCAAAAACTCATACTACCAATGTCATGGACCAAAGATTTCACTTTTTCCAACTTCGTGAGCAGAGTATGTAGTTTGTAGAATTTTTAACCCAATGATCATGACCCGATGATCATGTTACATGATGTTGAAAACTACCTTTGAATGGATGGGATTTATATATTTTGGAGTCTCTGGAACTGATTTAGGTTTTATTTATGTCCCATCTTGTCCCTCATTTGATTTCACTCTGTTGTAGTAGGTACATGAAGAGTACGTCAGTGCTGTTACTTGGTGATGTCTGATTGAGTTGTGTTGCCCCTAGAAGCCTCTGACACTCAAGAGAGAGATGTCAACAGTGTACTGGAATCGGGCCATCGCCTGTGTACATTACAGAGAAACCCCCAAGGCATACAAACAGTGAGTTCGGACACGTTTTGGGGGGCTAAACATGTTAGCACTGTGGTTGTTGCCAAGTAACTGGTGATCCCATTTTAAGTACTGCTTATTGTATTCAGGGTCGCAAGGAGCTGGAGCAACTGCTGATTTCATCCCAATTAATTTTCAACTTCTGGGCATTTTTAACTTCTGGCATTTTATCATGGTACATTGACACACTTGCTTTATCACTGCTGCTGAGTTTTTACTAAAAGGTTGTTGTTGTTTAGCCGCTCCACCGTGAAATACCACAGAACTTCAGCTTAAGTTTAATGTGTCAAAATAAATACATAAATTTCCTTAATGCTTTGGCTTTGTTCTGAGCAGCTTTTTTGTCATTGTCAGGCAGGACAGATTTACAAAGAGTGTCTCTATGACAGGCAGTATGACGGTTTGTATTTTATGAAACTCTATCACTTACCATATTAATGACTTATAATTGAAAAAATAAACATCTGGCATACCAGATACAACATATATTTTTACCACCATGCGAGGTGGAGTTTATGCCAGATGAAGGCATCCTCTTACACACTTCCCTTTATTTCAATTATTTCAAATGTGATCTGTGTCATATAGGTCATAGGCCAAACTTGTGAATCAAACATGATACATTAACCTTAAGGCTCCGAATATGAGAATACGATTGAGCACAATAAAAGCAATGCCTGTATTTTTGTAAGGCATTCCAATACAATAATGGTTAAAGCTGTAGCTTGTGTTGTTGTATAGAACATCACTATATTGTCAGGTGTGGTTGATTTTTAAAAAAAATATATCTTTGGGGCATTTTTTGCCTTTATTTAGAGAGACAGTAGATAGCATTAGGAAAGAGGGAGAAAGATAGGGGCAAAGGGACACAGGCTGGATTCAAACCCGGGTTGCGACTCTACCATCTGAACAAAACACCCATTACTTTACATTTATTCATTTTATCCAAAGCGACATACAATTGATATATGTCAGAGGTCGCACGCCTCTGGAGCAACTAGGGGTTAGGTGTCTTGCTCAGGGACACAATGGCGGATGGGTCACAGTGGGGGATTGAATCCAGGTCTCTCACACCAAAGGCATGTGTCTTATCCATTATCCATCACGCACCCCGGAACCCTGAATTGACTGTGCTGAGAGGGTAGAGAAACATATTTAGATAGTAATGCCGTTAAAGAAAAATGTTTCAAGTAATAAACCTTATGAAAGAATTATGACGTATGTCCATTAGCACAGTCTTCTCTCTTGATACCTCATCGATCATTAGAGGCACACATACTGATGAATGTTTAACACACACATGAACCTCTTTTACTGGGTTTATCTTAGCTCTTCTCTCTCTCTCTCTCTCTCTCGACACACATACACACACATAATCCCTGAGGTTGTAAAACTACAATTATCTCCCACTCCAGGATGACCAGCAGGTTATAGGTCAAATACTTCATCTGTGTTTATACTTCTGTGTCTGTGTGTGTGTGTGTGTGTGTGTCTGTGTGTGTTCAAGCACGCCTACATATTTACACATTATAATCACACCAACACAAGCTTGTGCATTTACATGACGCATGTGTGTTCCTGCATGTTTTGAGCAGACCAGGTTGTAATGATAATGGTGGTTTTATGACTCAAGTGTTTAATCAATAAGCATCCTAATAATGACACCATTACCCATTTTAGTGTCCGTGTGTGTGTGTGTGTGTGTGTGTGCGCACACGGATGGACATACAAGCATGAGTATGCCACTCAAGCACCGGGTGAATGCCTTTATGTTGTTTCTCCAGTGTTATGATGATGACTTCTCAGTGTCAAAGCAACATTATGGAAGATTTGTTTTTTTGTGTGATTTTTTTCGACCCCTGCCCTTCTGTCGTAAATAGAGACAGCTGTACACATGCATTCATTATGTTTATGATCTAAAACTAGCAAGCCAAACATCAAGCAAGTGCAACAACACAAGATATAGCAATATTACTTGCAAGTCTAGCAGAAGGAATGCCAGAAGGAATGCCAGCTCTGCGTCTGTCTTACAGCCTTTTATTTCATGAAGCTCTCCCCGGTGTTAGAGAGACTCTTGCTTGTTCACTCTCTTTATCTCTTCTTAGCTTCCTCCATCAACATGCTCTTTGGTCTCTTCGCTCTGCCATTATCTAAACTTCTGGCCATAGAGGCTGCTGAGCGCAGTTATGTCACCTGCTCACCAGGCTCCGGCACGACATCGGTGCTGCTATCCACCTGCAGCAGCATAATGTTGCTTGAAACTTGGGTTGCAGGCTAGACAACAAAGCTAGACATCAATCGACACAAGAGCACAATAAGTTTGCTAACATCAACTTGAGATTTATAGCTAACGGCTAAATCTCTACCTGAAAAAACTCTGGCTAATTAAACACAAGACACAGCAAACCAGTTAATATGTTATTACTCACTAGTCCAACTAATCCAAGGAAGGCCAGCTCAGCCCATCTTGCAGCCTTTGAGCTTATTTAACTCACACCAACAAGTAAAAGCCAATCCGATATTTACGCTTGTCTGTTTCTCTTGCTCAGTCACTCTCTCTTTTTCTGTTCCTTGCTCACTCTGACAACGTCTTCTTTGGTCTCTTCACAGAATCTACCATGATATCCTTACTGAAAATACCAAGCTAAATTCTTCCGAAGAATTTACACTGTACATTATTACAGAACATGTTCTTTTGTTTTTGTAATCAGTGACTTTATAAACATTTTCCTACTCTTACCTGTCATTTCAGTTCCATTAATTTCTGCAGATGCTGTTATTTACGTCACCCATTAATTGAAAATTAAAAATGTGCCCTTTCATGCATGGCATGTGTTAAACAGGTGCCTTTGTATTTCATTCATACAGCAGGTATTCACAATCCTTGTGTTTTATCATCCTGCTCAAACTACCCTTCAGCTAAATAAATATGTATCATCAACACTGCTGTATTCTCTGTGCCAAGTAGCAGTGAAAAGAGACACACACCTGCACGAGTCTGGTGAATGTGCTCCATCCAAACTCTGCAGTGCCTTCACCATTCAACACAGAGGGGAAGACATTCATGAAAAAAACTGCCAAACACTAAAGTTTGGTTGGTCTGCTACTTTTCTACAGTGGTATTACATGAAAACCTGACAGTATTCACAGATCTCAGTTTACTATAGAAGCAGGTAAGAAGAGGTAATTACTATAAGAGGAGGTACTATAGAAGAGGTAATTTGGCAATCTGATACATCGCACAAATGACAGAAAACAGTGAAAGGACTGGCGGAGTTTAAGTTCCTCATGTGTTTATGTTTAGACAGTGTGTGTTGCTGAGTGTTACTTCTATTACTGTAAAAGTTCTTCTCTTCATCATATACATTTGGTTTAAATGAAAGCTTTACTAGTTCTAGTACTAGAGAACTAGTACTAGTACTAAGTACTAGAGAGAGAGTAACATTAATCTTACCACCTGAAATTGGCTGTTAGGATACAGAAGCTACAAACATTTGGCTCAACAATAATTCCCAACAACCAATTGCCAGACGCTACATTTTATATAACATATGAGTTGGGATTTGTTCAGTATACATGTGGTAACGACTGATTATGATTAGCTTGATGTTTATTCTGATTTCTGTGAGCCATGATTGTGTATTCTCTGACTTTTAAATAAATCATATATTAAACTATAAGCACAGAAACAACTTTTACATAGAATCCCAAAACAGGTAATGCCACCCTGTCATGTACAGCTCATTGTGTTAGTCTATGCTTACATGCTCTCTCTCTCTCTACACTCACATACCCACCCATCTGTGTGTCCTTCACAGAACAGAGACTCCTAATTTAACTGGTGTCATTAGCATACAGACATGCAATCAGGAAATTAGCATAATAGTGAATAGGCTAAAGAAAGGACAAGTAAATTTCTAAAATCAATCTCCACAAATACACAACTTTAGTATAGTAGAGTCCTGCTTTATAAATGTAATGTAATGCTTTAACTATACATTTCTTTTTTCAAAAAAATCTGAGATAAAGTTCAAGACATGACAATGAGACTTGGTTGAAAATGGTTGAAAAAAATAAATAAATCCAATCAAATCTAATAATCTACTAAAGAAACTCTTTTTGCCCCTCTCACTGTCAACCTGTCTTCACTGTGACCTTGTGCAGGCAGTATGTTTGCCCTTGTGGCGGCCATCCATAAGCATCAATGCACCTTTCACATGTGAGAGTGTCTAGGCTATGTGTGCATATGGACAGTGGACATATGCACACTGGACAGTGTTTGTCTATGTGTGTGTGTGTGTGTGTGTGTGTGCGTGCGCATGCCTGTGTGACATGTATAGAGGTGTAATGTAATGTGCTTTTTATTCAAAAGCCCATGTTTGTTTCTTATAGTGATAAAGTAGTGCCTTGGGCTTTGTATGCGCATGTGTGTGTAAGCATTTGTACACACAAATGTGTACACTATAGTGATAAAGTAGTGCCTGGGCCAATGAAAATTACTCTCATCCATCTCCTACAGTGTGCATGCATGTGCACCATGCACACACACACAGAACGAGACAGACAACAGACTGAGGAGACACTGATATAATGGTGGCCACAGACTGGAGTAGAGCACTGTGACAGATACCTGGTGGGCTAAAAAGCCTCCAAAACAACACGTACAGCAAGCCTTATGAATTTAAAGCTATCGATTGAAACACTAATGAAGCTCATTGAAACAACATTTAAAACAAGACTCACAGAAGCTATGATGTAAAACTAATACAAAGAAAACTACTCTGAATGTCAAATCCTGTGTTAGGACAGACTACCAAACAAAAACAATAAATTATATATTAAAAGGTGCTGTGAACAAATGCAAAGTGGAGAGAAAAGCAAGGACACAACTGGGAAGAAATTAGGTCAGGAGCTATTGCCAATTTATTGGATTGTTCAAGCACATTTAACCAATAATCACGATAATCGCATGTTCTACCATGTTCTACTTGTGACTTGGTGTGGAACAAGAACGGAAATTTCTGGAGATATTAAGGCACCTTTCAAGCTTACAGGGCTACTGTTTAGTGTCAGAACAATTGATTTGTGTTCTCCAAGTCATTTGAAAAGTCATGTTGTCCCCAGGGCTTAAAGCAAGAAAATTTTCTGTGCCTGTAATGTGTTCGGGTTTTGCGACAAAGATGGATGGTAGAAGGCCAGAGCGTTGAGTTGAAAAGGGACATAGAGGCTCAGACGACATATGTGTGACATATGTTTAGCTCACGAGACATGAGGAAACATAATACTGGGTTCACAAGAACAGGACGAGACGATAACTGTACACTGTATGAGTATGGGGGTTAAAGCATTAAACACTTCATTTATTGCATTCTGGTGAAATTTTTGGCCACCACCTATAATCAGTGCTTGAGGTGGAAAAAAATTCATTGGATATCAATAATTATCACAATAAATGTCAAATCAATATTTCTTTCAAATTTAAAGGCAGATTTATGCCCCTGAGTGAAAGTTGAAAAAACACCCAGATGGTTAATGGTGGTTTTAAACTTGTCTTTATGGTCAGAACATGACAAACACATAAACAGTGGATAATTTCACAAATCTCTGGTAGAACATTCAAAACAATTATGATAAAATCTTTCTTCAACAAACATACATGAGTAAAATTAAGTAAAATATTTTTTCGGGCCTTTTTCCTCAACAAAATAAATATCTTAATAGAAAAATTAATTGCTAATTCTTTCGTGATTCAAATGAATGAAATCTAAGATTTATTGAACATTTATTATATTGTTATTGAGAAAAATTACATCGCGATAATTATCATTATTGTCTTATTGCCTAGCCCGGTTCACGAAAAGTTACTTTGCATGAAAGGCTCTCAAGCTTCTTCCTCGCTCTGTCTCCGCCAACAGAGATTAGCAAGCAGGCGAGAACGGGAACAAGTGAGCGTCACATAGTGCCCAAAGAACCTGATATGGAGTCAGAAGAAAAGAATACCAGCGACTTGTGAGAAGTGCGGGTACACAAGAAAGGTTCCGGCACGCTAAAGAGTAAAATGTACAAGTACCGGTACTAGTGGCCAACTTCAAGGACTGCCTATTGTCAAAACTGACGGCAATTATCTGTGTGTCGTGGTCCACCGGTGGATTACATTTCAACAAAAATGGCCTTGTCTTATAAGTCTTTCTGTCTTTGAGTCGTGCTTCTGGGTTCACTCCTGTTTAACTTTCTTCTGAAACATAACAAAACTATTCCTTTAAGCTGCATAATGTAAGTATAAGGTGGCCAGGTTTTCCCTAACATGTCCAAAAAGTCAAAACCATGAGGAGACAGACTGAAATACCTTTTTGTACATTTTAGAGGTTAGACGTGTTTGTTTTCTATTTTTCAACAAACAGTATTATTTATAATCTTTATGATTGTGTAACTAAGGCGCTAAGCAACAGTTCATTATTCATTTGTGCATTGTCTATAGAAACATTGTCCCATTTATAATTCATATTATTCAATAATTTATTTATTTATTCACGCTTATTTATTAAACTCCACAGAACAAATACAACAAATAGAACTAACCTCTTACTGATCGTTACCCTGGGAGAGAGAGAGAGTCATGTCAGCACAACACACACACACACTTGAAGTAGTTAATTAGTGAAACTCCATGGATGATATTTTTGTCTCAGGAACAAACCGTGAGCCCCAGGGGCAGAGAAAAGAGTTGGGGTAGACAGAGAATATTACAAAAAGAAAGACATGAAGAGGGAAGGAGAAAGCAAGGACAGATGATGAGAGAGCGCAGAGAGAAAATAGATGCAGACCAAGACAAAGAGAAAAAGAACAAGAACGAAGGATGTGCAAGGAGCAGGAAAGAGGAAAAACACAATAATCAAGGAAAGAAAATGGGATAGGAAATGAAAGAGCAGCCGCATTATTCGATTTTTTCTTAAGTTGGACATCTTACGTGAATGATGCATTGCTGAATTTAACCAGGACAACATCTCCTATCTAAAGTTTTGCATTTTAAATCCATCTTCTGTTACTATGTGAAATATATGGGTAAATAACAAATTAAAGGTTACTAATGCTCTTAAAATGACAGAATCTAGAAGTCGTCGAAAAGATTTAACTCTGTATGAATTTGGTCCAATTTCCTTTTGGTTCAGTTATTTTTCTCCTTTCTTTTACCTAAAAGAAATCCAAATTAAAAACCACACCTCATCCAACTGTTTATTCATCTCACCCCCTTGCCCCAGATGGGTATTTCATGTTCTCTGGCTCATAGTTCGCTGCTGCAAGGTTGACAACCAGGTCGAGTAGGACAACTTTCACATACATCCAGTCATCTTTATATTGGCTCCCCGGCAGGTTGAGGATCTCCGACCTGCCTCACCCTTATATCATCTCTAGGTCACTTTGGCACTTTGACCAGGGCTTACTAGTTCTTCCTCACACTTTAAGTTCTGTGGTCCTTGTTGACACCTTTAAAAAAAAGCTGAATGCAGCTTTTATTTGAACTGGCAGTTTCATCTTCTCCTTCCTCCCACTCCATCTTGTTGTCTTATTTCTTATCACTGCCTTCCTAAGCCCATCATTAGTAGTGTGTGTTGTTATAGACTGGAAGACAAAGACAGATACAAGATGGGTGCAAGTGTTGGATTCTATAAACTGAAATTCCTTTCTATTGCTTCAGTCAACAAAAGCAGCGACAAAAAAGCTGGTATCGCTGGAGGAGAGATGAAGCAGACACTCAGAAAGACAGGACAGAGGAACTAGAGAGAGAATGGAGAGACAGGGAGTAAAAGGGAAAAGACAAAGAGGAAAACAAGGGATGAACACACACACACACACACACACACACACACACACACACACACACACAGGTCTGGGGGTTGAAGTTAACAGCAGCAGGTGACTGTCTGGAGGCAGCAGCTTCAAACAGCATGATGGAATTATGAAACACACACACACACTAAATCCTGCATGGAGGGTAGTGTCTATACCTTTTTGCTCGCTGTGGTCAGACAAATAACCCTTCATCCTCAGCATCACAGAGTTGCAGCTCTCATCCTCTTCCAGAAAACACGGCTATAGATCTCTCTCTCTATCTGCTGCCTTCCTCAACATAATGAATCTGCCTGCCAGTTGGTAAAAGCTTTTACCCAGAACAAAGCCCTCAAAGTGCTCACATGGGTCTACCATGGTTATTGCCATTCAAATTATGTTGCAGAAGAGTCTTCAGAGGTCTAGTCAATCAAATTAAAGTCAGCTTAAGATTACTAATGCACTGTTTGCTATGTTATTGGTTACTTTTTAGAGTATAGCACACAGTCTAGAGATCCTAAAAACACAAAACACTAGAAAGCCTGTCAGCAGAGGATCAACCAGTGTGTGTGTGTGTCTGTGAGTGTGTGTGTTTGTGTGTGTGTGTGTGTGTGTGTGTGTGTGTATGCGCACGCGCTGTGCAGTGTCCCGGAAGAGTATTTTTTCTGCTCGGTGGAGCTCACACACACCAGCTGTACATGGCACTGAGGAAGCTGCCCTGGCTAACCCTGTCATCACCAGGAATGTTTGGAAGTGTGTGTGTGTGGTTGCTTAATAATCCAG
Organism: Lepomis macrochirus; assembly: GCA_024633595.2. Taxonomy (NCBI): domain Eukaryota; kingdom Metazoa; phylum Chordata; class Actinopteri; order Centrarchiformes; family Centrarchidae; genus Lepomis; species Lepomis macrochirus. The sequence continues at coordinate 16,917,262 of JALXJV020000006.1, forward strand.
CGTTTTAAAACTCGCGATAGGGACAATGACAGTAAATACAGAGAGTCTGAGGATGGAGGTGAGTGAGAGAAATAACGAAACTGAGACAGAGGAATGTGAAAAAAAGAAATTCAGGATGAAAAAGGATGAGAAGAAAGAGAATGTCATTGTCCTCTTTGTAGCATAGATCTTCACAGAACTGGGCTCATTGCTTCACTGCTTGCTGACACTAACTGAGTGAGTGTGTGTGCATATCTTTCTGAGTTATTGATTCATAGATCCCCTTAAGGAAAAGGATATTAATGGTGACCTCTACTGAAAAGGTGAAAGTGAAAGAGAAAAATTGTGCAAGATATAAAGGGATATGTACAGAGAAGGAGATATAGCTTGATAGATGATGAGAGATTTAGACACACACACACATACACAAACAACACTTATTTATAATTTAAATCCCAATGCAATTTGTATACAGCAGGAGAGATTTTCTGGGCCGATCACAATTATTAGTAATCAATTAAGCCAATGACAATATGTGGAACTGATAGACATTTTCTGTAAAATTTTTAATCTTGGTGTCACAATGCTGAATTACAAATACTCCAACACAAAACTTTGTTAAAAATAACAAGATTAAAGTTTCTTGTCAAGTTTAATATTTATAAATAGTAAATTAAATGAATTAGAGATCTATCTCAAAAATGGACTTGTTATCTGTGAGTGATAAATTATCATAAACTTTGTCTTTTAAAAATGTTATTTAAAAAAATAAATTCCGAACAGTATTCAAATTTAATATTATATTATAACTAACTGTTTTCAGAGCAGCAACAAAAGTAAAGTTTACAGCAGCAAAGTCACTATATAAAATCAATATATCACTGGAAACAAATAGAACATGCTGAATAAACTATATTCCTGACATCAAAATACTGAGTGAAAATCTAGAAAGAAAATAACATTGGTCAGTCCTCTGTATTTGCAGAGTTCTGGGGAGTGAGGAGGCGAGGGGCTGCAGCGTGGTGGCTCGACGGAGAGAAGCGGCTGCATCAGAGCCAAAGGAGCACATTTTTTAATTAATTAATTATATTGGCTATGTGTTTTTAAAATGACCGATGCAGATTATTGGAAAAATGCTCAATATCTCCGCCGACAATCGGGCATGCCGATTATTGGTCGATCCCTATAAAGCAACATTCCTGCTCCACAACTTTGCATCATCTGCTTTAGTTACCATCAACTGCAACTACACCACAATCATCCACATTGCATTAAGCTTACGTCTAACACACAACAAGACAATAAGGGATGGAAGGAACTAAGGAGATGCAGAGGAGAAGAAGACAGCATTCATATGAAATAAAATTCTTATATCTGTAAGAGTGGTGGTGGCGGTAGATAAAGTTCCATGAGCTACAATTGTACAACTAAGGAAAAAAAACACATCTTGCTCATGTTCCTAACATCTTCTCTCTCATCCCCGCTTCTTCCCCTTCCGTCTACTCCCTTCCCTCCCATTCCTCCTACCTAAATCCACTCATCTCATGCTTCTCTCATCTTCCTCTTCATCAGCTCATTGCCCATTCCTTTAGAGAGGAATAGGCCTACAGCAAGAACCATCTGATGGTATAACCATGAGATGATGAAAGGATGAGGGGGTAAAGAGGTGTTGGGGGATGGATGGGTGAAGGCAGCAAAAAAGGGTGTGGTGAGCAGTGATTGTGATGTGAAATAACAGATCAAAAACCTCTAATCTCTGAAATGTCAGCTAGATGGGAGGAAAAAACCACCCACAGAGACAGAGACGGGGAAGCACGATATTCATATTGATTATTAGGGAATACCGTAAGCTTAGAACAGGTTATAATGAAGTCGAGGGTTACAGAAACTTTGATGCTTCATTTAAATTAGGAATGCCTGCAAAATCTTAGATGCTGGTTTGACAGAATTTGGGGAATTAATGTATCTCCCCACTGCACTCTAGCATTTTCAAAATGACCTTGATGGGTACAAGCAGAGGTTTGTCCATCTGTTACAGATGAAAGTAGGATGCTGCAATTTAAGGTCAACAACGTGGCATATTTGTTAGTGACTGGCCCATAGGGGAATTTATCATTTACAGGGGATTTCTTGTCTAATGTTGTCCGTTCCCCTTTCCTGCTCCCCTTCCTACTACTCTCTTTTTCACCACCTTCCATGCTCCTCACCTTCTTTACCTTGTCCTTCTTTCTCATCCCTGGCAGAAATAGTCTTTGCTCCCTCACCTGTGAAACTAGGAGATATCCTTGACTTACAAGGACAATGCCGCTGTGTGTGTGTGTGTGTTTGTGTGTGTGAGTAAGCAAGCGTGTGTACTGTACAAAGGAGCACACTGTATGAAAAACAGTATATAACACACCTTTCTCACCCCCTCCGACCAGTCAGTCAGCATCAGCATGATCATCACTGCCGTGTGTTAAAACTGGATTACATGTAGCCTGAAGCTAACGACATTTACACAACTAATAAATCCGACTGACTACTCACAACAAGCTATTCAATAGAACTGATACACACGCATGCACGCACGCACGCACGCACGCTCTCTCACACACACACACACACACACACTCGCACCTTGCCTGTAGGGCTGACCATTCATCAACCTATCACCTCCTTTAATCACAAAGTGAGGACTGGTGCATCAGTGCATATCGTACACGTGATGGAAATTCTCTCACTATTAGAAAATATTTGAAGTGTAAAGTGTTGTTCATTGTTATAACATTATAAAGATCTATCATTTTTTGTCATATTACCAAAGAAGGTATTATTGGGAACTTGCTTTCTACATTTTTGCATTACATATGGATGGACACCCTCCCTGCAGTTGTTCACACAAGGCTCTGCTGGACTGTACCCCGTATCGTACATTGTTCTCCATTTGTTCACATGCCTACCGATGGCAACTTCATTTTCTTTGATGAGGAAAACATTATGCACATGTACCACAGACTGGGTTGATAGGGTTAAAGCAGATCAGTGGAGTTAAGAGTAAAATATAATCCAAAACCTAGATAGAATAGATCAGGTAGGGACTGCAGCTGCATTGATCATGACAATATTAGGATTTCAGCTTAAATGTCTATAATTCTTTGCTCCTCCATGACAGTAAACTGACTATCTTTGGGTTGTGTACAAAACAAGGCATTTGAGGACATCGTTATGGGCTTTGTAAAACACTGAGCGACATTTTTCATCATTTTCTGATATTTTATTGACCAAATACCTAATTGATTAATCGAGAAAATGATCAACAGATTTATTGACAATGAAAATAATCCAATTAGTTGCAGCCCTAGGAGGGAATTCTGGGAGGGAATTCACTAGGCCTGGACAATATGACCTAAAATCAAAATCACAATTACTGAACGTTTTACCTCTATGCTTAATGATCTGTTATTTTCATTTGGCTTTAGTTATCCTTTTTTTTGGGGGGGGAGGGGGGGGGCATCATACTTCACTGACAAGGTTTGTACTATAAATATGCTCAACTTTTAAGGCAGGGAAATTTTTTTCCGATTCATAAATGTCAAAAATTGATCATCTAAATGTTAATTGATAACATAATTTTGAGGGAAAGCAAAAGGCTGGTTTGGAAGTGCAGCATCAGCCCGTGGCATGAACATAAGAGAGACGTGTTCCCCCTATATTTGGCATATCAAATGAATGAGCCTTGGTACAAAAACTTCATCCGATCATTAATATCAATGTGCAACTAATCGTTTTCAGCAACCGTCAACACTTGGCTAGCTTCCTCTACTCATTCTTTAAAGGATATCTACGTGACAAGTGCTGTTGTTGAGAGAAGCAAAGTTAGGTATTTTAAGGGCAGTGTAATGTGTATAGCAAGTATGTGGGTGCGCAAATGTGAGAGAGGGAGTGGCAGAAAGTGAGGGTAAAAGATTAAGTTGTCATTCTGGAAGTAAAGGTACGTGTAGATCAGTGTGTCGTAGGGCTGTGCTATATGACAATATAGGTAATTTCATATCCTGATTAGAGCCCGACCGATTTTTAAGACTGATACAGATTTCGATATTTGAGGATTTTAAAATCTGATATGCCAATATAAGCCAATATTCTTTTTTTCCTTTCTTCTCAGAAACACATAATGTAAAACAAAGATTATCCCTAATATTTTGACCTCACTAAGATAACAGAATGTTGAACAAAATATATTAATGTTTACTAAATAGGAGTCAAAACTACAAAAAAATTGAAAGATCCATTATAAACTATAGAGTACTACTACTAATGAACATTAAAGGAAATAATGCATGTAGCCTATTGTGTGGGCCTGCCAAACAGAAAGGATAATAAAAAATACTAATATTACTAATATTGCCCTGCGATGGACTGGCGACCTGTCCAGGGTGTACCCTGCCTCTCGCCCTATGCCAGCTGGGATAGGCTCCAGCCCCCCCGCGACCCTGTACGCAGGATAAGCGGTTGACGATGGATGGATGGATGGATGGATTACTAATATTACTATTACCAACAATAATACCATATTATTCACATCACCACAATTATATTATATTATAATGACAAACATGGCTCTCCTACATAGGCAATATATTTTTTGTCATGCAATAGTTATTACCTATTACATATAATCTGCCACAATGACTATTTTCAATGTAGCATATATTTACATCTAGTTTATCCCTTTACCACCATCTATAATACAGTGACCGAGAGGACACGTTGCTGGTGAATGCATCTAATACTACATGACTGTTTACAACTAAGACCTGCAACTTTGAGATGTCACACTAATGTTACACATTTGCAAGAGGAACTAGATAACTTTGTTTGGCAGGAACCTGTGTTAGATACTTGTTCAGCTCATGTTTGTCCCCGCTGGTTTAATAATTTCTGACGCACCGACTTTAACCACAGACAAGTGACTCACAGACATATTTAGAATTCATTAAACACTATAGTTTAACATCTCATTAACGTTAGCGCTCTTCCACTGAAAAATCTGACCTCAGCTAGCTTAGTGGCTAATCTAACTTAGCAATGGGCAGAATTAGCTACTGTAAGTGATGTTAGAAAATATTTAGAAGTAATGAGCTAGGGAGAAAAAATAGGACCGTTCATTAAACTGATTCAGAAATATACAATCAAGTCTGTCAACAGCGTAGCCTCCACTACTCAACTAACATAACATTAAACATACCTCTGTGACCCAGGAGGAAACAGAGAGAGGGCAATGAAAACCGGAGGGTTAGCAAGTCATGAATGTTTTTAGGAATGCAAATGTAAATGCTCTGTATTTGTATAACGCCTTTCTAGTCTTTTCGACCACTCAAAGCGCTTTTACACAACATCTGACTGCATTCACCATACTCACACATTCATAAACTGAGCATAAGTGCTTAAACAGAAACTAACATTCACACACATTCATACACTGGCGGAACAGCCGCCAGGGGCAATTCGGGGTTCAGTGTCTTGCCCAAGGACACTTCAACATGCAGCCTGGAGGAGCCGGGGATTTAACCGCTGACCTTCCAATTAACGGACAACCCGCTCTACCTCCTGAGCCACAGGAGAGGAGCAGTGATGAAGGTATTTTTGTTATTTAAGTCATGTATTTCACGCATAGACTGTATATAAGAAATGGATGTAGTCATCGTGACGTCATCCATTAGTTTGTGGGCTGTTGTTTTGAAGCCTCGAGTTTGGCCGATAGGGCGCCACCATGTCGAGTTTTTGCAACCAGGAAGTGCCCGGAAGTGACGATACGGCGGAGCTAACGGCCGTGTGCGGAGCTAGCTAGCTTGCTTAGCTGTAACTCCCGTTAACTGTCATTTTATCATGGCTGATAACTTTGTCTAGCAAACAGCAGTCTTAAAACTAAACATACTCAACAGAGAAAGTGAACAGCCAACTCCTAGTAAGCTTTTTAAACGGCACTGGTTCAATTTACACAACGTCAAGGGTATGAGTCGGTTGTAGACTTATTGACAGGTCACCATGGTAACGACTTGTCAATCATAGAAAATCCCGCCCTGAAACATACTCTTTGTGGTCTATTTTAAAATAAATGGGACCATAATTTACTAAATGAACATCATTTTGTATTGAAGAAGACTTGAAACTAGCGACTGAGACCATAAACTCATCAGGAAAGTGTTTACTGGGGTAATTATTCAGCTGAGAAGTAAGGTCATTTTCCCATTATTTATAATGGAGCCAGACTTCTTTTTGCAACCAGGAGAGTCGCCCCCTGCTGGATTTTCAATAGAATGGTTTTAGGGACTTCCGCATTCGCTTCATATTGTAGACTGGAAGCTTCCCGCTTGATTTCACGTGACAAATGACCAACTCACTGGGAACACAGCCCTCTCTGTTCCTGTTTCTAAAGCTCCAGTAGACTCCAGTCAGCTGATTGTTTTGTTTTGTAGTGCAGGCAGTGTCATCAACAGGGGAGTTGCAGAACGCCCTCTGATGAGCAGACTATGCAAGACTCATGAAACGAGTGAAGGATTGTGTTAGTCATAAACCGGCTGTTATAAATGCCAATACAGATTTATCTGCACTAAGCTCATATCGCCCTATAATACCTGCAGAACAATACTTTCTTTCTCTGCATCATAAAGGTGGGGTAAGCAATTCTGGAGAAATCCAATACTATGGCAAATACCATGACATAGAGTACAAAAAGCAAATACTGTAACTGATGTTCACTAGGTTGTGGGTTGGCAAACTGTCGCTACATTCTGAAAGATCTCGATTGTCCAACTCCTAGTACCTATTAGTGTATCAGAAATCACTCCACAGAATACATTTTCATACCAATAAACCTGATTCAAGCATTTCATATGGGATTTGATCTCTCTCTCTCTCTCTCTACACACACACACTATAAACTCAGGGGGGCCTCAGTAGGAGTCAATTAAAGGAGGTCCCCATTGTAATTACACTATGTTAGATATACTAGCCCACTGGGATATGAGTGTTTGTGTGTTTGTCCTTCCTCCTCCTGTCATCTTCTCCTCCCACTCTTTTACTCTCTCTTCATCTCCACCTGGGGGTGTTTCCACGAGGGGCTCATTAAATCCTAAATCTCATTTTGGTCTCCCTAACTAAGTGAAATACAGAAATCGTTCTATCGCGATGATCCTTTTAAGTGAGATGGAACATAAAATTAATGAACACAGAACAGAACAAAGAAATCAGAGACCAACCAGTTAATTGTGGTAATTAAGGTTGTCATTTGTACCCTGAAACATGACAAAGAAAAAAAAACTGGTCACACCCTAACCATGCTCCTCTTCTAAAATCCATCTGTCTCATCCTCATTTCTTACCCAGCTCGCTTTGGGTCAGAAAAACTGCTGAGACGACTGAACCTGCTCTGCCAGATTCAATCAATACAAAAACACTATCTCACGCCAACACACGCTTAAGAACACATGGACACTTGGGGAAAAAAAGAGCACTGATTGACACGTGTAATATTTCGTATTCAAGTAGCAGCTCCAATTTGCATAGTTACAGGGTTGTGGCAGCATGTTAGGGCAGTTAGGGAAAATCTAAAGTGTTAACAAGTGCGGGATAGAAGCTGTATTTTAAAAAAGAGGTGCTCTGAAATGACCAGATTCCTTCTTATTTATAGCATCAATTTCACACATTCATTACATCTGTCACTGTCCCTACCACTTTCTATCTTATACAGTTTTGAAGCTAATGCTGTATTGTATCTAATCACTATATTACCAATTTCAGCACTCCTTCTTTAGCTTTGGCTGCTAAGTGCTCACATGAGTAGTGGTCGACAAATAAGGGTTTTTCAATGGTCAATGCAGATTTGATGTTGATATCTGGTGGCTAAAATATCATGCTGATATTAAAACAAGAAAACTCATGTATATATTATACTACTATATTATCCCATATAGAAGTACAATCTAATAAACATGGTTATCTTAGCCAGTAACCTGTTGTTTTAGATGGACTTTTTATTAATTAAGGAAATTAAGGAAAAATACATTGGGTTTCGCTGTAGATTTCAGAATGTGACTAGTGTTTAAGGGAGAGAAGGGTACAGTTTTTCAAAGGTGAAGTCATTCAACTGCATTATGCTCTACAGTTTATATAACAATATATACTTAACACTAGCCAAGAATGGTTTTAGATTAGATCTGCTGTCATTTAGGATGATATATCAACCTTGCGAGTGCAGGTATGGACTGATGCCAATTATCTCAAAATGCCAGATATCAGTCTATCACTACATATAATGCTTTCAAAGTGCAAAATAAAATGTATAATTTGTCAGGTCATGAACAATCTAAACAGGACACCTGGAATTAACTTTGAACTGCGATATCGGGATACAGTTGTTATATTTGACAATATTTCAGGACTTTCTGCTCTGTTAATTCAACAATTATTAATTAATCAGTGTGCACAACCTGAAATAAAGTGTGATGGTTAACAGTCACTGCTCATCTCCATGGTAACATTAGCCACTAGCCAATGGGAGATGAGTCCATTAGTGAAGTGTGCATGGAGAGAGAGAAAGCATGTGGTGCTGTGTGTTACACACAAACACACACACTGACAATACTGCATAATCATAAACTTCTGTAAACAGAGACATACATAGGGATGCTATTATCCATAGAGATACAGCAGTTTGATTTAACACAGACAAAAATCACACAATTCCAGACAATTCATTATACCCTTTGTGCACTCATCATTTTTACCCATCAGTCTTCCACAAAAGCTGAAACTTGATGTTATCAATATGAGTATTTTGCTCATATTCTAAGCTAAATGGGTGTTTAACTAATTGTTACACTATTATTTAATATAATCAGTTATATGATTATATTCAAGTCAATTATGTCAACTACAACTATACAACTATAGCTCCTATAACACAAGCAAGCAATTGAAATCTCATGAGAGCTAGTAATTCATGAACAGTAAAAAAAAAAAAAAAAATCAGTTGTGTTAAATCTATCAGCAAGTACAGTAACAGATACACAATAGTTTTGAATATCAACAAAATATACCAGCATTATTAACACCTTTTTAGTTAGAGAGGAGAGGAGATAGTGTGGAGAGGGAGCAGTAAGGATGAAAAATTGTTTGACATTACAGAAAACAGCAAACATGTGCAGTCTACACTGAGGCTGACTGAGGGTGTTTGCTTCCTCTCTCTTGTTCTATACACACCAACTAACTATGTTTTCATCTTTCAGAATTATCCATTATGTAATATGAACTATAACATGTCATTAAATGAGTAGTTCGATTGACAACATTCTTGCGTTTGTACATTAAACATGAAGTTACAGTTACTGGAATAAGGAACACAGCTTCACCAATGAACGAACATGTTTTATCTAGAGTACAATTACTTCCTGGAGTCCTGTTATCAACAAAAGGCAGGCAACCAGCAGAAGTCACTGCTGGTTGCCTGGACAGCACTTAATTTCCCTCTAAAACCTGTACAAATTAAATAACGACATAAGATGGAAATTAGTGACTTTTGGAGGTGCTGGTTATTTTATTATGTTTTAAATGAGTCGGGCTAGCTCTTTCCCTCTGTTTTCAGTCTTTTTGCTAAGGTAAACTACCTGTGCTGCTGCCGTACACATGAGAGTGGTACCAATCTTGGCATTTAACTCATCAGCACAAACGTGAATAAGCATAGTTCCCAAAATGTCAAACTACTCCTTTAAGAAAGCGTGCATTTACTGTGAAAGTGGATTACTCAGTTGATGGTTAATACATAAGGTTTTTAAATGTATTATTTTGATGGATTTATCGTGTTGTTTTTTCATACAGGAAGCAGGCAAATGAGACAATGGAGAGATTAAAGTGCTTGTGTGTGTCTGCGTCCACACTCACACAGTGTTATTTGTTTAACAAGAGGAAATACAGCATTAATGCCTATTAAAAAAGAGAGAGCGGAAACCACAACTACAAAATGCAGCTGAGCTCTCATCTCTGCAGCCACGGCAGGACAACAATTCAATGTACATAAAACACAAGCACACACTCACTTATTTGCTAGTCCCTGACTCTAAAAATAATCCTCCTCATAATGAGGAGCAGCAAATAGGCTTTAGGTAGGAAATAGGTTTCCAAGTTTTGTACGCAAATTTGCAATTTAAAAGATGGCAAAAGCACAACTGTCTCACAAACACACACAGACACCTTGAAAGTCGGCGAGGTGTGTCTCACTGTCCCTGAACAGAACTGAGGGTTTAGTGTTTGGCTGTGGTTGAAGAAGTAGAGATGGAGAGAGGGAGATGAGAGACAGATGAGAGGGAGGATGAGGGAATGAACCCAGAGGAAACTAATTTATATTCAGGATGGAAATAAAAGGATTGATGGTTAAGCATTCTTCAGCTGGAAGCTTTACATAACTCGTTAACGACCCGCAGAGACAGACAGGAGAACAGGGAGAAAGGATGGGTGGGTGGATGAGTGCATACTTGAACCTGGACACCTTTATTGTAGCTCATTGAGGCTCTGAGACGAACAGCCAAGGCTAACTCTGTACTGTTACATTTCCAACCTCACTCATGAACCAAAACGCAGATTTATAAATCAGCTACTTCTGTGTTAGCCACTCTTTTGAGGGTTATCCTCTGTTCTGACCTCACGGAGGGAAAAACAAAAAGCTAATTTTCTTCAATAAAATATCAAATTAAGGCTATTTATCAAGGACATATGATATGATTTGATATTTTATCAATGCTATTTAATACAGTATATTTAGGTAACACAACATACTCAGATTTTCAGGTGCTACATATAGCACTCCAGCATGTACTAAAACAAATGTATCTTTAGACATGCATAATTAACAGAGAACAAGTGGTCTCATCCTGCATCTATGCTGGATTTTTCATTTTCTGTCATGAGGGTCAGATTTCAGGGAAGAGTTTCTTAATTGCATTCCGCCACATGAATAGGAAACAGGTGCTGTTTTTCCAGAAATGAGCTACAGCACATGTTATTATCATAAACAGCAAGGACATCATTTTTTCATCTTGGGTGAGTGAGTGACAGACCCCATGGTGTCCCTAAACAAAAGTGCACCTGCAATTCTTGGGATATGGATACCAGTGTTTACGTTCATTTATTGGTGGCGGCCCGCCACAATATCAACGCTGACCGCCACAATTTTTCTTTACTAGGCCGATTTAAAATGGTATTTGATTGCAGAGCACCGTAGTGCATTCATGCAGCACATCCTCTCACTCGTCCCTCTCTCTCTTTCTCTCCCTCTCTCTCATGAACACAGCTGCACAAATCGGTCCAACACAACGCTGTCAATGTCGCAGACCCAGCTTTAAAAAAAGTTATTAGCAAGCATGTAAGGAGCCTAGCTAATAAGGAGAGCTAAGTTAATGTTAAAATACAGCTGGGTTTTCGAGGCTAGCACGCTATATACCTGGTAGTCAACTACCCGTCAACTACCCATCAACTACCCGCCCACGCTCCACAGTTACACTGTCATTCTAACTACATACTGTACAAAACTACTGCAATCTGCATCTGTCTGGAAACCTATACTCAGAATTCACAGTAGCCATGCTACAAGAGCAAATACGAAAAGGGTCTTGGGTGCTTATAATTTAGATTGACTATAAAAACCAAAAGGCCAACGTCAGTTTTACTCCAAAAAATATATGCCCATGCAAAAACAACATTGGCTCAGAAACAATAATTAAGAAACCACCAAAACATGAGCTGTGAAATATAAGAAATGCAGCTGGCCATCTGGAGTACCTGCACTTTTCCCAATGGGCCATTCAAACGGTTATGAAAAGATTAAAAAATGTCCCATGCTGTTCAATCCCACATTAGTCTGGCCAGCCGGCTCCGGAGTCTCTGTGTGTGTGAGGCAGGGATACATTCATTACATCTCATGAGTCTATCTCGCCATGGCATCCAGATTTACTATATGCCTGTTGAAAATATTAGAATTATTTTATTTTAGCATGCATTACAAAACAAATGGGTTAAACAGGTGCACAGAGATAATTTGTATATTGCAAATATCTACAGTACTGCAAAGCTTAATTTTAAATGTTCAACATTAAAAAACATTATATCCTACATAATTTATTCTAAACACAGAGGCTGGACACAATAATGTGAACAGATACATAGATCAGAAGGATCTATTGCAGAGCTGTTGTAGGCTGAATCTTTGTCATATAAACTGTTTTTGACCTTTGCATTTGGATTCATACATCACTGACATTCAATAGCTTGTGCATTTATTAAACACACTGCCTTTATTTGTGCTGTGTGAGAAGACTGACAAAAGGATCCCAAGGAGAGGAGCTGAAAACCCACAGGGCTAATGATAAACTCAATATGGCAGGTGAGTGACCAAACAGTGCAAGCAAAAATGCCACCATGTGTATGATTATGCTTTCCTTGCTGCTGAACTCAAAACCAAAACACGGAATTATATTGTATCTCTGTATCCAGGTCTGGGTCATGGTAAATCTATAGTAATCCTACAATTGCTACAAGAGCCAAATTTAACCGTTTATTGCAAAGCTGAGCGGTTAAGGGTCAGGATTCACGATGCCAGGTTGGAATACATGTGCTAACAGCTTCTCCTCAACAGCAGACACAGGTCTTTCCCAGGTCATAGTGTTGGCGTGAAAGGGGAATTAGTGAGATAAACCTGGTTTAAGAGTCTCACTTTGTGGAAATTCCCCTGGAGGACATTCAAGAAATTAGACAAAATACATAGTCACCCTTTGGTATATTATCTGCCTCTATCCCTGTTTCCATCCCTCAAAAGCACCAAAGAACAGTAATTACTGTAAATGCTGGAGCGACAGAGAGAGCAGAGAAAGCACAAGGGAGGATAAAGGAGAAGAGAGAGAGAGATAGTGCCTGTCGCAGCTGGAGCCAAAAGCTGCTCATTAAGCCAACCCCACCCCCAACTCACACTCTCACACACACACACAACACTACACCACGCATTAGAACATACTTACAACACACATATATACATGGCTATCTCCTGCAACATATTGCCGCTCAAATCGCTTTGCAGAATTAAACGACAACATCCAGATTTGTATTCAAAATTATTCAAATTTTCTGTTACTCCTCCTCCAATCTTTTTCCAGCCATCTCTCCATTCCTTCTTATTTTCTCACTACTAATTTTAACTTTTCATCTACCCTTGATTGTTTCCATGTCTTTCAGGTCCTTTCCCCTTTCCTTCTTTCTATCTGCTTTCCTCCTTGCTTGTTTCCCCTTCTCTTTTACTCCAGTTCTCTCATATCCTAGCCTTCTTTTCTCTTACCCTATACCTCCTCGTCGCATCTCCCCATGAGCCCACACACATTCAGCCAATCTAAGTCAATTAAACAAATGGTTTTGTTCTCTCTTTCTATTATACTGTCTGTGACTGCATTCATGATGGACTTAAAGTCATTACACTAAGCTGTATCTGCATGTGTGTGTGTATGATTTCGCAAAGCCTAAGCTAATTAGGTAGCGCCCATGGCAATGCCAGCTACAATGGCAGACCAGGGAAATGTTAGAGAGATAAGGCTGAACATACTAACACATACGCACAAGGATTATTATAATGACTTCCCACATTGAATACTGGCAAACACACATGCACGAAAAAAGGAACATCCTACTGTAGGAGGGCAAAACATGCAAACAGAATATCTATGTGTACTTTTCTTTATCGCGTTGAAGTTTTTAATTAAAAAAAAATCCTCTTTTCGATAAGTACTTCTGCATATGATATACTTTCTCCCACATAACACGTTTGGAGAGTGATAACTTTTCCATTTGTTAAGGTACGCTAATTTGACAGTGTCTGCATTCCATTTCGCTGCTCAACAGATGGTCAATAAATATAAAGGAAAGCCATGAGAATAAATTACTCCTACACACAAACAACAAGTTACACGTCTACAACACACATCTGTATATACAGAGAATTACACCTACACACAGATACACAAGTTATATTACGACAAACCCGACACACAGAAAATTATAACAACCAAAAAATGAGTCACGCACACTCATTTCTGCTCCTGTAATTGAAGCCAAAACAGTTTTCAGCAGGAGCATAAATTTATTGGCTCCACACTCACACATGACATCAGGTGGGTGTGTGTGTGTGTGCAGCCTGTGATAAATCCTCTCTATCCATAGGTAATAAACTATACAACATACTTTTCCATAGGGAGGCGCCTTGCTTCAAGAATGGTCAGATGAGAAGTGTGTGTATGTGTGTGTTTCCCAAGAGGCCCAGTTATAGCCTCATACACACTGAACCATAAATACAGCTACTTCAAACCTTTTATCGAGCAGAGTATGTACTCCCTGTTCCTATCCTTCATCCACTTGTTCCCTCCTTTTTCACTTTCTTCATTCTTCTTCTCACTCTTTTTACTGCATGCCCCATTTCTCTGTTCTTGCCTATTTTCCATCTATGGCTTTTACTCTTGCCCTAACCCTCTATGTCTCTGTGATTTACCTTTTTTCCTCCTTTGTAATGGTGGGTTCAGGCTAAACAACATTGTTGTCATATGGTCACTGTGTTAGATTAGTAGGGGGTGTAAAGACTCTCCAAATCTAAAGCCTGGTTCATACCTTGTTTCTTTTCTTTTTTTGATTATTATTTTCATCTTGGGTAAATTAAAGTAGTCTAACTTGCAGGTATGACCATTCAATCATGACTGGACCAAAATTGTCACGGGACACATGCAGTTGGAAGACAATAAAATATGTGTACGTGTAATATTTACAAAATATAGGCCTACAGCTTGCCCTAACTTTACAGTGTTTTACAGCGCAGGTCATCCAGGTATATAAACAGCCGCAAAAGTATATTTGTCAACTTTGGCGACTTTAAAAATGTACTGCTGATGGAGGAAGTGAGTAGAGCAGAGACTAATACAGGGAGAGAGAGACAAAAAGAGGCGGGGCAAGCCGTTGTGTTTGCAGTAAGAGACAGAGGTGTAGGTGTGTGCATGTGTGAGTGGTGGGAAAAGAAGTGAAGAAAAAGGTAGCAGATTAAAGTAGTGACTAAAAATAAGGTGGAGAATGAAGTAGAATTAAAATGATGAAAAAATGAAATAACTGCTACCCCCACTGGCACCCGCCGTGTTACACTGTCTTGATGAAAGCACGTTTGTGTCACGGTTTCAGCCTCAGTTTTAGATCCATTACCACTTTATGGATTTGGTGATTTTTGAGTCATAAATTATTGGTGTGATGTGGGCCAGGAGACATGACAGACTACATGATGGTCCCAGAAAAATCAGAGTTTGTAGTCTTTCATGACCTGCATGATGTCATTGGGAAGTAGGTACTAGGGACCAACTTTCAGGAACAAGAATTTAAAGAAACAATGGTGTCTGAAGCACTGTTTATGATACTGGCTGTCTTGTTCTGAGAAGTTAAAAAGAAAAAACGACTGTGACCCTTGCTCTGTTTCACAGTTCCACTGTGCAGACTACACGAGTTTCAGCATCGGCCAATGGCCGTGTCGTTCACACTACACAACTTGTGTGACGGGAACCTTGAAGTTGTTGTGGCGTTCACACTACGTGACTGACAGGGGGTCACACCCTACACGAGCTGACAGCGGCTCTGTCCACCGACACTGGTCTCAAAACCCCGTTTTGTTATAAAGATAGCAATTATAAAGACAAAAAATATGGGTGAAAGAATTGATTAGCATACTCAGGTAGCAGGGATTGTCTGTGCTACGGAGAGAGGGGAGTAAAAAGTGTTTTGCGGTTAAAAAATAGCTGCCTGCTCTGCCAGCTGCCTGCTCTCATTGGCTGGATGTAGATGTCGAGTCGGCTTTAAGATCTTCTCAAGATCTTTGGCATGCTAGATATCTGGCAGAGGTTGGCGATGTGTGAGGAATGTGTTGGGGTGCCGTTTTGATGTACGCATCATTGAGTAGTTCACACATAACGACTGTTGACCACCGATCGACCACTGATTTACCCCCGATCACAGCCTGACGGTCGCCGAGCTCGCCGAGCGGCAAATCGGGCTAAACATCGTGTAGTGTGAACTAGGCTTTAGCAGCATCAACAGCATTCCTCTTTTGCTTCACCATGTTTACAGTTGTGCGTGGAAGAGTGCTCGTCACATAAGACAAAGAAATCTACACTTTAGTGTTTTTTTTGGGATGTAGTTAGGTGTCTCTACCATCTTCTGCCTTTCTGTTACTCCAAATCTCCACCTATTCTGCCTGCAACACTTTCTGTCGTTGTTTGTAAGGCAATTTCTCCTGACAGACAGGATACTGACTTCATGGTTAACGTTTTTGAACATTTCTTTGCATTTTCATAATGCTTATCCTCTTATTCCATTCTTGCATTCTTCCATCCTGCATCTCTTCTTCTTCCCCAAAAAATATGAATAGGTTGTGGTCGGCATGGGGAGCTGACATTTTTGTATTCTGTCTATCTTATGTATCAGACATATGATAAAAATACAACAATGCACTGCTATTAGGATAAACTCTGGGACCCAACACAAACTCACTGCCAGAGACAAAGTCAGTGTTTCCTTCCGGAGATAAGATTCAATATGACAGTTGTTGTGTAAGACATAGATAACCCCCGACTGAAAGTTTTTTGTTTCTTCATGGACATTATCTACAACCGTTGTACACACATCTTGGTGAATGCATACCTTGCTGGGCATGTACTGTAGATGAGTTGCGTCATGGAGTTCATGTTGCAGCTGCGCTTTTCAGTTTCCTGATGCTGCTCATTCTCCATTTGTTTACAAATGTATTACGTGCTCAAACGGCATAGTAATAATTATCTTGACAGACTGTAGAATAGACCATCTACCCAATTCTAAGTATGCTTAGTGAAAATGTATAGAGGAGCTGTGTACAATGTGGATTTTATGAAACAGTATATAACCATCTTTAAAATACATACTGTATGTCATACATTTAAGCTTGTGACTTTTCTATGGTGTTTCAGAGGTCCTATTCAAATTTCTAGCACTGGCCTGTTACAAAACTAGGCCTGTGAGGTGGTTTTCAAAAGCTATATATAACTCTCAAATCAAAAGCTACAGTTTAAGAGACTTGGCCTCAGAGCCGGTGAGAAGAGGGAATGTCAGTGAAGTAGAGAAGTGATAGTCAGGCAGCAGAGTGCAAATGAATGAGGCTGAGAGTGAGAACAAGACGCAGGAGGAGCATGTTTAGAGCAGATTGAAAGGTGTGTGTCTGAGAGAGTGTGTGTGTGTGTGTGTGTGTGTGTGTGTGTGTGTGTGTGTGTGTGTGTGTGTGTGTGTGTGTTTTATGGGGTAACATTTCGGTCATGTAAGGGGTGTGTGTGAGAAATGGGTCTCAATGCACCAAGGGCTGATGCAGCATAACAATAAGTTCACATGCACTCGCAGGCACGTAGAGATCTATATGTACAAAAAATGCACAAGTATTTAATATGACATAAACATGTTACACAAAGACACACACACACACACACCAGGGAAGGGAAGTTGCTTGAGGGAAGCAATAAAATGTGCCGTGGCCAGATCTCATCTGTCACTGCTTATTGCACCACTGCAGTCTGACCGAAACACACACACATACACACATACACAAAACTACTCTACCCCTAAACAACACACAGATCAGAACCTGGTGCAGGCACACAAATCCCACTGCAGTCTTTTTGCATCACATAGGGGCACAGTGCTACACACACACACACACACACACACACACACACACACACACACACACACACAGTGCAATGCAGATACAGCACATAATACACAAACATGCACACTTCCTCATTCCCTAGTCGCTTCTCTTGGGTGTATTAAGAGCAATAATGATGCTGTGGCATTACTTCATTGGGTGTGTCTGTGTGCATTTGTATATGTGTTTGTGTAACACTATTAGTGTGCTGTGGAGGGAGTAGCTATTAGCATAAAGGATGGTTTAATGGCACAAAACACTCCCCCACTGTATAAAACTAGACCCCTAACACAAACACACAAACACAGAAAAAACATACACTCACAGTAATGACCTATTTTGTTATTATTTTGCTCAGCGCACTGAACATTCCAAGTACACAATAATAAAATCCTCATTTGTTATTTACTTGAGCCACCAAAGAGAGAGAGTATAAGGGGAGAGAGGGGAGAAAGAGAGTGGAAAGAGGAGAGAGGCTGCATTTATAGGGAAGAATTACGAGAAAGGAGACATGGAAAGAGATATAAGGACACACAGACACATGTACAGTTAAAGCAGATGAGAGAGAAACAGAAAAATATACTAAGTTTAATAAGTCTACAGAAGCAGAGAAGACATCCCAGAGAAGAAAGACAGAGAAAAAGTGAGACTTTCTCCTTTACACCGCCAATACATGATCCTGCCTGTGCAATCACAGTGCCCCCTATTGGCAGCCAATAGAATACCACTTTGGGGAATGGTGAAATCACAAGGCACAGTGGAAAATTCATTTTTTGTGCTGTATTTTATGCTGTGGTTGTGTATGTCTCTACAGTGGCCATGTAGTGGTGAAGTGATTGAAACCTTGGATGTGTAAGTGTTAAAGGGATGAGGTAGAAGGGTGCTTGTTCTTGTTTACTTGTTCTTGTATCCATGTTGTTTGCTTTGAATATAATTATACCAAACATTCAAAGCCATCACAGGTGGATGGAAAGTACAATCCTTTCCAGTAAGTTTTAATGTGGCTTAACATCCTGTCTATGCATAATCAAGTGTATGTGTTTTAAAATGACCCTGTAAATGTTCCAGCTCTGAATTCATATATACTTGTTATGGGTTTTTACTGGTGGTTGGAGGTAGTTTTCTCATTCAAATAGCAAGACAGTTTGAGGATATTATTTCATCCAAGGCATCTGCATTGTGATGTTTCTATATTCCAGTGGTAACTTTAACCTGATCGCAAACTAACCAATGTGTCGTTATGGGGACATAAATTGAGGTCCCCATGGGTAGAGACTGCTTTTTGAGGGTTAAGACATGGTTTTAGGGTTAAGGTTACAGTTGGGTTAAGGGGTTAGGGGATAAGGATTGCATTATGTCAATGAGATATCCCCACGGGGATAGAGGAACAACCATATAATTGTGTGTGGTTGTGTCACACTATCAGATACCTGTAAACACTGTTTTCTGGGTCACCTCTTTGTCCTGTTTGACACACAGTTCTTGTACCTCTGGCACTAGGAAGGAGGTTGCCCTTTTTGTATATAGACATAAACTGGATCATTACAGACTTAAATTACAACCATAAGTTTACATCAGAAAATGTGTTATATAATACACCTGCATGGTGCAATATTTAAAGGCATGTGGTCCTTAAAAATGCCTCAAATACAGCACTGAGATTAACAGGTGTTCACAAAAAGGTCTCAAATTACAGCAATTCCCTTCACAAATAAGCTTAAGTTGTAAACACATGTATGCATAGACCAAAAATGGAGGTTCAGTGTAATACAAGACTTTGCTTTATGGGTCAAAAATAAGGCAGATTTATACTTCGTCATCAAGGTGTTCAGCACTCACATAATAGATGCTTCCTGTGAAGGAACGGATTCATAGCTCAGTTATACCGCAGTTTACTGGGATTTTCACGCACAACCATCTCTAGGGTTTACAGAAATATCCAGTGAGCCGCAGTTGTGTGGACGAAAATGCCTTCTTGACAGAAAGACAACAGTAATTCAAATAACCACTCGTTACAACCAAGGTATGAAAAATACCATCTCTTGAAGCAGATGGGCTACAGCAGCAGAAGCCCACACCGGGTGTCACTCCTGTCAGCTAAGAACAGGAAACTGAGGCTACAGTTCACACAGGCTCACCAAAATTGGACAATAGAAGATTGGAAAAACGTTGCCTGGTCTGATGAGTCTCAATTTCAGCTGTGACATTCAGACGGTAGGGTGAGAATTTGGTGTAAACAACATGAAAGCATGCAACCATCCTGCCTTGTGTCAAGCTGGTGGGGGTGGTGTAATGGTGTGGGGTATACTTTCTTGGCACACTTTGGGCCCCTTGATACCAATTGAGCATTGTTTAAATGCAACAGCTTGAACATGACAATGAGTACACTGTACTCAAATGGCCTCCACAGTCAGCAGAACTCAATCCAATAGAGCACTTCTGGGATGTGATGGAACAGAAGATTCACATCATGGATGCACAGCCACAAATCTGCAGCAACTGCGTGATGCTTTCATGTCAACCTGGACCAAAGTCTCTGAGGAATGTTTGACACCTTGTTGAAAGTATGCTACAAAAAATTAAGGCATTTCTGAAGGCAAAAGGTGGTCCAACCCAGCATTTGCTGCAAGGTGCACTAGTCACATTTGTGTCAATGTGACTAGTGGCCTGTGAGTTTATACCTTCTATTTAGTGCCTTGAAAGCTCATATAGACATAAGTTTAGCCATTAGTTACAAGTCTCAAGTTGATGTTGACAAACGTACTAGATAACACACTTAAACATCAGTAACATTAATGTAAGTCATCTTGCGTCGGTTGCTGTTTAGCTTTGTTGGCTATCTTGCCCAAGTTTCAAGCAACGTTATGCTGCTGCTGCTGGGCGAGCAGGCAACATACTGTACATACATACAACTGTGTTAGCGAAGTTTGCAACTTGCTAGTATTTATTGTAATGTAAGCCTTACAAATGTGTACAGCTGTCCTTATTTACGTCTATGGTGAATTACACTCTGAAACGGTAAACGCACCAAATCGACCAAAAAAACACATTTTACATAATGTTGCTTTAAGTAACTAATGTACTTATTTTAAGCCAAACCATGATGTTTACCTAAACATAACTAAGTACTTTTTGTGCCTAAACCTAACCAAACTGCAACCGTTTCACAATGTTTACAATGTGTTTACTATTGTTACCGTGACGATGAAAGTCACCTGACTTTCGTCCTTACCTGCACATCCAAAACTCAGAAATGTGAAATGTCTCTGGGTAATTTACTGTTTATCAATGATAATAATAGATGATATGCACCTTCTGGCCAACTGATAGGTGCACTCATTTGTCCAGCTGACTTTATCTGCTGTTAACGAGGCGCTTCATGCAGCTACAGCAACATGGCTGGACAAACTGATACAATGTTTTTAAACACACAAAAAAGGAATATCTATGTAATTTTTCAACTTGGACCCTATTTTCCCATGGTTTTGTGTCAATGTGACTAATTGAGACAAACATTTTGGAAACAGGTCCAGTATTGAGCAAGTGAGCCCAGCAGTAAAACAGGGCAGAAGTGTGACATAACCTGTGAGGTTAATATAATATGTCATAGAATATTGTGATATAGTATGGCATGATGTGCCGCAGAATAGAATGATGTCATACTATAGTGTGATATGTCATTGGGGGGTGGTGATGGCGCAATGGATAAGACACCTGCCTTTAGTAAGAGAGACCCAGGTTTAATCACCCCACTGTGACCCATCCACAATTGTGTCCCCGAGCAAGACACTTAACCCCTAGTTGCTCCAGCGTGTGACCTCTGACATGTATAGCAATTGTAAGTCGCATTGGATAAAAGCGTCAGCTAAATAAATGAATAAATGTAAATCTAAAATAAATAAATGTCATTGGCTGTGTCCAGAATCCCCACTCATTCACTACTCCCTATCCCCTATGTAGGGAGTTGTATGTAGAGCACTATATAGTGAGCCCACTCGCATTATTAAAACACCACTTTCGGACACTACCCTGATCGTTATTTCAGCGCCGTTAATTACGTCATTGCCGTCGGATTGTTATTTTTTTTTCTATCAGCGCAATGCATGATGGTATATATGGCTTGGTTAGTGACAATCAGTTGTACACTACTTTTCAAAATGCATTCTGGGATACACTGAGTGGACTATATAGGGTATAATAATCATCACTATACATTCGGACAGCACTACAAAGTGGCAAGCTCCCTATATAGTCCACTTTATAGTGAGTAGTGGGTGATTTGGGACACAGCCATTGAATAGTATGAGGCTACAGAATTAGAATACTGTGATGTCGTAGTGTGGTGTGATGTCAGTTTAGTAGAATATGTCATAGTATGTGATGTCATTGTATAGTGATGATGTCATAGTATAGCATGATATATCATAGAATAGTGCAAGGGTCGGCAAATAAGTCTGACATTGGGCCCGATTTTTTCCAGCCATTACATGGCTGTACATTACATTGGAGGAGGTGTATGATTGATCTCAAAATCCAGTGGACTTTTTTTTCTCTCTTGTTCAACACATTGATTAGCCTGTAAGGACACTTTTTCACATGCTCGCAATAAACCATGTGCGTGTGCGTCCCAGCGTTTGATCCACATTCATAAACCTATGGACACTAATTTTTACTTCCTTGTGAAAATTCAGGGGAATCCAATCACATGTTTACTGGTGGATTGTACAGAGGTGTGTCAAGTAAGCCAGAGACTTTTGAATGTCCTTCAGAACTTTTCAAAGTAAAAGCTCTCAATAAACTCAACATGAAGCACTGCTGCTTGTGCGTTTATTTTGGAGAGGAAGTGATTATGTGAGTAGCTGTCGTGAGCTGTCGCTACCAGAGCAATCTGGCCACAGGCCAGATATTATTTTTGGCATAATATAGAGAGATTTGCCATGGTACTGTGAAATAGAACATTGTAATGACGTAGTCAAGCATAAAATCATAGTTTGGTAGGATGTCAGTATAGTGTGATGTCGTAGTTATACTGTGATAGGTCATAGTATAGTGTGATTCATAGTGATATATGACATAAGTCACTACATTTCATCCATATATATCCACATATAAATGTGTGTGTGTGTGTGTGTGAGAGAAACCACAGTACATGCACTGCAGATGCTCTGCTGTCACATAAAAAAAGAAAACAAATATGAGTCTACTGCCACACCAGCAGCTCTGTGAGGCTGAAATGCTCATTGTACATTGAGTATTAGACAAAGCGACATTTTGATGTGATGACGATAGTAGTTGACAAATCAGGGGATGTTATTACACTTTATCTTGTGGGGAACATGTATGTCAGTACAAAATATCATGTCAGTACTTTACTTTATCAAGATACTTTACTCCGTTATAAGTATGTAGTCTATACACAAACAAAGATTATCCCTGGCCTTTGTTATGTGTAGTTGAGATCAAGATAACAAGATATCATTTGACTGACGTTTGTATTGTTAGAAATACTTTGAATGAAAGCGCAGCGGATTATGTCAGAGTGCTCTCTGGTGGACAAACTCTGCAACAACAACACTCGTAACATGATTGAAGGATCCGTCTCTTTGTTTCTTTAATTGCCATTTAATGGCTGTTATGAGCACTAATAGCAATTTATCTGCAATAAAATGATATCGGCACATCAATTTATTGGTCATGCTCAAACCTATTTAATGTAGTTTATAAGGCTCATTCGAAATTTTCACATTTGTTTTATGGAAACACTGTTAACTCTTTTGTGGCTGCTTTCAATTAATACTCATATACAATCATTGTGATGGGACAAACACAATGTACACACACACAGACAATTGTTACAAGTCAAATATCTTGGAGCGACGAAATCACAAAAAGGAGTCACTCAAGCTAACAGAAGTAAAGGGAAATCCAGAAAACACATCTTTTGCATACATAATGATTTGAAGTTTGAATTACAGTGAAGGCAGCTGTGTTTTAAGAGAATAAGACCTGAGGTTGTTCTGGGAATACATACACACACACACACACACAAACACACACACACAGGGACCTAATCACAGATGCTGGGAAGATCTTAAGACATATGCTGGGGTTCATCCAAACGCAGCAGGGGATGTAGAAGCAATAAACAGTTGTTTATGTCTGTCTGCCTCTTTGTGCACGGGTAGGCATGTTTGTACTTATGTGTGTGTATTCATTACTTGTGTGCATGAGTGTCCCAAGATGTTTGTGTCTATGTACCAAGGGTGTCACTGTGTGAAAAGTGGTGGTGACTCAGATTAGGTATGTGAAGAGACACTTAACTTGTGAGACATCACAATGTTAGGTTTAAGAGAACGAGACAAAAAGATCCTTAAACAGTGTTTTAAAGATATTCTCAATGCCGAGATATATGAGTGTGGAGTCTGCGGGGGCGTCCCCCAGGAAATTTTGATCTTTAAATACAAAATTCAATTCAATATATTTAAATATAACAGAATCTAAGTCAGTGCAGCTCTGTCATTTTGTGTTGTATTCAGATCTGTTTCTCCTGTAGATCAGCTTTTGTCACCTAATATCATCCCTGCAACACACATGTAGGCATGATTTAGTCTGTTCCCTCTCTTTTGTCATGTTCACAGGGAGAGAACAGAAAACTTGGCCAAAAAGAAACTGTCAAGAAGTTGTTGAAGTTCATGTTTTTGGGTCATTTTAGAATCAGTAGCTTGCTTTTTTTTTTAGTTTAAGGTCCTTTTAATGGACAACGCATATTTGTTTTTGTTTTTTAACAAATTATGCTTAGTTATGGTTAATTATGGTGGGGACAATCAAAAGCCATTTCAAAAAGTGGTGGGGACATGTCCCCAGTGTCCCCAGTGTAAATGACACCTATGTTATGTACTATATCAAAAGCAAAACATGTGTATATTTATAATCTGTTTAAATCTGTTTATCCCACCTTTGCAATAAGGCTGAGAGGTTCTCGGCAGGAAGGTGGCAGTGCAGACGCCATTCCCGGTGCTAGGTCAGGTACTTCCTGTTGTAGGTACAGCTCTAACATTGATGCCAGCTGAGAGAGACCTTGTTTCTTCTGCTCAGACATGGAACTCAGGTCTGTAAAAAATAAATAAATAAAAAAAGTAAAAAGAAAAATCAGCCGTCTGTCCCTGTGAGCTTCTGACAATGTCTGGAAACAGCTTTGGCTTTGACACTGACAGACAGAAATACACTCATATCTGTATGTTCCCAAGAGAGCTTAAATATGGTGGAAAAAGCAAGCCTTTTTTGTTTTTACTTCACTGGCATTAGACTCAAGCAAAACACACACACACACTCTCCTGGAGGAGAGACTTACGGGATTCATGCTCCTCCAAAGTGTAGAGCTCCTCACTACTGCTCTTAGAAGGACTTAACTAGAAGGAATAAGAAGATAGCATATTATTATAGTATAGAATTATATTTTAGCTGTTGTTACACATTATGTGTGGCACTTCCTGAAGCATATTGTTGTTGTTGGATGAAGCCCTTAAAAAGGACAAAGAAAAGCAGTTCTTGATGACAATAGATTTTTGAAACTGTATTTTTTAACAGGATTTCCTGTTTGCAATGGAAAGTGGCATTTTCCCAAACCAGCTGAGGTGCTTTTGATTTCTTAGTGTAAGTAACTATGTGGATCCTGAAAAAACAAGGTGCAAATAGCCAATTTTATGGTAAATTTCTTTGTGCATGTTATTCAGAGTGTCTAACAGTGAGAAACTCCATAAACATACCAAAGCAAAGATGAGCCTTGCTGCCAAACGGACTGAGTCAGTGGGAATTCTGGGTAGGAGATGCTGCAGACATTTACACTCTCTCTTATGGCCAGGCCATGCTTGTTTCTGCAGGAAAAGGGGATATCAAAAAAGTGACCCACACACACACACACACACACACACACACACACACAAACACAATACCTGGCAGGTGATATTGCAGTAGCGAGCCATCTTGCACTGAGAACACCTTAGCAAGGTCTCACATCTAGACAGGAGGAGGAAAGAAAACGATTTGTTAATTCTGCAAAGATTGTCAAGTGAGCTTCCACAAAGAAATATGTCACCTCAACATTAAAGAAAACAAAATGATTCAAAGGCTGGTTGACTTTTATGAAAAACCTCTCAAGCAGGACGCCCTGGTAGAGAGCGTACCACGTATCAAGGCCTTTTACTGCATGCCATTCCCTCGCTCACCCTGCTGCCTTCACTGTCTCTCCCTACATTTCAGTGCCTGAGGTAAAAAAAAATATTAGCTTTTCTCAAGAAGTGAATGACTCAGTGAGCTGGAATGGAACCAGTATTTTAGATTTCTAAAATCACTGATGTCAGAGTTTCATTTCTGTTGCAACATTTTAGTGTTTGAAGAAAAACTGTTCTGCTACTCAACATACAACAGTTACCATTGTCTTGACCTTTTCCCATATATCAACCTTGTCTTATCCTTTTCCATTCACTTTATTAAGCTGACTGTGTGCATCCATTATCTAATTTTATCTACCTACCAATCTCCTTTTAGATTATCTAAGAGCAATACATCAGGTACGCTGTACTCGCTGTCGCAGCCTGTTAGTATCACAGCACTTGCAAGTGTCTGACCGCCTGTGTATGTTCGCTTGTGGCGTTTATGTCTATTTTTTGTGTATATGTGTATTTCCTGCCTCCATGGTCCGCTGTGTTTTTCAGACTGACACTGCTGTCCTTTCCAGTTTGCTTGTCAGGCTGATAACAAGCCAGAGCACAACAGTGTCTGTCTGCAGCCAATTACAGCCAGTAGAGAGGGCATCACTAAAACACACACACACACAAACAACAAGATGTGAGTCAAAGCAACTCTGTCAGAGTGTGCACTTGTGCATAGGCTAGTATTACTCACACATACATACTGGTGCTATGGGTCAATAAATTCTAATAAACAGATAAAGTAAACTGATTTATTGTGTACAGAAAGCATCATGGAATATCAATATCATTACTCCTTTTAGCTAAAAGCATATTTTTTTAATACAGCTATAACTGATATCAAATGACAATGTAAAAACAACCTTCAGAGAATTTTGACCTCATCACTCTGGTGTTTCCGGCTGCATCACACAGCTGTTTTCAGTGAAAAAGCTCTAAAAACTCACTGTGATCAGCACCAAACAGCAGGCAGATAAGGTTGTCGACTAGCTGGTACACACAGTGGAACATTTAGCTTTTAAATAGCCAGATATTTCCCTCATGCATGGTGGAGACCAAAAACAGAGCCAAAAAAAGGGAATATGAAGGGAATATGAACATTGAATGGACAAAAATGACTCCTATGAAAGATACTTTCTCTGTAACTTCTGGATGTAAATAAGCACCTATTGCTTATAAGTTTGCAATATCAACTTGAAAGGTGAAGATATGACAACGTTGTGTTGCACTTGTTTCCGGTGCCCCCAAGTGGCAACACAAAGGAGACAGACAGGATAAATAGGGTTTGAGGATGATGACAGCTGAAATCAAACCAGGGGATGTTGCGATTTCATGGTCTGCACCTCCGATCACAAGATGACAAGGAGGCCCCACACAGCAGGTTTTTCAAGTCTATAACTTTGAATCTCAAAGTACTTCAAAATGTATTTCTGGGCTTCAGTGAGAGACATCTGCCTGATGCTCAGTCTCACAACTTTTATTTCATGTTATTAAACATGGTCATATTGAACGTCCCTGCAATTTAGATGCAAAGTAACAACTTGCAACCCAGAATGCTCAGTGCCTTGCATTTAATCTTGTGTGTGTGTGAATGATCTCTCTGCATTACTAGTGTAGTGTGATTTCAACATTAGAGCTTAATGGTTAGAGACAGGGTTATCAGAGAAGCCCGAGGCTTGTTTGGCATGAGCTCATATACAGTAAGGAGTCACTCTGTGTGTTTTATTGTACGGCGAGAGAGAGAAAATGAAAGAATATTGCTAATTAAATCTGACAGTCGATAGTAGTATGAGCTTACACACTCACACAAAATGAGGTAATGGAGAACATGTTATGATGGATGTAAATACATTAGCCCAGGGCTTATCATGCTGGATGGGACATGTGATTAGATTGGACATACTTATGAATATAACACACAACATAACATGAACGTACACACACATAATATACACTTCTCCCTATAGCGAAAGGAGTTATGTGCTTCCTATGACCGCCTATCAGTGCGTGACCAGATCGGACTGTTGTGTTTGGCTAGAGGCCCCCACAGGCTTCAACAAGTTTCCAAAACACACTCCTTTTTTCTGTTCTCTCCACTTCACCCTCTTAGTTTCTGTAAATTACAGCTTCCCTCTCAATCCTTCTCCTCTTTTCCTCCCTTACCTCTTCTCACCCCACGTCTTGTTATGCCGCTGTTTCTTATTTGTGATAACCTTTTCAACCATGATACCCAATTGTTAAATTTATAGTCTCACTCTGGGACAGAGGTTCACGAAAACAGTTATACTTGTCATGTTGAGACCTACCAGAAACAAGGAAGCCACCCACAGTTTAAGAAACACATGCCTGTAGTATGAGACTCAAAGAAATAACAGCAGATAGGAACAGGCCAGACCTAAACCACAGTCAAGTTCTGTGCAGCTTCAACAGATGAACTGAGAACATAACTCAGACGCTAAGAGTTTGGTCACATAACCAAGGCCTAATTTTGAAGCCATACTTGGTCCCCCTTAGGGCTGGGCAAATAATAATTATCGTAATATAATTTTCCTCAATAACAGTATAATAAATGTTCAATATATCGTCACTAAATATTTGATTAAATTAGCACTTAGTTTTTCTATTAGAATAATAATTTTGTTGAGGAAAGGAGACTGAAAAAAATTACTAATCATATTTGTTGAAAAAGATTTTATCGTAATAGTTTTGAATGTTGGCTGTTAAGTGATCCACTGTTTGGCATCAAGTATTTGTCCCATTGTGACCATAAAGAAAAGTTTAACCACATAATTAGCCATGTGGTTTCTTCAATTTTCACTCAGGAGCAAAAATAAGCATTTAAACTCCAAAGAAATAATGATTTGACATTTATCATGATAATTATTGATATCGAATGATTCAAAATGTTTCTATCGTCATAACATTTTTGGCCATATCGCCCAGTCCTATTCCCCATAGCTTAACCTTGTGGGAAATGTTGCCCCTCAGGAGGCAGTCACAAGCTGGAGGAGCAATACAGTATGTTCATATGTCGCTTTGATATCAGATAGATTTCTATAACTACAGTATGTCAAAATCTGTTAAAAAATTAATTCCATCATAATTTCACAGAAATCTGACAACGCAATGCAACAATCATATTCAGTCAAAAAAAGTCAAAAAGTAAGGATTTTGTTGTACATTATTGTATAAATGTTATTCCCCACCAGCAAAGATAGAACAGTGAGTTTTCTCCGTTTTCTGACTCTTAGTTTGCTAGCAAGATATCTACATCTAGTATGTCTAAAAATTATGAATCAATTTCTAAAAAACATTGTAAAAAGGTTGCTCATGAGGCAAAGAAGTATTTTTTTTTACTTGAAAATTGGAAAACTGGCATTAATTACATTAATTTACTGATATTTTATGATTAAATTAACATAATTCACAAACAGTCTCTATATCTGATGATATATCCTACAAGATGACAGAAATTTGTCAGTCAGAGATTTTTTTAATACATATATACTGGGCAATGTATCCCAAGCCATTGTAGGCATTGCTGCAAATCAATGAGGACAGTTTTATGGCAATATTGAGTTTACAGGATTTTGGTATCAATGTGATTAAGTGCCATGATTTGCCAGGTATGCAATTCACAGGATTGGCTGAAACCAGACATTCCCATTTTATTTGTACTGTTTCTACTATATCAAGCAATGTATCAAAAATGCAAATAAAATGACATATACAGTGATAAAAGATTCCTACAGTCAGTTGTTATGTTAATGAAATGTGGATGCTACAACAGAGTCACTGAGAGAACGACATGGTCAGGATGAGGGACAAACAGACAGAAACCTGGATGGAATATCAGTCCAAAACTAGGGATGAAAATTCTTGGCCGAACCCAAAACCGAATATAATGAAAAAAAATTTCGACAGTACATTCACATTTTTTGCATTTATTTTGCGTTTTTATAGTCAAAACGTGGTTTTTACTCAGTGTTTCCCACATGATTTGGAGAGACAATGGTGGGTGGGTTAGAAGCACAAGTGGGTCAGGGTAATGTAAATTACATGTGTCCATTTACTTTTATTGGACACATGTAATATGTTTTATACTTTCTGTGAATATAATCCAATTAATCTTATTTCCATACTGTATAGACCTCTAATTTTGAAAACTGGATGTTGTTACATGAGTATCCTCGCGCTAATATCATCAAGTCCGACCTAATTTGATAAATAATGTTGTTTGTGGTTCCCATATCACGTAACTTGAAGACTTCATGGCCTCTCTTCAGGTAGGACTCTCATACTGCAACACTTGTCTTTGTCAAGAGAGAAAATAACAGAATAAAGACGCTAACCTGCCTGTCAGCTCGCACTTGTCCATTTCAGTGGATTCACCATAAAGGCTTAAATACGTGTGCACTCCAAATTTAGGTGTGCCTTCTCAGAAACAAGTGACAGAAACACTCAAAGCGGGTCAGACCGTTTGTTGCGTTTTCTAAGAAGTCAGCCACAGATGGAGTGGATCTGCTAGGAGACAATTCAGCAGAACAGTGTCTGAAAACACTTTAAAATGCTTACACACTGCCGACATGTCAACGTAATTGTTCGGTAAAATTCATTCGGTCTTTTGACTTATTATGCCAAACACCAAAAGTTCTTTTTTTTTTTGCTATTTTTGGCTGATTAGTTTTGGCGGCGAAACATTCAGTGCATCCCCATCTAAACTGTATATGTAGTTACTAAATCACATTAATGCAGAGTTGCACCACAGAAAGTCTTGTTATAGTGACTGCCTCATGGCAAAATCTCTACAACTTGCAACATGATTTCGAGGCCCTCTGAAATGTCCAACTATAGCGCCTTAATAAAACAACAACCACCACATTAAAAACGCATTTTATAGTAACGACTCCTTACAGTTCGTCATCGCGGATACAGGAAAATACAAACACCCACACACATTACTCCTTGATTCAAATACACAGAGAAGACTCTGTTCTGGCCTTTAGGCAATAACCAACAGTTTGTGAACATACGCTGCTACATAGTATGATACATACATTGATTTAACGTGGTCCAAATATAGATGTGGACAATAACAGCAGAGCAAAAAGAATCAACATGAACATGAAAAGACGGCAAACTCATACAGAAATCAGACTTAAGCCTTCATCACTTCATTAGTATGCAACAAAACCATCCCTTAAGTATTAATTTTCATACACAGATTATGATTTCTGCCATGAATCACATCTGTCTCATCTTCAGCCATATTCTCTTATGTTCCTCCTATACCTCTGTCATCTCCCTCCCTCTCTTCATCCATTTATTTCCTTCTCGCTATCTTTTCCCTGCATTTTTCTGCCCTTCTTCTCCTCCCTCTGTCTAAGATGTTGTGCGAAGGGATAGTCTTCTGGATGACAGGTCCATGGTTGGACTGCAGACACATGAAAACTCATGAATAACATTAGATGAGTTTCATTAGGAGCACCTTCTCTCTGCAACCCATCATATTCCTCTTAATGTCATACTCTTATTTTGTTCTTTTTCTGCTGTAAACATAGTCATTGGGTCGTTTTCTATTTCATGCCATCCTTCTATCATTCTTATACGCTACACTAGTAGGATAATATGCAATCTGTCCAAATGACCCCTGTCTTGATTACAAAAGTTATCTACGGAAGCCCTAAGCAGCCACCCATTCAAATATTTTTTCTATTCCATTTTCCCGTGATAATGAGAAAATTATCTCAAGGTCTCAAGATAACAAACCATAGCTGAATACAGTGGCCAGCACGTGCGTTTATTAAATGTCACTGAAACTTACAGTGTCACTGGATAGCTCAGTTGGTAGAGCACAGGTCTCGTAATCAAAGGACTGCGTGTCAATTCTGGCTTTAAACATTTTTTGTTTTGTTTTGTGTGTTTTTTATTGTCCTCTTCAGCAAAGTTGTTATGAAGAGATCCAGGAGAATTGAGTCACACATTTCCTGACGGCTATTTTGGAACCTTTGAAATAGCCGTGTAACGTTAAATGGATTATGCTGAATGAGAAGCACAGGAATTTCCGCTGCCTGGGAACGGTTGATGGACGTGGACCAATCACTGGGACACACACAGTCCAGCATGTGCTTTATTGTGAGCATGTGAAACAGTCTCTTCATAAGATCTTTGTTAAAGAGGATTATAAAAAAGATAAACGAAGTGAAGATAGAACAGGCTAACCTGTGACAATCAGTCCTGTGCTCTACCAACTGACCTAACCATCCATCCATCCATCCATCATCAACCGCTTATCCTGAATAGAGGGTTGCGGGGGGGGCTGGAGCCTATCCCAGCTGGCATCGGGCGAAAGGCGGGGTAGACCCTGGACAGGTTGCCAGTTGACCTAACCAGCAACACTGAAAATTTCTTTGAAATTATCATTAAGAAACACTCCGACACTCATTAAGAAACTGCCGACACCTGTGTTAAATCATGAGAAAATTATCCCGTTATATCCCGTTCGTTATCTCAAGATAATTATCCTGTTCACGGGAGAACGAAGTAGGAAAACTACTTGAATGTAAGGCCGCTTAGGGCTCTGGTAGTTATCACACCATCACCAACTAACAATTTGGATTATCAATCAACTGTTTAAGTCATGAAACTAGCAAAATGGCCAAACATACAGTATCTTAGGATTTTTGACTGTTGTTGTGACAAAATAAGCAATATGAAGATGACACCTTGGGTTCTGGGAAAATGTGCTCCTTGTACTTTCTTACTCTGCAGGCACAGAGACAAAAAACAGAGAGCCATTAGATACAACATGACGTCACTGATCGCAAAGAACACGATACCCTTCTCTTCTGTTTTTTTGTTTTGTTGTTTAACAAGGATACATGCCTGGTATGTATTTTGTGTTTACCTTTCCCCTTGTTTTCCTCCTCACAAACAAAAGTGGTATATTTTTGACCTCTTAATGGCAAACATGAAGTCACCATTAACTGCCTAAAGATTTTTTTTAAGATATAAGCCTTGTAAGGGGACACAGATGATATGACAGAAATAAGAGGAGAAAAGAAATCAGCAAAAAACACAAAAAGAGAAAATGATATAAAAACTGGCACCGGACAGTGACGGAAGTGACTGAAAGACGCTGGTTTTCTGCATTGATATGCAAGAGGTTGTTTACACACTCAAATATGTGTATATGCGGTCAATTTTGTTAAAGTCTACGCTATCAGACACCTAATTAGGCCTACCTCAGCATGTCTCTGTTGGTGTGTGTGTGTGTGTGTAGCATGGTAATTAATTTCCCATGAGTATTGGCTGCTGTGCTGGAGCCATGAGAGAGATTTAGTTCTGTGTGTGTGTGTGTGTGTGTGTGTGTGTGTGTGTGTGTGTGTGTGTGTGTGTGTGTGTGTGTGTGTGTGTATGTGTATGAATAATGAGTGGGGTCCTCTTTTCTGGGCTGTCCAGTCGTGCCTGAGTGAATTTTCTCATTTCCAGGCTGAGTGGCCAAAACAGCATGGTATGACTTACTCCCACATGACAGGTAATGGTGTGCGAGTATATGTATATAGAGTAAATTACTGACAAATATTAACATAAATCAACTGCAACATTCCTGATGCCTTCAAAATGGTTGATGACTGGTATGAAAATAGAAACACCTTTTCATGTTTCACAGGCTGTTCAGAAACAGCCGCTTCATGTTTCTGTTGCTTGCATTGTTTGTTAATTGGGAAGACAACATGAAGGAGGTCCTCCTTAAAACTGCTTCATAAATGAGCAGCTCCTCATGCAGCAAAACCAAATCCAGCACAAGCCTTGTCTTTGCCAGCGCTGCTACTTCCGAGTATTATAAAGTGAACCTGAGAGAATGCAAGCATGGGTATTCAACACATAGTCAACACTTCCTGAAGGGACACTACTGCCATCTAGTGTTGCATCAGTGCTGCAATGGTACAGCCGTCACAGAACTAACACATTCAGCACGCTGCATCCACAGCAACACGAGTTTAGTATGGGTGACTGGCATGTCAAGCACCGCTGTCAGTGTGTGTGTGTTAGAATTAGGTTAAGGTCAGGGTTAGGACATGTAATTGTGATGGTTAAGGTTAGGGTAAGGGCCAAGAGAATGCATTATGTCAATCAAATGACCCCACAGGGATAGAAGAACAAACAAGTGCGTGTGTGTGTGTGTTTGCGAGCCAGACGCCAGCTGTGCCACATCCAGAGCCATCCTAGAACCCTTGCTGAGTTCTTAATGGTTGTTTGGAGGATGATTCATTGTCACCTGAGGGGATTCATATGGGACGAGTCTCCTTATGGCTTTATTATCATGATGATGAGAGTACATGTGCATACACAAACACAGACACACGCACAAGAAATATGGCCTAAAGGGAACATCTACCCTTGAAAAGAAAAGTTTTTTGTACTGTCTAATGTCCTTTTCAGAAATCATTAGTTCCTCCAGTGTGCGGTGCAGTGTCATTCCTTTGGTAATTACCTTAGTTTGTACAGCTCTTTAAGATTAAAATTATACAAGATCATCTGTATTTAGTAGAAACTTCATCCATAAAACAGATAAGACAAAACATATAAAATAATATAGTCAAATCAGGATGATACAAAAGCTCAAATCTAATATACAGATATACATGAAAGGAAAGACCAGAGAAAAGAAAAGGGACCATTTAAGGGCTATATTTGCATTGCAGCCACTATTTTCTTAGTATGTATAGTTTAAGTATTAGAGATCGATATGTGTTGGAGCTCTTCTACGCAGTGTATTGAAGGTGGTTTTAAAGAATTTTAAAGGCTATTTTAAACCGTACCAGAAGCCGGTGTAAAGAGAATAAACCAGGAGAAATCTGGTCTGATCTCAGATACAAGCCTGCCAGTTGAATTTCTAACAACCAGAATTAAAATGTGTCTTGCAAAAACAAAGAGGATTAATTATCTGAACAGGCTGTCATAAGGCACAAACAACTTTTTGGGTGTCCTAGAATGAAACAATTGATCTGAACTTTGCTATATTTGAGTAAAAAAGAAGCATGACTGAGCCAGTTTTGCTGATTGAAATGCAAACAACAACAACCCACAAAAATCCTAAACTCCGACGCCACATGACTCCATTAAAAGCAAAGTGATTGTCAAAGAACTTCAGGGTTGGTATTGTAACCAATAATTACATTTTCTGTCTCATTAATATTTAACCGAAGGAAGAACCCTCATGCACATGGTCATGAGTAAATGAAGGACAGAACTCATATGTTTGTAATTTTATTTCAGACGTCATTCAGAAAACTAATCCTGTCTACACGGGGTTTAAATTATGTTTTATTTTTCTGATTTGAGAAAAACATTAGCATTTATAAATAACAGATGCATTTTCAAAGATCAGTGGAAGAATGTGAATCTACAGGGAGCCTTTTTGTTTTATCCAAATTTCTACAGGGAACAAACACACACAGGCAAACACTGGAGGTTCTGCACGTGGTGGAGAAATACACTGACTTTCATTAATTATGTTACACTAAGCCTAACCACCCCTGAAAAATTAAAATGTTCATGCTTGTGAATACCAACATAACATTTCCTGTTGAGACATGTGGTCCTCACAAGTAGAGTTAAAAAAAAAAACGATACACACAGATGTTTTGCTTGATGAATACCTAGCATTACACACATGCAGAGGCAGCGTGTTCCCACTTTACAGCAAATCACTTGGTTTGTAAATGATACAGCTGTGTGTGTGTGTGTGTGTGTGTGTGTGTGTGTGTGTGTGTGTGTGTGTGTGTGTGTGTGTGTGTGTGTGTGTTAGACACCTGGGTATCTAACTGCAGGAGGCCGGGAAAACTAAAGGGACATGGCAAACAGAAGGGAGGAGGAGAGAAGCAGATGCAAGCAAAATAATCTACATCAGGAATGAGGCAGGTAGAAAGCAGAGCCAGGTGGGACGGAAAATGTGTTGGAACGATGAGGGATGAGGTTGAGGATGAGTTGGTGGAAGAGAAGGGTGAAGAAAAACAGGGAGTATGAGGAGAGAAGGGAAGCAGATGGGGGAAGAAAACTGTGGAGAGAGGGACGAAAGGGAGGAAGACATAGATGTCAGAAGTAGCAGATGGGAGGAAAAATCGAGAGGAGGGAACAAGCGAAAGGAGGACGAGGAGAAGAGGAGCGCTGACTTGCTTTTTGAACTACGTCCCTCCTCTCATCTGCTCCTGCTCCTCGTTCTGTAGGCTTGTCTAACTGCATCTAAAGTAACAATCTGCATGCTTCATATACACCACTGCATCCGCACACTCTTGTCAATGTCTGTGCGTGCGTGTGTGTGCAAGCAAGAAAAAAGGGGAAACGAACGTATGCAGAAGCAAGAGATAAATTGTGTGAAAGAGTGTGTGAGTAAGAAGATGGGTGGATGCTTGACAAAGAGACAAAGTTTGTGCCAGGAGATAAAGACACAGAGAGTGAACTGAGAAAAGAACCATATTCAAAAACAATAGTGTGTGAGGAAATACATCGAAAAATGCGCATGCATTAGACAAGGATGATGAGTGTGTAAAAATAGCTGTGTGCAAAAGAGCTCTCTAAAGGTGTGTTCAGACAATACCTGAAGCGAATTTTAGATATAAAATAAATGAAATGACTCGTCCATGTAAATTGAAAATGTTTCAGATAAAGAATATGAGTTGATCCTGGTGTTTTATGAATCTGCTCCATAAACATGTGGGCTGTCCCCGTCCCTTAAACGTTGATGATTCAAGTCATCAATCAAGAAGCCCCCAAGTCAACTCACATTTTGTCACTTGAGTCAGCACAACAGCTAAGGCTAAACAGTTAGTCGAAATTTCATCAAAATCGCCATATCACCTACTTAAATCGCAGGAGGCACTATTTTTTTGTGTCACAATCCATCCATCCATCATCAACCGCTTATCCTGTGTACAGGGCCGCGGGGGGGCTGGAGCCTATCCCAACTGACATCGGGCGAAAGGCGGGGTACATCCTGGACAGGTCGCCAGTCCATCACAGGGCCACACATAGACAAACAACCACTCACACTCACATTCACACCTGAGAACAATTTTGGAGACACCAATTAACTAGGGGTGGGAGAAATAATTGATTCTAAGATGCATCGCGATGCAGACGTGGAAGATTATTAATCGATTAACAAATGTCTAAAAATCGATTACTTAAATGTAACGTAATATTGATGGAACGCAAAAGGCGGAACTCGCGGAAGCGCAACGCTCAGATGTCTGTGGAGCGCACACAACAGAGAGACCAGTGTCCCCCTTTGTTGGTCACCGCTGCAGAATGAATAACCACCCCAAAGTGTCTCACAATCATTAATATCAATGCGCAAGTAATTATTTTAACTCGCACACTGCATGGTGACATTCAACGCTCGGCAGCTTTCTGCGTATCCTGTGTGTGAGGCCTACTAAAACCCAGATCTTAACCAGGCATTCAGTCCTAAATGACTTTTTATTGTTCTGCAACTATGTGCAAAGCGTCCTTGGGTCCCGTTAAAGGTGCTAAAAAGATTTATTTATTTATGTAACATTAGCTAAATTAGTAATGAAGTAATTTTAATTATAAGCTGTTGGTCATTACAGGCACAAGCTAAGATTAAACTGGTGTGCAGCTCTGTCCTGTACACATACTGCACATCCTGATTATTATATTTCGGTGTTCAGAAGTCTGACAGATGGATGTTAAAGAAAAGAGGGACCATGGAGCTGAGGTTAATAAAGTAAATTAGGTATGCAAACTAGTCCTTTTAAGCCAATTAGGAGATGTTTCTTTTTGATTTTAATGGACAAAATTAAATGCTAAGTAATTATCCAGGGATCCTGTATAGAAAAAATATGATGCATCAAGATGCATCGATAATCGTTTTATAATCGAATCGCAGCCCTCTGAATCGTAATCAAATTGAATTGTGAGGTGCCCAGAGATTCCCACCCCTACAATTAACCTAGCCTGCATGTCTTTGGACGGTGGGAGGAAGCCGGAGCACCCGGAGGGAACCCACGCAGACACAGAAAGGGGTTTCTGTGTGGAGTGTGCGGTCTTCAAATGGGGTTTGAAACCACAACCTTCTTGCTGTGAGGCAACCACTGCACCAGCGTGCCGCCTAATATTGTGTGTCACAATATCATTTTAAATTAAATAGCGTCATGCTGCAGAGGTGTCCTGGCCTACACATCATATTCTAGAGACTTAAAGCATCTTTGTTTGGATCCCCGCAAATAAAAAAAATGTAAAAATCACATCATAATCATTTAAATATGTTTTTCAATGGAAATGAGAATAATGATGTAAAAATTATAATTTCCCCTAATATCGCAAATCATGTCAGAATTGCAATATCAGTCAAAACACTGATAGTGTCTCAAAGTTACCTAACCACTGTGATGATGGAGTCGGCTACTTTGGCCAGACGATGGTACAGCCTCCTGTGTGCTGCCCAGTGTGATTCACTCTTCAGCTGACAGCCTCTCCGTGGTGAGTTATGCCACTCTTTATTTCTATGACTGTGTGGAAATCAAATATTTCCACATTACAAGTGATG
Organism: Lepomis macrochirus; assembly: GCA_024633595.2. NCBI lineage: Eukaryota > Metazoa > Chordata > Actinopteri > Centrarchiformes > Centrarchidae > Lepomis > Lepomis macrochirus. The sequence goes on from JALXJV020000006.1 coordinate 16,955,791, forward strand.
AACAAAGGCTTTAAAATGGGAGATTTACAGGTAAAACATGAGGCTAACGTAGGCTACAAGAGTATAGAGTGTGGGATAATTTATTTCTCAGAATGGTAGGTAAGGTGTACTAAAGAAAAAACATCACAAATTGTTGGGCACATCTCATGCCTCATCTAATGTTGCCTTGTTTTTACTTTTTGTTGTTTTTGTTCAGCTTCCCTCTAACAGGCATTTACATCCAGCTGAAATTAGAACAAAACTCTCAAGTCAACACCCTGTCAATATCTTTTATGTTCTGAAATAATAAGGACCCTTTGGAAATTAGTTTATCCAACTTTCAATCAAAAGTTTCTCACTATAAATAAGACAAACGTTTTAGATGTTTTGTTTTTTTGTTTTTTTTTACACTGTTCTGCAAAGTGTGTGTGGTTGTGTGTGTTTCTGTGTGGTCCAGAGAGACAATGAGTGAGAGATTGGTGTCAAATAAAAAGACTTTATCTGACAAAGATAATGTTGCCCTGCCCCCGTCGCCTAACACACATACACACACACACACACACACACACGCGACCTGACAGCAGAGAGAAACACATCTAAGTTGTTCTTTGGTCTGTCAAAACCAGAGAAAAACCCATCAAAGAGTGTGTGTGTTTGATGTGTTATCTGTCCAACAGAGACTGTGTCGGCTCTCTTCTGCCTCCATCTTTCTCTGGAACTTCCTCTTCTTCCTCTCACAGTTTCAAGGCAAAATCTTTAGCTGTCACCATGACTCCGAATCAGTCTATCAGGTTGTATGCAAACATTTACAGCAGGAACTGTTTGCAAGTTAATCAATGACTTTCATCTGTCTTGTAAAAGCAACATGCTTGCAGTCATGTGGGTGTTACTGCCTGATGATGAAAAACAGAACGGCGTCTTATTCTGTTTTCTTCATTGCATCGCATGCATCTTACCAATTTATCACCAGGAACTAATTGGAAATGACAGAGGCAGGTCTAGAATACAGTCCTCCCTCATTTGATTCGTTCAAGACAAGTGCATTTTTTTTCTTTTTCACTCAAGCTGCTTTGATGAGCAGTTTGCAACATGTTTCAGCAATAAATGAAGCCCAAACCTCAAAGTCACTCACTGCCTCATCATTGTGTTTTAATAGGCTCATTATGGCACCTCATGTGACCACATATCCTGCCAATGATCACCACTATGACATAAAACACAAGTGACATGTGAAACAGGTGGGCAGTACAGCAGGAGTAACATTAAATCTGCATATATTTCAGATACAGAGCTTTATAATGCATGAGACATCCAATAAGAACAATTTATCTCTCTGATTAACTTCAAACAGACTTCAGGGACACACGATGAGTTGGAGCACACCGACACCAAAGACATTGTTACACCATGTTTTCAATTCAATTAGCATGGTGACGCATTTCAAACTCTGCTTGACTTTGTATTTGTGCCATCAGAATGGTAAAGAATTCTACTCTGAAAAAAAGTTCATGCTTTTTCTGTCTTTGTTCCTCTTTTATCTCCCCTCACCCGCTCTCCACTCTCTGTGAGTCTGAGAACCTCTAATAGTTGTTTGTTTGCTGACCTCTGGCGATCTGAAGCCTGCTGAGATGTGTGTGTGTGCGTGTGTATGTATGTACTCCCTCAGCGTTTATCACTCATTTCTTACATACAGCCTTCAAGGCCTGTAATTAACTTCAGCTTTGATGCCCCCCACCTGCTCTCTTCCTGCGCACACACACACGCATGCGCATGCACAGCCCAAGGCAGAGATCGGTCTTAGAGATTTGAAGTGTGTTTTCCTGTTTTCACTAAAACACAATTAGTCTCACAGCATGACTGAGTGTTGAAGAATGCGTGCGAATCTGTGAGTGTGTGTGTGAGTGTGCATTTATTTGTTGTACCTGTATCTCATTGCAAGAACAACAGAGATGTTTTTTATGATTGAATGCATGTTTGTGTGTGTGTGTGTGTGTGTGTGTTCTACAACTGTTTTTGTGACACCAATACAACCTGCAGATCTCTCACTGATATGAAATCAATACAAAATGTGCAACAGACATTCTTACACTCTGGCTGATGAGTGTCGGCCACAAGCCAAGCAGATGTAGCCATGACACTTATTCAATATTTTAAAAACATGATCATACTTTTCACAATTTGGCCTCTGTCTTATTTCACACACGCCTCTGTTCACCCCAAGCACAAAGAAAAATAATGAAATTCAGTGGAGGGACACTAATTTATTATTGATTTCCATTGTTATGCCTTTATCTTCCGGTGTGAGAGGGTAAATGTGTTTTTTGAGATATTGAATAAATGTCATATAGTTACAATGGTAAAGCTTGTTGCCAGCGGTACTAAAACCATGTGTGTATGTGTTTGACATATGTTAAGCTGTATATGTGGACATTAAAATCATAAAGCAAGATATGAGCCTGCCTTTTCTCTATTTTAGCAACATTAGACATCTTGTGAAATCACTCTGTCATCTTTTGGTAGGTGCAAAAGCCAATAGACCGACAACCAAATGCTCTGACATAAAAAATTTTAAAAGGCCAGTATCTGTGGCTGTCGCAGGACTGTAATAAGCATGGCCGGCCAGCCAATAATTTCTTTCTTTGATTGGCTGTTCTACCTACCCGTCTACCTGACTACTTACCTACCTGTGCGCACTCTGCCCATGCACTCACTACGCATGAAAATGTGCTTTAGGGGAGTAGCTTTGCAGGGAAGCCTGAAGGTTGGGATTTTTTCAGTTAGATATTTTCAACATCTAGCTGTCTCTTGCTAGTTTCTCCAACGTCACATACCCCAGCTTTAATTTTTACTGCCCTTTTTTAGTATGTTAGTTTAGCATGTTGTTTTTGTGGGTACAATCATTTGCAACAATAGACATCTTTATGTCAGCCCTACCAACTTGCTGATGTTCCAATAATGTGGGAACCACTTTTATAAACCATATCACCACAATGCTGTTGCTTTTACATCCTGACTACTAAGCATCATAGTAATACTTTTATATATAAATATATGCGTAAACCAAGTGCATGTCTGCTAAATGATACATGTGCATCTTGCCTCACACATACATAAAATAAACAATACTGCCCTGTTGTTCCTTCATGTAGCAGCAGTTCTCAGTTCACATTTACATCCCTGCAGGACATTTGTTAGCTCTTCTTTGGCCAAAATGACTAAGCACACAGGGGGTGAAATATCTTCAAGGGTAAATAACTATTATATTTATCTTTATCTGTGGAGAAAGTGGATGTTCTTCAGAGCTACATCAAGACATCACTGGCTGGTGATGCTGTTTAACAACTACAAACAGTACTTTGGTAGCAGAACCATGCTTTTTGTTCGCTGAGACAGATGTAATACAAACCCAATGAAGGGAGCTAGAATGGACTGTATGGACATTACACTTATATGTAATGATAGATACCAAGCTGCATGCAAAATGAGAGTAGTGTGTTGATGCGTGCTTGTTTTTGATTCACCATTGAAAACACATACATTTACATGCAGTATATATAAACAGTATGAGCCATCCTCAGACAACATACATAAAGTTGAATCATATTTCCTATTGAATCCTATATTGACAAAATTCAGTCAGGAACAGGCAAGATAAATAGGGCAACTGCTTAAAAAATTATCAGAGGCTAAAGTCATGTCTTATCTGAAATCCAGTTATAAAAAATGTAAGGTGAAATTGAGAAAACAAAGCAATTATCATATTTGAGAAGTTGCAACCGGCAAATGTTTAGTATCTTGCCTTGATAACTGAAACTGTTTAGGTAATAATAAGAACAAGGTTCCTACACATTTTCCATTTGAAAAGTCCATACTTTCCAGACTTCTAATATAGATTTTTTTAGATCATATATGAAATCTGAGTACAAAGTGCTAGATGTTCATTGTGTAAAAAAATGGTTTTAAAATCCAATTTTACATTCTGACTATGTATGCTATTGCGTTGCCAAATAATTGCCAGAAGATTGTAGCAAGACACTGCAGCTCATACAAATCAATTACCACCAAACCATTGTGGCTGTTCAGTCCACACTCCTACGCTGAAAGCTGGATGGCAACTGGTCAACTGGTACTACCTATACTTGGTATTATTTCCCCTCAACATTGAATAAATAATATTGTGTTATTTTTACCCCCATATTTTTCTCTCTTTTATAAATAAGAATGGAAAATGAGTGGAAAAAAAGTTATATCATTTAATTTTCACGCCGTCTGTGTGGGGGTGCCGCGCTCTCATACATCTGGCTGCCTGCTCTAAACACCATGAAAAACACAAATTCTGAATTTTAAAAGCTAAACAGGGGCAATAGTCTGAAAACCTTCTTTCATACTTATCCAAACCTGGAAATCAAATCACATTCCATACTTTTCTATACTACTGTGTAAGAAACACATGCACATATATACGCATGCGTGTATATGTCACATACACAGTAGTCTCTCCTTATTACAGTATATCGGTCTCTCGCTCAGCTTTCTTACTGTGAAACCATTTTTGCAGTATCCACACCTTCACTGCCTCATCAGGCGTCATCCATCTAACAGCATCTGATTATCATTTTCACCAAAGGAAAGATACCTGATAGTGCAGTTCTCTGATGTATATTATCAGATATTGTACTGCATATATCTTAACTTTTGAGCTTGCATTGATCTTTTTTCAATGCTTAGACTGCACAGGATCACACAGTGTAAGAAGTGAAGGGATAATCATTTCTAATGGAGTAAGAGGAGACATTTATAAATGTGCAGTTGCTGCTGAACTGATCATACTCTTGCTAATAAACTTTACCTTCATGTGGAAATCAAAAGTGGACATGAGCTACATCTTTATATTCTCCCACAGGTGATCTGCATTAACTGCTCTCATTAATCATCTACCATTTGCAACTGAGGCTCATATACATACTGTATATAGCCTACAGTAATTTACCCTTCATTCACCTTGCAGTGCCTGCACCAGAAATCAGCGCATCACACTGTAACATGTCTCTCTTTCTTTACCGTTCTCATTAAATCCGCATACAGTAAATCTGTTTAGCTTGATAAAGTGGTTTTGGCTGCAGTAAAGGAAACTCAGGCTGCCATTCAAATCAAGGTATTATTTAATGTGATATAAAACCAATAACCATTAACCTAGCGTTCACCCCCCTCCATATGCATTGTGTAGTGTGTTCCAAATATCACCTGAATATGCACCATGCAACTACAATACTGACAAAACTAGAAAACTAGACCTTTTTGACAGAAGACCCCTTTAGCGCAAGACAGTGCCCCACACATCAGATAATAAAGCAGGACCAACTTTAAGTCCTGTATAATCACCTCATAAATGTGACAATTAATAACTGATGTGGCAGTTTTGGCCTTGCAGCCAGCTACTTCTATGGTAAAATAAAGTACTTAAATACAGCACAGGAGCAGTGTTTCCTAACCTACATCCATCTTAACATTGATGACAATAATTAATGAGCCATTTTATCACCACAATAAGCCTGCCATGCATGTCTGTGCCGAAGAAACTGTTCACAGTATGGTCTGCTGTTTGCCATATGTAATAATCATCACAGTTACATAGATCATTAACAGTTAGATTTGTGTAATTGTTATTGTCAGCTCTGCTTTATGGAGGACAGATTTTAACACAAAATTATCTGCACACTATTTTTGCCTTCTTACTGCCTCTAAAACCAGATGACCAAGTGACAGAGCCAAGGTGCCATCTAGTGACGAGTTGATGAACTTAGTTGCATCAACCAGTGTACATTTAAGTAGCTAATAATAAAGATTCAGATACCCCTAGTTCAAACGTAACAGCGGATATCAGACTGTATTTCAATGGTATGGTTAACATACAAACTGGCAAGAAAGGAGAACAAAAATATGAGTGAAAGTGAATTTTATCTACTTTATCTGACACGAGCCAGAAACATGTCCGTATCAGCCACAGACCCTGCAAACTAACGACCCAAACTGCACCTGAGCTACACAGAATATTAAACTGAAAGCAGGACGCTGGTACTGTAGAGGACCGTGTCTGTCTCACCGTGTGAAGCAGTGATGGCAGACATCTCTGGCCAGTTTGTTGGACACGCAGCACGCCAGCGGCTCGGCAGAGTACACCAGCTCTCCCCTCTTGCTCCTGGCTGTCGCCCGCAGACCGTTGCCCTTTCCCGGGCTAACAAAACGCTCCAGCTTCGGTGCCATAGTCGGTTTTCCCTCCACGTGAACCGAGCAGTGTTTACATCCGTAACAGACGCACACGTTGCGTCATGGCGTCACAAGCACGTACACATGTGAACTTTTGCCGTCGCTCTTTCCTATTATCAAAGAACTTACATTGACAGAGAATATCTGTCCTTGAATAAACAATTAAGAACATTAATATTAAAGATTGAAAGTGCTTGAACAAGATTTTAAGAAATCATCCTTGATTTTGAAAAAAGGGTCGTTACAGCCAGAGTGTGCTGGACGTTTTGGACTGGTTTATAACCAACACAGTAAAAGAAACACAAAAATATTCTTTACAAAACATATCCTGTCGCTTTCAAATTTTTTTACACTGACTATATTTTGGCTTTTTGTAAGAAAGAAGAGTAATTTATACACTTGTTATATAACTATGAATTTTCACTAAAGGAAATGTTTACACCACCAAATTCAGCTGCATACAGTAGATATTTAGCACCAATGCACACCAAAGACATGATTTTTTTTACTGTTTCTGTTGAAACTGTTTCAGGGAGGTATTGATTCTGGAAGGTGCAGTTTCTGGACCTGTTAAAGTGTATTGTGGTGGAGTGGTGATGGGGTTGTGGATAAGACAAGTGCCTCTGGTTGGAGAGACCTGGGTTCAATTCCCACTGTGACACATCCTCCAATGTGTCCCTGGGCAGAACCTAGTAGCTCCAGAGGCATGCATACATAGCAATTGTAAGTTGCTTTGGATAAAAGTGTCAGATAAATGTAATGTATTGTATTATACAGACAGGTATTTCTAATATGTTGTCAACCACATTCATATCAATGAGGGTAGGTTAAATAGCACACATTTTTTAACACAAGAACTTCAGGATTGTGTATATTGCAATGTTATTAATGTCCTTTATTTATGTTGTGATGTCTGATAGATTTTTGAAATTTATTTTTTATACAACCAGAGAACCAGATAGCACATATATTGCCAAATTGCAAAAAAGAATAAATAAATTGATTTACATACATGGGTTGTATACATGTAAATTATACTATATACATTTTTGTTTACATTAGTACCATGTCAAAGTCAGATTGCTATAAATTTGTTTTGTTAATAAAGTTGTCTTTTCACCACAAATCACCAAAAGCCAGCTTCAGCCCAGTATTCAGTATGGCAAGTACAAACACAAACAGATGTTTGTGTAAGCTTAACAGACGAGTGTGTTGGCCAGGGCTAACCTACTATTAAGTTGCCTCTTTATTTACTAATTCGACAGACATCATTTCAATTCATTCCAAACTGATTTAATTCAATAACAACATATATTACAGCAATTCAAATACATGACTACATTGATACCTTACATAATACATTGTACTATTACTATCTATAAAATATGGCGACAATATTTCTGCCATACTACTAAAATACATACACCATATATGTCAAATAATCATTAATAACAAAAGGCCAAGGGACACCACAATTTTTTTGCACTGGACAAATGAAAGTCAAAGTATTTCATTGATGCCTAGTTACTGTAATGTAGTCTCGGAGAGATTACATCGCTGGTGGGGTATGAATGGATGAGTACCCTGAACAGAGCTGCTGGAATGGACCTCGTCATTCTGGATGTGCCCCTGGAAATCACTGTCACCTGTGCTACTCAACAAAAGAGAACACATCCATCAGTGGTGTCATACAAACTGTGAATACTCCAAAGTATAATGTAGGGCAATCTCCTGCCATAACATCTATGTCTGATGTCCACTGGGTGTGGTTTACGTTAACTATAAGATGTCTTACAACCTCTCTCTTGTTTATGAGCCTTATGTTTGACAAATGCTGGAGACCCACGCATTCTGCACAAATGTACTGGGTAAAAATGAGGTGTCTAAAATATCACCTCGTCCTGTCCTGATCTTGCCTCTCCATTTCTTCCAGTTCATTTCTGGACAGCTGGTCTACAATTGCCACACCGATGCAGTCTCCCAAAACATTAACAACAGTGTTGCAGCGATCTCTAAAAGACATAAAGCACATTCAACTATGAAAGCAGATATGTGATTTCCTCACAATTGACTATCAGAAGAGGAAAGGCAGCTGTAATCCCTTATAAAACTATACATTAGAGACTAAGAAACTAAGTTCAACTCACAGCAGCCAATGTACAAACACCAAGGTGGAAGCGTCCTTCGCAGGTAAGGTGTTTGCAGTTAGAACAAAGAAGGTGGTGACCACTCCTGTCACTGAGATCTGTGCTGCTCCTATACTAGAGACGGCTGCTGTCACTCTGTAAACACAAAAACTCTTCCGTGAATGACTAAAGTAGATTTTTAAAAAGACACAGAAATATAAAACTCTACCACATATTTTTTAAGTCACTACTTAAATCTTAAATGTCACATATCATGAACTTTTAACTTACATTTATACAGACATTATTATTTATAGGATTTTCTGCTGAACAGAGAGAGTGTCAAAGTAATCTGACTAAGACTTACACGAGGAGGATTAACTCGCTCAAGTCTAGATGGACGTTGCTGAGTTGGGAAACGAAAACCGCTGCGACCACTTCATAGAGGGTTGTTCCGTCCAAGTTGGCTTTGGTGCCAATGGGCAGCATGAAGTGAGAGATTGTGTGGTCCATGTTTGTGCCCTCACAGCATCGGAAAGTGACTGGCAGCGTGGCAGAGCTTGGGGACACAATGCATCCTTCTTTAGTGACACTAATCATTTAAAATAAATCATAAAGTATAATCCTTTGGAGATAAATGTAAAAATAAGCGCTGGTGGTGAACGCACAGAGCTAATAACTAAGAACCAACCCCTTAAAAATAATCTTACCTGGACGAAGTGAGCAATGCAGCCAGTAAGGCAGGAGAAACTCCTTTAATCACTGCCCATGGGTTACGTCTCACCGACAGAAGATAGAGCGTTGGTAGAACTATTACACCATGGATTGCGAGCCTGAAACACAATTTAATACATAATAGATTTTTGGTGGGCAGGTCATCCCTTTGGTTTACATCCGCATCAGGGATTGTGATAGATGATGTCATAACTTCACAAGTATATATACTGGCCATAACTCCTGCTCTCATCCAAAGTATTTGAAATTTTGTTGGCTGGTGTCAAAACACTCATCCGTCCCTCATATGACTTGAGAGTCAGTACACCAAAACAGTATTATCAGAGATATTAAGTGTATCAATGTGTCACTATGAGGGTCAGAAATGCTGATAAATGTACAAACAATTTGGTATTTTGGTAGCAATGCTAACTGAGGAAAGGAGAACATACCCAACAACAACCACAGCCAGGAACTTTCCGAGTTTGTAGGTAGTTTCCCAGACCTGAACCTCAACAGTACTGCTTAAACTCATGAACATCAGTCCCAATGGAAAGTAGCTGGAGAAAATACAAGAAAATTAAAAAAGGAAGAAAAGAGTGAAAAGCTACTGCGATGTTTTCCCAATTCCACACAAAGACAATTTTGCTGTTGTAATATACACTTCTCCAAGTCATTATCCATGTAACACTCACACAGCACTGCAGGATATTTACTCTATTTATGTATATAGATTAAATATTGAAGTATGGAATTCTCTTATTCCACATTTTAGATAAATTTTGCTGTTTCACTTTACCACAAAATCAAGTCAATTGCATATTTTGTGGTCTCGTTGAGGATGGTAAGGATGTCCACGATGATTTTCCCTCTTTGTCCCATTGTCTTGAGGATCAGTCCAAAAAGAAAGGAGCACACAATCAGGCCCAGGACGTTGGTTTCATCTACAAAGTGACCCACCTCTCGTACATCAGTGGCATTCTGAAACAAGATGGTAAACTCATTAATGACAGAGGTTCGAGAGCAACTCCATGTACTATCAATTATCACTGCAGATCCAATCTTAAATAATCTTCATAATGATAAGGGGGAAATGTTTTACCGTTTCCAGGCTAGAATTTGGCTCTTCTGTGTTTATTTCAAACTCCAGCCTCTCAGTCTTGTACTAAGAAAAAAAAAAGGATCACGTGCTCACATAAATATTACATTGTCTCCTTCATGGAAAGCTTGGAAATGTGTGGTATACGGCATACCTGAATAAAAAAACATACCTTTTGTAAGCAACACCGAACCAGATTCTGTGGCACTATGTTTCTATAGAGAATAAAGAATAGTCAAACAACACCATCTACCATCATACCACCTAATCTCAGATATAATGTCACTTTCTTCTCACCTTACTAGATCAAATAAAGTGCCAGAATTGACAAACTCTTCCTCTTCCTCATCATCTGTCTCAACAGTGTAAGCAACCCCAGGCTTAACGACCTTTACTAAAATTAATCCTACAACACATAAAATACATAAAAAATGGCATGCATGCTAAAGCTGTTTCATAGGGGCTGATAATTAATGTAAACAATTATTTCAGCAGTGCTCCACCTATACAACATGGTATAAATGTTGCAGTGTTTATATAGGCCTAGTTTTCACTTATTCTTATTTTTTAACTGCAGGTTCTACTTTTATTAATATTATTGTTTCTATATTTTTTCACTTATCTGTATATCTTATGAAATAGCACATATACAATCTGTTTCCCCTGCCAGGATGCTAAGATTAGGGGCACTTACAACTGTAAATGCTACACATGATTTTGCCTTGATTTTTAATAAAAATCTTTGTATGTTATTCACTTACATTTCAATAGGAAAACTTAAAAATGTTCTTTTAGAAATGAGGAAACACAAGATCCAGTGCAAGTCAGATCTGCTGTGAGAACTGCTGCTGCGTTAACCAAAATAATGAAGCTGGCACAACAAAACTTTTTCTGCTAAACACTAATAATAATTATACCATAAAGTGTACAAGAAAAATAACAGTGAAGATACTACTATTAATCTAAACAGTGTCTCATCTGTTGCATTCAAACGCTTCTGATCAAGGGACTTCTAAATACACAGCCAGAGCTTAAGCATTATCATTAATGATCAAGTCTTCTTGTCTTTGAGTTTGATAGTTGCTCTGTGGCATTTTGGAACCAAAAATAAACTCAGTATTGCATTTCATGATAATTAATATACATAAAATATAGAAAATATATCTCTCTTACCTATAGCCCCAGACATAAGGGTCGTCAAGACAAAGTACACTGCTGCATGCATAACAATTTTTCTGGAGACATTACGAGCACTCAGACCAGAAACTCCTATTAAAAAATATAGAACATACAATTCAAACCAAAGTCATACATGAGTGGCTATATACACCACTGCAATATAATGGGATAGGCAGGAAAACACAGTTACAGTTGCAAAGCTACATTTCAAGAAAAACAAGGGAACTTAGACATGCTGTTTAAGACGTCCTTAAGCAAGCGACACATTGGTGTCAGACATGTAAATTATTACCCAGATAATGTGTGTTTTAAAATTATACCACATGTTTTGTGATTGGATACATGTTTTATAACAATTTATATTATTTACCTATCACAAACATTACAGTACTGTTTATTGATAGTGATTGCAATGTATCCAAACATTTTGATAAAGATCTATGTTGTTTATTTGTATATGTGAAAAATGATTTAATAATGCTAAAGGACCAGAAGTGGTTTTGAAAATACAGTATCATCCCTTTAAAGGGTTGGTTCAACCAAACCACAAAAAAAACAAATTTTCCCACTTCCACACAAAGCCAATTGAGCGGGACTTTTATAAATGAGCGTCTGTTACATTCAAGCCCCTGCCAAATGAGTTCATACAATGCTGAAGATGAAGTATTGAATTTGGAGTTCGATATGTAGCTATTACATTTACTCAGCCTAAATAATGGAGTTTTATCTTGGAACTGAGAAAATTCCCCCGTATTTCTGTAATTATTTCTGAACGTGAGCCTGGGGTGAGCTCACCTGTAGGCAGATGTCATAAGCAGATTCTGAGATATCTGAGTCTTACTGCCACACTGGAGGTGGCAGGAAGTTTGTTTGTGGACGCTTGTCTTTGCAGACAACAGATTTCCAGTTACTCTGGAAAATCTAAACATTTTGCAGTAGTCTTCATTGGGACTACTTTCCAACAAAGAAGTAGTCGCTCTGACCACAAGTAAATGATACACAATTCACATGCAAGTTTAATGGGCTTAAATCTGCCAAACCACCAGCATGGTCATGAGAGTGAGAAATACACCTCTAGTTTACCTGTTATCACACCTGTCACAATGAGAGGAACGGTAACCAACTGAAGCATCCGTGTGAGTATCTCTCCTGGAAAGCGGATGTAGAGCTTGTCAAAATCTGAAAGGCGAAAGTTGGTCTTGGCAATCACGCCACTAGCAACACCTGTGTGAAAATAACAAAAATGTATTATAATTAAAACAAATTAATGGGTTAAGAGTGAGAATGTGGATGTAAGTGAAGTAAAGTTAACAAAAGTAGAACTTTAAACCTCTTTTAAAAAAAAGGGATTTCACCTTCTCATCCAAACATGTTTTAAGAAATGCAGATACTCTGCTTTAAATTCTAATTTGAGTCTGATGTTTTTTTTCCCCCACTGGGCTAAAACATTTGATTACCTTGTTCAAAATTCTTGAGTCTTTCTCACTCATTGAAAAACCCAGAATCTGTGATTGAGTATGTGTAAATATTTTTAATTTAAAAAATGTGACTGTTGTCTCCTGCTTCATCAATAAATCTATTCTCTGTGTATGTACACTGGAGGTTTAAAGTTTCCACAGTGTCCCTTCAAAACTCGCATCACACAGTCACAATTCATCACTTTATGTCATGCCATTTAAATGCAATGATTCCAACTCCTCACTAGATGGCGCTGTTTAACCCGGAGAGATCAGATCTAACGCTGGTTAGTAACATGACTAGCTGCAGTTGTGTGTAACGTGTTTATTCTTACTGGTATTAAAATGTAATCCTTGGTTCCAACCCAAATATTAATCATTTAGCATAATTTATATCTTCCTAACCCACCTAACCACCACCGTGAGCAGCGCCGCAGAAAACACTGGATTAATTCGGCAACCATATTTAAATCACTTATCCCCATGACGACGCTTTGTGATTTGCTATGGCAACATAATGTGGCGTTTTAATTTCATTTTCCACAGATCCTAACAAAGATCAATGAGAGGCGGTGTTTAGCTAATCACTCAAGTAGGTTATTATGTGCTAAAGCTCAAAATATTGTCACTTGTGGTGAATTTGGGGTTTCTTTTAAACCGTTAAAACTACCATTAAGAAAAAAGTTAACATTACTTTAATTTCTTTCCCTAAAATGCATTTTATAACGAGTAAATTATTTTAACTAGTTCGCTAGCTACCAAGTGATGTTTCTGTCCTTCAAATATATTTATAGCTTTAATGTTTAAAGTCACATTGTGAGGCCTAACATTAGCTAACGTTAATGCTAACGACATTAAAGGACATTTTATCGTTAAAACTTACCCAAGGAAGCAGCTACCACACTTGAAAACACAAATACATTCTGGACAATGTAATTCCAGCATTTCTTCCTGCAGATGCAAAAGTCTTTTATGACAGTCTCACTATCTAATTGTGAGTCCTCCATGTCCAGGCAGGTAAACAAAAAGTCAACAAATTGTCTTGAACTGATACTTGAAGATAACCAGATTAAGTGAACTACTATTTTATGTCAATAACATTCTGCTATTTTGATTCAAAACAAGGTTTGGTTTCGAATCAAAACAAACAAATATGATGAGACCTACGGAAGTAAACAGAGCAGATGACCCTCTATCCAGATTATTGAGTCTGCTAGGCAATAAAAATATGTCTCTCTGTGTTGTACAGTGACACTGTCCTGTCATTTTAGGTTCTAACATATTAGTACACAACCATCCTCTCATGTCATAGGGCTCAAAGTGCTGAGCTGGGAGAGCCACATTGTACTTGACTACAAGCTTTATGCTCATGCGTTTGACTAGCCACATTAGGAATTTCCTAATAAGATTCAAATATGCTTTCGTCATGTTTTGATTGCTGCTTTCCAGGAGAGAACAAATCTACAAAAAGGTGACTGTAACATAAATGTTACTGCATAGTCCAAATACATCTCTGCTTCTCATTTGGAAGTGATCCTTGTTGGAATAAATAAAGGAATGAAGATTCAATATTTTAATGAGCCAGTTCCCTTAATATCAAGTGCAATCCTCAGTGGCCAAGAATAAACTACATTACAAAAATTACCATATACATTTTTTTGTGCCCATAGTCACTAATTTTTAGGCTATACATTAAAGACAGCCTACTTAAACTCATCTCTGCATTAGTACAGTTTTAATCTCTGCACACTGAAACTGGGAAAGTTTTCACATCAGCTTCAACATTTCTAAATGTGTGAACAAGACCAACGGTCAGTAGAGACAGAATGGAGGCTCACAAAAACCTTTTTTTTTTTTTAAAAATGGCTTTAAGAGGAGATACAACAGGGAAGATGTGTTTTAATAACAACAAAAAATAAAAACTTCATTTTCTTATTACAATCTGTAAGAACAAAGTGAAAGAGTTCATCATAGAATTCATAAAACGCCTTTCATCAGGTTTATAACAGTGGTACACAGTTGTTACTGACACAAAATCATGACTTTTCATTCATTCATTGTGGTAAAACAAATGAAAATATATTTAGATATATAGATCATTTTTAAAGATAAAAAAATGAACCTTTTAACAATCTGTGTGTGCGAAGACGATAATGACAGCAGTAGCACAAACTCAGCAATTTCAAATCATCTTCACTAACTGATAAGGGAAAATGAATGAACATGAACAGCATATAATGATGACCCAGATGGTGGTTTTTAGAAGAGTTAGGTTATAAAATAAGAAATTCAAATCCTCCTCAAGAACAATGGTGATATAATCATGTACAATGACAATAAAGCAAAGAGAATAAAAGATGCATCTCTTTTTTTTCATTAACCTCCTACACGTGACATCTCTCGTATTATAAATAATTAAAATCATCTAGAAGATTAAACAAGTTGTTTTCCGAGTGATAGTCATCTGAACCGGCCAGATGACCTGTGCAAATAAAAACAAGAATCAATCTAGCATCTCTTACATCCCGGGAAAACCTCATATCTCAAACTAATTTTCAGTTTTTGTGAGTGACACACCACGAGAGAAAGATAATACGGTTTTATCTTAAACTGTTATAAATGCATAGGTAAGACACTTTTCTCTTTAATAGAGTTTTTTTCCACCCTGACAAATATAAGACCTTTGTGAGATGTGTGGTTTTTCTGGGGCATTTTTTAAATAGCTTTCACTACTACACCAAATGAAAGGAAAAAACAATACCAAACATTGCAATATGTTAAAATAAAACCTAATAAGTATGGAGCCCTGACTAAGCAAACAGTGAGATCAAGCAGTAAAATGACTCCAATAAGACAATTTGCAATTTGAGTTTAAAAATTGCTTTAAAATGATTATAAATAAAGAGTTAAAGCACTGGTGTCAGAATGATTGTTGGTTTCAAGGACAAAGTGTAAGCATTTTCCCTGACTAAGGAAAATTAGTACTCCACCCAGTGAAACGTCTTATCAAACCAGCACTAAACTTTAAGCAGATGTAAACACAAGCCACACATAAAATGGCAGAAGTTAATTAGATAACTCTTTAAGAAGACCGAGTGGTGGCAAAAAGTTAGAGAGAGTAAACAGACACTGAGGAATCCCTAAGAAGAGCAAACACACAGGCAGGCAGAGCTGGACTGACACAGATGATCCCATCAACATCAAGGCCTGTACTGATAAAGTACTCTGAATAATTATTCTTTTCAACATTAATAGTACAATTCTCATTTCTGAGGGTTTTTTTAACTGAAATTATTCCATACCTAGCCAGAAGCTAATATTTTCTGTTCGTAACTAATGTTCACTTGCATGTACTTTTCACATTGAACCTGAAAACACTTAGTGGATGTTTTTTTTTCCTGATCAAATCATGTAAAGCCTGCATGTAGTCTAAAAGAACAAAGCGCAAAAAATATTGCAATATCCTAAAAACAAAATCGTACCAGTCTTGCGTGCAACATGTTAAACATTCTTCTGACAGTATATACAGAGGTGCATGGTGTTCCTGTACATGTTGCATATGCTACACAAAGCAGCTCAATGTTGATAAATACCAAAATAACCCTCAGTTTTTTTCTGACAATGTACAAATGCCCCACAGAGGACACAAAGCAAAGTTTCACATTAAACTCCAAACATTCATTCAAAGGTTGATTAAGACATGATTTCATTCCAAGTAGCAGACCACAGAATGGTTTGTTCATTTTAAAATTTCATTTGTTATTTAAAAAAGTCAACAATAAAAGCAACACTAGTGGTTGCAGCAGTTAAAAAGTAAATGGGCGTGTCCCATTTGTGCAGTGTGTATTTGTGTGTGTGTGTGTGTGTGTGGAGAAAGCATCTCTGTGCTTCCTGTTAACAAACTATACATTATAATGTATAGTTTGTTAACAGGAAGCACCTTACGTCTCGCTTGGTTGCAGCTGAGGGAGTTGCGTCCTGGGAGTCCAGTGTAGGTCAGTAAACGTTTTTATCCAGTCATGGTTGATTTATCTGACTTCTGAGACTTCAGTATCACTGGCTGACAATAAACGAAATGTGTGCGCGGAGACAGCGGTCAGCTACTTCAATAGGACACTTAAGAATTTTTAAACTTAGCTTGAGAATTTATAACCTATTTAATCTGGACAGGGTTGAAAGAGGTCAGTTCTTCCTCTTCTGTTACGCAGTCTCCATTCTCCAGTTATGCTCCGTCTCTCTCCGCTCTGCTTTCCCTTTCAAACTAGTGTTGCAAAGGGACAACTGACCTACAACTTTTAGTGTCACTGAACCCTGGGATTGTATTCAAAGAACATTAAAAATGCAGTAGAGCAGACTTACAAATGTCAACCATATCTGATATAATAATTTAGCCAACTAGGCAACGTAATAGCTACTTGCTCCACATAGCGCCAGAGACTGCAGCAGCTGCCTGGCACCATTACCTCAGAAAACATTGTCCCAGGGAGACGCAGGAACTGCTGGAACCTACGATGATGAACAGCAAGTCCGTGCCGCCACAATGTTGACATACTGTTTGCTGCTATGAGCCGGGGGTAAACCAATGTTGGACGTGTGCTATCCCGCGCTGTATCTGGCCAATGTAGAAGTCTGCATTTCTGGAGAAGTCTTGACACACTGAGGAGTGGGCATCGCCCAGAGCACAGTAAAGGGCAGTGCCACCCACACTGATCACTACAGTAACCAGACAAAGCAGGAAGAGAAGCAGGCAGGAGTCCCCACCGCCAACTTCTACAGTGAAAGAGAGACAGCAGAGATACAGGGTGTTGGAGGGAAGTTACAGAGCAGTCGACTAATAATAAAGATTAGAGAAGAACTTTTGACAAATTTTATACAAATTTTTGACAGGGTTGTTACAATGGCTATTTGTTTAAGGTTACCTAGCCTTAAGTTTAACCCTGCCAATGTTATGAATTAGCTCATTTGTAGCAAGGCAACTACTAGTTCAATATTTATGGAGAGATATGAGTCTCTGAATCTTGGGCATAACCACACAAACACACCATGCTCGTAGCTTTCATCAGGGAGTTTGAAGTGGACGCGTCTTTTGGCAGGTCGGGGCTGTGAGCTGACAGACACACTCACGTTGTCCACACAAATACTTCGCTTTTTCAATATGGAGACCAGGCCAGGGGCAGGAGACATCTGAGAAGCAAAACAAACAAAAGGAAACCAAAACAATGTTAGGAAGCACAAACACATATATTAACACATTCATACACATTCATTCATACACTGAAAACACTGTGTATGAGGAAGAGTACACAAAGAGTGTCACTAGCCATATCCACCGGGGGGTCAGCACATCACTAATCACCAACAAATGCTCCTGCCAACAGATTTACAGTCAGTTATACTGTACCAGGAACCGCTTCCCCGAGAGAAGCATATTAACCCTCGAATGTTCATCCGAGGCTCAACTCAAAAGTGTTCAAAATACATGAATACAGTGAACTGACCAAATGGCGGTAGATCAAAGTCAGGCAGAGTTCCTGACATTTTTAGTTATACTGCTGCTTAATGTTACGTCATGTAGTCATAATGTAATCTTCCACATGCCTGACACAGACCTTGGAGACGAATACTTTATTCACTCTGAGCGTCATTTGAAAGGCTGGGTTTTAGAGTCAGACTGCTTTTTTTCAATAACAATATAACAGATGTTCAAAAAATATTCAATAAATGTTTGACTTTATTAACTTGAATCGCACATGGATTAGGACTTATTTTTTTAATTAAGATGTTTATTTTTTTATGAAAAAAAAACGATAAAGCTTTTACTTAATTTTACTTGTGTGTATTTGTTTACAAAGATTTTATTAGAATGGTTTTGAATGTTCTGCCTCAGATTTGTGAAGTGATTCACTGTTTGGCATC
Organism: Lepomis macrochirus; assembly: GCA_024633595.2. Classification (NCBI taxonomy): domain Eukaryota; kingdom Metazoa; phylum Chordata; class Actinopteri; order Centrarchiformes; family Centrarchidae; genus Lepomis; species Lepomis macrochirus. Next base: position 16,974,528 of record JALXJV020000006.1, read on the forward strand.
AAGTGCATCACGCGTTTAAACCACAATTAACAATCAGGTTTCTTCAATTTTCACTCAGGAGCAAAAATCAGCTTTTAAACTCGAAAGAAATAACGACTTGATACTTATTGTGATAATTATCAAATCGATAATTGAAAGATATGAAACGCCCAGCCCTTGTCTAATTCCTTAAAAATCAAAAGAAGAAGAAGAAGAAACAAGAAGAATGGAACGAGTAAAAGGCTACATATTAAGTCTGAAATAAGCACTGCAGATACAATGTTCAATCAATTTATAGTTATGTTTTTTTCATAAATATAGGACGATTTTTATTAAGGAGTGTGGGAACTAAGTTTCAGTTCTGCACCCTGAGTAGACCCATTACAGAGATCTAAAACAGGGAACCAAAATGAACTTCTACTTTCAAGTACTACAGCAACCACTTCTTAAACAATATCTCCCTGGTTGCTCTACATCCTGTATTTCATAAAAGCGGTCCATTTCTCTGTTTAGCGTTGTGCCTCATTCCTTAACGTCTCTGTTCAGATATGAAACCAAATATAGGAATCCATGCATTCTGAAATAAACAGATCAGAATTACAACACAGTAAACCTGCTAGATGCTGACAAGTGCATGACATTTTCAGTTCTTCTATTTTCTGTCTAATTCTCTCAGTATAGAAGAGCTTAAGGTCAAATTGGCTTCACATCCGCAAAACAAGTGCACAGACTGTGTATCACAGTAATGGCTAGGTAATACCATTAAGGCTGCTCAACAGGGCACCATGCACTCCATTATAAAGGACTTAGATATGCAGAGACAGTCAAACACAAGCCTTAAAATGGTTCTCAAAACATCACTTTGAGGTTGTCATTTTTAAAATCTGTTTGTGGTTCAACAATTGTGTTTTTTTTAGTTAAATAGTTACTACTTAAGACTCTTAAGCTGAAAGGAAGACAAATTATGCCAGGTTAAATGCATACCTATAACCCCAACTCTACATACATACACACAAGCACCCATGCAAATCCATTTACAAATAATTAATGAAAACAAATAAAATCAATGTAACATAACTTGGTAAACATATGAAGAGTCTTTCAAGGTTACTCTCCCTTACTCGTCCAAAGAAATGCATGATAACGTACACACCTCCTCTACAGTGATGAGTTTAGCCATGTCATCCAGTGAGGCAGCTTCTCTGATGATGTCCACTTGCTCTACATCATACTTCCTCTTCCTCTTCCTCCTCTGTCCCCTCCTCACGCTGCTTCATATGAGCCTCTTGAGGAAAGTGGGCCTCCTGGTACAGACAGGTCGTAGTGCTCTAAAGTGATAATGGATGGCAGTCATAACTATTAATCTAAAATAACTATCAATGTGCAGTTACGGAGACAACAATCGCTTTTGTTACTGTATCTCTATTGGACTGCAATTACATAATTCTGATTCTTTATTGAAATGTATAAGATAGTGAAAGCTGATAAATCTGCTGTTCAAAACACCCAGTGATGAGTAGGTTGTATCCAGGAAAAACTAATCTCTACTAGAGGGAAGTGACAGGTTTTACGTAGGAAAATAGAGGAACTGAGTAGTTAGCATAAGCTGGAATTGGCACCTTGTCTTCAAAAACCTAGAACAACAAAAAGTCATCAACTCAAAACTATGATACTGGTAATTAACGGAAACGACAGACTTTAAAATGTTCATTGCATTTCACAATATTTACTTTAATTTGTTGTTCTTTTAACATGTTTAGTAAAAAATATCTTCAAAGCTAAGTAGCCAACAAATTCTGACCTGGGTGTCCTCATGTAGCTTCTCCTCAGCTAGGGCTTCCTGGTGCAGCTGTTGTACCTCCACCTCTGCCCCGCTGACCAGAGTCTCCACTGGGAGAGCTTTCTGACAAGAGGGAATGTCTCCTTCCTTCTGCTTCTCCTCCTCGTCATCTTCTCCCTCATCTTCCATCTCCAAAGCCTCGGCTGCCTCCTCCACGTCCCTCTCCTCTTCTTCCCTTTTTGCCTCCCTTTCCTGTGCTAGACCTAAATCTCCTCCCTGCTGCTCTGCGGGGTTGGACTGATCCATTTCTCCAGCTGTAGAGGGGTGCAGTTCATTTCCTATGACTGAAATGGTGTATCCTACCCCTCCTTCTGCCTCTCCTCCCTCTCTGATGCTGCCCTGCCTGTCAGTCAGCTGAGCTCCATGGAAACAGCCCCTCCCCTCTAAATCCCTGTCTGGGTCTCCTCTGTCCTTTCCTGAGATCTCAGGCGAATTGAGCCCATCAGCCAAATTAATGGACGGTATGACTGGATGGCTGCTCTGAGAACATGAGCAGTCGCCTGCTCTCTGCTCTGTCCCTCTGCCAACCTGACAGGCTGGATGAAAAAGAGAAACAGAGAGTAGGGGAGGAGAGCGGGGTTTGGTATAGAGAGAGGGGTGACAGTAAGGGGGACAGAGAAAAAATAAAGCGTGAATAAAAAACTCTTGGTGGAGTTTACTGAACGTGAAGGCATTAGTGCACTTTCATAGTTTGTCATTAGAACAATAATAAATACTCTACAGTGACAGCAATTTTTTTACTATCTGCAGCGAGAACTGCTCTGAAATATGAACCCATTGTCCAAAACAGATAGACATAAAACCTCTTAAAATACATATTTCAACACTGTTACACTCACAGTGAGTGTATAATGCAATGGGAGCTGCTTGCATCGGATTTTCTAAAAATACGAACCAACTGGAAAAAATGCAGCAGGGTGGGAAATTAGCACCAGATATGAAAGTGGTTCATAGATACCAGACACAAAATAATGATTTACTGTAATTAAAAATTTTATGACTAAAGGTGTGTAAGCAATTCTATTCCCATACACATATTTTTGCCATATTCAGCGAGCATCTCCTCACAGTCTGTTAGTCCTGTTCTGTGTGTGTGCTGAAAAAAATCCAGCTCTGGCTCTGTAAATGGGAAACATAAAAAGTAGCCTGCACCTCCCCACACAACACTATTCCAGCTTACTTTCTGTTTCTCTAAGACATGCTGTTGTTGTGATGTTAGCTATAGAAGCAAGAGAGTTGTGAGTATCGCAGTCTGGAGCTAGTGTGCTGCCTCTAGAAGTGTCTCGTCATCTCTGCATGTTTCAGCAGCAACTGTAGAAACAGTTTCCTTATCCACAACTTAGCTAACGTTTCATTTTTCATTTCTTTATTTACTTGAAAGGGGACAGTGTACATTAATCAACAAACAGTCAATGTAAATGTACCTGAGTTAGCTAAAACGTGCTAATTTTCATCGGTAGTCCCCCAGCCAGGTGTAAAAAAGGCAGCCAACGTTAATTGCATTACTTTCTGTGTCGTTGTTCACTCTATGTCATGGTACTGGATTTCTCCAGAATCGCATGCTCCACCATTAAATAAAAGCTTTCAGAAACATACAGATTGCTTTGCATGTCTTTGTCCAATTGCTACAAATTACATGTGATACATTGTTGATTTAAAGTCCACTAACCACATTTTCTAAGACATTCAACTGAATCAGGAGATGTGGCTGAAAGTTTATTTTCCTTTTGGTTGAAAGCTCTGGAAAGAGCAAGTACGTGGACCTTGAGTTCGGACATTACTACCCTTTGAGAAACCACTGATTTAAGTATTTCCATATGACATAAAATCTTCCAGTTTGGTAGGCCATAATGTAAGTATAAGTGGTTTGTAAGTTAATGGTCTAAAATGTGCAAAAAACAACCAACAATACTCACACACTGATATTAATTTTAAGCCACTCACTCACCTGAGGTACGTAGAGGCAGTGCACCACCTTCTTCAAATGAAGGCCTCAAAAGGTCCAGAGATGCACACTATACACACACACACACACACACACACACACACAAATATATGATACACTACTACATTTACATAAATTACGCAGTTTAGTAATGTGTAAGTTACACATTATTTTAAATCTAACCCACAGGCACACAAACACTAAACTAAACACTTTACACCATAAACATCTAATAGATATTTTACATGCAACATGACATCTGGGACTTGAATTGCAAAATCCACATTCATCCTCCCTTATCTTATATGTATGTACATTCTCTCTCTGTCACACACACACACACACACACACACACACACACACACACACACACACACACACACACACACACACACACACAGAAACAGAAATGATTATTGTCTTACCACAGCATCTGTAGCTCTTGGTCTATGAAGAGAAGAGATAAAGAAAGATAAAGTGAGATGGTCAAAGCAATGAAGGTCTGTTCTTGGTTTTAGTAAATGAAGACGTGAAAGATGAGTGAACCTTCTCTACTCTCCCGAGCTAATATTAGCCTGAACACATTTCCCTGGCTATTAGAACGTGTGTGTGTGTGTGTAGCGAAGTGAAACCCTAGCCGTGTGATGGCTCAAATGTCTGAAAGTGCAGCAGCAGCAGCAAAGGGCCATATGTTTAAACTATAAATGTAGTGCTCACCCCACACATAGACATCCATGCTCCTCGTCATGCAGACAGACACACACACATCACATGTGTGGGGTCTTACAGAATATGCAGGTGTGTACGTGTGTGTGCAGGTATAGTACACAGAGAACTCCTTTAATTAAATATTGAAAACTGCCAAAGGGGACTTTGACTACTTGTTACACTTGCATAAGCACACCCCACAACAGACACACGCTACACTCCATATTCACACAGCACACACAAACTCATTATTACAGTAGCACAACAAAGATTATTGATTACTGTGTTGTGAAAACAACATTTTCTGGAATATTGCAACAACTTAAAAGCCACCACACATATTATAGTCAACCTTAAAATGCCATACATTTATAAATCCAAATCAGTCTTCTTTACATTTATCTCTTTTGTTTTAGTCACAAAGAGCAGAGGAATAAAGGAGTTACATGTTAGTGATTTCTTGACCATAAGTTGCTAAATGGAGTGACTGTGTGCAACATCTCTTGTAGAATTGCCAAATTTGCATATAATGGTGACTAGTTTGACAAGCCACAACGCTGGAATAAAACATGTATCATGTTAGCCATAGTCACTGGAAGGTGTATTTATAAAGTTTTGATGAAACTCCCTTTTTTCTTCCAAACTAACATATCTCAGGCCTATTTCTGTAAGTAAATTAATATTGATCTTATTGTCTGGTTAAGACAGTGAACAAGCATATTGTTGGGACTGTTTTTTGGTTTAAAAAACACCAAAGATCAAAAAGGTACTCACATAAATGCAAACAACATAAAGAAAAGATAGAAATACAAAGAGCAGACACACATGCATGCAGACTGACCGACTGTGTGTCTGGCAGATGTGTTTAAGAGTGTCCAGATGTTGGGTTGCCAGGTCGGTGGAAGTCTTTCCACCCTTACCCTCTAAGAGAGATGGAGACACAAAGAGAGTTAAAAGCATTGGTTATAACTATGAAGACGCTTCTAAGAGTTGAGCTTCCCTGTAAGCAATATAAATATAAATGTGATCTGAGTCCATATTCATAAATGTTTCCTGATGGAATTTTCATTATATGATCACTGAAACTACATTAAACATACTGTATATTACTAAGATCCAATGGGGGACTCAGAGGCTGTAGTCATTTTAGTTTTATGGACATACAATGACAAGGATGACATTCAGTAATATGTAAAGAACACCATATTATATTAAATGTATTAAATTCAATAAAGGTATTTTGTTGCACAGACAAAAATATACACTACATTTGTGCATGCATGCATCTGAAACATGTGTGTTGTGTGTGCATGTGTTACCCCACTGTTGTTGTAGTGCATTCAAGTTGTCCAATACTCTCTGGTGATAGTCTCTTTCTAGTTGGATGCACCATAACGCCCGTTGGTCTGAACATCACAGGTTAAGAAATACAACACACACACACACACTCGCACACACACACACACACACACACACACACACACACACACACACACACACACACACACACACATTACAGGTCCTACAGAAAACCAGTTGCTTTACAACTGGTTTTCTGCTCAGGAACCGTTACAGCTGACAGAAATATAGGGAGAACAGGAAGTGAGACTGAAAAAAATAGGAGAAAAATAAGAGAGACAGAGAGAGGAGGAAACAGAGTCAGGCCAAAACAGGGGGAGATAAAAGACTGCTTGCTGGAGCACTTATGTTTATGGATATGAGCAGCCAAAAGACAAACCTTCTTTGACATGGCTCAACGCTTTCTCTCTCGCTAACTAACCCACTATACGTGCATGACGTAGCTAAGCTAGCTTTCCACTTCTCTTTGCCTCTTTCATTTCTTCCATCCCACTGCGTCTCTTTCCTCTGATTAAACCTCAACCTCTTAAACCTGTCAAAATTTCCAGTAATATCTCATGCTCACTCTCCAGTGTTTCTTCTTCCATTTCATGGATCCCCATGTCTTCCATCTACTCTAGATTTATATTTTGTCTTTATTGGCTGTAACTGTATGGGTGCATTTGTGTGAGAGTGTCTCTTCCTGTGAGTGTGTCTGTAAAGTATTCAGGTTGTTGGTATGCACAGTACAGGGACAATAAACATCTCAATGTCAAAACAGAAGGCTCTTTGGTTACAGTCAAGAGTCTACTGCATACTGAACCATAAGTAGAAGAAAAACCTTTAGAACAGCTAAAAGGTTCAGCTGGTTGGCATATTTTTTATTTTATTTTTTTACTCAATTTTTATAAGGATCATCAAGCGTTCATAATCTTTTTTACTGTACTCTGTAAATTATCTGTAAATGCTAAAATCTTTCCTCATTTGACAAGTATATTGTTTTGGCAACATACTGAGTTTTAATCTGATATCTATCTTTCCTCTGTGTATGTGCCTCCTTTCTCTCTGCCTCCGGGCTTTCTGTATGAACCAGCTCAGCTACTGGTGCATTTCCTCTCTCTGTTTCCCCTATTCATGTTCTCCTTATGCATGATGTCTCTTCCTTGCTTCCTTTTCTCTTTCTGTTTAGTGTTTTCCCATATCCCCTCCTCTATTCACAAGTACTTTTCACTCGTCTGTCCTCTGTCTATTCCCTAATCTCTTGCTCTCTTTTTAATCACAATGTGTGTAAAGTCAATGAGGCATCAAGTAATTCACTGTAGCTTTACTGTGACAAGTCACTCCAAATCCTCAACAAGCACGTGCACTCTATGTGCAGTGTGTTAAATAATACAGATTTTAAAAAACATAGACAAGTAGTAAAAGTGAATAAAAAGAAAACCACATGAATCAAAACGCATGTATGGACGAGCAGGTAAGCAGCAAGGTATGCAAATGTACAAGAGATAAGTGCATGACACACAGTACAAATTACAATAAAAGCCACCCCCCACCCCCATCACCCAGCCCCAATACACACAGACACACACACTGACATAAGGATACAGTCTTTGTGAAGGACAAAGGCCTCAGCAATCTGCAGAGAGACAGAGAGAGAGAGATTACAACTTTTATTAAAGTGCATGCTTTTAAAATATTTTTCTATTCTCTGTTATGTCACACAAGCTGTGAGGGAAACTGGCTCCATTGAGGTTTGAAACCAGACTCAAAATATTGCTCATGTTGAATGGACCCTGAACATGACACACACGATCAAACACAGTACAAGAAAATACGCCAAGAGAGACATAGATAACATAAAACACTACAATATACAGAGCTGTAACTGCACTGCTACAGCTGCACTGACTTCTATAATCATTAAACATAATAGAAAATATATAATCTGATCTGAGGAACATAATGAAGTAGTTAGGCAGTTAAGCACGTCCCTTGCATTTAGGAGAGACTGAGTGAAAATGAGAGTGAAAAGCAGGACAGAAAAACGAGACCATGGTAGATACCTCTCTTCAGCTAGCGTTGCTTTCATGCTGCTCAGCTGATCACAGAACAAGAGAAGTGTGTGTGAGAGAGAGAGAGAGAGAGAGAGAGAGAGAGAGAAGGAAAGGAGGGCACAAAAGGCTCTCGCATTTCTGATGAAGTGAGGGGCGGTGACGACTGAATGACCTCTAGAGCTAACTGTGCTGTCTATGAAGATAGAAAGAGCTTAAATTTATTTGTCTTACTATAGTTACACATCAGTTACACCATGAGGCACACCTATCCACAGTCCAATTTAAAGATTCAGGATCTTGTTTCTCCAGAAATAGGACAATCATCACTGCGAAAATAAATATATTCTCCTGTTTTTCCAGTACTTTTCAATATTGATCAGTATGTTTGGCACATTATGTTTGTGACATAAAACACTTCTCAATAGAATAAATACGCCTAATTAAATCAATGACGTCTGAATAATTTGTCCATTCTTTGGCCCTCCACACTGGCTGCTACATTTAGGCCATCTACATGACTTTTCATTCTTTATGACTTAAATTTAAGTTGGTCATGTCACGTCCTCGCTGTAACAGCAGCGTGCACGAATATGTTTGTCATCAGGGTTGACATGTAGGTGGAACCCAGAAATGAGGGCAAAAGAGAGCTATAAATGATTATTGACCTTTAATCTTCAACTTGAATTACAAATAATTGCTTTTGATTAGACACATTGTAGACCTGTGTGCCTGTTGTAAAGCTGCTGTCAGAGAAGAGCTTATTTAAGTAACACACATACACGCACACACCTACAAATACACATGCATCATGAAATGACACTTTAAACAGCTGTAATCCGATTTCTTTACTATCGCAATTGTAGTGCAGGAGCACTACATTAAATAGTATTAATAACAACAGGTTGTGTTCGGCATCTTGCTTAAAGTGGTGTTTGCAGTTATAGTGCTGTTTGAAACTCTTTTCCCACACACTGCCAACATCACGATTCAGTAGTTTCAGTAGTCTTGTTTTCTCAACACACCTTCTATGGTGAAATCATTAACTCCAGTATTTTACCAAAAATGTTTGTAAAAAAAATAAAAAAAGGCAGAAACACATGTGTTCATGAACACCACACACACACACACACACACACACCTGTTTGCCTGAAAGTAAGGTTATCTCAGGTGTGCGTGATGGAGGGATTTATAAATCAAACTGACAAAAATATTCACACACCCCATTAACATTCATGTCCCGTCATGCATGTCTGTGTGTGACAGAGAAAAGTGCAGAGAAAGAGAGCATATGCTTTTTGTGTGCATGTGGTTTATATGCTTGATTGCGTGCATGTGGGTCTGTGTTTGTGTGCACTGAAGACACCCAAGCCTCAGGGTACAAAGTGCCATAGTGATTATGGAGTCGAGTAGATAACAGTAATTTAATAACTAGTATGGAAGTAACAGTTTAAAGAGACTAATATGAAAGAAAGTCAGCAAGAAAAACATTAAGAAACCACTAAAGAGAAGTGTGTCTGTCCAAATGATTGACTGATACAGTGATACACGTTTCAGTAAGACAGACAGGTTACCTGGTGAAGGTACTGTGGAAGGTGAGTATCATCTCCTCTTTGTGCCAACTTCTTGAGAGACTCAAGTAGAGTAGGGCTTGGAATAGGCCCTGTGGCGCAGGTGGAGACACAAGTGGGCACTGGAGTGGAGGTAATGTGTTCCCAGTTTGAGGTTACAGGTCCTGTGGAGGAAGTGGACTCTGTACCATCGGAAGCAAAGAAAGTGTTGAGGCTTGTGGTGCAAGCAGTTACTGTAAATTTCTCTGCAGTTGAGGTGATAGGTCCTGCATATGATCTGGAGCATGTGAGCCCATGGTTGAAAACAGGACCTGTGGATGAGGTCAGATGTTCTGTGGTGAAGTTGGTATTTTTTGCTATCCTGTCTGTAGCTTCAGAGATACATGTAGGCCCAGGTGGGCTGGTGGGCCTAGTGTCTGAGGTTATGGTTAGTGTAGTAGAATGGGGTCTGGGTCCCAGGGTAATGGGCCCTGAGGTGGAGGCAACTGATTCATTGTTGTAGTTCTGAGAGTCCACATTGACATCACTCTGTTCCACAAGACCAATGGGATAAGCCGTTTCTGGACTGACCACAGGAATGACAGGCGATGTAGGCTCTGGACTGGTCCCAGGGCTGAAAGGATATGGAGTTTCCAACAGACTGCCTACAGAGAGGAAGAAAGACAGCGGCAAACAGAGAGAAAGAGACGAGAGAAAGATTAACTAGGGCACAGTGAACGTGCTGAAACAAGATGACACACCAACAGCTGTTTAAAAGTCCTGAGAACACAGGTGTATATTTTATAATCTAGGTACTGTTGGAGTTGTGTCATAATACAGTACAGACAATTAGATTTGGGAATGAAAAGATTAAGTCACAACCTATTCACAAAATTTAGAGCAGCTGAAAAGAATCAACCATCTTGGCTTATTATTATTAGTAATATAGATCTGAAGCATTATAAGGCTACATCCACACTATACGTTTGTTTTAAAACGCAGACTTTTTGCTACATCTACAACTGCTGTCCAGGCTAAAATAACGGATCCAAACTCCTAAAACGGAGAAGGTTGAAAACGCTGTTGACACCATTTTCGTTTTAAAACTCAAGAGTAACATACTAGCTCAGACAGGTGAAACATGGACGTGGATGGAGATTGTTTTCATATTAAAACTCTGTTTTAAAACAAAAACATAGTAGTGTGGATGTAGCCTAATACATAGAAAAAAAGATGGATTACTTCAGATTTTCGATACACAACTAAAAGCTAATAACTGTCTTTTGGGGAATATAACTCTGGAACCCACAGAGAGCAACTGAGCAAACAAAAAGGTCCACACTCTGTCCTTACAAGTCAATTGCTCCTTGTTTAAACACACACAGGGCAAGTGCAACTGGGTTTGTTTGACAAACACTGTTACAGATTACCATGTCTGACAAGAAAAACTCTTTTTGTCTACTCTAGGTACTGATCTACTCTACTACTCCTTTTTTATCTTTCTCTTCATCCATCCCTCTTCTCAAAATCTATATTCTCTCTCTCTTGAATTCTACACGTAGCCTCCTTACATCTTATTTATCAAGTTTCGCTCCCTCAGTTCTCTTTGTCAGTCACGGGATCAGAATGACATCATCACCCTCAGTCACCCTGACATTAATCCAAAATGCTGACCACTTAAAAACACACAAAAGACACTACAACAGTGAGTATGCCAGACCAGAGTTTGCAGAGCAGGGCTTCACTACACTGTCACTTCTTGAACTGTTTAAGCAGTGAAAGCTAATACACAATGACTTATAGAAAGAGTCATATCTTTATTATAATCTATAAATTAAATTAAAATTAGGTAAATATTTGTAAACAAGTGGCACACTAGTTCCCCACTACATTTTTTGGAGGATCAGATATTTTGGTGGGGTGGCACGGTGGTGCAGTGGTTAGCGCTGTCTTCACAGCAAGAAGGTCGTGGGTTCAAACCCCGGTTGCCCCGGCCTTTCTGTGTGGAGTTTGCATGTTCTCCTCGTGTCTGCGTGGGTCCTCTCCGGGTTCTCCGGCTTCCTCCCACCATCCAAAGACATGCACGCTAGGTTAATTGGTGTCTCTAAATTGTTCTTAGGTGTGGATGTGAGTGTGAGTGTTTGTCTGTCTATGTGTGGCCCTGCGATGGACTGGCGACCTGTCCAGGGTGTACCGTGCCTTTCGCCCAATGTCAGCTGGGATAGGCTCCAGCCCCACCGCGACCCTGTATGCAGGATAAGCGGTTGACGATGGATGGATTTATGGATATTTTGGTATTTAATTTAAAATACGCTGGAAATTATGTAAACATCATTACACAATAAAAACACCACTGTTAGGGTATACATTTTTTAGTATATTGTTTTACCTTGGTAACTCTGTTTTAGTGTGTTTTTTGCCCTCATCTCTTACAATTATTTTAGCTCCACTAATCAATAGTTTTACATCAACAATGAGTCAGTCCTTGTGTAATATGAAAGGGGTCGCTCCCAGTGACAATTCCAGGGAATTATCACCAAACTCTGCAACCCTACTAAACATTGTAGCCTCTCTATAAGTTCATTGTTTTTGTTTACCATCTGCAAAATTTCTGTATACTTTATTCTCAATCACTCACTCACTGTCAGCCACCCAGTTTCCAGCAACAGCAGGTGGCTGTTTTAAATGATTGATAAACCCACTACACACTACCTCCCTGGTGACAAACGGCAGACAGACAACTTTGGTGACTAACAGGTGAAGAAAACTGAGCAGCCAGATATTTTTCACAGGGTGTGGAGGAGATGAAGATGACTCTCTGTGTCTGTTGGATGCGCAAACAGGCATTTGTTTGCCTACACATCAGCCATAACAGCTTAATAATATTCTCATCTGTGTATCTGTTAGCGTGTGGTGGTGTTCTACTGCCCCTAAATGGCCAAGGACTTACAGCAAAAAGTAAAAAGAAGATTCAAAAGCGTGTGTGAAAGTGTGTGTTCATGTGTTCCCTACCAGTTTCTGAATAGGAGGAATCAGTCATCGGAGTGTCTGGAGACTGGCAGCGATTCAGACAGCTTGATTCCTCTGATTCTTCCTCCTCTTCTCCTTCTTCCTTCATCACCTCATCAATGTCTTCTTCGTCATCCTCCTCGCTGCCTCTTCCTGCGTATTCCTCCTTTGCCAGTTCCTCCATGTCCTTCCCATTGTTGCTGAGAGAGGATTTTTGAATGAGCCCACGCCCTCCTCCGTCTTCATTTTGTAAGGGAGGGACACTGTGAGTCTGCGTGAGCGTGTTTGTCTCGTTGAGATTACAAGTTTGGGCGGTGAGAGCTTCAGGTTTGGGAAGGTTATCACAGAAGTCAACCCCGCCCACCTGAACCTGGGACATCACTCTGCCCTCCCTCTCACCCTGACCTAGAGATAACATAAAGGATCAGGGGAAATTACAACAAAATTAATAAACTTTCTATGCAGTCTGCATGTCATTCAGTTGACTTTGACTCAATATTTACATGACAGAGCAGCCAGCCGTCTTAATTCTCAGCAGCTTTGAGTTATTTACACTTTTCTGTGCTTAAATATTTTCAGATAATATTTTATTTTATGCTTTACTGAATTTGAATCACTCACCACCATGATCCATCTGGCACCACCCTCACAACGTTTAACCTTTCAGCCTGAATGTCAACGCCGCCTATTCGACAATCCAAGTATAAGAAAGACAGATAAAGTCAGACTCCAGAGTAAGACACACAAAACAAGTTTAACATCATTCCTGAGTTGTCAAAACAAACCCTGTTTTTTTTTTTAACCCTTTAGATTTAAACAGTCCTACCAACACCTTGTATTGCAGTATGCCAACACACAAACAAATGCATTTATATACATGGTGATTAGACGTTACAGGTTTTTAGAACACTTTCACTGATCCTTTTCTTTGTGATTAACATTTTTAGTAAGGCAAAGAAACCATTTTATACACATATAACACATACAAACCACTTTGCAGCAATGGATATACAGTTCATTAGGAGACAAATAAGTAAAGAAAGGAAAAGAGTAAAAACATAAATAAAATAAAAAACTACAACTGAGACATGAGATACTAAGTACAAACAGCAAGTCTGAGAGAGAAAAAAGACATATACAAGCTGGCTATGTTAATTTATTGTGGAAGGATTTATGACATTGGAAGAGCAGTGACAGTGACTAGGGGCAAAGTGATGAAGTACACACACTGAGATGCAATAAATTATATATTGTCCACCCTTATTTACATGCAGAGAGAATACTATAAACCACAGCATAGTGTAATCCAAAACAACTACATCTTCAAAAATGAATATACATTTAAATTAACACTTCTGGGATATATTGCCGGACTATTACACTGAATTGCAGAAGATTATGCAAGTGTCCAAACTGGTAAATCAGTGTACAATGCAATTCAGTATTATGCAATTGCATGCCATTGAATTTTACTGCCTTACTTACGTTCACAGTTGACTCAGCAACAAATTGAACACAAAGACTGACAGAAAAACTCTGTTAGGTTGTTTTGTCTATGTTGCCCTTTACAGCCAATCTCTGGACTTTACTTAGACTGGCCAATGTAAACACATGCAGTCTGCATTCAAGTCTGTCAAACAATTACAAAGGACACGTGCTGTAAAATTAATATGGCATTGACACATAATTTTGAGTATTCCCGACTGCAGTCAAAAGTACAACCAACTTTCACTATACACACGGAACATTTCACTCACTAAACCGTTTAAAATACCTTTCTATTTTAAACCTATAGTAGTGCCTCCCACAAATACACACACAAATGACTTCTCTTAAAACATTGCACTAACTTTAACTCTTATCCCAGGCTGGCTACAATAGGCACGGCCGTATACCAACCCAACAAAACTGTTTTACTAATTTTGGTAATATTTTCACTCCACAAACACACACATCCAGGCTAATGAAAGCCTGTCTCGGAGGAATAAGGCTGTCCTCGTTTCCTGCAGCTTTCCTAAGCTAATTGTTCTTCCTGTAACCCTATATTGGCCTGTGTAAGACTCAGCCCAAACATCTAGAAAGAAAAAAGTAAGCCAGGACAAACACACAAGGTTCCCATTCTCTTATTAAAACTCTTATGGACAATCGTACATATTGAATTTGAATTGAATTTATTTAAGGATAGCCCCTTAAGATACAGCATCTCAATTTCATGGTCGTACACACAGTATAATATGGTAACAAATGACAGATAAATACCTTGGGAGATGAGTCCATGAACAAATCAGCACTAAGGGCCACAGACTCCAGAGGGAGGTGAGAAACCTATGTAACCATCTTGCCTTTGGGTTGCATAAGGTCTATACGAGACGTGCTATATCCCAAAGGGCAGCTGAGTCTGCTTCCTAGATATTAACATGGCTTTGAGATACAAATACAACTGAGTATGAGATAAGAGACTGTTTCAGAGTCTAATTAATCCAAGCTCTAAATGTCCCTCTGGAAGATAAAACAAACAACCATGACATTAAGGCTTATGCAACAATAACTTCCAGATTACACACACAGCTGTTACTATACCTGTCATAAGCCTTTCATTTGCTTTGTGGATGTTTAGGTTTTATATTATCTACAGTATCCTACAGTAATGTCCCTCTCCCACAGAGCCATCTGTCCATATAAGCATCCATCCTCTCCTCTTTTTGTCTGTGCCCTTCTCCACAGGGGACCATAAATAATGAAAGACAGAGGAAGGGACAAATGGAGAAAGGGGATCCAGCCAAAAGGACAAACACAAAGGTGGAAGAAACAGACCCTGTCCTCTGAGAGGCCACTTTTGAGACTAGGACAGACAGCAGAGCTACACACAAATGAACTGGTACGGACAGGTGTCAAGT
This sequence comes from Lepomis macrochirus, assembly GCA_024633595.2. Classification (NCBI taxonomy): domain Eukaryota; kingdom Metazoa; phylum Chordata; class Actinopteri; order Centrarchiformes; family Centrarchidae; genus Lepomis; species Lepomis macrochirus. The sequence continues at coordinate 16,989,845 of JALXJV020000006.1, forward strand.
TAGGTTTTCGGATAAAAGTTAGACGTTTTATAAATTAGCTAAACTCGCGTAAAAAAACTAGCAAATGACACGTAAAACATTAGCAGTAACTGGTTGTGGTTCAGACCATAAACTTGATATAAAAAGGTTCAGACCAGCCACTCTCCATTGTTAGCTACTGCTAGTCAAAAAAAATCTATTAGTAACCTAAGTTAGTTAGATAAAAATAAAAGTAACGTTAACTCTAAGCTAATGATAGATATATGAATGACTCCGACAGTGAACGTTACCACAGTTAAGTGACAGAAAACATCCATGCAGCAGTGACAGCAGCCTGACTGTCATTTACACCATATTATTTAACGTTAGTTGACACTTAACGTTAACTGGTTAGTAGCTAGTCGGCTAATTAACCTGGTAATGTTTAGTAAAAAGCTAGCATACCTTAAAAGCATACAATGCAGAAAGGAAGGTTAAAAAGTAACGTTATAGATTAGCTTGGACGCTATCGCTTCGGTTAAGGCACAGTGTTGCTGTAACGATAGTTGTGCATTTGACAGGCTTATAGTGTTATATCAAATTACTAGAAAACATCTAAGTAACGTTAGAGCTAATGACTAGCCGTTCATTATTGGCTGTAACGTTATATCGACACCTAAAGCTACGGCGACAAATAAGTCATCGGCTACGTTAATGTATGCTGCTGTTGCTAGCTAACGTCAGCTAACCTAGCCGAGTAACGTTATGGTTGACACATCTGGCCACCGAAAACCTTTCAAACCCAGCGTTACATCTTCATTTGCTTCACATAGAGGCGTTAGCTTTTACATCATTAGACCCTTCTGCGACACAAAAGAGCCAAACGGTACTCACGGCTGAAAAGGTGGTGTGAATGTTAAAGGTCGACGCATCAGACACTTCTTCGCTGAGGATGTTGTTACCGACTGCAGCTACATTCTACTCACTGTAGGTGTAACCGACAGGCTGCCTGGGGTCTTTGCTGCCGCTGTCACGCCTGGACCGGGTGCTGCTGGAGGAACAGCTGCGACATGCACTATCGACATCTTCTGTTTAAGCACTGGCAGTACATGCATTTTATTATTCGGCAGGGGTTTTTCCTGACAATACTGCAATTTAATCATGTGCCTTTTCTTTAATTAAGCTGAACCATATGGTGTTGCTGCTCTTAGTATGTATTGTCACTTGTACAGCTCTTGCTGTATTGATGCTTGTATGTTGTTCCTCAAATGTAACTCGCTTTGGATAAAAGCCTCTGCCAAATGACAAAATGTAAATGGCTTTGCAAAGCCAGCTGTTTACATGCTGAATAGGTTTAGACAACATTACGTACCGTGTGCAAAACCCAGCGATGCAGACAATCAAACCTACCAAGCTTTGTCTTTATAGTAAAATAATTTATTTCACAATCTCTATTTTTGTGTACGTATTATTGCTTTACATGTATGACACGACAACAGATAACTCGAGCATTGCAAAAACAAACATTTTAAAAGCCTATGAACAACCCAATTAATCACATTGTTTCCCCGCTGTTTACAACCAGGGAAGCAGAGTGACATTTTTAGTCTGGTCAACAAACCCAGCCTCAACCAAATAAGAGCACTGGTGGTGCAACCACTTACTAAAACAGGGTTTTAATCAAAATCTCCCTCACCCTCTTCATCAACATTCTGATTTCATGATTTATTCAAAAACACGCAGACATTACATAAACATGACATTTAGACAAGCTTATGCAATCACATTGAAAATTATACAAAAATATACAAGACTTGGCGCTATAGAAAAAAAACATCCTGCACTGCTACTCCCCTTAAGATGTCAGTTCAGAAAATTATGCAATACAAGATAAATGCAGAGTTGTGTTCTGTGAAACTGCTTTTTATCCAGCCTCCTTCGCCATGCTGCTGTCTGCACAGAGACGATTTAATTAATCATTTAACAAAGAGACCTTTATTCTGTAACAACTGTTAAATCGTTTGATTGCAGAAACCCATTTTTCCCCTCCCACTAGCAAACAAATCTCAAGTGAGGGCACTAAAATTAACCATTTCTGTTACTGAGATTTGTTTTTAAATTTCAACTTGTGAGAATCTCAGTTCAGGACAACACAAAGGCCATTCGTCAAAGTCCAATTCTTCCACTGGCCTAAAGAACAGTTAATCACATTCTCATCGTTTCATTCACTCCGTACACACGTAAAGTGTTTTATGCCAAGTTATTCTACACTAATGTGTGTGTGTGTGTGTGTGTGTGTGTGTGTGTGTGTGTGTGTGTGTGTGTGTGTGTGTGTATATATATATATATATATATATATATATATATATATATATATATATATATATATTATCATTATATTATACATGTGCGTTTTTGTTTACTTTTGTATTTAATTTCTATAAAACTATACACATGGCCTGTATGTCTATATTTTAGCCCCAACCCTCCCTCTGTGTGTTCTCCAGAATCTCTTCATAAAGCCAGCTCTGTGTGAACTCCTGGCTCTTGTCCATCAGCTGGAACAGTCGGAGATACTCCTCTGGATATACATGGCCTGTCAGTATGTCCTCTTGCATGCCCATCTCTGATAACAGCTTACTCCCACTATCTGGGGACCAGAGACTAGGGAAAACACAGAAAATGGAATATAAACAAGAGGAAAACAAAGGCAGAGTATGAGGATCTCACTGGCTGTGTGTAAGTGTTGCTTACTTGAGCCTGTCAATGAGCTTGACCTTCCTCTTTGCCAGACACTGTTTGACCATCATCAGCAGAGTTGAAGCATTAGAAGGACTGAGGCCTGCAGAGAACAGATCAGCCCGTGGACGCAGGCTCACCAGGCACAGGTGGTCACTTGGAAGCTGAGGGGAGAAAGAGGACGAGAGGAGATGTTGTACTAAATAGATAAAACCAATCACATTTATATTGCTGTTACTGAGCCTGCTCCCTTTCTTACCCTGCCCTTGAGGCCATGTACATTCTGTCTGGAAGACATTACAAATGACTCCAAGGGCTCCTGCACAAACAGAATGAGGAGGTTGACAACTAGAAGACTCTTTCTATCAGATTCACCCTCTTTGTGTTGAAAATGTGTGGAAACAGACGTTTTAGTGCTATGCTCCCAGCCATTAGCCTCAAGGAAAAATAATAAAACTGTTTGTGGTGTAAACAACTGTTTAAATGCCAATCTCGTTGGTTTGAATACATTTACATAATCCCTAAAATGTCCTTTGCCGCCCTCCCTCATACTGTACCTTGTGTAGCAGTTCGATATCACAGGCCATCTGCCAGAGGACACTGAAGGCTCTGTAGTTCATCATTTCACCTGGACGTGACACCAGTTTCTGATGGAGATTTAGAGGTGTTAAATATTTTACACAAGGATCAAAGAAGCCAACACTGACTATCAGATTATCGATTCATTTTACCAGACACTAATCTCCCTCAGCATCAACTTGTGATTGTGTTGTCAGCATGGGTATTTTCAGGACAGATCACCAAAGCTGATGATCATACTGACAGGTGCAGCAGTAACTAAGTACAGATTTGAGCTGGTTTACAGCTGCCCCAAATGCAAACAGGATGCGTGAGCATGGGTGTAAACTACGCCATCCTCATGAAAACAAACACACACAACACACACCAGGTTATACTTTGTGATCCGTAGACTGGTATTCATTTCTACAGATACAGAGGTTAAAATGCTTGTTCTTTTACCAGATATTCCTTCTCGCTTATGAAGAGGTTGAGCTCTACTCTTCCGTATCTGTAGACAGACAGCCGTTCAAATAACGCGTAAACCATCTTCAGCAGCATGCCACGTTCGTTACGCTGGGGCAGGATACCAACCACCTTCACTGGGATGTCTGGACACACACACACAGGAATATAAAAACACTCACTTAGGAGGGATGGTACACTACATAAAATAGACAGTATTTATTCAGTAAATTGTGTTTTTGCACAAAAGCTGCATAGGTCATTACACAGATTTTTATTTATTTTTATTTCACCAGGAAGTCCCTTGAGTTTGAAATCTCTTTTCTGAGGTAGACCTGGCCAAGATGGCACACCAGTTAAAATTTCAATAGAAATACAGCAAAGTTACAACAAACAAACAAAAAAAACAAACAAACGAACATGCGTCAGACAAGTGCAGGAGATAGAGCGGGTTGGCCGTTAATCGGAAGGTCGGCAGTTCAATACCCGGCTCCCTCAGGCTGCGTGTCGAAGTGTCCTTGGGCAAGACACTGAACCCCGAATTGCCCCTGGCTGCTGTTCCGCCAGTGTATGAATGTGTGTGAGTTTCCGTTTGAGCACTTAGGCTCAGTGAGTGAATGGTGAATGCAGATGTAGTGTAAAAGTGGTCGAAAAGACTAGAAAGGCGCTATACAAGTACGGAGCATTTACACATAAAGGAAAGGGACTGATACAGGTCATATGTGGCAGTTACATTTCTCAGTTACATAGACGCCATTTTAACATGGCTTTAAATTCATTTAATGGGACTAGATCATTTAGGTGTAGCAAGTTATTCCAAGACCAGGGAGCAAAGTACGAGAAGGGTTTTTTCCCCAGCTCAGTAAAAATCCAAAACCCAGTAAGAGAACCACCTGGTGGAACGAGAATGAAAACGGCTGGAATTCTGCTTCAGGAGATTACATAAATATGCCAGCGGTTTGCCCAGCATGGTCTTATATAGAAAGATATGCAAATGAAGTTGTCTATGTAGACTTAGTGATGTGATTTTATTTCCAAACCATTACTGATGCTAAAGCTTTTATCTAAATGTTCTAAATGTTATCTGTGTGTTCCACCGATCGAAGGTTTAAGGTATACATGTTCACAGTTTGGATTTTTGGCATTGCTAAGGGTTAGGATAATACTTACTGTATGAAGGAGGCGGGATTTGTTTGCAGCCAGAGATGCTAAACTAAAGGAGCAAAAACCCATTTGTATGTATGTGTGAGAGAATTTGCAACATAGCAAGTTCTCAGATTTGCGGCACTATGTGTGTGTGTGTGTGTTTTTTTTTCTTACCATCAGTCCAGCTGGCTTCTGATATTCCTAGGTCAGTGAACAGTTTGTCAGTGAACATGACAGGAGCTTTAAGGATTCCACTGCCAATGGGGTCTAGTTTAAAGAAGTCACAATGAACGACTTCAAGTTGACCGTCAAGTCGATCTTCCAACTCCTACAACATGGAAACATCATTTATTTAACTGCTACATAAGGGGTAAAGATTAATTGAAGAAATAACATCTGACAATAAGGTTAGAACAAAAAACTGTCTCTCTGCAAGAGGATACACATGCTTTAAGATGCTTAGAGATGTTTGTGTTACCTGTAGGTCACCTAGGAAAGACCTATTCCTTTCCAGAGCCACAACTCTCTGAGCGCCAGCATTTAGCAGTGTCCTAGTCAACACCCCGGGACCTAAGAAAGACACAAACACGGCCTTACATGTCATTGTTGTTTTACTATGGCACCCCATTAAAAAACAACTGTTTAATTTGCCACTGTTTCTGCCAAATTAAATAAAACACCAACCAACATACTCAAAAGGAGAAAAAAACAAAAAACATGAAGTTTAACTCCAGTACTCCATACATACCTGGATTACATTCGAAGATAACAGTTTTAGCATCATCAGGTTGTATGTGATGTGTTACCAGTTTAGCCAGGTCTGGGTCCACTATGAAGTGTCTCATTTTTTTACAGGCCTGAGCACGACGTACATTCTCCTCAACGTCCCCAAGGTCCAGGAAGTCATAACGGCACAGAGGACGACACTGGCCCTGCAGAAACACAAATGCACATAAAGAGTGAAAGAATTTCAACTATATATGTGAAAAAGCACACAGTATATTGTCATCCTCTGTCTTTTTCTGTCTATTTCTATATTAATTTTCTAGTTTACTGAACAAACAAGATTTCTCCTCATACCAAGTGGTTCAAGTAACATTGAAAACCTCAAGAATTATACAGTATATTAAGATAAAACCATATAATCAAAACGTTAACAGTCCCTGAGGCAAAATGGAGCACAGCTGCGGTAGGCAGTAACAGAATACTGCAAACTAAAATGAGAGCGTGGATACGAATACTACAGAAAAAAAGGGTCAACTTGTTGGCTAACCACAGTTTTTTGGGGGTAAAACATGTGGGCTAGTGCTGTCAGAGCAGAACTATGTGTTGTGCACCTCATCAATCAAGGAAAAAACAGCTATATAAAGGCAGTATATCAGTCCATAGTGTCAAAAAAGATGACAATAGCGAAGACTCAATACATCTTGAAGCTTTTACATCTCTCAATTGGTCTATAAGCCCATAGTAATTCTCAAGGAGGAGTTGGGGGAAGGTCCTGGGGGAAAGTGTGTTTGGACTGTTTTACTTGTGACTGCAACCAACAAAAAGCACTTGAAAATGTGTGTGCAGAAACGCTTGTCACTGATACAGAATTTGTTAAAAATGGACATTTTGACCCTGGTTTTATATCCTGGGCAGAGCAGCGGATTAGCAAAGTTGTGGATATGTATAACGACAGTGACATAATGTACGTTTTTTCATACAGTCTATGGTTTTTTCTCAATATCCTTTGAGACACTTCTTCAAATACTTCCGAATTAGAAGTCACAGTTGTCTAGCCTTGAAAAGACCACCCTAGATAATCTTCAAGGTTGTGGACAGGTTTCCCTTCTGTACAGATTGACTGTAGACAATTTTAAAGAATCCTAGGACAACAATACTCGTGTGGTCGAGTGTCCTAGATGCAGAAATTTCTGACTTGTGTTGGAAGAAGGCTTGCCGAGGGGCACAAACCAGGACACAAGATGTAAGACAAATTAGATGGATTATGCGTACATACGTAACTGACTCCCTGCTACGTCACTCTGATAATATTACTGGTCTTTGTACTATATATGGCCTAGAAAATGGCACATTATTCTATTGCCTTTAGAGTTGCCCAAAAAATTTAAGAACTCTGGGTAACTGTCACACAAACTATATCTGAGATTATCTATGTTAAGATGCCCGTCTGTCCTCAGATGTTCATCCTTGGACTATTCCCACCTGAGTTAAGTTAAGTCAATCTTTTTATTTGTCAGTGACAAATAAAAAGACTGACTTCACTTCAGGCTAAGCATTGCATTGCAATCGCCTGAAAGAGCACTGAGACACCTACACTGGGACACTGGTCCCACTGTAGGGAGCTTTTCTTTCTGCCAAGCCATGAAAAAACAAACCAAAGGGAAAATGCAGAGTTATTTTAAAATATGGGGACAGTTTATTATATTTCTTCAGATTCAACTATATAGATGTTTGTTGAGTCACTGAACGTAACTGTGGAAAGATAATTTAATTTCTTAAGGATTGTGGGGTGTTTTGTTTTATGTATGTATGTAGAAGTGCATGTGGTAGGGCTGGGCGATATGACGAAATATATCGTCTGGACGATATAAAATGTCTATCGTTTTATATAAGGCTCTATCGTTTACGCCACGATAAGGCGTTTTACGTCAAGGCGTTTTACGTTTTACGTTTACGTCAAGATGCACCTCACGGCATGCACGCTGAAATACATAAACAAACATGGAGGAAGACGGTAGTAGACGTGGTTCAGACCAGGGTAATTCTCAACAAGATGACCAGCCAACCCAAACCGAAGAGCTTGTTCCTAAAAGAGGGGCGACATCTGTTGCATGGACGTGGTTTGGATATAAGAAGACCGACGTGGACCAGACAACAGTTGTTTGTAAAGTTTGCCGGCTCCCAGTGCCAACAACGGACTCAAACACTACTAATTTATTTTATCACCTGCGCAAGAACCACGAAAAAGAATACAGAGAGAGTCAACGTGCAAAAACTGCAAAAGCAGCGTCGAGTGGTGATGTAAGCGCTCAAAACAAACTACAGACACAGACGCTGCAACAGGCTTTTACCCGTGGCACACCATATAGCCATAGCTCCCGCAGATGGAAGGAGATCACTTCTGCTGTTGCCAAGCATATCTGCAAAGATATGGTTCCAATCTACACGGTCGAGAAACGCGGGTTTTGTGAGTTGGTCCAAACACTCGATCCGAGATACGAAATGCCCAGCCGAAAACACATTACTGAAGTTGTGTTGCCTGAGTTATATGATGCATGTCGGGCCAAAGTGGAGGCAGAGATTCTATTATGAACTGAATTAACAGACAAATTGCTATATCGTTATGTATATCGTTATCGGGATATCAAATGAGCTATATCGGGATATGAAATTTTGGCCATATCGCCCAGCCCTAGCATGTGGTATATTAATTTTGACATTTTCCCACATTTTTTCTCCCCATTAATAAGTAGAAGTACAGACATTTGTAAATCCAAGCTGCAGTGGAAGACTAGTGTCTAGAATTAAGCAAAGTCAGAGATAACTGCCTACCTGTACAGCCACAGCAGACAGGTTCCTGTGTGTGAGTGCTGAGGACGGGGATGTCCTCTCTGCACGGGGCTGTTGAGAGCCTGGACCAAGTGAGGGCCGACCAGGACCCGATGAGAGAGAGTCCAGGCTGTATGCTCTTCTATGAAGCACAGGAGCCCCGGGAACACAGAGGCCAGAGGGAGTTACAGGGGCCAACACCACCCTACGTAAACAGGATCTACTTCTGATGGTCTGGCAGCAACCAGAGCGCATCATCAGCTCCACTACTCTACAAAGCTGGGTGGTCATGGTGGATCAGTAACAAAAAAGGGAGGAGGGAGATTGACGGGACCTCTTTAAGAGACCACTGCCTATAGGCAACGAGGAGAGAAAGGGACAAAAGATGTTAAGATGAATAACAGACATATAAGTAACATTAACTTACATTTAAACATGTAACATCATTCTTAAGTGACACTTGGGTAACTTGTTGCTAACTTGGTATTTAACTGTTGTGTACTAAAGCGTCGATACAGTGGACACAATTAGAAATGGCAGGGTTTAAATGTTCGCATTGTAATACACAAATACTGTATAATCTGTTGTCCTCGCACGTGGTGAGGTGAACTTCTCCTTAACGTTTAATGGTAACTCTATCGGCCTCGAGAGGTTAGCTCTGTCGTCCTGGACTCTGTAGTGTCACACACTTGTCATCACAAGCCAAAGAGGCACAACATAACCTCGCAGGGAATATGTCACCCCAAGACTGGTTTGATGATGTTGATTCTATCGAAGCTGTTAGCAGAGTGGCTAGCCGTGCGCTAACATCGCTTCTAACTAAAATGCATTTAATGTCGTTTCATCTGGAGAAACACAGACTTACCTTATTTCAGACTATCCTATATGATTAAAGCTAAAGATATCAGTGATTTTAAGTTGCCCTTGTCTGCCTGTTTGACGGTAAAGCTCCATGACATTGAGCCCTCCGCATCCCGTCCCCACACGTCTTGTGTTTTGCAACTCTCGTGGTGTTACAGGCGCATCCGAATGTCGTCATTAATAGGCGACCAATCAGAAAGTCGAGGTCGAGGAAGTTTATACATACATGGCTAACGTGCTATTAAAAAGAGCTGTGAACGCACTAAACATCAATAACAGAAATGTACTTGCTGGAGCTAAAGACAAATCTGTTTGAGTAAATGCTTTAATCTGCCCCTGTTCTTTTTCAGTTTTCAAAAGCCTGAGATCTTTCAATTCCAGCAACCAATATGCTGAATTCAAAGTGTGAAGCCTTTTGCAGACTTATTCATCAGGTATGCCAATTCTGTTTATGTGGGTTCCTGGACATGTAGATCTGAAGGGTACTGATGTGGACAGGTTAACAAAACCCAGATCTGCAGAAGTCAGTTTAAACAATAAATTTAGAAACATATGTAGCCTAAATCAAGAAAAGAGTCAGAGTCAAAATCAAAAAGAGCTTGATTGCGAAGTGTTTTACATGTAAAGAATTTGCTTGGGTGATTAGGTGCTAGACATAGACAAACACATAGCTGACATAAATAAATGTAAAAACCACATAAATATGGAATAAACAGATGCAAGTAATAATAAAGTCTGTGTAAAGAAAAAAACAATGTGGCAGTTATTTACATGTGCATTACTCTGGATTTGTGTTGTGCAAACACATTACGGGGGGAGAGGAATTGTATTTATATAAATATATAAACATAAACATTGACAAAATATAAAAATATAGAAGAAGACATATAACAAATACGTGCAATGTGGCAGTTTATGCAGTGTTATGCAAAATATTTACATTATATTGACATGTGCAGAAGGGGTCTCGTTCAACAGAACTTGGCAATTTCAATGGCAAACTTAAGATAATAGGACATCCAACTGATTTGTGTGAGCACTGTCAGGTTGAGGAGTCTGTAGTGCTTGTAATCATGGAGTGTCATAAGTATGAACAAGAACAAGAAAAGGAAAAGTATGCAAGAATATCTCAGGAAGGCTGGAATTCAAATTTTGATTGAAATTTTTGATATAAAAACATTAATGGATATGTCAAGGGGATCAGGCAGTAGAATTTCCTTTGATTTTATCAGAGAAACCCGATTAAAGGGGCAATATGTAGTTTTCAGCGGCCACTAGCGGTGCGGTTTTAAGATTACACCCATTAAAAACTACCTATAAGCCCATTGGCATGGTAGGATCATAGATTCTATTAAAAACCACAAACTGTAGTATTATTAGTATAATAATAATAATAATAATAATAATAATAATAATAATAATAATAATAATAATACAATTATTTATAATTAGAAATAATAACAAAATCTAGATTAGATCATAGAAATGAGCACTGTCACAGTTAAGACAAATGATGTAAAAAAAATTATGATTTAAAAAATATATATATTTTAAATCATAGTTTTGAATTTTGGATACAGTGAGAGAAACCCATTGAGCATCTGAGCTATTGCCACGATTTTAATCACAGGTGGCTTCTAAATCTAAAAGGCACCATGCCACGGGGGAAGGATCTCCCACACTCCGCACCAGAAGGTGGCGCTGATGCAGCTGATACACTGGCTGTCATTCACAGTTAAACCCCACAAAGAAAAGTAAGATCAAGAATACTTTTTTAAAAGAAAATAAACAACGCTTTGTTATGAAATAAAATAAAATAAAAGCACAAAACGGTAAAACCCTCACTTAACGCAGCAAACTTGCATGTAGCAGTTTAGGTAGCTAAACACTAGCGCTGTTGTTAAAATATCTGTTAGCATAATATTGCTACGGAAGCTGACAAAGGGGCTCTGTGAAAACAGCACGCAGTGTTGCTCTGCGCTGTCAGTCTCTCAGAGAGGAGGGGAAGGTACGAGCTCCTACGGTCTGATTGCTGTCACTATGGCCCGTGTTGAAACATCCTCCAGCAGGCCGTACCACCTGGTTATCTTCGGAGCCTCGGGGTTCACGGGACAGTTTGTGGTGGAGGAAGTGGCCCGGACTGCGTCCGAGGGTCCAAAAGGGAACCTGAAGTGGGCCGTGGCAGGCAGGAGCAAGCAGAAACTGGAAAAAGTTCTGGAGCAGGCCGCCGGAGTCCTCAGTATGTTTCTAACAATCTAGTTGTGTATGTTGAAGCAGATTATTTTTTATAAATGCCCGTCCTGCTACAGGGATAGCTTCTCAGTTCATTTGATTTCATTTGATCAGCTGATGCAAGGGTATTTTAACGTCAGTGTGTAAGCTGCACTTTTAATCAGATTTTCCAAGAATACTTTGTGTTTGGATTAGGCAAAGGGAAATTGCTTAATTCTGACTCAGAATGATTTAACGTTATCTATCCAAGCTGAGCTCACTGATCAGTGATTAGTTAAACATGACTTTGACCCAAACTCTGTCTGAACTCCAAAGTACAAGCGAGGTTGCAACAAAAGGTTAACAATTTAAATAAAGATTATCATTATCATTATTGTTATTAGTAGTAGTAGTAAGGATCGCAACTAATGATGCAGTCACATGAAATAATGATAATTATTCAATTAATCAATGATGCAAGTGCCTACTTAGTCTAACCATTCAGCAAAAATAGTATTTTTAGACTATATGCAGTACTATAGAAAGTACTCCTGTGCATTGCTGAAACTTTAAGTAGAAAATGACTGATAAATCTACTTTAAACTATCATGATTAATCAATCAAACTTTTAGGCAACATATTTTTGGATGATCAGCTTGGTATCAACCGTAAGTATTTTATTTGATTACTCCATAGACAGAAATTAGGGCTGCAACTAATGATTAGTTATTGCTAATAATGAATCAATTATTTTTTCAGTTTAATTAATTAATTTGTCTATTTGATGGCAGAAAATGACAGTTAACCCAAGAGTACTTGGTGACCTCTTCCCGCCTTAAAACAGAGAAAAACAGGAAACTCTGAAGCTGAATCCAACAAACATTTTGCCTTTCTGTTTTAAAAAAACATCAAGCATATTTACTATATATTTATATTTAGTATGCATGTCATTTTCCATATTTACAATTTGTATCCATGCAACACTCTAAACATGGAAAATTAAGTCCATCACGAGATCAAGACCAGGGAGCTATTCTGCTGTCATGACAGTAATGTGAGTTTCCAGAGGATTAGATAGTTATTTTGTTGTCCCCTCCTCTTCAGCTTTCCCTTCAGGGAGTGCACAACAGCTGATGGAACATACCTGCTCACTGCGCAATCCATCCATGACAGCACACACACAGCTTGTCCAGTCATTCAGTGAAAAGTGAAAACTGCAGTTTGTCCACAAGCTCCAAACTGTTACAGTGGCTCATTTAAAAACATATCATATTTGCAAGTTCTGAGTTCTGGCATATAAAGTACATTTCATCCAAAACATAGATTATCTGTGTTCTTGTAGCCTATTTTGTGTTGTTTCTCCTTTATTTACAGTATACTCATTCACACACAGTTTACTCATGTACTCACAGGTACTCATATATTCACACCTGGGAATCATGTGTAAGAAATGTATTGCAAACATTTGGTTCCAAATATACTATAGCTGTGTTTTGTGTTTTGCAGGTAAGCCCGAACTGAGGTCAGAAGTGGACATAATTGTGGCAGATGTAGAAGAGCCGGACTCCCTGGTAGCCATGTGCAAACAGGCAGTGATTGTTCTCAACTGTGTGGGGCCTGTAAGTAGATGAGTCCACACTGATGTGTTTGCCTCTGTTTATTTTTCTTCAACACGTACACACAACTTGATCCGGCTCCTGACATTATCTCGCAACCTTTTGGATGTTGGCTCAGCTTATCCCCATCTTTCTCTTCTTTCTTTCTCTCTCTCTCACTCTAGCTTTCTCCCTCAGACACACACACACACACACACACACACACAGCATTCATTTAAACAATGAAGGCTACTGACTTGCTGCACACAATAAGTGGTACTGTGTTAAAGTCAGAATGGAAAGTAGGTTTCCACCACTGCTTTGTGAAGTTTGTATCCTGTGCATCATTCAGGTTCTTGTTTGAAACCAAATTCTTCCACACCCTAACCACCACTGTTGCACACAGCAGCACTTGGCCAGCATTTTTTAAAACTGACACAGTTGAAGCCAAAGGTCTGGAGCCTGTATGAGCATTAATGTAATAAATCTGGTATTACCAGGTTCAGAAAGACCACATAGTGTTGTGTAAACCACATGTCTTGCATAATAGTCAAAAATGTACTTTGCTCTGCAAGTTGGTCTGTGTAATATAACTTGAGTCAGCCGTATACTGATGATTACTGTTATAGTGCCTTGTACTACCTTTTTCTCAAGTCACCAGCCAGTGTGGAGACAGGTGGGGGGAGGTCAGACGCACTTCAAACAAATTTCAAACAAGTAATCCACGACAGAAAAAGTAGGAATTAATGTCCTGCTATATATAACAGTGATAAGCTTTGAGTGAGTGTGTGAGAATCAGTATAGATGTGAGTTCAAAGCATCAGTGAAATCCTAGAAAATAAAGCTTTCTAATAACATTCTTTTTCATTCCTTTCATTATTGTTTGATTATTCTTACCTGAGCAGCGTGTTCTTTGGCTGCCTAAGCTTTACTTTGCTCAAGAATCAGTCGTGGTTGAGAAACTGTTTGCTGCCATCCTCACTCCGGCTTCCATTGGTAAATCCCCCCATTCATGTAGGCCTCACTTCCTTTTGAAGTAGGGCTTAAGTATCCTGTGGGCATCTACCGAGTAGCCTAACTAGCAGGGGATGACAATGCATGTGTCAAACTGAAAAAATATACTAGATTGTCTCTAAGGACCACAGACAGATATCCAACTCATTAGAATTGCATGACTTACATGTCGTATTGAAAGACAGCACAATGAACAAGTTTAAAAGGATTTGCCCTTATAGCTGGGTTGTGCAGCTGCATTGTGCACCATAAAACACTATTGCAGTGTGTCTGTGTGGAAAGCCTGTGAGAGATCTTGTCTTGTTTCTGCACTAGCAACATTGGCGCCCCTGTGAGGATTGAGATCTGGCGGGATGAAGTGAGCATAGATACTAACCAGATTACATTTAAGACCCTACTCCTCGCATTTAAAGCCCTCCACAACCTGGCACCTACCTACCTCTCTGACCTACTCCCAGTACATGCCCCCTCCCGCTCCCTCCGCTCCCCCACTGCTGGTCTTTTTTGTCACCTCTCCAGTGCGCCTCTCCACCATGGGAGTCAAGCCTTAATCTGCTCGGCACCCAGGCTTTGGAATGCACTCCCCCCTCACATAACCGGCAGACACAGTTACCTCATTCATTAAACTCCTCAAAACACATCTTTTCCGTGATGCCCATAATTTTCAGACTTTTTAATTCATTGCTACCTGTGTAAGTGGTTTGTCCTCTTATTTTAGACTTTAACTTGAACAGTACAAATGAAATATCTTATTGTCTTATTAATGTCTAACAGGTGAAAATAAGTTGCAGGCAACTCTCTGTGTGTTGGAGGAGACACCAGTTTGTCTACTCCAGGCTAACACAGGGATTTAGCAGGGACGGGAACTATTACTGATTGGGGAACCAACCAAATTAGGAGAGAAAGGAGGAAACACATTTACACAGTTGTCATAGATGTGGGAAAGACACAATGGCTAAAGTATTCAGTCTTTATTATAACACAGAATAAATGGAGATAACACTTCAACTATGGGATGTGTTAGTCCGCAGATTTAGTAGGTGAGAATGTGTGAACATGGTGGCAAGTGTTGTGGTGTAAATGTAAAGCAAACATTTACCAAAACCACGGGCATGGGTCACCACTGCAGTACTAACACAACACATACATCTAAAAGGCACAGGAGCTGTCACACAGTGCATTAATTCATTTGTGTGTATTTTTGTGTGTATAGTACAGGTTCTATGGTGAGCCAGTGGTCAAAGCCTGTGTGGAGAATGGAGCACACCATATTGACATCAGTGGAGAGCCTCAGGTATGTTCAGAGTGCTGCTTTACTATAGTGTGTGTGCATACAGTAAGTCCTCGCCATCAACATTAATCTTTACATACATGGTGTAAGAGCATTAATTACAGGACAGTAGTTGATGGTGTGACCTAAATCATACACTTAAAGGGCCCATGTATAGTTTTCAGTGGCCTCTAGTAGTGAGGTTTCACATTGCAACTACTACGTTTTGTGTGCTCCTGCGCGCTTAATACTCGGTTAAACTCACACACCAAAATGTTGCAGTAATATTTTTATCAACTTGACGTTGAACTAATCTATGCGCGTTGCATGATAATGGAATACTGACTGCATTTATCTGACATGATGGGTCAGCATTGTGTATCTTTCGCCGGACAGGCTCAGCAATGTCAGCATAGCTAAAAGTTACTGAATGATTACAAAAATGGTTAAAGAGCTAGACTGAATATTATGAATCCAACTGTTGCCACACTTAAGTATAGCAGTAACAGTTAGACCGCAGTAAATAACGTTACTGTAACTTACTGAATGTGTCTTCCACTGTGTTGTTGTCCTGCACCGTTATGTTGCATTATTAAAAATTACACGGGTCATGGAGTGTTACAGCAACTGAGGCGATGGAGAAGCTGTGTACCTGAGTGTCAGTAAAAAGACGACGCCAGATCTATAATATTTTGTAGCTGGCCGCCTCTGTCTTGCATCACTACAGGTTAATATTAACAAATCATTCAAATTTGCTTTTTACAGTGACGTAATTTCTTGAAGGGTAAAACACTTTGACACAGGATAGCAATATGGATCACTTTAGATGGTGAAGTAATGTGGCAAGCCTTAACGTTCCAACTATAATATTTTGCAATGGATAATGTTAGCAACTTCATGGCGTTAGCCGACAAGCTAACGTTATCTAACTTGAACCAACGAAAGCACTAAATCACAATATATTTCACATGCCTACCAGTAATGATAGGTTGCTTGTCTAATAGGATAAAAGCACGGAGAGACCTCTGCTTTGTTGTGAATATAAAAACTGACACAAACGCCTTTCCAGTGTTGACAGCGTTCACTGATAATCTGATTCTTGTTTGGCTTGACGGGCTTCAGCACATAAAATCTTTTTGAGGTTTTTATCCTTACATGGAGTTTATGTTGGAGTGTGTGTTGTGCTGGGAGACAGTTGTTTTTTGGTGTTAACGGACTCCATTTTTTAGCTGTGATGTTGTGTAGCTGTGAGGTTTGGAGTACGCATGAATCCCACAGCCTATGTAAACCAATGGATGTCGTGGAAAATCCGAACCGATTTCTTCACATAGGAACCGGCATACAGACTGAGAACCAAGAAAGCCTACATATTGTTAATTTGGGTTACAACCCATTCACAAATAGGTAATAAAAAGTGATTTCATATCATTACAAAACTATATATAGCCCATTCAATATGATAAAGTGTTTTATGTAATAATGCATGTTAATAAAATTAAACTAAAATACCCCACCACCTTCATCACACCAGGCCATTTCTGCCTTTCTGTATGCTCATTGTTGATAAAGTTCCAAAAATCTGTTCAATTAAATACTTCATAGAAGAATAATTTATTCTTTAACAGCCACAATAAAAAGCATTTGCGTATATGTTTCTGTTTGTGCGTGTAAACGTTTTGTGTGTGGTGCTGTCCGGCTGTATGCAGTTTCTGGAGAGCATGCAGCTGGAGTACAACAGCCCGGCAGCTGAAAAAGGTGTGTACATCATAGGGAGCTGTGGATTCGACTCCATACCTGCAGACATGGGAGTCCTTTACACCAGGGACCAGTTCAAGGGTATGCACATGTTGACGCACACACATTGTACACGCTTACACTCTGACACTGATATGATGTGCTCCATTCACTTTGTTTCTGTTACTGCTGATTTATTCAGTGTGTGTGTGTGTGTGTTTGTTCATCCACCCATAGGTACGCTGACTGCAGTGGAGAGCTTCCTGACTGTCAGCTCTGGAGCTGATGTAAGTAATTATATTACCCATAAGTCCATGCAGTGGACCAGCTGCACTCTCATTGCTTATATTTATTTGGTATCATGTATTTTTCTCCTTATATCAAATGTTTCTTGTTTTTTCCCTCTCTCGTTGTTTATGATTAAATCAATTCATGCTGTCTATCACTTTTTTCCTCCACATTTTCTCCCTTTGTGTGCGTGTCCCTCTGTCCTCCTCTATCAGGGCGGATGTATCCACGATGGCACGTGGCAGTCGGCCATCTACGGTTTTGCCGACAGCCACAAGCTCCAGAGTCTCAGGAGGAAGTTTAATCACAAGCCTCTCCCTACTGTTGGCTCTAAGCTTAAACGCAGGTAAAAAGAGTAGTAATGCCTTTTAGCTTTTTCAAATAAATCAAATCCTTTGTTTCTTCTTAATTATACTTACACAGCCAGTTCATCAAACTCATTAAATCAATATTATTATCATAAAATGTGAGGAGATAGTCATCAGCCAATAGAACTGATGTCCAGATTAATCTGTTGGGCTCTAAGGTTTAGGCAAGCTGATCCTTTTTCAATCATATTCCTTTGTGTGTGTGATTTGTAGGGGAGCCTTGTTCTTCAGTAATGAGATCCAGCAGTATACGGTGCCCTTCATGGGCTCTGACCCCTCCGTTGTGAAGAGAACTCAGCGCTTCTTAGTGGAGGAACATCAGGCCACACCAGTCAGTCTTTTTTTGCCTGTCTTTCTTCACACATCCTGAGTTTTCTTTACTCCCACTTTCTTTGTTTTAGTTTTCCTCTAATGAATCATTTGTAAAATTAACTCTAACTAATCTTGTAGAGAAGCATCACAGAGACTAAACTGTGGCTAATTTCAGTTTAAGTATCCCAGATGTCATCAATTATGAGTGTAGGTTATTAGGCAAAGCTGGTTTTGAATTTGGCTGTGTTCATTTAGGATTTTCCTATGCAGTGAGCATGTTTGCAAAGAAAAGTTAGGATTAATGACAAACGAGGAGAAATGCCTGCCCACCACTATCTTTTATTTCTATTGGATGTGACATTTTGATGACAGACCGTAATCATCCTCCTCCACTTTATTTGGATAGTTTCTGATTAATATTAATGATCACAGAATGATCAGCATCAAAATATAAACTTTTCTTTGGGAGAAGATGTGTAGTGTTTGATAGTCTAACCTGTAGTCAAGATAATCTTCATTTCACACTTATGTTGGGTGGTGATGTAACTTTCGACCTTAAGAGTCATCATGGTGTGCAGGAACACTTTTTCAGCAGGCACCAATAGAGCGTGTATAATACACTGCCTCTGCTATGTTTTTAGATCATTATCTGTTATTGTTAACTTTAGGTTCAATATGGAGCGTATGCAGGAATAGGAGGTATTGGGAACATTATCAAGCTGATGTTTGCTGGCATGATGTTCTGGTTCTTGGTCAAATTCAGTTTTGGACGCAACCTGCTCATCAAGGTAAGCAAACAAGGCATAATACAATTTACATTTCACAACTAACTATAACTGAATATACTACCTGTTATTGACACAAAGTGGTGCTCATGTCATCTATTGTTTGTACCCAACTTCCCAGCACCCAGAGTTCTTCTCCTTTGGATTGTTCTCCAAGGCCGGACCAAGTAGAAAGCAGGTAAAGTGTTTCATGGAAAAGAAGATATATCAGGCCCTTCTTCTTATAAATGAAAACAAGATGGTGTGTTTTCTGTTAATGTGTTATGTGTTTGTCTGTGTGTGTATTAGATGGAGGCTTCATCTTTCCAGTTTGCCTTCTATGGAGACGGCTACACAGAGGGACAGGACCCCTCCCAAGGGAAACCTAACAGCAAGATCCGCACACTGGTTCAGGGACCAGGTAACTGAAAATTGAAAATCCTACCATAATACAAGGTTTGGTCTTTGATGTAACAAAGAGTGAAAACAAAAAAATGATTTGTTCTTATTTGCCAAATAATGTGGCTTTAGGGAGGGTACACGATTGTTTTGAAGCAGAATCATAAAATATTGTATTAAACCCTCCGTGAATGCAAGAACAAAACATGATATAGCTCATAGCTGTAGAGTAAGCCGTGTTAGATCAGCCATGTTAGTTGTGTTAAATGCTCACTTGTTTGAAATGAACCCAGGTATCCAGTGTGGCCTGTTTAACACCTTCCATCATGACTCCAGTGATTTATTTAATTGTGTCTCTGTCATTATTCAGAGTGTGGATATGTGGCCACGCCCATTGCCATGGTACAGGCTGCTCTAACAGTCCTCAACGAGTCCATGGCCTTGCCCAAGAAGTGAGTTATCCACACCTCAGATATACTGCCTGAACCTGGCATTGACTTAACACCCGATTACTAATACAGCACACGACATGAACTGTTGAATCAACTTGTCAATTTGCAAAATTGTCATGCATCTTCAGGACCCACTTGGGGAAATCAAATTCTGGTTGACACAATTTTACAGCACTTTATTGCTTCGGGTGTAAATATTTATGGTCTTTGGTGTCACAAAAAACTCAGAAGAAATAACTGATTAGAAGCATTATTAGTATTATTAGACTGCACTGCAAGTTTACTGCATGTTATGAATAATGACTATCAGGTAGAGACAGGATGAAAAGGCAGTAGGCAATGATTCTGGGCTTATTAATGTACAGTAGACAGAGTATAGGCACAGCATTTTAACAGCATTTGATCTATTAATCATTCAGAATACCCGTGCTGGCATACATATGTGTTACCATTGTTGAATATTTTCATAAATATATACATAGCTTATACAGATAAATTATAAGATTGCTTCCTGAACATATTTTGCAATCAGCAGATGGATTTATTAGTAGTGGCTATCATATCAGCTTGACAGTGGGCCAAAAGGTAACTTTTCAAGCGGACTCTGTTCAGTTGTTTGGTCAGCACCAGAGTTCGATTAATAGCTTTCACATCAGCCCAAATAAAATGTACTAACCAGCCAAACAGTCCTCAGTTCATTTTAACCAAACAAAACTGGGGGTGACACTTAGATTATTGGAAGTTTCCAGGACCAGTACACGTGTTTGGTTTTCCTGGTTTGTTACGTTTCCATCTAGCCAGTTCATGTAAAATTAACCTTTAGTCCCAAAGACATTGAGTGATTGATAACCTGTGGTAAACAAATGAAAAGTTCTTCGAGGAAGAGTTTTTGACACCAAAGAACACTTTTTAATTATCACAGAGTAGACTTAGCATGTGGCAAATATTGCTACAGCATTGCTACTGTGTTTTTGCTTTTAAAAAATCATAATTGAACATGTTTTGTGTAAATTACTACACAAGCTGGACAAGGTATTTATTTCATATTTTACACTATAGTGGTTTTATGTCCATACATTCCATGAATGTCACTTGTTAAAGACTTGAGTAAGAAATTAATCTTGGTTTGAATTCAATTCTTATTTGTATCCTTCATTTTCAGGGGAGGAGTATATACTCCAGGAGCTGCCTTTGCAAAAACCACACTCGTTGACCGCCTCCACAAACACGGCATCCAGTTCTCTGTCATCTAAAGTTTGTCCCCCTCTCTGATGCATTAATCCAAGTTTTTCTCAGCACTTACTAATATGCATCGTAACAACTGGAAAGTTTCAGATTAAGTTCTAACACCATTTTTGATGGTACTTTCGGCGTTCATCCTTTTCATTTGGTCAGAAAACTTGTTTATTAAACTTCTGCTTGTTGGACAAATATTGTGGCTGGTATTTGGTTGGCTTTGTGTCTTTGAACACAGACATTTAAAAACAAAATTGTTTAATTGCAATTTATTCACGGTGCACAATCCAGTGATATAAGGGAAAACATGCAATGGCTGTTTTGTCATACCAAAGATTAGTAAGTGACATTTTGAAATTAAATCATCGAACAAGTGTATTCATCAAATGAACAAGTTCTCTAATGATATTGTATCCACAACATCCGGATACAAATAGTAAGTTGTTGAAATCAGATGTAGTGGACTATACTAAAAACATGTGGAGTGTTAAAAAAAAAACACTGACCTGAAAATACTGTCAGCTGTAAGTGTGTATGAAAACTAAACGTCAGCAATCTTTAAAAGTGTTGTCCTTGTTACAGTAGCTTTATATGCACAAGGACCTTACTCACTAAGTAGCACTCTGCTGGTAGATGTAGGTGTGTTGTTCTGATTCAGTGGAGTAAAGCTGTCAACAGAAAATAAGAGACCTGCTGTGTGTGTGTGTTTGCACGTACATGCTTTCCTTTGCTGGCCTGGCCTCTAAAAATCCTGATTGCTTTATTTTTGACAGTTAATAGTTGCACTAAATCATCCTACTTCTTGGAATCTTTATTTTTTGTAGCTGAATGTTGCAACAATTCACTTATCCAACCGTTTGTTTCTGAGCCTTGTCAGAAAATGCATCCAGTGTGCACAAAACGGCATCAGTTACTGTGTGAAACTCAACAGATCTTGTAAAGTTGTTTGGTTGAGTTTCTGTGGCTTCTATAAACTGGAATAGTTTCCTCCACAAAGATGATGTCGTTGATCTCAGTTCAAACGTGTTTTTAATGTTTGAGTGTTGTGCATGTGACAAGCTATGTTTTGGGGTTCTGTTTTCGTGTGCTTTGCTTTGTATGGGCTTCATAAATAAAGCTCTGCTAATAGAAATGTGTCTCTTGTCTTTCTCATTATTAGTTTATGGAAACATATCAGTAAAGAGCATAATGCATTTCCTGTCAATTGGAGATTTTCTCAATGCAATCAGTGGTTTACATTTACAAAAACACAGTTTGAAAATGTACCACTTATTTTACACCCCTACTAAATTTAAGTGAAAGGTTATCATACAAGATCACAAGGTGCATTTGTGATCTACTAGACAACTAATGGTCATGTCTGCATTAGTGGTACACATGTCATCTGCCATTGTAAGAAAACAAAAGAGCTTTAGCTTCATTTTCTGCCCTATTTTAGAAATGAAAAAATATATCATTTTGTGCTCTAAAGCATTCCAGAAGTTTTCCCCTAGAAATCAGAGACATCATATGCAATGGCACAATATAAAATACATTGTAGAGGCTTTCATTGTGCTCTACAATGGTTTTGTTTTACATTTATACAAGTATGTCTTGGGGGGATTCAGATAGACCAGTGGTTAAGGAGTTGACCGTAAACTACAGTTGCTGCTGCATATCATTCATTTATCTCTCCCACCTCATTTCCCATCATTGGTCTACTCTCATCTCTATAATCAAAGGCATAAAAACACCCCCAAAATATGAACAAAAGACTGAAAAAAGAATGTGGCAAAATATTTAATTTAAGATCATTTAATTAAAGTGTCAGTGTCTTCACTTCACTCTGCGGAATAGCTGGCACCACCATTATCATTAGTTGGAAAGTAAGTCAGGCCTTTATTTTGAAAATATAAATGAAAATATTGTTAGAAAAAACAATGGGTTTGTTATACAGTTATAAAATGAGTCATGATTGGCTGTAGAATTGTGAGTTTTGTGAAAATGTAGTATACATTTGTCTTGGACAAGGACTGCTTGTGTCACAAGTGTTGAGCTACAAAGAGAAGTGACGGCGCACTTAAATGACAGGAGCAGCACGGACGACGCTGCTGTAGGAAGGACCAATAGAATCGCAATTTATCAAGACACTAATCACAAGGTGATGTTATTCAAGCTGCTTACAGTCTGTGACCGTCGTGGATATTATACACCAACCTGAGGAACCACTGAAGAAATTATGTCCACATCTCAGCTGAACTATTCTCTTTTCAACTTCACTCTAAGCAAAATGTAGAGCATGCAGATACTGTCCATCCTCCTGCTCGGTAACTTTGGGGCGTGCCTCCCAGCAAATCTATGAGTAGTTTGGCTCATTTATCATGAAACCAGGGATTGCCTTCAGAAGTCTATCTCCTAAGCCTGGCTATTTGTGAGATACTTTACTGTTTGGTTTCTAGTGTGGGTCAGCCAGGCCTTGTTCCAGAGTTGCAGTGGTCCACCCTTTAATCCTCATCAGGTAAATGTTTAAACTGATTTTCTACAACCCTTAAAGTCAGACCTGTGACAATAAGTCATATATACTGAACTGAAACGACCTCACTATCTTTCGTCTCTTCGGTTCCTACCTGTTTATTCAACAGATGTAAATGTTTTCATTAAGTAATACTCCATATTGTATGTCAAATAGTTGTTAAAGATGACAGTGACATCTAGTGTTTAAACTAAGATGTGCACAGACAGTGAAATGTAATAGACATAAGCTAAAGTCAGACCATTTAAAATCAGGCAGTGGGCCGCAGTTGGCCTGCAGGCCAAAGTTTGGCCACCCTTGTACTATCCAGAAAATGACAACAGTGATAACACCACCTTTTCTATGACAGAGTAGAATAAGATAAATAAGACACGGGTTCATAGTGGCTACTCTTAACTAGATTTAACCTAAAAGAGCTGACCTTTAGTGTTGGTGCTACAAACAATGACTTGTGCTTAAAGGAGTTCAACATCTTAAAAAAGTGGCTGGTCCATAACCTCGTTTGTATGTCAAACTTCAAAGTGAGGTTATAGTTATCACCAAGTCACACATAAATAACCTTCTACATGACAGGAAATACAATCCAAATAAAACTGTAGATTTATTTAAAAAATTCAAATATTTATTCATAAAAATACAGTTATCTCCTGTACAACACAGAAAACACATTATTTTCCTCCACAGGATTTGATTGGGATTAAACATGTAATTTCCACAAGTTGTTGCTAAATACTTTAGTGCCACCTCAATTGCACTAGTATATGTATTCATTGTTTTCATTCTGTGTTTTGGCCAAAAGGGTAGGTCTGCAGTCAGACCATGAGAAGACCTCATGGCCCTATGACATATTCCATCCCATATGGGATCTAGTATAGCTACCTTTACACAAGGCAGAGCCCACTCTGTCCCTCTCCAGCTGTCCTGTCTTTGACAATGACAGCGTATTGTGTTTGATCCACCTTCCGTTCCACAACGCTTGTTCATACAGTCTCTTGGTTCAGCAGCTGGTGAGAGTAGATGGCATCTTCATAGTGGTATTTCTCTGCTATAGCCATGATGGAATCGTAGCACCTGATTCGACTCAAAATCTGCAGCACTTCAACCGCAGCCGACCTGCAGAGTAAACATAAATCTGGATTAGAGGATTACAGTTGTTATAAATGTGTGAAGAGAAGTCACCATTATAAAGATAACCACTTAGTAGACTAAAACTGTAAGTCACATTTTGCCACTTGTGTCACAGTTGTGAAGCTGCAGGTGACATGATGGGCGAATAGGGAGGCGAATTTGTTCAGCACAAACACAGAGCTTTAACAAATAAACTCAAGAATTTTAATTTAAAAGGAAATCCAAAAAATGAATACCTTGGCAGTTGCTTGGTTGTTAAAAAGGTTGATAACATGATAAATTCAAACATTTCAAATTCACTGTGACTATGTTGACCTTACAGCAATTATAAAATATGTTGCTGTGGAAACATGTTGTTTGTACTACCTGGTGTTTGGATCCTCCGGAGGTTGCTGTTTGCAGATGCTATGAACTTTCTGAACTAGGTGGTTTCTAAAATTCTGGAGCTGAGGCAAGCAGGCATTCTCTCCTTTGAGCCAAGAGAGCGGCAGACTGTCTGCTATCTGGAGATTAAGCAAGAGAACATGAGGGACACAACAACAACCAGACCATCAAGGTCAACTGCACAGACACCAAAAATACACAAAAATGTTAAATGTAAAGACCTTTCTGCAAGCGTGGACAGCATCTGTACACAGTGTCTGACTGCACAGGGTGATCATCAGGTATCTGTTCAGCAGTTTGTCCAACATCAGTTCCTTTAATGCAGACTCAGGAAGCAGCAAATCCCATTTTCCCATGTTACCTAGTAGCTAATATAAACACAAAACAACTCTGGTTAACAAACAGCATCCTGGAACACTGAAACGATAAAAGGCACAAAAGTGTTTTTTAAAAGGCATTCGTTAGTGACCAGTACTTTTATGGCCGTCCAGAACTGCTGATCCCTGAAGCGACACTGAGGTGATGACCTGTCTTCTAGAAACCTGGATAGAAACACAAACAGCATAAATAATATATTGAAACGACAAGTAACTTGACACCATTTTAACTGACCTGACTTTGAAGTGAAAAGTGATTAATAGATTATCAGAATAGTTGGCATTTAATTTAATAGTTGACAACTAATCGACTAATCATTGCAGTTCTAATCATGTCCACTGTGGCCTCTGCTCTGTGTGTAGCTCAGCTCTGCCTTCAGCTCTTTATACATACATGACAGCCAGAGATCAGAGGAGAAAGACGCTACGCTTTTATAGAGCCCTGACCTCCAACCCAGTGCGCCTCCCAAAGGTTCATGCCCAATAATGTCCCCAAACACACCAAGAAAAGAGGTGGGCAGGTAGGTTTACTGTCACAATAAAACAATAGAGTGAAAATGTGTTTTGTAACTGCCTTCTGCTACATAGTAGACAGTATTACATTAATACAGAAACAATTATTTAAAAAATGGTAAACAGAAATGAACTACATATACACGCAGAGGGCAGGGTCTCGGCAGATACAGATACTGCCACACACTTCTAGTTGGTCATAAGTGATAATTGAGATTTTTTTTTTGTATGAATCTATACATAGTGCCCCCTCCCTCACTTATTATGCTGTTAATTTTTAAAATGAGAGAGGCAAGAAAAGAAACTGACTTTTTGGGGTACAGAGGGATGAAGACATCTTCATCTACACAGCTCCTCAGTCGGCCAGTTACAGCCTCCAAGAATGCCTGCATGGGACATAAATACACATCGTTAACACAAGCAGGGTGATTTTTGTGTTGACATCTATGCACATTGAGTTAATGTTGGCTTTACCTTGACCGGTTTAGTCTGCTCTCCTTCAAAGATGGAAAAGTCCTCCTTCAGTCTGTGACAAACATCAGTGAGACAGACTGACTGTTGGCGGGACATGGGATCCCACACCAGCTCCACATAGGCTAAGCAAAGAGAGAGCAAAGACGACAGGGAGAATGTCATTTTTCTGAGTTTGGTAGTTTGACACATCTGTGGTCTAAAACAGAGTGATTTTTAGGTGAAGGATAGCGTGTTCAGGGATTGTTGTGGGGAAGGCGAAGGATATCAAAAATGACAAATCACTCAGAAGAGCTGGATGCTAGCCTGCTTTTCATTGTGGAGAAGCACACTACAACAGTGGAAGAACAGGAGGCAGAGACAATGAGGAACATTTTGAAACATGGAGAGAAAGAATGGAAATGAAGGAACAGGTACAGCAAAATTTCTTTTTTTCTCCAGGAAGTCATGTACAGACTTGTTTTTAAGCCTTGTCAGACTACAATGAGTAAACTGAAATTCCTGGCCTGGATTATATAGTTTTTTCCTACAAAAAAGTCATTTTTCAGTTCATAAAATACAGCCCCTTCTCTTGCATTTTAACACATCAAACTTATTGAAAATATTTTAATTATTTTACGGTGGAGTTTGGTAGATGGGTGCGTCAGTGAGAGTAGGAAAAGTCACAGAGCATGCATAAGTGAGTCTGTGAGGGTTACCTGTTATTTTGGGTAGGACCGTCTTTTCTATGACATTAGACAGTGTCTGTCTATCTGTGTGCTCCAGCTCTTCATGGCCATGACCATGACAAAAAGTCTCCACTGCCGTAAACCATGGGAAGTTTTCAAAGTCCCCATTATCGTCCTGAAACAAACACAAATTACATTGTACATATGGTGTCACATTTTGTGATAGCATGTACTGTTTGTAAGAGCTGGTCTCTGTGTTTTTGTCCACATGTACCTTTAGTGGGTTCCACGCCAGTAGCTGAAGTCTTATGATGGGGTTTAACAACTTGGGCAGACACAGAGAGATGTAGGCACTGTGGTAAGAGTCAGAGTAAGACCCTCTCCATTCTTCAAAGCGAGACAGTACTTTCTTAACATCGCAGAACTCATCCTGGACGTCCGAAAACACTGCCTGGGACCTCAACAAGATATCAGCTGGAGTTGGAGCAGAGGGGGGAAGGAAAGACAGTCAGATGAGAGCAACAAAGAGACCACTTAATTCAGACTGGACATGATTAGGTAAGATTTTTAACATATAAAGTGAAAGAGCAAGAGAGAAAAGAGAAAGTTGCAGTACGGACTTATATTGCAGCCTGGCAGAATGTACTGTATCACACTTTATAGTGTTAAAGATGTACTGTTAAAACAAAATCCTGGTCTACATGTTGCGTTTAGCTGAACAGATGGAGAGCTGGACAGATTAAATTCCATTTCACCTGTCTTTTTCTGCAGCTGCTCCTCTTCTTCTGCTGAAAGCTGTGTGTCTTCAGGTACATCAAGATCTTCCTCAGCTCTAACACCAGGGTCTGTCTCGCTGCAACATATCAGACGCTGGATTATATTAAAATTCATTCTGCAAGCAGTTGTTTATGTAAAGAAAATAAGTAACGTAATATATGAAAGAAGAAAATGAAGTGTTCATCTTGATATTTTTATGACAATCACCTTTGAATTTCTGCTCCATTGCTTGAGTTTCCACTCTCTGCATCTAAAAAAGTGGGATGACAAAAATCCAGTTAATTTAAGTGTTCCTTTCAGAGATTATTTTGAGACATATTGTACAGATACAGCTTTATCACAAACACACATACAGATACATGGACACCCAGATGTTACTTACAGCTGAGCTGCTGCAGGCGGTCAGCCTGCTCCCTGATCCTCTGTCGTCTCTGTTTCAACAGCGCCTCTGTGTGGTCAGATAACAGAGCATGCAACTCCAGTTCCAGTGAGTTGATCTCAACAACCTGTCAGTCAACAAATGATCCTCAGTCAGCAAATTATCATCATGCATGTATAGTACTTCTGCAACATCCAGCTGTTTTTATATTTTTGCCCAGAAGTAGAGCCAAAACTGCTCTATACAAGCTGTCTAATCATACCAGAGAACAAAAAGACATTATGTAAAATGTAACCATAACTTTATCATCACACATGGTGTACATACATCCAATGACGAGTCACACCAGTTTAAATAATTGGACCACCATTTCATCACATTTGGCCACTAGATCCTGACGCCTGCCAATCAGTTGTAAAACTTATTGTTGGGCCCTGCACCCTTCTCTAACAGAAACGCTACTATTTAATATACATCCTCATCTTGGGAAGGTACAATATTATATTTTAACTGTGTGAATTATCTGACATATTTCCTTTTATATCATAGTTATATCACAGTGGAAATTAACTGAAAAGATTTACTGAATTCTGACCTTCTCCCGTAGACACTCCACCAGGTTGTGGACATATAGGGTCATAGCCCTGTAAAACTTCAACTGCTTCTCTGAGGAACTTTCCTCCAGAGTCTCCACAGAGGTTTTAGCGCTCTCAACGTCGAACTCCATCCTCCTCAGCTCTGCCTGCCGTGCTCTGTGGACCTCCTTCAGGGAGTCTAGTCTACAGAGAGAGAAATATGAGAAAGAGAAGAAAAGTGAGGTTTTGTGTTTGATTACAACATGCTTTAAAAAAAAGGACACAATAAAAATGTCTTTGGAAATATTGTTATTACAATATTGAGGCACATCAGACTAATAGTTGATTCATGAATGTTATCGCCATTATGTCAAAGTGATGATGTGATGTGACATTAAGGCAAATAAAAGCTAAACGAAACTTACAGTCCAGTGATCCTCTTCTTGACCATTGAGACACTGATGTGAGGAAGAGTCTTTGGGATTTTAACCCCTGTTGATTTCTTTTGTCTTCGTCTGTCTCTCCTGTTGTTGCTACTGCTGCTGGATTCACTGCCAGATGGGCTCTGAGGAGAAGAAAATAGGAGAACAAACGATGTCAAAGTGCAAAGCGGAGTAGCTACACTGATGGGAGGCTTCAGTCTTCAGAAAATGAGGCGGTTCTGCTATTTGAGAAATCATACCAGAAAGAGAGCAAAACATAAAAAAATAACTTATCTCTTATATATCTCTTCCTACCTGTTCACCTGGCCGTCTCTTGACTCCCTTCCCAATTTGGGTCTCCTCCCAAAGTTCCTGCTCCTGTTCATCAGTCCCTGAGAGACTGCCATCACTTTCTCCTAGATTGCATACAAAATAGTACCATTCACAATCCCACAAATTTGGGAAAAAACCTCTTCACACCCCATCTCCCTTTCTCCCTCCCTTGCATACCAAGTTTCTCAGCAATCCTCTCCCTGATGCTCTTCAATCGTGGGGCGAACTCGATTCTTCTCTCATGATCATCTGGTTCATCATCATCATCTTCAGCTCTGTCTTCTTCGCTGTCCCTGCTGTAGTGATCTGGGGTGCTACCAGCAGAGCTGTGGCCATCTCTACCCAAGGAAATGAAGTCTTTCTGGGTTCGGTTAGTGCGACGCTGCCTCCTAGCTGCCTTGATCTCTTCAGCATTAGGGATAACTACTGTAAAGACAAATCGACACACACAAGAAGAAACACACCACTTATTGTAAGAAATAACAGAAGTCTGTAACAACAGAAAGTTGGTTTCTTTACACTGCTAGAAATACAAAATATGTACACTATATTTTTGTCTCACTAGAAGCAATAACAGGACATTAAATGCATTCTGAAAACATACATAAATTAAAATATTGTTATCTGTTATTCAATATTGAGAAGTTTGAAATAACTCACATTTCTTTTCTAGACAAACTATTTTAAGTGTCTTAAGGGGCCTGTGCTTGTGGCAAGTGTAATCAGAGACACACTGCAAACATACTCAGAACAAGGTCTGATAACGCCTCATTCACAACAGCCATAAAGCCAGGACGTACATATCATTTATAGCAACTACAACAGATTAATAAACAGGCTCCAAAAAAAAAAAAAAAAAAAAAATTATATATATATATATATATATATATATATATATATATATATATATATATATATATATATATATATATATATATATATATATATATATATATATATAGTGTACACCCACAAACACACATACCTTGTTTAGTAGCAGAGCAGCTAGAGTCTGACGTTGAGGTATCTGAGGGAGAAAATGCACCACCTTTATCACTGTCTTCATCCTCGCCATCATCGTCTTCATTGTAGAGCAGAGGATGTGGTAAAGACTGATCTTGCCTGGAAGAGCGAGATGATGGGACACCTCCACCAATTGGCACTGGGAGACAGGAGAGGGAGCTATGCCAATGCAATGCAAAAATTCTGATTTCATAAACAGGTAGTTTCCAAAATAGACTACAACTACCTGTATTTCATCAGTATATACAATCAGTTGCCAGTTTATTAGTTAAACTCATTTGTGTTTTTGTGTTCTAATATTAAGTCTGCCCCTATTTATTTAAATAAGGCTGATTAATGTGAGAAACATCTCTCATTATAACAACAATTTCAACAGCATAACAAACTACAAACCTCCAAGATTAAATTAAAATTTAATCTGCACCTCTCTGAAAAAGTTTCAACAAAAACTGAACATTCTATATCCACCATGAAGATGGGATTTATTGCATGCCTGTTGCAGCGTTAGCTAGTACTTAATAAGCTGTAACCTGACATGCATTTAGTGTTTGTATACAGGATGTAAACATAAGTATTGTATGTTTATTAGACCTGTAAGTGTGTAAGGGTTATGAGTGTTTCTAACATGATCCAGTGATCCAACCTGTGCTGTGGGTGGTCTTGGAAGGTGAAGCCTCCTTCCTCTTTACTTGGAACAGCACAGCTTTGTCGGAGGATTTCTTCAGTTTAAATGTTGGCTCCTCAGCTAAGACAGTAAAAAGAAAAGCTGTTGAGCCCATATTGAACCCCCATCCCTTACTACCAAAATCTGTGTAGTCTTTATTAACCCTGTGGCCTTCTCTGAAGTACACACAGCATTCTACATATCAAAAATTCGTCCAAGTAAGCTTCCTTAAACATTTACAATTAATAACATTTAAAAACCCAACTGACATGCGGTGAACCTGGGACTTTTGGGGCCCCTGTGAGTCTGTGGTCCTGCTGGCCAGTTAATACTTGTACTACAAATCACCATTCCTGTTCGCAATTTCAGGCAAATTAATTTCATGCATCCCTTCCCTCTTACGTTGTTCTAACGTTTGAGTTGGGACTAAACGTCTGACTGG
Source organism: Lepomis macrochirus (assembly GCA_024633595.2). Classification (NCBI taxonomy): domain Eukaryota; kingdom Metazoa; phylum Chordata; class Actinopteri; order Centrarchiformes; family Centrarchidae; genus Lepomis; species Lepomis macrochirus. Next base: position 17,021,438 of record JALXJV020000006.1, read on the forward strand.
GGTCTATCTTTGGAAATATTGACATTAAAACGCCACATTTACCTTCTTTGTCGTCAGAGAAACTGAGGGTGGAGTTTGTTTTCTTCTGATATTTCTCCCTCTCTTCTGTTTCTTCTGTCGCTTCTAACGTCTCCCCGTCCTCTCCGTCACTGCTGTCCGGCTTGGGAGGCGTCGCTTCCCGCTTGGAGTTGCAAGAGATGCCGCGGCCCTGGGCCAGTTTGGACGGCTTGTTTACCACAGGTGGAGCTTTCTCGTTTCCCTCTCCATCTCTGCTGTTCTTCTGCTCGTCCTCCTCGTCACTGGAGTTCTCCTTTCTCCGCCGAAAGTTCCTCCGGGGCTTTTTATTGAACATTTCAGCTCCACTAGCATGGAGCTAGTAACCGGGTTGTCAACCGTGGTGCCTCGCGTCAAAGTCGCCAAATGTAACGTAAAGAAGCCGCAATGCACCATGGGCTATGTAGTGAACGTAGAGTGGCTACCCCATGGGTTAACCAAACAGTAAAAAAAATAATTAGACAACTTTAATTTTACACTCTTCAGATTTTTAAACGGTATTATCAGTCAAAATATCTTAACACGTGGAATTAAACTGAGATGTTGGACATACAATGTATCAGTTGGTCCAACCGGGACCACCTGTTTTAAATATACTATTCAGGAGAAATGAATAATGAATGGCTGTTGGCGGCTCCCGAGATTATTTATGGTAAAATCATAGACTGTGTAAGGTAAAATGTTATCGAAAATTAGTTGATCTGAGGGCTATCTGTCTTTATATCCACATGAAATAACTTCAGAGCACTCTGTAGGTAACTGAAGTCAATGTAGGACTTCAAATTAAAAAGAAACAAAGTGTAGCGCTTATGTAGCCCTCCCTCTCATCTCTGTTCCATCAATTGTTCTCCCTCTCCATCTGTTCAACTTGCATATCTCCTTGTCTCTCCTCCCACTCAGCGGACGGTCGGACGTTAACACACCGCCACCGCTCACTCCTCGTCAGCCATGTTGTTGGTGTGACACATCGAGCTGTCAGCAACAGGTTCTCTGGGGAGTAACGCTGCTAAACTTTAACATTTACGCCAACAAATATTACTGTTTTTGGACAATAAGCCTCTACAAAGTGTCTGGGAAGCCGCCTAGAAGTTGTGGACCATAACTTCAGGCCTCCCAAGAGCTCGGAAGTTGATATTTTTTGGTCGTGTGAGAGAGGTACGCAAGCGAAACTGCTTATCTAAGCACGAATGTAAGTTTGATATTGTTGTAGTAATGTTTCTATAGATGACTGTTAGGTTTCACATACGTTTCTGGACTATAAATACTTCCGCCTGTTAATGTTTGTTTTGTCTGTCTTCTTTTTACGAGGGAGTGCTGCTTCTCTGCTGCTTTCTCCTTCAAAGAACCAGGGATGGGAGTTAAGTTAGCTAGCCGAGTCATGATTTCATTAGAAATTAAGTATATTGATACCTTGACACAGGTTATTCATTGGTACCTCCGTAAGGCGAGCGTCTAGGTAGGCAGATTTGAAGCAAAGATTCCTCTCGGTTGAAACTAGTTGTGCAGGTTGCGGGCAGGTATCAGACTGGTTTGTGACAAGCGTTCAGGGAGTGTTATACAGTTTATCTTACAGACAGAGGGAGGTTTGGGCTTGTGATTAAATAACACCTGGGGTCCACCAGAGAGTCTTTATTTCGAAATTGTGGCCTATTTTGGCTTGTACATAGTGGTTATCTTGTTCTGAAAATTGTCCACAGTGACATAATCAGAGACACCAGTAAATCTAAGCATTACTTCCAACATAATTGAAAGTTGCAAGCAACCTGGAACAACCCATTATAGGAATGCAAAATATTTATTTTTTTTGCAGGTATTTAATAACTAATAATTTACCGGGTAATTTCTATTCACACTAACATTTTTGATTTTGTTGCAATACTGCCAGTGTGGTTTATTAATATAATTGTGTTATTGCTGACAATCAAAACTGCAAATCTATTCCCCCTAGAGCTGCAAGAATCAGTTGATTAATCGATTAGTTGTCAACTATTAGATTAATCGATTAGTTGTAAACTATTAAATTATTCGCCAAGAATTTGATAAGCAATCACTTTGAGTCTTTTTTTAAAGAAAAAACTGCCAAATTATCTAAATTTCAGCTACTCAGAAGTAAAAAAAAAAAGTTTATTTACTTCTCTGTCATAGTAAACTGAATATATTTGGGTTGTGGACAAAAAAGATATTTGAGGACATCACCTTGGCCTTTGGGAAACACTGATCAACATTTTTCATAATATTCTAGACCTAACAAAAAATTAATTAGTTGAGAAAATACTTCTCAATAATATCTATTATAATACTACTACTACTATTTCATTCTGCCTTTTTCCACGCAGAAGCCACCCATGTTGATGTTGATGTCTACTCTAATGCAAATTTTATGGTTAAGCAGTCAACACTGATAAGCTCACTGCAATTTTGTACTTGTACAGTGAAGTGTAGAGCCACAGAGCCTCTTCATTATTCTTGTGACCATGGAGCAATCATATCAGAGTATTTCCTTCCATTACAGCAGGCAGGATAGTAATTCAGTTTGAAGGGCCTGATGTGAGATACATATAAAGGGTCTGCCACAGGATGGGGAGTGACTGCTGTTCTGTTTAAAGAAGATGATGCCACCAGTATTCAAGCTAGCAAAATATTAAAGTGATGTTAGTATATTTATGTTTTATATTTGCATTGAGCCTATATTTGGTTGTGTGGATATGTCTCATTGCTCTGACACACAGTGATGATTTCAGTTATGCACTTCCTTAGTACAGAGATTGAAGGCTCGCCAATCTCATTTTTATGCAGTGTCTCTGTAACTGTGCAGTAGAATAACAGACTCTTTGCTCTTGCCAGCAGTAGCTTTCTTTACCTCCTTGTGATTTTAATGCTGAACATGGGCTTTCTTTCATCTGTCATTCTGGTTCTGACCTCCATGTTTGAAAGCTTGTGTTAGGCTGAAGCATCCTCAAGGCGAGACAGTCAATGCCTGCAAGCTCTGCAGCTGTTTTGTGGCTGTGCCTCACCTCAGACTGCTCTGTGGAGTGAAAGGTTGTGGTTTCTGTTTACATTAATATTGCATTGCTAACGTTATCAGTATGGCTATCATAAGCTGAAGTGTCAATTTTCTTCATCACTGTCATGCTACTTAAGATCATCACTCTTACAAGTGTGGCCATATGACTTGGAGCAGGATTTGTAAACATTACATCAACAGAGAGCACTTCTGGACAGGCCCAGTTTAGGGTTGGTAGGAAAATTTCATCAGCTGATGTAAGGTTTAACTGGCCCCCTCCTTAATATCTTCATCATTAAAACGACAGTGAAGATGGCAAAGAGGAAAGACATGCACATAAACACACAGAACTACCAAAAATAATATCCGGTTTTAACTCTTTAATCAGAGTACTTTCTTCAGTCCTGCCATTTCTTCCTGATAATATTGACAAATCAGGGCGGGTCAAAGCAGACTGGAGAAGGGAGAGGCATGCCTTGCCTCTTAAGAAAACAGAATCCAGTACTGCAAACAACATTAATCAAACCCACTGTGAAACACTCTAAAAGGCCTTTGCAGCACTTTCTGAATGTGTGAACGCCACTGGTGGATGGGGTGATTATGGCAGAGTTGGTGGAGGTGTTGTGCTGAAACACTGCTCTAACAAGGTCAGCTGAAGAGATAGGTCTGTGGTTGGGAACAAATTGTAATACAGAAGAGCGGGGAATGAGGGACAAAGAAGCATGGGTAATTTTCCTATAGAGAAAGAAACAGACACAGAGAGGAGTTGATGTCATAGGTGTGAGGTCAGCTAGAGAGGCGGCTCAAAGTCAATAATGCCGTAGAAAAACAAGCAGCGCTTGATTCAAAACAGAGTAATGATGAGGACAGGTCAGGGTCACACAACAGAGGGACAGACGTATATACAATGACACAAGGAGGGAGAGAGATAAAAATGAACATCCAAAAGACAGTCAGGATAAGAGGAAGTGGAGGGATTAAGAGACGAGAAAAGGTTCTGTCTGGGTCCTCTTTGTGTTCTTTATTTCCTTCTGTCAATGTAAAAGAGTCTACATGGCAGCAAGGTGTGGTATGAAAAGTGCACACTAAACAGACAGAGCATAAGGGGCAGATGCACTCAGAGTGAGCATGTGAGAGCAAGATATGCATGGTTCAGGGCTCCCACTGAAGCGGGTATGATCAGGGATGACCGGGCAATGTATCCAGTTTTCTGCATTGTATGTATATGCAGAGACATTTTAAGATAGGAGTAGAAGGACAACAGAGGCAGAAACATCCCAGTCTTTCAGTAGGGACCAAAACAGAACTGAAGAGGTTGAGGTCTGACCAACATAACCAAGCCATAAATGAAAAGAAAGACCATACTTGGAGGAAGTGTGACGTTTCACTCAAGCCAGGCATTAATTCAGCTTCAGTGGTTCATGTTGACCTCGAAAAATAGACCAATGTAATCAGTCCTTAGTTCAAAGAAAATGCGCAAGCTGAAGAAGCCCTGCCCTGCCCCTGTCTTGCTTTGGACCAACTGGCCTTTTTCACAGAAGATATTTTGACTTGACATAACAGGAAAACCACAGGTGTAATTTATAATATAATATTGGCTGCACTCCATTTAGCTTTACTAGTTTCAGAGCCATGTCACTGTATATGCTGGGTGACTGAAGAGGCTTACAGATACATTTACCTACTAACAATATTAATTACACCTGTTGTTTTCCTGCTATTGTCTGTAATTTGCTTGGTTTGTCTTGTTAGACTCCACAGCTGAAAACAGGCTAACTACAGTGTGGCTAGCTGTGATTGTTCCAGTCATGGAAGCCTGTCTAATGTGTACAGTTAAATTATACTTCTAAGATATAAATTTGAGAATGCACACAAACTGGGGTACATGCAGCCCTCATAGAAATTTGCTTATCTGCCTGTATTGTGACTGGACCGGAGCTGGGAGACAAACGTGATGCATCCCAGGCCAAGGCAGCAATGCTGTGCACTGGCATCATCCATTATTAAATAACTTTTTGTGAAGGAAGAAGTGCTAGGTACTGTTACTACTTGTCCCTTTTGTTGCTTTGTTTGCTTAAGCTTGCAGGAAGAGGTTGAGTATGGTGACCTTTTGAGTTGCTGGGTGTTTTTTTTTTTCCCAACAATGTGGTCATGCTATACAGATTGCATTTTTTACCTGGCTGAGATAAGATCACAGTGTGCAGTAATGTGTTTACCTTGTCCAGATTGTTCAGATGCAGATAGATGCAGGTCTTAATGCCTGATGCAAATGAGGCTTTTCAAATGTCCTTTTGTCATTACATATTGTGCCAGGCAGGTGATGAAGTCAGAAAAAAGCACACTAGCTGCCAGATAGTTGCCAGTAAACATAACGTAATAGATTATTGATCTAACAGAGGTCTTTGTGACAAACTGATAAGGAAACACCACACAACAAACAGGTAAAGAAAAGTAAAGTATAAAAACACAAACAGACTCATCACTTAGCTGGTTGCAATATGCATGATAAAGAATCAATGTCTTCAGAGTGTCATTTGTGATATTTCTTCAGCGCTTGGTGATCTAGTGTGATGGACCTCATTGTTACTGTCTGTTTAACTGTGGAACTACTGTTAGTAAGTAAATGACCTGTATACTTACATGCTCTGTCACCTCTGTGTGGGAAGAGCTGTTTCATAAACTACAGGTTGGGACCCAGTATGAGTCATATCTATTTATGTATTCAACCATGGCAAGAGTATTGGGGCTTCTGAGCATGTGTGAGCACCAGGATGAGCTTACATATTCTTTTGCATTACAAAGATCTAATGTGCCTTGACTATACAGCGCATTAGTGAAGCATTAACCTCCTTCTCTATGGTGAGCACTGAAATGCTACCAAAACTGTACATCTAGCTTTTACTCATAGCTGCTTTCTGTAACCTAGTGTCTGTTTTCCAACCATGTGTTAAGATAATTATTTAGGCATTTCTGCGAAATTTGATAGGTGCTCTACCAGGTGAGCTACCAGGTCGTTTCTTAGTGGTTTTTAATAGGTCATGCACCACAGATGAAATACAAAATGAAGTGTGTTTTAGGGTAGGCGTAGCCTACAGAAAGGATTTGCATGGGAGTTTGCAAAACTTGACTCTACTACTGAAGTCAGTCAGTCAGTCAGCCGTCCAATTATTAAAGGTCAGACTACTCTCTCAATCTGGCAATCGTAAACGTTAAAGCTGACTGTCCACTGCTATGTTTCATTTATTCATTATAATCACCTACGGTGTTACATTACCAGAGGTGACACTCCACCACTAGACCCTGATCAATACTGGATGGCTGATACTGTTGGTTGATGATGGCTGATTTAGTGCTCATTTGTTGTGTTGGCACATCGGTATGTTGGGCAAACTATTCACACAATACAACACCCGAGTTGTCAGACTTCTTTTAGGATTAATACACTAGTCTAAATATGGTGTAAAATATTTTGCTACAAGACCAAATGTGATGGATCATTGTTGAAAGTGTGTGTGTGTGTGTGTGTGTTTCTCTCTGTCTATCTCTATCTCTATCTTTATCTCTATCTCTCTATAGCGGGAGTACACACAAAGTGAACTGGTCTGCACTTGTTAAGCTCTGTATTTCACACTGTTTTGGTGCTACTGTAGTGCAGAAAACTGTCTTAGGCTAAAATAATGTGTTAACTGAGTTCATGGTAGTGAATTTTCTCCATCTAGTAAAATAGTTCATGGAATAACTAAATGTTAACCTGATTCCTTTGTTTTTCTGCTGAATCTGTGTTATGACCACTGCAAACATGAATTCCTACTGAATACATTTTTAATGGGAACACATACATATTCCCAATATGTAAGAAAGACTGCATATGAAAAACAAGGGCAGAATGAAAGAGTGCAAGGCAAAAACTCTAAAGCGTGAGGATGTTAAAAGGAGCTGAAGGAAGGAGAGGAGGCCTTGACCCAGGAGGAGTGAGGGAGAGCAACAGATGGCAGGCAGTAGATTAGCCCTCCCTTGCTGTTTTCTGCCCAGTGAGATCATTGAACAGGCCACATTCACAGAAACTACGCATCTCTGTATCACATTCATGTCCTCTTTCCCAAAGCGCATATCAGTAGACAAGTCTGCGATCACTGACCCTAAAAATCACTCGTCAGTCTGTAATTTTAGTACTGCTGCAGTTCCAAACGTGGCTCTGACTCAGATTCTTATTTTCTGGGACGCCAAGCTGTCTCTCTGCTAAAATCCATGATCACTTCCTGTCAACTGACGTTGGACGAGGAAATGCTTGTCTGTGGGTTACCGAGCAGGAAGTGTTGAGCCGAAAGATTGGAATTTCTCTCCTCCCTTTCCTCCTCCGACTACATCATGTGAGTTGGACTGGCTGATGGGAGAGAGATAGTCATCATTGAGGAAGCAGGTGTTCAGCATGCCAGTAATGAAGTTAATATGAAAACCACAGAACCAACATGATGCATGAAATATAATTAAAAATATTTTCAGCTTCGGATTTAATGTTAGATTGCATATATTCATATCAGTTTGAATGAAATGCTTAAAATGTAGTTCTCATAGTACATGTGGCCCTCTGTTTATCTGTCGTGTACTGTGACCTTCGGAAGCAAAAGTTCACACTGCTCATCCCACATCGAAAAATTGTTTCATATCTAAAAAAGGGAGTTTGGTGATGGCTGTAATCCAACAGGCGGGCCAGTGCTGCAGTCACAGATGAGACCTATAAATATGCTCGCAAACCCAGCATGATACTGGTCTTTTGTCAACAAGGAGCCCATATATGGTACATTTAGCCTGTGGACACACAGTCCAGTACGTGTGCAATGTTGTGACCTACCACTAACGTCCTCTTAACCATTAACAACAAAAAAAGCACACAGTAACAGAAAATGTGTTGGAAATTGACAGAAAATACAAAAATATAAAGGGTAATAAATAGCTATCTTGCTGACTAGCCAGCTGGCTCTGTCCCACAATACCACACAGCTGCACACCACTTTGTGAGAAATCTCTGTTGTAAACTGATCAAAATGTATCAAAGAAACATGGAGACAACTCTACCCTTGCACTGAACGTAATCACTTTAAATGTGCAAACCCTAATCTTGCAGAAGATTTCCACACTTGCTTTACAGTGCATGTCCGTGACCCGAGAAGAGCGGTGACAGGAAGGCAAGTTGTGAACCAGTGAGACTGTAGAGTTGCTTCAATCGCAATCTAAACATATTTACAATGAATGAATGAGAACAAAAAACACTTCTTCAAGATGTTTAATTTTTTAAGGCTTCCTGTGGTAGATGAATATTGGTGACAAATAGTTACATGCCAACCACAGAACAAAATTTAAAATTACAATACTGAAGACAAAGCCACCAGTTTCAGATGATGCACAGTGTGTTACAGGGTTTAACAGCAGATGATCACTCAGTGTCTCTCCTATGCTAAAGGATGAACATGAATGCAGCATCGGTAGAGAAGACCATCTAGTATGAACTGCACTGATCTCTGGCCACTATAGAGTCAGTGTGGATAGTATTGGAACGTGTCCCAGTAGTTTAAAAGCTTTAGGACGTTGCCAGAGTGCTCCTGACTGAAGAGAACAGGAGGAGCCCTGTTTGACTCTGCTGACTGACCAGAATCTCTCTCCCTGCCTTTTTGCTCTCCCTCCTCTCAGTGACACCACTGTGCTGTCTTCGCTGCAGTATTGCCTGATGACTGTGCTGTGGCTGTTTGTTTTGCAGATGGCTGCGAGCAGTAGCTGAGGACGCCGCCGCAGCCAGGAGTTTCCCCTCCCTCCCTCTGCCACCTGCAAATATGAATGGTAAGACCACTGCAGATTGTGTGAGTGTGGAGGGGGGGGAAGACCAGAAGTTTATGTGGGTGCGTATTACTCATGTTGTGGGGACATAAATCTGTTTTAACAGTCACACTGTGGGGACTGAAGACTTGGTTTAAGGTTAGGTTTAGGGTTGGGATTAGGCAAGTTATGGTTAGGGTAAGTCTCCAAGTAATCAATGTAAGTTACTGTAATGTCCCCGAAAGTGATGGAAACACAACTGTGGGTGTGTGTGTGTGTGGGGGGGGGGTGCCTGCATGTGCCTGCATGTGCCTGCATGAATGTGCATATAGATTGTGTGTTTTTATGGCCTTCCGGACCTACTGAGGACAACACAGTGCCACTTGTAGTATTAATTGTGCATCTGTCTGAATACACACTGTTCAGTAATGTGTGTCTTACTGTTTCTTCATGTTTATGTAAGGTCCTTCTCTGGACCAGCCTATTTTTAGTACAGTTGTTGTTGTGCTCTGTAGTCGTTTTGAAGTCGACTCCATTCAAGTCACAGAAACTATGTATGTTTTTGATGACAAAGTCAACATTCAATTTACCCTGTCTGCTTGTGGACTGTGGAGCAAAAGCAAATGTGTAGTCAGCCATTGTTGGGTAAATACTTATGAAAGCGTTCTGCCCTTCTGTCTGATCAAAGTGACACATCACCCGCAACGATGTGGTTCATTATCACTTGGTCAATATTGGTGCATTGCCAACTCCTGACTGCCGCTGAGGCTGACTTCAGTATTCTCTCTCATCTCATCTGTGTGTCTTCCTTCCTTTGTTTGTTTACAAGTCATAGAATAGTTCATCTGTCTTTTGTAAAGTATATGATTCTTTGTTTTTGTTCAGGTTTAGGTGTTGTCAATGTGTTATTTACACCAGAAATCCTTCATGTCAGATACATTTACTCATATAAAAAGAGAAAGTGCCACTGCTGATTGGGCAGATATTCATCCAACAATGATGGCAACGTCCTGCATCTGTTGTTCACACTGTCTTTTAAAATTTAATTTCTAGGTGGTCCAAGTGTATGGGCGATCTCTCCAGAGGAGAGGGTCAAACATGATCAGAAGTTTGACACCCTCTCCCCATCAATGGGCTATGTCTCAGGTACTCACACTTAACACACACATCATCACACTGTCTGTTGTTGCAAATCCTTCAGCCTCAAACTGTGTAAACGTCAGTGATTCCTCAATACCACAGTAATACACAGGCACATGTAAATACAAGATGCTATGAAATACACACAAATGTTGTTGACATGCTCTGGTGACCAGGCACATATACACTCAGTAGACACACCTGCAGGCACAAACATACTGTTGTGATGTTTTGTATGCAGACACATTTCAGTTCTGCATGCATGAGAATCTCAATATTGTGTTTCTCTGTTTCTTCCCTTTCTGCAGGGGAGCAGGCAAGGAAGTTTTTCCTCCAATCAGGGCTGCCTGCCTCAGTGTTGGCTGAGATATGGTGAGAAACGCACACACTCTCACATTCACAATCAGGCGTTGAAGCGATGCATTCTTTGGAAGTATGTATAACACACTTTTGATCGCTCTGTTGTCCTCTGTGTTTTCAGGGCTCTTGCAGATATGAATAAAGACGGGAAGATGGACAGGTTGGAGTTTTCCATCGCTATGAAACTCATTAAGCTAAAACTCCAGGGTACATCGCTTCCCTTAGCACTGCCAATCATCATGAAGCAGCCTCCAGTGCCTGCTCCAACCCTCCACAACCCTGCTATGACCAGCCCTGCTTATGGTACAGGATTATTGTTATTGTATACTGTATGTGAACGTTAGTTAGTGAGGAACTTGTCTTTTTCTTAAACACAGAAACATTACAAAAATATCTGTTGATTAAAATATATGAATGCAATACAATCAAGCCTCATTTTGGGATTTTTAACTTTTGACAAGCTAATCTCTAATGTCTGACTCATTGTGTGCGTGTGTGTCCTAGGTATGGGTCCCGTGCCTAACATGTCCGTGATGCCCGGGACAAACCATCCTATATTGACCCCTCTGACCATGGCAACCCCTGGACTCTCACCTTTGACAGCAATGACAGGCCTCCACCCTTTAGTTCCTACACCAACAGGCATGAGCCCCATGATAGCCTCCACCCCCACCAGGCCCCTGATGCCCACCATGGGAAACACCACCCTGCCAAACGGCACCATGGGAATTCTCCAACCAATCCCAGCTGGAGCTTCGGCCACTGGTACAATCCATTTTTTATCCCTAACTCTATATTTATCTTTTTCCTCTCCCCCTATTTCCTCTGCTTTGAGTGACAGTAAGACTGATTGATGAGGGTATCCTGTATGATTAAATACCTTCATCTGTCTTTTCATTATCACTTGCATAATGCATATTTTCTGTTTCTTATAGCATGAAAACTATTGAGGAGGCATGTCCTCCTCTGAGAGTAAATATTGTATGTGTTTTTAGCAGAGTGCAGATGATCAAAAATGTCTTTATTTTGAGGAGAAATAGGGGGGGGAGAAATGAATCCTGGCCTGGTTTTGCAGAGTCAGGACTCTCTGACTCATCTCCTTACAAATAGCCTCCCTGTCCTTGACAGGGTTACAGCAGTGGCTAGATGACACTAAAGGCCTCCCCTTTCTGGAAAAAAAGAAGTAAATAAAGTCTATATGTTGTGGGGAAAGACAGCATTAAAATATTATGGTTGTGTAAGTGGCTGCAATAAAATATATTATATGATTATAGGAGAGTCTGTAATGGATATGTGTTGTGTGCTTTGTGCTGTCAGGCCTTCCTTTCTCTGCATCCTCATACTCCTACTCTGGTGCTCCTGCGGGTATAAATAATGCCTCACCGCTGCTGGACGTAGCATCTAGCAGGTAACAAGCACAAAAAAACGAACACAGAAATTTGGATGCACTAAGCTATTTCCTCTTTTGCACCATCAGGGATTCTTTTAGTGTAAAACCATGTTGGTCTTTCTGATGCTTAGAGCTTGTGTTTTTGTGTCTGCTGTTTGTCTTTCAGCTCCTCTTCCTCCTCCCCCTCTGCGATGTCCCCTGTGGTTACTGGTCCCAGCGACTGGGCTGTGCCACAGGCTTCAAGACTAAAATACAGGCAGCAGTTTAACGGCTTGGATAAACAGATGACCGGCTACCTCACTGGTATGATGTGTGTTCATATGTATATGAACTGTGTGTAGGTCATACAAAACCAAACTATGACTGGAATGCAGGCGTGGATGCTCATGAGAAACAGTCACCGATTTCACAACTGTTGCTTCTGTCTCTCTCTCTGTTAAGCCTCAGCTAACTCTAAGGAAGTGGTGGCTTCGGGTGTGTTCAGATACAGGGACAGTTTCACATACAAACACACACACAAACAAACACAGTATGCATTTGCCTTTTCATTCTGTTACTGTAAGCCTTGCTGGACCTGTTTACTTGAAATACCCACACAGACACTTTAGCCAGACTTGCAGATATTTTCCTGTCAGTGTGACTTTGCAATATGTTCGGTTCAGCACATTATTTAAATTACGTAATTATTTTTCCCCCCAGTTTTTTCTTGGTCCAATCTCTTACTAGATAATCACTTACAGCTCCATACACAAGACACAACATAGACAAATGCTGTCTCTTAAATAAATCTACACCTGTTCTGGTTTCCTGTTGGGACATCAGATGTTTTCACTCTTTTATCACAAACATCAAACCAGTAGTCAGTCTTAGAAACCAACTGTGTTGATGCACGAGACTGCCCTACATCGGGACAAACAGTACCTGTCCTGTGACCTTTTCCTCTCTCCACCGCACCCACATATCTGTGCTATGCACTTGTGTGACATTTGTCACTGTTGTTGCCAGGTCAGCAGGTGAGAGGTGCCATGGCAACCACGATGCTTACTCAGACACAGCTGGCTTCAATCTGGTAAGTGTCTGTGTGTGTACACATTAGGTTTGCACAATATATAATTTCAGCATCCTCATTGCAATGTGCACATGCGCAAAAGTCACATTGCAGAATGTGCAATGTCAAACAAGTCAAAGTGACTCCTAAACAAACCCCTCAACTTCTTTGCTGCTTGATACAAAAGGAAAACTTGCACGGTTCTCATTTTCCAGGACTAAACTACAAGAGAAGTCTGTCCGATGTAACATAATTTACTCCGATTTAAAAGTTCCTGGATACACAGAGTTTGTTGCTAGTGAGTGACACACAGGTACATGTACAGCGAACCACCAATCACAATATTGTTTTTGATCAGGTTATCAAACAACCAAAGCAGGCCCCGCCCCCATTAGTTGTCATCAACAACTTGAAAATGAATGAGGAACAGGACAAAACCACCTAAACGGTAGGTTTGGTTGCAAAAAGAAACTTTGGTAACACTGACTTTGGTGAACCACTCAGGGGTCTGGTGTATAGCTGCTCTTTTGTTTTTATTTGAATAATTTTGTTTAAAATATGTTTTCTGCATTAAAGCTGAAGAAAGGATGGTTTGTACGCAAAAACCGTCTTCAGACTATAATTAAATTTTCAGCTGATTTATTTTTATTTTCTATGCATTTCCCCTCCAAATCACCCCAATAATTCGAGGATGCTTAATTCTTAAATAATGCAACTGAAGTCAACTGTTTTTTTTTATATTACAATACATATCCCATTAAACAAAAATATTGCAATGTCAGTTTTTTCCAATACCGTGCAGCCCTTTTACAAATGTCTTATGATTGCTGCAGTCTTGTGTTAAAGAGCCAGTAAGGAACTTCATTCCAATTGACCTGGTGTGACAATAGGCCGTTGTTTGTCAAGGAACCAAGTTGGTTATTGTAAACTGTAAATCATACTTTTAATACTTTTACTTCTGCTGTGTTTTGTTGTTGTTGTTGTTGTTGTTGTCTGTTTTAACTCCCGAAATCCTTTTTGTATGCAAATGAATCTCAGTCTCATCACATAACAGCATCTTAAGGACAACTTAAGTATGCTTGTATATGGCAGTATATAGATAATGTCCTTGTTTGATGATATTGTCACTATAACTGGACATGTCTTCTTCTCACACATCAGTGGCTGAGAAGATTAGTCACTACACTGACATTAACTATCTGTTCAATAGCCATAACATGATGAAAACAACTGATCAACAGAAAGTTTTGGTCACAGTGAAAACCTTGGTTCTCTAGAGGTGCAAAATATTTCCTAGTTGACTTCAAATACCTTCCCATCCTGTATGAAATTCTAAAGCATTCAATGGTGATACTGTCAGTATAAAATCACGTAAAAACCTTGGACCTCCATTTTGTAATCTTTCCACAGGAATTTAGCTGATGTGGACAAAGACGGCAAGCTAAAAGCTGAGGAGTTTATTCTGGCAATGCATCTTGTGGATGTGGCTAAGACTGGACAGCCACTGCCACTGACGCTGCCAAATGAGCTGGTGCCACCCTCACAAAGGTATGTGGACATACATGACTTAAAAAAAACAGCAACATTGAAATGGACTACATCAATGTATATGTATTTGTAATATATATTTTAATCACATGACAAAATCTGTATTCCAGGGCTGCAGTGAATGGATCCAGCTCCTCTGTCTATGGAGCTCTGACTGATGACTTGGACATTGAACCTCCACAGAAAGCCAAACCTAACTGTCAGTACTAACACTACCAACCCTAAACTGTGTAGCTATGTTTTTCTGCTGCATTATGTTAATTCTTCTAAGCTCTCAATTTTCTCCATTACCACAATGCACTGTCAAGTAATAATATAATAGCCAAAACATGCACATATTGTGATGACACACACAGTAGAGCAGCCAAGTGACTATAAGCAGTGTAGGACAGCACACTTTGGTGTTGGGTTTGTACACACTATCATCTTACACAAAGTTACAAGGCAAGTTGTAGCAGCTAGAATTAAAGGTTATATCAAGCACAGCTAAATGCTATTTAAAATCATTATTTGTCAGAGGCAGTGCTGGAACTGCAAGTTAGTTTTAAATGTATTCGCATTTCTTTTTGTGTCTGTCCATAATTATCCTTTTCAAACACAAGCTCAAGTAAAGAATTAGTTATTTGTCAAATAAATAATAATTTTCACAATAATTTTAAATGGATACATTCATTTTATCCAAAACTTAAGTTTGTGTCCACATTCCAGTGTCTGTTGGGCACATTTGCAATTTTAATACTTTAAAGGAGTTCATTAGGAGTATGTTTAAAATATTTACTTATATTTTATGTAGTATTCTCATTTATTTACTTATGTACTTCTAAATAAAGTAAATACTTGCAGAATTTGACTGTACACTCTAATCAACGTCAAGTGCACCAACACTGCATTCATAAAAACGTTTTGTCTATCTGCAGTTTCGTTTGAGGATAAATTCAAAGCAAACCTTGAACGAGGGAACGCAGAACTGGAGAAAAGACGACTGGCTCTGCTGGAGGCCGAGAGGAGGGAGCTGGAGCGGCGCGCTCAGAAGGAGAGAGAGGAGCAAGAGAGGAGAGAGAGGGAGGCTCGGGAGGCCGAGGAGAAGAGACGGAAAGAGGAGGAGAGGAGGCTGGAGCGGCAGAGGGAGCTGGAGAGGCAGAGAGAAGAAGAGCGACAGCGAGAGATAGAGAGAAAAGAGGTGACTGAGCACGTTACAGCTCTCTGAATGACTGTACCATATAAACGGTTCTTTACACTTCTGTGTCCTATGTGGGTTCATTTCAGGCTGCACAGCGGGAGCTTGAGCGTCAGAGGAAGGAAGAGATGGAGAGGAGGCGGCGAGGAGAGCTTCAGATAAAGAAGGAGCAGGAGCAGGATGATATCATTAGATTGAAAGCTAAGAAAAAGAATCTGGAGATGGAGCTGGAGGCTGTGGTGAGCGGCAAAGAGACATTGTAGTGGTTTATTCCAGCATATCACATGCATGCAGAGATATTGTAATCATAAATTGTTCGTCCAGCCATCTCTCACCCATCATCTCTCTGTCCTTCTGTTTTTCTCTACCTCAGGGTAACAAGCATCGTCAGATCTCAGACCGGCTGCATGACTTTCAGAACAAGAAGAAGCTTCACAAGACTGAGCTGGATCTGACCAATCAAAGGATAGAGACACGCCAGCATGACATTAACAACCTGCAGAAACAGCTAGAGGTGTGTGTGCCCCCTGTTGTTTTTTACACTACACACAAAACAATATATTACAGTGGCAAAGTAGCCATGAAAGTTATTAATGGTTATAACATTTTGTGTTGCATAAAGGTTTTCCTAAATATTTTCCCCCAATGACGCATTTTATGTTGCTTCTGATGCATTTCCTCTCGGTCAGGAGTTCCAGAGGAAGTTGTCCCAGCTGACTCCGGAGCAGAAGAGACTGACCGAGAAACTCAGGAACATGGCCCTGAATAACCTGTCAGGTTAGTACTGATGGATGAATTGACAGAACTAAGGTGCAACAACATATTCCAGCAGCACTGATGGATGGATGGACAAATAGGCTGTTGGGTACATGTTAGATAAAAGAACATGACAAATTTGGTAGTAATTTTACAGTAAATTAGCAAATAATATGGAATAATTTAACTGAATCCAACAAACCACTGCAACAAATTGAAAAAAAATCTTATTACAGATGTTTGCCGGGTGCATGAGAAACAAATGAATGAGAATATAACTTTTTTTCTCCACTGGGATGATCCCAGCTTGTGTTAACTGTGTTTGATCTGTTTGTAGTGTCGACCATGTCCACCCTGAAGGTGGGTGTTACAGAGAAAAAAGGGAAATGTAGGAATCTGCAAGAGCAGCTGAAAACTCTTGAGAAAGACACTGCTGCCAAACTGGCTGAGATGGACCAGTATAACAAAGACATGCAGGTAATAATTAAATACAGTAAGTATAACAACAATAGAATAGCTGAACATGGCATCAGTTAAAATAACATTTTGCATTTCACATTCATACTGAGCCTGTTTTATCCAGGAATAACATGGACCATGTGAATAGGTTTGCTTATATTTTAAAAAAGTCTTAAATCATATCAAATCATATTTTAATCATGTTTAAACTTAAGGGCTTTTAAAGTTGTTTTGTTAAGCAAAATACTTCATCAGAAACTCGTACTGTCGTTTTTTTATTAGTTCGTTCATGCTCTCATTTTGTCACGATTCTCCTTTCAATATGCTGGGCTGTGTGAGATGTGCTTTATGTTTTAATAATCCTCTGCTGGATCTAGTGAGGACCTTACCAAGCTGGGCAGACTGTAAAACCTTTAATCACGGCAGATAATGTGAAATGCCTTTTCATTTAATAGTGCCAGTAAGCGATGGGGCTGTGTCTCTGGCACAATTTTACTTGTGCTGCTGTTACAAATATCATTCTTTACTTGTTAATGTCTGACAAGTCAAAATGTCCACCACGAGGAAGAAATCTTAATTTTGACTCAGTGAAACTTGCAGAAGTGTGTACTCAGTGTACTCTTTCAATAGCCCCCACAGCTTTAGACATTCACATCGGAGCTTGAGTGACTTGCAGAGGTGCAGTAGTTTGAAGGGAAGGTGGACCATTTACTTTGTCCAGCGTGATTCTTCCAGCCAATTTGCCTGTTTCCACAAATATTACTTACATACTATTGCAGCTTGTCCCTTTACGCCTCTTTTCTGTCCTCATCCTTTCCATCATAACCTTCTTCTTTTCCATCTGATACCGATATCATCCCTTTTTCATCTTTAACTGTTTTTCTTTCCTCTTCCCTTCTTCTCTTTTGGAGATGATCTTATCTTTCTTCTTTTCTTTTTCCAATGCTGGATTCGTTTCCCCTTTTCTCCCCTCTGTTCCTCCTTCCTTTCTCTTCCATCTTATCCCTTGTCCCCAACCTTACAGTTTGTGGGTGCTGAGGACTCTATGCTTCAGGCTGTCTTCTGTCTGCTGGCCTGCCTCCGTAACCTCTTCTACCTACTAAAGGTTTTCGCTTTAGGTCTCTTTATTGTTCTCGTCTTTTTATCGCACCTCTGCTCTTTTCTATTGGCAGTTGTTCTCCTCATATTTCTTCATCATTTTGACATCTTGTGTCTGTGCTGTTTTAGCTTCCCTGGCTTTTATTCTTACATTTTAACATACTTCTCTTTTTTTCTTTCTTCTTTCTGTTTCTGTTTGTGCATGCTGTGTGTGTTTAAACCTTATCCTTTATCTATCATTCTTTAATCCAGTCACAATCAAGCATGTCTTTTGTATGCATCAGGAACTGAGAGAGAGCCAGAAAAAACAGCAGGCAGAGCTAGAGAGACTACGGAGCATCAAAGAGGATAAACGGCGTGAGCTGATTCGAAAGAAGCAGCAGGAAGAGGAGAGGAGGAAGAGGGAGGAGGAGAGGAGACTGGAGGAGGAGAAGAGAAGGAGGGAGGAGGAGGAAGCTCAGAGGTATTTCACGTTCACACAGACTTATTTATTTATTAGACTTAATAATACCCATGTGTCAAGTGTCTTAAAAGCTTAAAAATAGTACCAGCTCTAAAATGTCCATTCAAACTAAAACGGTGTACTTCTGAAATAAGGTAAATCTTTGCTTTCCCTGCTTTATTCTCAGGCGTATAAAGATGGAAAAAGAGAGGCAGCAGCAGGAGAAGTTGAGGAGGGAGGAAGAGGAGCGTCAAAGGAGGCTTCAGGAGGAGAGAGAGGCTAAAAGGAGGGAGGAGGAGGAGAAAGAGAGACAAGCTCTCATCCAGGCTGCCAAGGAGCAGGTTGAACGAGAGCTCAGAGCAAAAGAGGAGGCTGAGCGGAAGAGGAGAGAAGCAGAGGAGAGGAAGAAAAGAGAAGAGGAGGAGCGGCAAAAGCAAGCAGAGAGACGGAGGCAGGAGGAGGAGAGGAGAAAGCTTGAGGAAGAGAGGAGGCAGCTTGAGGAAGAAAGGAGGAAACTAGAGGAAGAGAGGAGGAAAGAGGAGAAGAGACGGAAGGAAGAAGAGGAGGAGCGACGCAGCATAGAGGAAGAGAGGAAGAGGTTAGAAGAGGAGCGGAGAGAAGAGGAGCGCAGAAGAGAGAGGGATGAGGAGGAGAGGAGGAAACAGAGGGCGGCCCTTGCCGCCTTCCGAGATGAGGAGGAGAGGAAAAAGCGAGATGAGGAGGAGAGGAGAAAGAGAGATGAAGACAGGAGGAAGCTTCAGCAGCAGCGGCTGGAGGAGGAGAGGAGGAAGCTTGAGGAGGAAAGAAAGAGGGTAGAAGAGGAGAGAAAGAGAAAGGAGGAGGAAGAGGAGCGGAGGAAAGCTGAGGAAGAGAGAAGGGAGAAAGAGGTGGCGTCTCGACTGCAGCCGCCGCAGCAGCAGCAGCTGCAGGCGAGTGGAAGAGGGAAGATGGATATTCAGGAGAAACTGACGGCTCTGCTGAGAGGACTGGAGGAGAGGAAGGGTAAGACACATGTCTTTGTGTTTTTACATACTTCTCTGTAGTTATTTCCTGCCTTCAGTGTGTATTAAAACCACATTATGATCCCTGATGTGCTTTAGGGGGGCAACCCAGGGCCACACAACACAGGAAGTCAGCGGCTCTCACGTCCTTCAAAGCGCTCTACCCGTTTACTGAACGAAATAATGAAGAGCTCAGTTTTAATGCAGGCGATATCATCGAGGTATGGTTGAAGATCCTTTCTGATAAGGGCTTGACAAAAGATCCAGCTGCAACAGATTAACAGAATATTCTTGTTAAAATGTTTCTCTCTTCTTCTCTTCCGCACTCTTTGACTTTTGTTCCTCTTTATCTTTCTCAAACTTTCCTGTCTCCGGTAAGGTTGATGAGACGGCAGAGCGGGAGGAGGGTTGGCTGTACGGCAGCAGACAGGGGAAGATGGGCTGGTTCCCAGAGAGCTATGTCGAGAAAGTGGGCCAATCAGACGCAGCTAATAGTACTGCTGCTGCCCCCCCTAAAGTGCCTCTCCAGTCACAGCTTTCCAGTGCTCTTGACTCTGTCAAGGCAGCAGGCACGAAGTCTGCCTTCACACCAACGCACTTTCCAAACCCTGCTCCCTCTGAAACACAGGGACAGGTAAGAGGTTTACAGAATGTAGCACCTTAAACAACAGATCTGCCTCATGTACTGACTGTACTGCCTCTGTTAGCAGGGGGTGGGTAACCTGTTGGCACAAGCCCTGTGTTCATGGACAGCAAAGACGGACAACCATCTGAACTTCAATAAGGATGATGTCATTCAGGTGTTGGAGCAGCAGGAGTACTGGTGGCTCGGAGAGCTGAACGGTGAACGGGGCTGGTTCCCCAAGACATATGTGACACTGCTGGCAGAAGAAGAGAGTTCAGAGTAAGTCTTCATGCACGCATATTTCTTCCCTATAATTAAACTAATGGGAGGACAGTGGCTTTGTCTCTTCGTTAAATTTTACATTTTCCTTGGAGCTCTTTCTGGGGACCTCACTTGTAAAGTCAAACAACTCATTAAGGCAAATTACTGATTTAACTGGCAAATCACCTGTACTGACTTGTAACTGATACATGCACAGCTGTGTACTTCACTTCCATTCAATTCCTCAGATGTACTTTAAACCTGAATAGGCTGAGGTTGCACAGTGATTGCTGAATTATAAAAAAGGTTGCAGTTTGTGTGAGGCACGCCAATTTGAGAATTATTGTTTTTTTTTAAATTTTCTTCAGTTTCAAAGTAATCCACTGATAGCCGTCTCTACATTTGTCCATTGCAAACAGGAAATGCTTATTTGGCATACTTTTACTGTTTCCACTATACCTTAATGTGAACAAATTTAGGCTAAAAAATATGGGGTTCAAGTTGTGGCCTACAGCTAACTTACTGACTCCATGGCCATGGCGTAAAGGGTTTTGTCTGAAGGTGGGGCGGACAATGTCACAAACCTCTGAAGTCCACTTTCTCCTCGTACATAAAATCAACCAAAAAACACCACTTGCATGTGCCCATTAGTCATGAGTATATCTGTTATATTTCATTTGTAAACACGTACACACCAGTCAGTTGCCTGAAGCACATACCTTGCCGTTGTGATGTTTTTTATCACAGGGTAAATCAGTGAAAACATGCGAGTATGTCTAAAGGTGAGGTAACTGCTCTGGTATGTAAGGTATTTAGGTTACAGACGTTTCTCTGATGAGGAATCTGCTGTGTTATTCGTGTCACACACACTTACAAATTGTGAAAAGGAATAGGAGCCTGAAGGTGAAGATCTTGATTTACCGGTCAGTCCAAGTACATGTTTCAACCCTCACCTCTGATCATGTGGTTTGGCTACTGAGGACCCCAGAGAAGAATCCCTGCTCCTTTTTGTATTGGATTGTATTGAAAGCCAATTTAAGTGTTTGGGGCCTTTAGAATATTGTGTCTACTGGTAGTCCTAGCACATTCAACTCATAGACCTCAGGGCAGACCCAGTCCATGCAGCACAGATTGATACCCAAATCTGGCTTAACAGGATAGTTTGGAATTTCTGAACTGGGGCTATATGAGGTACATATAGAATATTTTCAGCACTTTACCTTGTCGTCAGACAGCCATTTACTTTTGAACTTCTTTTTCTCAACCGTAGAACTTCTTTTTCCCACACATCTTGGCTGCGCACTTAATAAAGGAAATGGCTCTCTCACAGCAAGGTAAAGTCCTAAAACATTCTAAATACAGTGTACACTTCAACTGATATTGATATTTTTCGCTGGGCCTTCATTTAGGTAGTTAAAATACATTTTACTGTTGACCCCGTCCACAGCAGTACATTGCTTAGCTTCTGTAAACAAATCTCTGTTTCTCTAGACTGGGGACGTGCCATCCGTCACCTATGGCAGGTCAAATATTGACTATGGATATGTACCTCATACAGTCCCACTTCAAAAAACCTAAACTATCATCCCCAGGAGGAGCTGGAAGGCATGGCTGGGGAGAAATTATTTGGTAGTACTTTGCTTATATAGTTTTCTGCTTGCCTCTGTGAACCAAATCATAATCAGCTTTATTGCCAGGTATAACATATATATATATATAGACACTATAAACAAAACAGACAGATTAAGACAATAGTGCAATGAGCAGAGTGCAAAGGATTCAGAAGTACATTATTACTATTATTGTTATTATTTTGTACATGTCAGAGGAGGATGTGATATAGAGGTGCACATACACATACATGCACACATGTACACAGTGTGATGAGTCCAAAGAACGCTGGAATAAATGTGTTATGTACATGATGTAGGTGGATTGGTATTCTGTATATACAATATAAACAGTATGAACAGCTCTTAAATAGAGAATGATATAAATAAATAAATAAATAAATACTAAGTGGTAACTAGTTAACAGGTGGCTGATTAGAGACAGAGTTACTGGGTTATTGCACAGAAGTTGTTCCTGACACTGTGAGATTGCTGTTCATCGGATGGCTTGTGGGAAGAAACTGTTCCTGAGTCTCTTGGTTTTGGCGTACTGTGCTCTGTAGCGCCTACCAGAGCGAAGAAGCTGGAATAGGTTGTGTCCGGGGTTAGATGGATCTGCAGTGATGTTTCCTGTCCGTTTCCTGACTCTGGAAATGTATAAGTCCTGAATGGAGGGCAGGTTGGCACTGATGATCTTTTTTGCAGTCCTGACTGTCCGTTGTAGTCTGTCCCTGTCCTTTTTGGTGGCAGATCCAAACCAGCCAGTGATGGACGTGCAGAGAACAGACTGGATGATGGCTGTGTAAAAGTGGATCAGCAGCTCCTTAGGCAGATTGAGCTTCCTGAGCTGGCGCAGGAAGTACATCCTCTCCTTCTTGATGATGGTGTCAGTGTTGGGCTCCCACTTTAGGTCCTGGGATATAGTGGATCCGAGAAACCTGAAGGATTCCACAGTAGACACAGGGCTGTTGAGTATGATGATGGGGGGCAGAGTAGAGGGGGCTCCTCCTGAAGTCCACGATGATCTCCACAGTTGTGAGCGTGTTAAGCTTCAGGTTCTTCTGACCGCACTGATCAATCTCCAGTCAGTAGACCGACTCATCACCGTCCCGGATGAGGCTGATGACCGTTGTGTCGTCAGCGAACTTCAGGAGTTTGACAGATGGGTCTGTTTAGGTGCAGTCATTGGTGTGGAGGGAGAAGAGCAGGTGGAGAACACGCTCCCCTGGGTGGCGCCAGTGCTAATAGTCCGGGTGCTGGATGTGATGTTTCCCAGTCTCACCTGCTGACTCCTTTCAGTCAGTATGTTTGTGATCCACTGACAGGTGGAAGCTGGCACAGTGAGCTGGGTGAGTTTGGTGCTGACGATGTCCAGGATGATGGTGTTGAACGCCGAGCTGAAGTCCATAAACAGGATCCTTGTGTATCTCCCTGGAAAGTCAAGGTGTTGCACGATGTGATGCAGACCCAAGTTGACTGCATCATCCAATGACCTGTTAGCCCTGTGCAAACTGCAGGGGTCCAACAAGAGGCCTGTAATGTCCTTCAGGTGGCCCAACACCAGTCTTTCAAAGGACTTCATGACTACATATGTCAGGGCGACAGGCCTGTAGTCATTTAATCCGGAGATGGAGGGTTTTTTGGGGACCAGGATGATTGTGGAGCGTTTGAAGCAGGAGGGAACTTCACACAGCTCCAGTGATCTGTTCAAGATTTGTGTGAAGATGGGGGCCAGCTGGTCTACACAGATTTTTAGTAAGACACCGTTGGAGGCTAGGAGCCTTCCTGATCAGGTGAGGGGTCGGAGAAGGGGGGGTGAGAGCACGGCAGTCGGGGAAGGTCACTGTTTGAAGATGGTGTTGCAGCGGGGGAGAGGTGTGACTGTGGGCTTCTCAAACCAACAGTAGAAACCATTCAGCTCATCAGCCAGTCGTTGAGTAGCAGCAGAGTTGGGGGATGGTCTCCTGTAGTTAGTGTCTGCAGGCCTTTTCACACTGACACAGGGTCGCTGGCGGTGAAGCTTTTTCCTAGCTTTCCAGCATAGCACCTCTTTGCTGCTTTGATCACTTTAGTCAGTGTCAAGTCAGATAAAAATGGAATACATGAATAAATGTCTTTCTGTATTTACAGCTTGAAGAACCCCCCTCCTGATGCTTCAGAGCCTAGCGACAGCCTGCAGCTTGAAGGTACAGTAATATTTCCTCTGAGATATCACCCTCATGTGGTTCAGTTAATATTTGATATTCATACAGTACATACATTTGTTTTAACATTTTTATGGGACAGACATGGCATTTTGTTTTAGTTTTACCTTGACTTGAATTATCTGTTGTGTCTCAGGTTCACAGTATAATCTGTATTTTTCTCAAAATCAAAAAGTGTGCCTGTTTATGTATGTTTACCTTTCCAGATAAAGTTGAGACTCTCCTGACTACAGTATTGTGGGGTTCAGTTTACCTTAACAGCAACTTGTTTAACTGGAGCCTCATCTGCAGTGCCATTAATTTATGTTAATTTTATCTGCTTCTTTTCCAGAATACATCGCATTGTACACCTACGAGTCTCCAGAGCCTGGTGATCTGACGTTTAGAGAGGGAGATGTGATATTGGTGAGCAAGAGAGAGGGAGAGTGGTGGAACGGCTCTATAGGCGACTGCACAGGCCTCTTCCCCAGCAACTACGTCAAGCCTAAAGAGACTGATGTAAGAGTGCTCACCACATATAGGATGGGAAAACTTTGTTTTTCTCCCTGTAGATTTCTAATGAGGATACTATTTCATTTCTTTTTTTCAGACATCAAGCATATCTGGAAAGAAGAAGCAAGGTAAGCTCACAGTTGGCTTTTTTCTCCTGGTTTTTGCATTTTACTTAAATTTAAAGTTACATTTTTGACTTTTTGTGTGCCCAGAGATTGCCCAGGTGGTTAGTGCCCACTCCTCTACCAGCCCCGAACAGCTCAGTCTGGAAAATGGCCAGCTCATCGTCATCCTCAGCAAGAACGCCTCTGGCTGGTGGCTTGGAGAGCTCCAGGTCAGTGTTCAACTGCAGTTCAAACTAATAGTATTAAG
The DNA here is from genome assembly GCA_024633595.2 of Lepomis macrochirus. NCBI lineage: Eukaryota > Metazoa > Chordata > Actinopteri > Centrarchiformes > Centrarchidae > Lepomis > Lepomis macrochirus. The sequence continues at coordinate 17,046,290 of JALXJV020000006.1, forward strand.
CTGCAGTCAGGAGGCTGCAGTTACAGGACCCCAGCAATCCTGGGACAGCTACATGCTACTCGTTCAAACCTGCTTGTCCTTCAGTACTGTACAGTAGACCACAGAGGGTCTGTAATTCATCTCCACTCAACTCTGTTGCCCTTCAACATCGCTGGAGGTTTCAGTTTGAAACTCATTGTCCACATTTTGTTTTTGTTTTCTGACTGTAGGCTCGTGGTAAAAAGCGTCAGAAGGGCTGGTTCCGTGCTTCACATGTCAAAATATTAGGATCCAACAGCGGCAAGTCCACACCAGCACCCCAGCCAGGTAAGACACACACACACTTCTGCAAGTCAGGTGAAGGCCAAAGGTGAAGAGTTACAAAGTAAACTACATAAATAAAATAATGGTGTGGTAAAATAACAGTGTAATTCACAAATACACACTCTGTTCTCTCTTCTCTCAGTCTGTCAGGTGATAGCCATATATGACTACACAGCCGCCAACGGGGACGAGATGAGTTTCTCCAAAGGTCAGCTGATTAACGTTTTAGACAAGAACAACCCTGATTGGTGGAAAGGAGAGATCAACGGGACCATTGGTCTGTTTCCCACCAATTATGTTAAGTTGACCACAGCGGATTGTGACCCCAGCCAGCAGTGTAAGTAAATCCCTTAAACATATCATGACTATGAATTACAGAGATATGCATGTTTTAAAACACAGAGATGCTCCTCTTCCATGTTGCTTCACGTCGCTGTGACTAACTAAAACTTATCCTTTGTTCATGCCTGCAACGACCATCTACCATGATAAATATTTTTTTCATCCACCCATCTCTTCATTTGTATATTTTCTCTTCTCACTGACAGTTTCACCTTTTCCCTGTTTTTCCCACTTCCTCCCTCCTCCAATCTATATTTCTCCTTCCTCATCTCCCTGTTTCCTCGGCTTCTGTCTCTTTCTTCTTCTAGGGTGGTAGAAAGTCCTCTTCCTCCTCCTCCTCTTCCTCTTCTACTCCTGACTTCAGAGAGACCCGCTATTGCACACTGCTTTGAAGGGGTGGAGTGTCTGGACCCCCTATCTACTAACTTCTCCCACTGAGTGTGTGTGTGTGTGTGTGCGTGTGCATGTGTGTGTGTGCATGAAATACAGAGTAAACAAATGTGTGATAGAGGAAACAGTGAAAACAGGTTTTGTGTTGCCTGTGAAAGAATCAGCACCTGAGATAACTTTCTTCTCTCTCAGTGCTGATTCTGTGAGATGTTAAAGCCTCTGTGCCTTTTGTGATTTCCTTCCCTCCTTGTTTTAATGTGAACTGATGATGCTAAATCATGATGTAACTGATCAGAAGCAGAGGGATAGTGAGTCTCTCTGAGGCCTGTCCCTCTTTCCTTTTGTTTCTCTTCACAAGACATTTCAGTTTCCCCCTTTTTTTAAAACTTTTTTTTTTCCCATTCTTACTCTGCAATTTTAGAGTTCAGCTCACACAGAGCCCACTATTTCCCTGTGTCTCTCCTGAGCTGTCACTTTACGACCGTTGCTCTTTATACTTAAAATTAATACAATACTAACCTCTAAGCCTGTGGGTATTTTGAAAGATAATGGACCCACCCATCCTTCATTTGTCTTAAAATACTTGAAACAAAGCCTGAAGTGGCAGCATGACTTTTTTTAATCATCAAAGAAACATGTTCAGGAAGTAGGAAAGTAAAAGATGTGTTCAGGACTTAAGTAGAAACTTGAGTGTAGAGTATGTTTAAAATAAAACATTTGGTAGATCTCTACCAGACAGATGTTTGAAGATGTAGCATTAAACTTCTTGTCCTTTGCTTTCACCTCTGTAACATTTTGCAGTGAACCTTTTTGATTTTAAAATCAAAGGCCTTAGAAAACTTTCCGTTTAGGATATTTTGGGCCTGAAATGGTACAAGCAGAAGTTGTCTTATACATTTAAAAGCCATAATTGGGTCAGCTGTTCATCACTGACAGAAGGAACATACAATGGATACAATGGATTGACTCTTCACCATATGGCTAACTGTTTCAGAGCCACACACAAACATAAACTTTGCCTCCGGGATGATAATATAACTGCTGCTGCACCTTATATTAACTGGCTGCTGCTCTGAATGTTTTTGTTTGTGCAGAAAGTGACTGCATGATGTTTATTGTCAGGACTGTGGATATCATTCAGGTCGACAAGTGTTAAAAAACAAATCTATGCAACTTCAGATGAGGTGACTCCGGGGCCTAGTCTGATGAATACTGACGTGCACTGACATCTGATACAATACATTTCAGATGTCTTTAGTGCAATACCATCAAATTCACTGTTATGATGATGAACCATAATGTAAGGAAAGCAAATTGTCACAAATTTTTCTTTCATTTAATTCAGAGGAGACTCAGTTTAACACAAACGTCCCAAAGATTTGTGAAAGCCTGCAGTAAAATCAGGTGAACCACACTGACAGAAAGCAGCATAGCAGCAGAGGCTGTTAGCACAACTGATTTGACAATATATTTAGAACATTTCTGGTACAAGATGGTGTAACTATTTTTAAAGACGTGTCTTAATATATTTTCTGATTCTGAAATAAAACTGAAAAAAATAAAGATTGGTTTGAGATGACAGAAGTGTTTTGTTATTGTTAAAGTAAATCGTGTGTGCGTGCGTGTGTGTGTGTTAACAGTGTTTATATTGTCAACACAATACCCACGATTAAGATGGACAGAGATACAGTATGTGAACAACCTTTTCAACTGTTTTAGTAACCTGAGTTCATCTTAATACAGAGTCAAATATGTGTCGTTCTCCAAATTAGACCCCTCTTTTTTGTCTAAACTGTGACAATATCAAGTATCAGATCTGGACATTCTCTAAGAAAATATTACCAATTTTTCAGGCTTATTTTAGTGGCAGAATTCACTGAAAAGCTTCCCCTCTGAACATACTTCAAAGGGCGAGAAAGAAAGAATCCCCCTTCCTGTTTTGGTACAAACAGATTTGGTCTAGGAGATTTTTTTAGTCTGATGCCAGCAACGACAAGATAACAGCACAGAAGAAGAAAGAGAGAACAAGTCGGACTTTAAGCAAACGCTACAGCAGACAGAGAGCTAAATAAAATACTGAGGGAGACTGAATGAGCCATGACTTTACCGAGCCGTTTTAATTTTCTAAACATTTGGGATGAGACAGACGATGAGGGTGAAGGAAGAGAAGGGTCAGTGAGTGAGCAACAGTCAGCTAGTGTGGGACCCTCAGAATGGGCTAATGGCCACCCTATATCAGGTAAGTTTTTGTGTGTCTGGGTGTGTAATTTATGTATGCTAATCGAGAATACAGTCTTATGTTTCCCTTGCCGTCTATCCTTTTTTTCTTCCTCTTTCCTTTCTGAAAGCTTCAGTAATGTGCAAATAGACTTGGGAAAGGGGTCAACAGCAGCACCATCACCATTTTGTCCAAATGTCCAGTAGGAGGCAGTAAAGTCAGTGCTAAGGTGTTGCTGTGGGTTAACTGGTGGTTTGGTGTTGCTGATGTGGCCGCACTAGTTGAATCGTGTTTGTACAAGTAATACAAACCTCCCCTTGTGTGTTCCTCCTCTCCTGCAGGGTGTGCAGACCTGAACAGTCTGGACTCCATGAGCCCCATGGAGAAGAAGAGACAGGGTTACATCCATGAGCTGATAGAGACTGAGGAAAAATATGTGGAAGACTTGCAGATAGTGCTGGAGGTAATGGACATGTGTCCTCCTGAATAATCCATGTGCAAACATAAATTATACAGTAAATTGACCAGTACAATTACATGCTGTTAATTTATGAGAAAAAGATCTGTCAGGATGTCTGCATGATCTCCTGACTTTTTCTTTCAGTGTAATGTCTTTATACATGTGTCTGTGTGTCTTTGTGTAGGTTTTTCATAAGCCTATGTCAGAGTCAGGTCGCATGAAGGATGGAGAGATGGCCATGATCTTTGTGAACTGGAAGGAACTGCTTGCCTGCAACACTAAACTCCTCAAGTAAATATCTCATGGGCTGAGTGAAGTGGGGACAGTCAGACTGAGAGTGATTAAAATGATAAATAAGTGCAGCTATTTTAATGTTGCATCTATGTGAATCTATGTGTGTAAATAAATAAATAAGAATACAGCACTGCTTGTGTTTACATATGTGCATTTATGTGCAGGGCGCTACGTGTTCGTAAGAAGATGGGTGGTGAGAACATGCCAGTGCAGATGATCGGCGATATCCTGGCCATGGAGCTGCCCCACATGCAGCCCTACATCCGCTTCTGCTCCTGCCAGATCAATGGAGCCACGCTGCTCCAGATTCGCATCGACAGCGAACCAGACTTCAAGAACTTCCTCAAGGTAGGAGAGTGAGCAAGGAAAGGAAGTAATGGTGTAGGTAATAAACACAGAGGGAAAGAATAATAATGACGGTGGAGTGAAGGTGTCTGTAAGTCTGCACCAACGGAAAAATGTAAATTATCTTATTTTAAGGTCTGCATTGTGCTTAAACCCTTTACTCTTTTTAATATCTGCTTTACTTGTTCCAGTTTTACTTTGTGTCATCAGTTCTTTTCTGTTGTTGTTTTCCTTATCTTCCCTTCTCCACCTCCGTTTAAGTTGGCCTAAAATCATTCTCATTCTGTATTTTACAAACCAGATATTCTGCAGTCATACATACATTAGTAGAACATAATAATAATTTAGCACTTTTCAAAACCAAGTGACAAAGTGCATATTTTCTTTTTTAACATGATTCCTAAAGTGTCTTGTATTCCCATCAGAAAATTGCCACAGACTACAGGTGTAAAGGCATGCCACTGTCCAGCTTCCTGCTGAAACCCATGCAGAGGATCACACGCTACCCGCTGCACATCAAAAACGTAGGCCACTGTGTTCATGAGCGTGTCTGTGTTTGAACTCCTCATTAAGTAGTTCACATACTGACTTTACTGTGTGTAATTAGGAATAAAAAAATGTTTTGCCTTTGTGGGTGTAAATAACTTGTGTGTGTTTAGATCCTGGAGTGCACCGCAGAGGGCCATGCTGACCGAGGTCCTCTGAAAGAGGCTCTGGAGAGGGCGGAAGAACTTTGTCAACAGGTTTGTTTTTTTTATTGATTCCCTCATCTAAGCAATTTTTCCATATGAATGTTTCTCTACTGAGTAATTCTGTTAAACAGGTGAACGAGGGCGTGAGAGAAAAGGAGAACTCTGACAGACTGGAATGGATTCAGACCCACGTTCAGTGTGATGGCGCTGTAGAGGTATAGCAATTAGTAAATAACTAGCAGCTTGTTATGAATTAATTTCATTCTTTATAGATTCAATGAATTCAGTGTTTGCTTGAGCATCTTATAAAAAGAATCTGCATTGCTCAGATAAACAACAATTTTCCATACTAGCTCATTCTAAAGAACATATGAAAGATCTTTCTAAATGTTCCTCCTCTCAACAGAACATGGCCTTTAATTCTCTTACCAACTGTTTGGGCCCCAGGAAACTGCTCCACAGCGGCAAGGTGAGTTAAAGTGCAAGGTGTCTGAAAATCTGGAAACCAGAGTCGGTGAACTTGTGGTTGTCTTTTATATTCTACAAAAAAAAAATAAGAAATTGAATCTATCTGAATGAATACTTTTTAATCTAAAAAGTTAAAGAGATCAGACAGATTGGAGAGTACAGAGAGATGAAATGTGCAACATTACTGGGTCAGAACTCAGGATGTAGTCACATGCTATAAGCCTCGGACCACAGAGTAAAACAGAGAGAGATCAGTGAAATGGTTTGTCTGAGCAGAAACCCAACAGAAGGATCTCAGGCGGTTACAGTATATAAACTTGAGGACTTGAGGATTAAATGTCTTCTGATGCTGAACAGTCGACTGAAGTACCACCATCACCACTGAGCAACTTAAATGATTTTATAGAAGTGAAAAGGTCAAATATACTGAACAAAATTATAAACGCAACACTTGTTTTTTCCCCCATTCATCGTGAACTCAAAGATCTAAGACTTTCTCTATGTACACTAAAGGCTAACTTCTCTCAAATAGTGTTCACAAATCTGTCAAAATCTGTGTTAGTGAGCACCTTTCCTTTGCCGAGATAATCCCTCCACCTCAGAGGTGTGGCATATCAAGATGCTGATCAGACAGCGTGGGTATTGCACAGGTGTGCTTTAGGCTGGCCACAATAAAAGGCCACCCAAAATATATTTTTGTAATCAAAGTGTATGTAAATAATATGATACATCAATATATCACTTGTTGCTTTTCAGATGTACAAGGTAAAGAGCAACAAAGAACTCTGGGCTTTCCTCTTCAACGACTTTCTGCTTCTGACTCATGCGGCTAAACAGTTCACTTCGTCTGGGCCTGATAAACTGTTCAGTAGCAAGAACAATACACAGCTCAAGATGTACAAGCCGGTAAGACACAAACATACACCATTGTTCAAAGCAGTATTACACTGCGTATTTTCTTTTTTACATGCATATAAAATGTCAATTTTAATGTTGTGTTTGACAGTGTGTAATATTTTGCTCCCTTTAGCCTGTGTTGCTAAATGAAGTTCTGGTGAAGCTGCCGGATCCTTCAAGTGACGAGCCCATCTTCCACATCTCGCACATCGATAGAGTTTATATATTGAGGACTGACAACATCAATGAACGGTATCTGCGAACACGCATACACACGGACAGACAGAGGGATCTGGTGTGTTTGGCGGCTTTTACGGTTACTGTGTGTGTTTTGTGTTTTCAGGACAGCGTGGGTTCAGAAGATCAAGGCTGCGTCTGAAGAATTTATTGACACAGAAAAGAAAAAAAGAGAAAAGGCCTATCAAGGTTTGTCTCGTTTCACATTCACACTGCCGCACTGATGACAGCCAATGACATGATCTCTGGATTAATTGGGGTGTGTGTGTGTGTGTGTGTGTGTGTGTGTGTGGGCAGCACGATCTGTGAAGGCTAGTGGAATCGGCAGACTCCTTGTAACCATCTTGGAGGCCACTGAACTAAAGCCTGGCAAACCTAACGGTGAGCAACTCATGTTACAGGATGTCCACAGAGTTCAGAAACACAAACTCCTTTGTGGATACCTGATAAAGCCACATTTATTTATAGTACTTCATCATTCCTCTCTCTATCAGTCTCTTTCAGTCAGCCTTTCTTTGTCCTCTGTGCTACCGTTGTACTTTTTTCTCCACTCTTTTCCATTTTCTATATCTTTTCTTGTAGAATCGGTCGGCCAATTGTGATTGATATATGCCTATCATAGATAAATCGGTCTGATATGCACCAATATGGTATTTTTACAGAACATAGTATAATGTAGAAAACTTTGCTTGGGTTTTTTAGAAATGTTATCCTCATGTAGTTTATCCAGCAGAGCTCGACACACTGAAATACACACTGTAACGGTAATAAACTCTGACCCCATCATTTTCAGTTACTATGTAACTAACATAACATCAACCCTGTCCCTGACTACAGCCATGTCATCTGTCATCGGTTATGATATGTTATTGTTTTTAGCAAGTTACAGTTTGTAAGTACAGCCAGTAACAGAGGACAGAACGGTAAGCATCAGGGCTTCTCTTTCCTTTCATTCTGCAGCTCGCAGATGATGGTGGGTTAGATTCTGTTGAGTTTTGACTTTGGGCTAGGCTGTGACAACAAGCTTATCACACTAATTAATGTTAGACATTAAGAGTGCATTATTGAGGAAGATGACTTGTTTTGATAAACAACAATGATTGGAGTTCAGTCCATTGAAGTAATTGGAATCATATCATATTGGTAATCAATGACTTTTCCCCTCTAATATTAGTGTCAGTGTTAAAGATCCCGTATCTATCTGACTCTGTTTTCACGGCTGTCTTCTTTCTTCTCCCATCCCACTCACCTGTCCCTCTACTCACCTGTCTTCATGTTGCCCTGCAGGTAAAAGTAACCCCTACTGTGAAGTGACCATGGGAGCCCAGATCTTCACGTCCAGAACGCTCAACGATACTCTGAACCCCAAGTGGAACTTCAACTGTCAGTTTCACATCAAAGACCTTTACCAGGATGTCCTCTGCATCACCATCTTTGAGAGAGACCAGTTTTCACCAGATGGTCAGTTGTGAATTTCTTCCCTTTTGTTCTCTTCCTTTCACATCTTGTCCCCCATAAGTCCTGTAAGTAATTTGACCTACTCACTTTTCCACATTGCAAGAGGCTGCAATTATTTTGTGTGGCTGCTTAAATTAATTTCTAAACATGGTACTCTAGTGCTTGACCTAAATTGTAAATTGTGAAAGAAAAAATCTGTTTGTGTGTGGTTCGATTTTATCATTAATACACCATAAAAATGTGTAATTATCACAACTTCCTACTCATCACCTTTGTGTCAGCTAACATGAGGAGGTCTCAGTCTCTGAAATCACTTTATTCCAAATGTTTTATTATTATTATTATTATTATTATTATTATTATTATTATTATTATGAGCACTTTTTTTCAACCAATCAAAATGTTCCTTTCAATTTCTTGATCAGAGTTTCTGGGTCGGACAGAGGTTCCCGTGGCAACCATAAAGAAAGAGTTGGAAAACAAGGGACCAGTAACACGTCGTCTTCTGCTGCACGAGGTTCCTACAGGAGAAGTGTGGGTCCGCCTCGACCTGCAGCTCTATGGCAACAAATAGACGTTAATAGGAACTAAAGTTATAATGGAGTCTTCTACTGAGATATCCAGATAAGGATTTCGTCCTCCTGCAGAGTAACCAAATAAGAAAAGCTGCTTTTTATCACCTAAACAAACTCAGACGGTTGCCCCCACAGGCCTAATATGGACTCCAAGAAGACATCCATATCAAACAAGACACAGCTGAACTGTGTTGCACACATCGTGCCTTAATATTTTAATATTAACCAGCACTAATAATACCTCTGATGTCACCTGACTCTCCCAGTAGGGGTTAGGGTCTGATTGACATCATCTCAACCCACCAATAGGAGTCAGAGCTCCCTTTTTTTTCTGGTTGATGACTTCAGATAGAAAAGGTAGCATGACTGGTGCAGCTGTTTGCACCTGCACAATATGTACTGTGTATATGTATATGTACTCTGAAGGAGCTACAGGGAAGGACCACAACCTGGCCTCTTCAATAGTGAAGACACTGTATTCATGAAGCTGAATCTGGGTCCTCTGCTGTAATAATTTCTATCCTTCAGAGCAGCATAGAACTGGACAAAGACTTTTGCATATTAATAGAGCAATAAAACTATAAATAAAAAAGATTCTCATCTACTCTTTAGACTCCCACAGCTCAGTACAACAGTTGGTTTTAAAGTATTCAAACTGAGACACACTTTGCTAAGTCTGGTCCACCAAGGTCATTGAAGTTGAGCTAGCAGATGTTTTCTTACAGTGACATTAAACGCATCACTAACTGTATGTGGCAGATGACTTCCAGCAACACGGCGACACAGTAGCTCTGGTCCGGAATCAGTTTCTCACGTATCTCAGGATACGTTGTTCTGGGTTGAGTCTTTGTCACTGTAACAATGTTTGTTTGTGTGTGTATGTATGTGTGTGTTTATGTGTGTGCGTGCGTGCGTGCTCGCATTGGATTGTAGAAGCGAAAACATACCTAACATTTAGTTAAGATGAGGTTATATGAGTATAATGCTGAAACGTTTGAAATCAACTAGTGACTTCCGGCCTTAATGCAAGTCATCTTTTTAGTCCTAAATCTAAAATCTGTAACTTCTTTGGGATGCTGTTAGTCTTGATGGGTGTCTTAGGATAGATTTATTAGCTTTTTTCTTTTGTGTGCTAAATCAGCCGAGGCCAAGTAGTTTGAGTGCAAAATAATGTAGGTGATACAGTTAAGAGAAAAGCTGCATTGATGAACATTTCCTTCCACACCTTTATATCTTTATCAGCTGTTCCTGCCTTCCTCTTCAGTGTAGATGTCAATGTTTTGAGCAACACATATTGGCAGTTTGTCAGACAGTATTTTCTTGTATCTTTTGTTCTTTACACCCGCCAGACAGATTTTCCTCCAGTCCCACCTCACTGACAGCAATATTGTCCGTCTCTGTTGCCTCACAAAGGTTCCCTTTATAAACATCCGCCATGAAATCTTTACAAGCATATAGTGTGTAAAAGCTTTTTATTTATGTTGTTGCACTTTTTGGTGTTTTTACTCTTCTGTCCTTTGCATCCAGTTTCCAAGTCTGAGCGGATATTAACAAAAGAGTATTTATTTCATAATTTATGTGTGACTATTCAGAGGTTTGGTGCGGCTTTGTTTGCTGTCATTTTGGATAATTAGTTGGTATCCACTGGATTTGTTATATATTAAAGACGTGTTCATCAGACACATGTTGATAATGTTTTTGAAAGGCAATAATACCATCTGAGATGATTCTCTGCAGTAGAGTTTTACTGTAAGTAGACTAGGTCACTAGTCATTTTGTTAGCCCTGCTGTTTTGTCCTCGTGTTCTTTTAATGTGTTTTATTCAATCCACAAAATTCAGTTTTAAAGTCCTGTATTACCTTTTGATGTTTGTTTTTTTTTAAATTTGTGGAATATGTGCAAAGAGACTGGACTACTTTGCTTGTCTGTGTAGAGGGTGTTAGTTTGTCTCTTTTGTTTTGCTTTTTATTTCCCGCAGCCTTCTGCATTAAAGCCTGCTGTGCTAACTAAGTTTATAGCCCCTTAGCCCAGGTTGTCGGTCTGATCAGCCTGGAGTCTGTAACCTGCTGTCTGTGCTCAGTTTGGCCTCTATGTGGCACTCTGTGAATCAGGGTTTCTTAAGTAAAATTAAAGGCATTAAAAGTGTGCAAATTGTCAAATTATTGGCTAAAGCCAGCTAACTTTTTACACTGTAAACCTTCAGCTCACAACCTCCTGCGGCTGTATATATGGTGTGAACTTTAGCTAGACAAAATAATTATTTAATAAAGTTTAATTAAATCTACAGTATGTTAAGGCACACACACATCTGTATTTTATGTTGCAGCTGAGACTAATAAATGTGGCACTAATTGCATGTAATTTCTGCCAGTAACTCTGCTTGAAACACACTCTTTTAGTCTTTGTGCAACATTGCAACCCTATCGCACTGTTACCAGTTACAACAGAAGACAGACCTTTGCAGTTATTTTCATGTATGATATTTTATGTGGAGTGAATCAGTTTTAGAAGTAGCCTACAATGAGGAGCACATTTTTGCATGTTCATTACATTACAAACCATGTCTTGTTTTGTCCGGTGCGTAGGACATAGACAATATTGGTATTATTTAATATTTCTTAAATTTATCATAAAATCAGACTAAATGTCAAGGACTTACATTAAAACAAGAAGCACGTTTCATGGATTTTATTCAATTTTTGTCAGTGGTTTTCGTTGGTGTGTAACCACAGTCAGTGAAGTTCAGCGTGGAGTTGTCAGTCCGCACCAATAGACCCCATTAAGTCCTTCTTCACCCTCCGCTGGCTTTTGGTCCACAGGAGCAACAGTCATTATGTAACCACACTAAGTGGCTCTGCAAGGGGCTGACGGCAACGCACACAGCTGCGAAACTGAGTCGACAAAGCCAGCTGAACTCAACCTTCTGTAGCAGAGTGCCACAGTGGTAGCAATGCATTTAATGCAGTGAGACTGTGCTGATGTAAATGGTGGCAACTCATGGTAATTAATTATTTTATACTCAATTAAATTTTTTTTATTTAACAGAAACCCTTAATTATGCAGTCTTTCATTTTAGATGCCAACAAATTCCACATGACAAAATATAAAAATAAGTTATACCATGCAGGAGTTAAAGGGTTACACAACTGATAGCAAGAATAAACTATAAAAAGTAAATTACTGTAAATGCACTGCTAAGATGATGCATGTGATATGGATTTTAGACTGCACCACTCTTAGAGAAACTACCAGTGAAAAGAAAGAATGTGTCACTTTATATGAGCATGCTTTGCATTTATTTTATTTTGTCCAATAAGTAGAAAGCTAAAATCGGTCAGCTTTAAAAAAAAAAAAAAAAAAAAGTCTCCTGCCGTGATGTCTGTGAGTCTGTGTTATCTGCATGTAGTCAATGTTAAGGTCTGTCTGTCTTCTATGTGCAGCTAGAGACTAAATGAATCATCTTACAAAATATGCCTCAAATCAATGTATCAAAATAAAATACAAAACCCTGGTGCCAATAAATGTTAATATATCAAGATAAAATTGGTATTTTGTATTGTTGACATGCTGCAGACACCCAACCACTACAAGTTGAGCCTATTTAGTTGCCTTTAAGAACAACATATTTCTGGTGTTACTCACCTCCTGTGCAGATGGAATATTATTTCTGCAAATGAGAAGAGTCTCTTCAAATCTATCTGAGCTCTCTCTGAGCTGAAGAGGGGAGGGTTGTGTTAAATTGAGCAAAAAGGAGATTGATCAGTGTGTAACTGAATGGGTCATGTTTTTTATGTTTTCTAAATCATGGAGAAATAAAAAATGATCTCACTCCAAGTATCTTGTCACAGATTCTATTTTATTTTTTCAGCATTGTCAAATACCAGTTGCAAAATACTCACAATAATTGACTATTTCAAACATAAGTAACAGAATTACTGTCTATTGCGTGCAGCTGGCAGTGGCAGTGTGCCCTCTCTGGCAAGAGACAATGTACCAGTTTGGAGAGCAAGGAACCAAGCTGTGATAAGCATTAACCTTCAAACGTTTGCATACCGTAGCAAAGTGGACTTCATTTTGAATTAAACTGAAACATGTTTAACATGCAAAAGTTCTTATAACCAAATATTGTGAAATAATTTATGTCCATAAATGGGAGAGAAAATATTGCTATTTCAGAAAATGAGAAGAACCTGCTGTATCCAACCTGAAGTCATATTTTTAACATGATCTACTGCCACCAAGTTTCCAGTATTATTATTCTTACAAAAATGATTGCAGATTTTAATTCTTTTACACCTAATATGTCAACAGTTAGGTCAAAATGTCAGTAATAGGCAAAAATAAATCATGACTCACCTACAGGATTTTGATACAGTAAGTGTAGAGGCAGACAGAAGTGGAAAAAGATAAGGCGGGGGGTGGGGCAGGTGGAGAGAGCTAGTGAGTGAGATAAAGTATTAAAGAAAAGTGCAGTAAAGCAGAAGAGGAGAGTAGTTTAGAGGCAGAAGGAGAATAAACACATATGGAGACAGAGTATAGAGAGTGAGAGTGACATGTGCAAGGAGGATGAGTCTGAGAGGCCCTCAGTTCCACTTGACTCAGTCATGGGAATGATTTGATTATCACCACATGAACAGCTGTCTTATGTAACACACACAGAGACACACAAAGAGAACTAAAAAATAATGAGGGTCTGTGTTCTGGCCAAAAAACCTACACTGAGCAAAAGTGGCCTGTAGCAACAGAGAGAGAGTAAAAGAGAGAGTCCATATCAAAGAAAACTCACAGACAGTGTCAGCCAGGTCACTTCCTATTGTCAAATAAAGAAAATTATGATGGTTCGTGTTTTCTTCATCTAGCAGTTGGAACAACTGATGCTCACGATCTAAAAAAATACAATAGTTGTCATTAGCACTGAATTATAATTTGAGCGGTGCAGAGAGAAGCATTCAGATCTTATACTTAAAGGTGCACTGTGGAAAGGAAACTCCACAGTGCACATTACATTAATTGTGTCTCACCAAAACAAAGTCCAACATTCAAAATGCTATCTGAGAAAATGTTTTTTTATGGTAAAAGTTTAGAAGTACAAAATGTACATAAAGCATTAGGTCTGAAGTAGTCATTATGCAGCTGATTGGCCACCGTCAATGTTACATAATTATATATTAGATTATTAGATTTTGTGTCACTGATGCATTACTGTGTAATGTTTACATTTACATTTACTCATTTAGAAGATGTCTTTATCCAAAGTGACTTATATTGGAGGAACAACATACAAGAATCAACAAAGCATCAATACAGCACGAGATCTACAACTGATGATACATTACATACAATAGATACAATACATACTACTAAGGGCAGCAGTAAATACTAATAAGAGCTAATGGGGTAAAAACCAAGGGAAAGAACCCTAACCCTAGTTAACAAAAATGTGGAATCAATACAAGAGAATTGTTATGTTTCATAGGTTTTGTACGGCTAGTAAAAACAATGTGGACACTAACTATATAAACTGCAGAGTCAGGTGAAAATTCTCTATAAGATCATCACTGCGAGTCACCCTGTCATCACTATTATCACAGATTTCATTTGAAAAATGTCAATTATAGCAGCTCAAGTCAGAAAGTATAGCGTGATTAACTAATGCATTGTTGGTTTCTTTTTTTATGGAATGTGTTAACAATGATAAAAGTATAGAATAAATTCAGCATTATCATTTAAGTTCTGCACTGAATATATACATTCACATACATTTTACCACTGAATGTTGGAGGGTTGAACAAAGAATACACATGAAGCAGAGAACTCCAGTTATCCAGCATGTTTACATTTATCAGTAAATAAGAAAAGCTCATGACACTGTTTTATTTTGCTGATGGACTTGAACTGATGGAAGCCCACTCACACCTTCACCCCTCAGAAATGAATAATGACATGAAAACCATTGGACCAAAGACTGTGCTGTTATGCAGGTCCAGCGTTGCCACCCAGCATCTGAAACTCACAACTCTGTCCCTTGCTGTTTCGGAAATGACTGACAACATTGGAAACACAGTGGAACACAGTGCAGAGTTTTAATATTTCATCACCCTGAGCAGGAGGTGCAGCAATGGATGCATTATGGATGGAAAGTGGTCCATGTGTTGTGTGTTCTGTATGTAGAACAAGGCTTAGATCTGTGTTTATCTTTATCAGTAAAGATGATGATGAGTTGATAATGGTGGGATGGTGTCAATTATTGAGGATGTTTTGACTTTTAATTGTTTGTCATAATCTTCTCATTTGTGCTGGCCAGTTTGTCGGTCCACAATTTTGGTCAAGACTGAAATATCCCAACAACAATTGGATGGATTGCCATGTAATTTCCTACAGACATTCATGGTTCCCAGACGATGAATCCTAATGACTTTGGTGAGCCCTTACTTTTTCTCTAGCGCCATTATCAGGTCAAAATTCCACTTTGTTCAGTACTTTGCTTCATGACCAAATACCTGAAATACTAATTACATTACCACCAGTCATCTGTGCTTTGTATTTAGTGCCAAATAGCAAATGTTATCCTGCAAAACTAGGATGGCGAACATTATGTCTGCTAGACATCAGCATGTTAGCATTGTCATTGTGAGGATGCCATATTAGCTTTTATCTTAAAGCATCACAAAGCTACAGCCTCGTAGAGCTGCTAGTGTGGCTATAGCATCCAATGTAGGCTGAGGCAAAAATCTCCGTCAAGCTCCACCTCAACCAAAGTCAGGTGTATATTTAAATCCAATACAAAAAATACATGTTCAGTTTTAGTTGACTGTAGTTGACCTTGAAATGTATTCTGACCCCTCGTGTAGGCTACATAAATAGGAGTGGACATTATATCAGAAAGACCTCAAATGTGTAGATGATGAAGGTGAGCAAGGGAAGTGAGATTGCTCTGATGATTGTGAGTAGGAGGAAGACAGGACAGATGAAGAAGAATGAAAACACTGAAGACTATTTGCAGATCAGACCATATCCTATTCATTTCTCTTTTAAACAGTAGCTCTCTCACAGTGTAGAGGCTAGGGGAAAAAACATGTCTGTTGTCTACCTTTGTCTTCTGCCCAGGGTGTAATAAAGACCTTGACAACCATGAAGGAATTACTGTAATTTCATGTGATGTTCTCTCTCCAGTAATTGTGCAATCTGTTGAGAGAAGTTTAAAATGTGCTGAGATTTCAGACGGACTGAAGCACACCCAGTATTACAAGCCTTTTGAGTAATATTAAATATTTCATGAAGAGTTCATTATGATGACTGTAATAACCTCTACAGAGACTTGTGTTTGGTTGTTGATTCAGTGATTCACACAACAGTTAGAATGGATATAAAAGGGGAAAGGGGGACCTTCGTACAACTGCGGGGAAGTTTAGTGCTACACCTGAACACCTGGTGAAGTAAAACAAGAACAAACATGAAAGGTGCAAGAATGGACGGACATGACAGACCAGAGGGGTTAACACAGATTTTAGCTGTTGTTTTGGCCATGCTAGGGGTTTAACTGTCAGTCTGTTGGTCCACCACTTTGGTTTGGTATCTCAACAACCACTGGATGAATTGACACAAAATTTAATGTATTCTAATGACTTTGTGATTCCCTAATTAGGAAATGTTAGCATGCCAATGGAAAACACTAATGTGCCTGAGTACAGGCTTGCAGGGCTGCTTGCTTGGCTGTAGACTCTTAGATTTGTTCATCTAAAGCACAGGTATGAGAATTTTATGGTTTGGACTTTCAAGTGTTGTGTTGCTGCTAATTAGATATAATAACTCTTTTATAATCTGATCCCAAAAAAAGGGAAAACACAGTTAGTTCACCCAGCTGCTTTCATCATATTCAAAGCTAGCAGTGCTGAAAGCAGTCATATATATTTGACCTAAAAGCAAAGTTTAGCAGGCACTTTAAGGACACCTTTGCATGTTGTTTTTTCCCTCCATACCTGTTGAGAGCTGTTGCCCTGGATAACTCTGTCAGTCCTCGACCAGAAGCAGGAGGGTTTTTCTGGCTTTTCCTGTTGCGTAACATCAGCACAAAAATAACCTGCAAAGATGACAGGTTGGCTGATAAAATTTTCATAAACTTCACCTGATATAACGTTATTTTTAGAAAATTGTTGATTTAGCTCTGAAGCATAATTTGCATTACACTTCCATAAAATTCAGTCAAGTACACACACAAACACAAACACACACACTTACAAAGGTGCAAGCACAAACAACAACAACAGCAGGTGTGTAATCATCCGTATATGTGTGTGTGAACATGCGATAAGAAGGTGAATTACCAAACACAGCTGAATGAAATTCTCAACATTACTCTATATTTTTTTCATTCATTACACTCATGTTCACCTCTGTCTATTCATACAAAAAATGTAGCTTATGTCTGTTTCACTGGTTTCTGTATAGTTTTTATTGTTTAAATCAGAATAAAACATTTTGTAACACTTGGTTTTGAACACTGCTACAAAATAAACTTTATCATTATTATTCCAAGATTATCATACATTGAACTCCATTTCATATGTGATAAATTCACATGGCAAAGGCTCTTGTTATTTTCAAATATTTCGCATGAAAAATATAAAACATCATGTGAAAACAGCAATTTCACATGTGAAATCTCATTAAAGTGGTAAGTTTACATATGCACTTGTGTTTTTTCATCACACATGAAATATATTTTAATGTGTGAATTATAAAGCATATAAAGTTTGTTTTCCCGACACGATGTCCATCCCTCCCTGCTTTCTTTACTTGTTTCTCTTTCCTCCCGCTGTTGAGTGTTCTGCATGAAAGAAAGAGAGAGGAATCAAAAAAGCAGAGGCGGTGAATCTGCATTTACAACTATGTGTATGTGTGTGACAGTGTATGTATGTGTGTGTGTGTGTGTGTGTGTGTGTGAGAGAGAGAGAGAGAGAGAGAGAAGGGATGCAGACATTCAGCAGAAAGAAAAGAGAGGAATTTGGCTGACTTGTCAGAGTCTTTTATGTCACATTTCTGCCCTGAGGAACTGACTTCTGTCTCTCTGTCTGGAAAATTACCTGGAAAAACTGAAATGAAAATCGGAAAACTCCACTCTGTAAAACAGTCAGAGCAAAATCTCTCCTGCTGCTTCTGCATGAACGAAAGAAGAAGGACTATAGTGAAGAATGACAGAACATTTTAATTTGTACCTACTTAAGAAAAGTGAAGAGGAGAGGAAGGCTTGCATACGTGGGCCTATCTGACAACTGGGGCAGGACACAGAAGATTTATACATATAATTATACTGTTGGAGTTTGTTTTTTTTTCTTTGTGGGAAATGCAAAGAGCAGAGAGGAGATAATATGAGAGGAGAGGAGAAGAAAGGGGGAGGAGAGAGTAGAGAGTAGAGGAGCACAGAGCGGAGAGAGGAGAGGACCAGAGCAGAGAGGAGAAAAGAAGGAGAGGGGAAGAAGATGAGGCAAGAGAGGAGGAGAGGAGAAGAAGAGGAGAGAAGAGTAAACACACTCCAGATGGGATATTGGCATTATTGAAATGTAAGTATAAACAATGTGTTTGCATGCGGGGAAAATGCACATGATGCTGCTGCTGCTGATGTTGTTGTTGTCGATGATGTTGATGTGAAGTGTAGTGTGTTGTAGGGAGTCTCCACTTTATCTTTCTCCTTGCTTACTTTATTTTCCTCTACACATCACTCTTTCTCCCTCTCAGCTATCTTTACTTTCTCTTGCTCAAAGTCTCTCTGTATTTTATTTTAATCTTTTATACGGGATGTAAATACTCTCTCTCTTTCCCTCTCTCTCTTTCCCTCTACTCTCTCTGCAGGTCATGTTAGATAGTAACGGTGCAGCAGCTGAGGGAAAGGCCAGTGTCACATTGCATTAGCATTGCACACACACACACAGGCAGAAATGTGCTTAAAGTGTGGTGAGTGAATGTACACAATGTGTGCGAAGATTGCCTGTGTATCTTTTATGTGTGTGTTTGTGTGTGAGTGGGTGTGTGCTTTTGTGCAGTGTGATCTAAGCTAAAACAGGCGCAGGAAAGATATAGTCCTCGTAACCACATGGAGAAAGACAAAGAGCTATTGTGCCACATAAGAATTTGGCCAGACTGCACAGACACAAAGAGGAAAAGTCAGAGGTAGATCAGTGTCAATGAAAAAAGGAGGAAGGGAAAGTGTCTTGCACTCACTGTTGGCATGTTGGATCTAGACCTGTCATGTAGCAGAAGCAAAAATCAGGATTGGATTATGCCACATAGGATAATACAAGATAACTGCTTGCTCATTATTTTAATATTCTTTGCCATATTTAAAAAATATTTAAAAGAGCCTAAGTTACCCTGATGCATTCAGTGTTTGAATAATTGTTTGACATTTTGGAAAATATGCTTATTCACTTTAATACCTGTATGGTAAATATAATGCTACAGCTGGCAGCGGGTTAGCTTAACTTAGCATAAAAAGATGAAAACAGTGTGAAACAGCTAGCCAAGGTCAAAGGTAACAAATTCTATTGGAAAGAACCTCTGAATATTACTAATTAATATGTGACACACTCAGCTGCCAATTTACTAGGTGCACCTAGCCACAACTAATGCAGTCTAATACAGCAGTTCACAGACTACATGCTCCAAAATGACTATTAGGTTAAATTAACACCCCACTTAAGCTGTTTTAGCACAAAGTCAACATTTATGAAGGTAGTATTCATTGCACTATTGACTGTATTAGTTTTAACTAGGTGTACCCACTAATCTACTGCTAATGTATCTTGTTTGTTTAATCCATACAAAAACACATGAGTGTGAAAAAACAATTTGCTTTTTTATCTCTCTAATAATTATGGGTCAGGCTATTTCTTGGCCATGTTTGTAGGTTACCAGCAGACACTAGCACAGAATCAAGCTTACTGCTCACAGCCAAAAAAATAGTTTGGCACATAACCCCATTAAAACATCAAATTGTAGTCTTTACACTTCAGTTCTTATACGGATTAAACAAACAATAACATGTCACTTAGTGAGCTTTAGCGGTAGGTAGGTGGATTTTGTTATCTTTGGACAGAGCCAGGCTAGCTGTTTCCCCCATTTGAAGTCTTTATGCTAAGCTAAGCTAACTGGCTCCTGGCTATAGCTTGTAGACATTATCAAGTAATTAAATGTAACCAAATTGTCAAACTACTATAGATATTTTGCAAATACACACACACAACATAGATAGATAGATAGATAGATAGATAGATAGATAGATAGATAGATAGATAGATAGATAGATAGATAGATAGATAGATATGTCATCAGTGTAAACAGCTCCTGTTGTCTAGACTGTCTGACTGAATGTGACTGCCTGTAATGAGCTGGCTGCAGGCCAAGTTTCTCCTACTAATTTTATTACGTAACTGTGATGTTCAGCTGCCTGATAGTAAATTATGACAGGATTTTTCACTACATTTATGTGTCGTGACAACGAAGGGACTCTCCAATTTTATCTTTCCTTTTCTGTGTTCTCTGCTCGTATTTGTTTGTAAATGTGTTATAGATGCAGTATATATTACACAAATGGATCAAAGCAGTTTTTATTCATGAAATGCTAAATAAAAATGCACGTTATTACACTGAGCTATGAATTATTTGTGATGGCACGACAACATGCTGTTTGCTTTAACACACAGTAACCCAAATTGTCAAATCCAAAAGAGCGAGTAAACAGGGAGAGCGGGAGAGAGAAGGGCAGTCACATCCTGCAGCATTTACACATAACATCACAAAATGACCCTGACAGTCAGTGGATTTAGAATTGCTTGGAGGTTGTGTTGTGTTTGGTTGTGTTGAGTTGCACGGCAATGTCATGTGATCTGTTGTCCTGTTGTTCGGTCTTGCACTTGCTGTGTTAATGCTTTGCTTTTTGAATGTTTTGTTTGTTTTGTAACAAAATTACAAGCCTGAGGTGTGTTTTTATGCAAATGAGCATGTTACTGTGCCCATGTTTTTAGAAATGTGACAGGCGAAATGCAGATTTGTTCTTTAGTGTGATCTCAGTTTTCACTAGCAGGTCAAGAGTCCTGCGCTTTCTGATTCAGAGGTTTTTACAGCAGAAAACATCCTCAAAAATTAGGCCAGTTTGATCTTCTCTGAGAGCATCATCCATTTTTTATCTGTTCAAGTTGAATCGTCTGCCATGTCTTTACAGCTTCTCAATATGAGAGTACAACATAGAGGTTATGGCTTATTTATACTTCTGGACAGTTTTAGACTTCAAGGCTCAAAGTTTTCATGATGATACATTGATACATTTACAGTTGTTTGTCGTGATGTCTTGTGCATCTTCATGAAGTGATTAGGCTTGTTTGCAAACAGTAATAAAAGCTGTAATGGGGAAAAAGCTCATAAGCAGTCAGTGAGAACACATTCACATGTAATGAGATGTGTTTACAGTTGTCGGCTGGGGAAATCACAACATGCTGATAAATTAAAAAAGCTCTACAAAAAAAGTCTGTGTCATTTTAACCCTGCTGCACTGAGTGACTTTCATAACTGGATTAACGCCATCTACAAGGCTTTATTATATTTGGAAGAAGAGTTTCAGATGTTTTGGCCGAGAAATGAAACATTAGTGAAGAATGTCAGTAATACAAGTCTTAGCAAGGAGTTTCACAAATTTTCTGTGTAATTACAGAGTCACGCTTCAAGTGCAGCTCACAAATGTTACTCATATGTGTAGATATTGCTTAACTCAAGTTTATAATTTTTCAAATAAAGATAATAAAAGTAGTTTAGCACACATATTTCCATTCATTAATTTATCTTTGAAAGTGCTTAAATGGAATTGTAAATGTTTGCATTATTTTAGTGTTGGTGAACCCAGTAAGTGAAGATAATATACACTTGCTCTGCCAGCTCTTATCTTACACTATTACACAAGACTGTAACTATAATGAGTAGTAGCTCATTAAACTATCCATTGCAAGAGGATGGAGCTTTTAATTGCTGGACTAGTTGATGTGGACAGGTTTATTCCTGGAGCCGTATAACTCAGTCAATCAAACCACATTGTGCATCTGCATGCATGACAAATTATGTAAGGATTTTCAAACATTTAGTTTTTGTTTTCTCTTTGAGATAAAGTTCTGTACTGTGCGTCTTCTGTGAGACGTGAGAAGTTCAAGCAAAAATAGATTGTTACATAGATTAAAAATAGATTGTCTCATTTGAATATATTTTAGAGGTTCGTAGTTTTACGTAGCAGAAATATGTTTTTTTCCTAAAATGTTAATCATGTTGTGATCCCTCAGATTTATTGTGTGGAACCGCTAATTCAGGTGTTTCTGTTATCATCACTTATGAGATAACAGCCGACCATCGAGCCAAGCTCCTCAAAATATGATGTGTTTGAAGTATTTAAACTAAGTTGGAGCCTGAGTGTGTATGGGGGAGTTCCAGTCTGGATGTGGGGCTACATGTCTAGACACAATACTGTATAGAACTATTTGTCTCTGCTCTACATTTAAACTAGGTGTTATAAAGTAGTGTATGCAATAAATGGTGTGGTACGTGGCACCAGTTGATACTATTTAGTTGTCTCTGAAACAAGCACATAACACGTCCAGGCCAACAGCAAATGTTGCCTCATGAAGTCCATGTCCAGAGCTGGACAAGATGGCTAAAAATATATATCTTGATATTTTAAGCCTTGGTCATGGATTTACAAATTTGCAGATTTTTCTTCTTGCAAACATCCTCTTGATACTGTAATGTGAAGGTGTTCACATGCTCATCTATGAACCATCTAGAGATTTTGCCCTCTTTCATACATGTCGAGAGTCAACTCTTCACCCGGTATGGATGTGCACACTGCAGTTAAAGCTGAAAGTTTTCATCTTACAGACTATTTCATTTGAAATTAACACGCTGGAGTCAAAGTGGGTTAAAATAACAAGACAAAGCTCTAAAACCCTGAAACAGCAGTGTTGCTTTTTCAAACTCTCCAGTGAGACATTTGTTGTACTTTGCTCAATCTACTCCAGGTCCATGACACCAGAGTGTCTGTGACAGCAACATCACATCTGCAGTGTGCCCTTATCTGTGCATGTGTTTGTGTCCACGAGCAAGGTTAGCTACATCTTGATCTGGGCGAGTCTATTAACAACCCACAAAGAGTAATTTGGCTTATGGCTGTTTGTTGCCACCTAGTGGTTTGGTTAGAATCTCCAGAGACAGATTTCTTCACCTTTCCTTGATCCACAGTCATTTCTACTAATCAAAGACATAAGATAATTGGTTACTTTCTGTGGGACCGAGTGCTTTTCCGTTTCCATGTGTCACTATTTGGGGAGTCCTACTTATAATATAGAGTCAGCAGGGACTTCGTATAAGTCCAAGACAGGGTTTAGGGGTATAAAGTTAGAAAATCTTATGTAATTGTCAAAGAATGATACTATGTGTATATTTCTCTTCCAGAGCAAGTATTGTGGCACGTTGAACACATCAATAAGTGTTTGTCTTGGCTGCTGAAGTATCTCTTCTTGTGTCAGGCATCTGTCTTTATAATACTATCTCGTTATGTTTTTTTCATGTTCTGTTTTGCTCATTTTTCATTCTTGTTTTGCTTCTGTTTTCATATCCCTCCATTCCCAGACACCCTCCTTGAGTTGATCTATTTAACATGGTGTAATTTTCCTCTGCATAGAATGCTGTGTGTGTTTACTGTAGTATTTGTTGTACTGATACTGCAAAACCTCTGAATGTATCATTTGTTCATTAAAGTATGTGTTTGTGTCCTGTGCTTTGTTACTTTATGTATGTGCTTAAAAGATAAATATCAGCATGTGACTGAGGGGTAAAAGACACTTTGTTTGTCTGAGGAACGAATGCCTCATGGTTGCCTTTTCTTGTAAACCCTGCAGGCTAACAGCTCAAGCATGTTTATAACAAGGGGGAAAGTGAGAAGCAATGAGGGGTGAGGCGTCAAAGTGCTCCATAATTAACTCCTCTCGTCTCCATACAAGAGAATTTCAGCTATGGATAAATAGAAATACTCTGTGACACATTTTCTACAAGAGCATATTTCTTAAACAACGGCTAAGTATTGCAACATAGAGTCTGTATCACTTTAATGAGCATGGTTGGTTCTCACTGGCTGTCCCAAATCACAGGCCTTCAAAAACATCAAGAGTAAAAAAGTCATATTTTAATAGTCATGGTGTTCATATTTATGTTTTTTTTTTGTGTGTGTGTGTGGGGGGGTCTCCAGGAGGAAGAGGAGTGAGATTCATGCTGACATGCTTTCAGATTCTCTCTGTGTATCTACGCATTATTAATTTAACTTGAAGGATGATTTGCAAATGAAAACTGTCACTCATGCTTCTTCCACATTCTCCCTCTCACCCTTCTATCACCCCTCCTCTCTTTTTTGCTTTCTTCCTTTTCCTCCGTCACCACTTAATTCTGTCTTCTCTCCTCCACCCCGTAAACCTACAACCCAGTGGAGTCATGAAATATGAACTCCACTGACGTCTAGAGGAGGACACTATAAGCTCACCTCGTTGTGAAATCATGAGCGCTCCAGCAACAGGACGTCCAAATATGGAGGTGAAGGTGGTCTCACAGGAGATGGCATTACTTAGCAACCTACTGGCAGCTTACACCTTCATTGCAGGTAGGTCAAAATTGCATAGATATACCCTTGTGTGTGGGATGAGATCGAGGACTAAAAGGACTGGCACTGTTTGCTGTTAAGAATTATTGTTGCGAGCCAGGTTCAGGTATGAAGAAGTTTCAGAGACTGATGAAGACTTAACATAGCATAGTTTATTGAGCCCGGCCGAGGAGATACAGTGCCAGCATACAACATGTGAACACGTCAAATGCCAACACCAAATCTGAAGGATAACATCTTCCATATAAGAATGTTTACAAGAACTAACTGGCTCCACAGATTAGAGTACAACTCTTGGATGGTAAGAGATTCCAATATGACGAAGCACTGGAATCTAAACATCAGATAGATTAGGTGTTCTAGGTGAAGATGACCTAATAGAGAAACCAAGAAATATTCCCAACATTTGCCACTCTGGGGACCGAATGAATATTCATTTGACCCCCTCTAACACAGTTTATAAATGGTTAAAACATCTAGTTTACCCTCTGTTAAAAAGACAAATAGTAGATGATCAATTATCTTATAAATAAGAAAGTAGAAGATCAATAGGTCAACATGTTTCCGGCAGGCCGCAGGTGAACAGGAAACTGTCATGGTTTTGGTTTTGTGTGTAATTATTTCATGTTTTATTTAGTTAAACCCTTCCTCATGTGTCTTTGTTGACTTAATTTCCTGTACTTGGCAAATTTTTTTCCTGTGTCTTTTTAATTACCTCCCACTTTATATAGGCTAATTGAGTCAGTGTTTTCCCACTGTCTGTTGTCAGATCGTTTTTGTTGTTTGTCAAGCATCCCTAACCTTTGCCAGCCTCACCTTGAGGGTAGGCTAAGTTTTCACCAATTGTCAGTAACCACTAGCCAGCTTGGTGTCTGCGTTCTGGGTCCAATCCCTGGTTTACCTGTTTCTATGCTTGGCAATAATGTGACAAAAACATGTAACAGACAGTCTGTTAATACAGTGTGTCTGCTATAAGACCTAGGCAACATAGTCAACCTGTCAAACTAACAAAAAAAACAAGAGGCAGATAGAAAACAGGTGAGCAAGAGAGCAGAGAAAGAGAAATAACTGGGTACAGAGGAGCAAAGACAGGAGGATGGAGCAGCAGTCGATATATTTAACTGTTAAATGTTTTGATTTATTGAAAACTTTTTGTCGTTGTCGTCCTTTATCCTCTCTTTTTCTCAGACCAACCCGAGAGAACAGCCCTGGTGTTTCTGGGCGGTGTCTGTGTCGGCCTTCTTATCACGCTCTGCGCCATCGTCTTCCAGATACACTGTCGGGCAGACTGTCACTATGGCAACAACAAAAACCCTCACCATCGCCACAGGACCAGGCATCATCACCGTCGCCACCACAGCTGTCCCCACCATCAGCCCATCGAAAGTAATCCAGACAACACTGCTGTTGTTACTTCTGGAGGGCCCGGGCCTGCTGGGGACAGTGAATCAGAGGACTGGGATGACACGTCTGACCTGTCGGCACGACGACGCAGACGCTTTGAGAGAGCTCTGCTGAACGCCACCATGTTCACATCAACTGAGGGTATCTCTCACACGTATGATACACACATGAAGACTCATGAAAAGCATGATAGGATAGTATGGAGGATGGCAGCAGAAAGAAATCCAAGCATTAAAGCAGCCATCAGTGTATGTCATGGAGTACACAGGCAGCACAGGGGATAAATTACAGTCAGGAGCATCCACACACTTCACAACTGGTTTCTACTAATCACAGAAAAATCTGAGGATCTGATTCTTTAAAACAGTCTGAGTCACAGTTTTTCAAAATTTTTGGTAGCATAAAATTACATTAATGAATGCACAAAATGAAAAACAAATGCAGTGATAGAAAGTATATTTACTCGACTACTGTAAGTACAATTTTAACGTATAGTTGTATACTACTACGTCATACTGCACATTTTACTCCACTGCATTTATCTGATAGACACAGGCCTAGCTACTAGTTCCTTTGGCCATCAGGATTTTACATACAACACATGCGGCCAACTGAAGCTATACGAGTGAGCTGAACTCTTGATACCCAACAGCATGACGTAGGATAGCTGAACATGTAAATACTGCGTACACAGTAATGCATCAGTAAGAATAATGACGTTTAATGACTTTTAACAGAGTATTTTTTTGGTGTGTACAAACTTATACTTTATCCACCACTGGCTAATTACAAATCTACTGAGCATCACCACGTGCATTTTGTCAGTGTGTCAGTACACATTAATACACGCTCACTCGCACACTGTTGTATGTTTGTGAGCACTACTGTCAGACATACACACACATGCTTCATACTTTAAAATAGAAAGCCGTCTCAACAGTGATATGAAATTTGATGGTTACATGAAGGGACAGTGTGTGGGCATGCCTTAACCCTTTTGTGTCTGTGTGTGTGTGTCTCATCAGAGCTAGACAGGGCCCAGCGGCTAGAAGAGCGGGAAAGGATTCTCCGAGAGATCTGGATGAACGGACAACCAGACATCAGTACAGTCACTCAAAGCCTCAACAGATATTACTGATGCATGATCAAACAGGCAGATAGTCAGAAGGACATGAAGATAATAGCTGAATAAATAGGTTAAAAAAATAAAAAATAAAAACACTGGATGAAATGAACATAAACCGTCCGCTTTGGAGCGCTGTCTGCACTGCACCAAAGAGACTCTTACAGATCAAACTGACAGTACTGCCTGCAGCGGTCCCCTCCACTGTGTAGACAACAAGGAAAACATATGAGTTGTGATGGCTCAGTGCTCCAATACTGGATGACACTTAAATGTTTGTAAGAAGAAGGTCCTCGTGCCCCGAAAAGCCAACAAGTAGAGACACAGCGGCCCTTCAGAGCTAAAGAAGTGGACTGAAACTCGACATGGAGACTTACAAAAACGCTGCAATATGTAACTGCTGGTGTAAGATTGCTTTTGGTTAAAACTGTACAAGGGATTTTATAACTTTTCACATTTTCAACAGGTGCTTTTTGAGAAACATGGAGCTCACGGAGAAGGCTGATGCAACCATGGGGGGTGAAGTGGAACCTAAATTAAGGGCAATGGAAGACATTAGCTCTATGCCAAGATGGATTTACACATACTGGTGCTTTTACTGCTGTGATTCTGCAACCCCAGATAAAGTGAATGCACACTTATAAGGACTTAAGCTGGCTCAAAAATTATGTAAAGTATAACCTGATGAGTCTGTTGGTTGTCAGCTATAGGTGTTGTTGCACATTAGTACAGCAGGTCATAATGTCTGAAAGGATCATGCTGCCTTTCTGTATTTGGCTCATGTCGTAATGAGCTGGAAAAAAATAATAAACTTTTATCCCAGGAAATTATGAAATTTGTTTTCTGTACATATTATTGTGTGAAGTCCCTTATTAAAATGAAATCCAGTGGCTGAATTTTCAACAGTTTTTGAGTTTTTTTGGATAAGGTCTATTTCATCCGCTATGAGGAGAGATGATGGACTATGGTAGGAGCCCACAACAGAACAATCTTGTTGATGGCCACTAGCAAGGGCATTAGCAATGAATATTGAATTTGAACAAACATAGCAATAGTGAGGCATCTGGGGTCCAGGTCAGTAGTGCACACAGTCCCTTTCAGAGATTGAAGCAAAAAGCCACCCTGAACCCAAGGAAAGGTCTATGGTGAGAAGGGAGAGGACCAGCACTGGATGTACAGTATACAGAGAAGATACTAAAGCAGAGGGGCCAGATAGCGTCAGGGCAACAGAGCACCGAGGTAGTAAAAACACCTAGAGTACTGCCGACTGACAAGACAGGACACTAGGGTGTTATAGTGCCACAGTAGGACCCACAGCAGAAAGGGCACCATGTCAGAGGGCGCAAACAGCTTAAGTTATCACAACTTGCCCTTATTTATTGTCCATGTAATGGTCCCAGCAACAGCAACCATGCCCATGGTAACATATTTACAATACAGGGATGGAGGTTGGGCTGGGCCTTCTGTACTTGTTCATGGTATCTACAGGGACATTTTTATTAAGCATTTCAAAATTACATTGATGAACTGTGCCAAGAATGTTGCCCCCAATATCACCTCTGTTCAGGTGCCCGCACCAACAAGTAAAAGTTTAAAAGTGCACACACAAACATGACCAAACCTGTTATTTATATTCTGAGAAGAATGATGCGTTATTGCAGATGTTTTCAAAGTGGGAGTTGGGCCTCCCAAGGGGAGGTACATTAGTTATCAAAAGGAGATCACATAGAATACACATGTGTGATTTGGTAAAGAGATGCTTCATGGTTACAATGGTTAGTGCCTTTCCCACTTTCCCAGTATGTTTGTATGTAGTTGGTGTAGTCTGTAGTGTCAAACAACAATATTAGGTTTTCTTGACTCAGTTGGTGATTGTATATGAGATCAAAGAGCATTGTAATGATCCCATTGATATCCAGGAATTGAGCAAAGCTAATTAACACGTGTCAGGGTAGGGGGTGTTTTCCAAGCTTTGTTTGAAGGGAGGCCCACAGTCTCAGACTTTGAAAACCCCTGTGTTGGACTCCCCTGGTGTCCAACTCTCAATATTCACATAGTGCTTGAAAAGGAAAATGGAAAATCTCAAATGGCAAAGAGTAAAGGCAATAGGGAGGAAAGAAAATAAAAATCATGAAGAAAGCTTTCAATCAGATAATTAGAATTAAAAAAAACACATAAATAAGTAAATAGGAAAATGGAGTAGATGGAGGACAAATAAAAGTAATCATGTATACATATTATTATTTATGGAGATAAAAATATGGCTCTTCTGGCTCATTAATTAGTGAAACCTCCAGATTAATCCACATTACCCATCTTGTAATCAGTAACTTTATCATTATGAGCTTGGTCACTTTGATCTTCAGGGTTTTCCTTATATCACTTGCACTTGTCCTTTTGCCCCTAATGTTCACCAGGTAATGACTCACATGTTCACTAAAAGCAAATACAATGGCTCAAAAAATGTTGGGATTGTGGACACATTCAGTAAAACTTGAAAAAATCATGCAATGATCCCATTTCATTTGTGACTAATAAAATATATTATTATTATTATTATTATTATTATTATTATTACTTTAGTTAAGTGAGCAAAGTAATATTCTGGCCTATTATTTTCCTATTAAACCTCTCTTCAGTGAGGGCACCGTGAATGAACAAAGTGAACAAAGGGAAAAAGTGTGATATACCAACAAAACACTGTGACGTGAGTCATAAGTGTATAAGTGTTTTTAAGGATGACCAAACTTGACCAATGCATACTGATCATGTTGAATAATTAAAACGTGAAATTAAACACGTTAGACCTAATATCTCTCAGGTGCTCTGCCAGTGCTATCGCTTTAACGGGACGGGCGGTGACGTTGGGCAGAGAGAGCAGGCTGCCGCAGCTGGACCGACTCCCGACCGGGACCAGAACAGCACCGGCGGGCAGACTTACACGCTGTTTTCACTGTAAATCTGAAAGTTCAGATTTCCAATCCGCCATGAGAGACTATTCAGCGACTCCGAGCAATGGAGGCACCTGCATGCCGTGTTGCCAAGTTTGCGTCTTCGCCTTTACCGCATTTCTCCTCGTTGCAGAGAGGACGGCACGTGAGTCCTACCTGGGACACATACACTCACACGCAAACATGAACACACACTGTACACAAAACCAGGAGTTGTGTCATTAACGGCGTGTAGGTAGATTGTAACGTGGTTCTGTTTGCCCGTGCATTACTGTTGTGTTGTGTCTTAAATGTTTGACTTTATTGGCGTGCGCGTGCATGTGCGTTCGTGCCTTTTTGACCATAGTGTATGGATGTAGTGTGAGAGCTGCAGCAGCTGCTGGAGGAGACATACTCTCATAGGGTTTTTGATGTCATATGTGGTTTATTTAAACATATACAGTAAACAAACATACAGTTGGACTTTTTTCACATCAGCGCCCGTCTCTCGGGGTGTTGTCATGAATTATGGAGTCAGACCAGAGTCTGCAGTCAGCACTAGTGCACCTCTTTCCTATTTTTATAGGCTGCATGTTATGAAATACTGCGTGCAGCAAAACTGCAGACTCACGCCAGAGATTGTCATCCTTTAAACAGCCGCACCATTTCAGCCTATGAGAGATATTTCCTGTACAAAAACAAAGCGGGGCCATGTTGTCATATTTCAGCGCCCTTTTTTGGAGGTGCATGAATGGATGAGGGGATGGGCGTACCCCAGGATGGGGCCTAGTCTGCCCGGACAGCCCGCCTGTTTAGCAGCTAGGACGGTTCAGATTACAGGGATGGAGGCAGAGCTCAGGCCAGAATGGAGTCTGTAAGTGAGCAGAGAGGAGCCTGTCATTAAATGCAGAACAGAAATCATGTGAAAAAGTGTTGGAACAAACAAAATACAAAAAACTAAAATGCTCTATGTTCCAGCAGTTAGCAACTGATCAAATGCTCCTGACGCAATGTAAACCCTTTAAGAGAACAACATAAGCAGCATCATACAAAATAGTGACAGTCTGTTATTTACAGTCCTGGTTCAAAGTGTAAATAATAATGAGACAGTGATATTGTACATGTGATTTATGAAGCTGATCTGTTTTATATTCCTGCATTCCCGCAGAGTGCAAGCAAGGTTTGTCCAAATATGCACATTGTAATTTATCTTATAATTTGTGTGTTTTTAAGTTTCAACATGTATTACAGTTTTATGTAGCTTCATTAGCAGACTGACGTCCCAAATCATAAATAAAAGAACTGCACAGTGTGTCTGACCCATTATTATTATTCTCAGTGGCTTTGGTACATTTCTTGAATCATCCTTAACATTTGTTCAAACACTACATAGTGGATAACCTGGAAAAGCCCATAACTTGCTCAAACCTTGCTATCTCTTAGAACTAAATATTTATGTCAGTGAACATGTCAGTGCTGCCAGCATCCTTCTGTCCTCGTTTATAGATAACAAGAGGGTTAAAATGTTTAGCCATGTTGTCAGTATAACAGTGCATTTTCTGATGTAAACTATGGCTAAGGTTTTGATCGACAATGATTGAAAATGCACAAGGCTGCTCTTTTTCAGTATGCATATATCAATTTCATCAGTACAAAGTTATACATTGCAAGAGATTGGACAGGATACAAAGTTACACTTGTTTGTACTGTAATTTGTTGACAGAGCATGTCATTGTGATACAGAAAAGAAAAAGACAAGACTGTTTTACAGCACTGAACAGCACAACAAAAAGAAATTACAAAATTAGAAATGTAAACATGAGAAACACCCCTTTGAATGTTCCTGTCTGTCGGGCCACAGATTCTCATCCTTATCACAACAGATATCTTCATCTATTCAGGACACATTTACAAAAAAAGTCTAATAGGCATGTATAGAAATTGTGCTTGACAAATTATGACAACAAGTTCAACGTATTTTGTATGTAGTGGCTTATGCTCTGAACTCATACCTTGACGTTCTGGGCGTTACGCCTATTCAACAGAGAACCAGTATAATACATTGTAATCAACTGAGTAAACACGTTTGTTTTTCTACTCTTCCCCCAGTGATCTACTGCTTTGTGTACTATCTGTGGGTGGGTCACAACTACTGCTATGCCTATCTTGCTGGCTTCACTGCACTGTTCCTGCTGCCAGGTGAGAAAACAACAACAACATATCAAGCTACAATTACGACATAAATAAACAGAGACTAATAAAATACCAATAGAGAAATACAAAGAAAAAATTCCCCGAGCACAGCAACACAATGAGATGCTGGTAGATAGCACGATAAATTTATGAAAAATCAAAAACAACCGCACACTGATTTGACTTACTACTTTGTGAGCAACGCGTTTCGCCCATTGCTTCTTCAGGCTCAAACAGTGAAATTACAAAAGCACTTACAAGTATGTTAAGTAGATCCTGTGCAGGTCATGTGACAAGCACAATCCATGTATTACCTGACTCCCACAAAAACAGCATCTTATACAAAGTGTCACGTTGCTCACAAATAAAGTAGTAAGTCAAGTCAGTGTGTGGTAGTTTGTTTTTGACCAATAGAGAAATGTTAGATTCTGCTTAACACTGTAGAAGGAACAGACCAGACAACCCTGCATGATGATGCAAGGTTGGTGTTAGACAGATACAGTAGATAGATAGATAGATAGATAGATAGATAGATAGATAGATAGATAGATAGATAGATAGATAGATAGATAGATAGATAGATAGATAGAATATTTAACTCATTGTATGTTTCATAGGTTGGGGTCCCCAGTTGCTCAGTTACCTGTGGTACCTGTCAGATGGACGCATCCGCAGGAAGTCTCTCACCTGGACACACATACTGCACCTGGGTATTTTCAAAAGGTGGCGCGACTTTGCATATGTGTGTGTTAATATGCGTGTGAATGACCAATAATGGGACAATTTACAGTAAAAGTCAAACAAACTGAGCACTTGATGATATATACTGTCTATAATAATGTACCAGTATATGGCAATGTTTCCTTTTTCTCTCTCTATCAATCTGTCTCCCAATTTTCATCCCCTTCATCCATTTCCGGCCTCCACAGGCTGTTGGAGTGTATGGCTCTGCCAGATGAGGATGTGTATGGTGAGATCATGCAGCAGGCTGATGCATCTGCCTTGCGTCTATTTGAGGCGTTGGTGGTCACACTCCCTCAGACGCTGCTGCAGACCTATGTGCTCATCTGTACTGATATAGGAATCAAGTCTCCAGGTACAGAGACACTGAATAGGGAATGTAGAGACTATGTGTGCAAGGCTGACTAGATCTGAAATAGCACATCGAATTATGTGTGTGCTAGTGAAAGTATGTACAATATCTGTTGTCTAAAATAATCAGCAGGTCATGAACCAACAACTTTAAAAGAGAGGAACCAAATATTTTCATGTCAGTGACTCTCAGATCTGCAATAAACTATGCCCTAAAAGATCATATATATTTTTATTTATCAGACAATGTGAAAGGGGTCACTTATGATGATGAACCTACAGAGAATTATCACATGGATCTGCAGCTCACTTCGGCTTTATCAAGATTTATAATTTAAACTCATTGTTTGTATGTCTGGCTCACAACTTTACTGTTTCGGTTTACTCTTCCTACTGTCATAATGTTGTTTTCAGCTTGTTCTGCTGCCAAGTGCCCAAAAGCAATACAATTAGCAGCTTTAAATCTAACCAATTTCTCTGCCATCTGTTTCTAGTGTGTATCTGCAGCACCCTTGTATCTGATGTACATTATGTATTTAGCATTGCAATGGATCAAGGAAATCACTTTTTGTTTCCTCTCTGCCTCCTTCCTCCACTGTCTCCTCTCCAGCCTCTGTGTGTTTTGTGGTGTGTTTGTTATCTCTCGCCTGGGCCTTGGTACTCTATGCCCGAGCCTGTTCACTCATCAGACCAGGACACCTACAAATGACCCCTGCTGCCATACTCTGCCGACTGCTGTGGAGGGTGGGCATATTTAAGCAACCTTCCATCAACCAATATGTACACAACATACAGTCCTTCAATATAACAGTGTCAATATAATGATAAGCGTATTTGTTGACATATTTATATGCATGCATTGTGTTTGATTTGTCGTTTGGCTTTGTTTGTGTGACAGGTATATTTCTCTGTCTGCAGGTCAGTATGCTGGGATCTCGATTTGGCGTTCTCATGCTCTTCACACGTATCTTTAAACAGTGGGTCCTTGGAGTAATGGGTAAGCCTGGATGTCAAGGCTTCATCTCAAAGCTCCTATTTCTTGAATCTGACATTTCTTGATATTTCTATTTATTGTACAGTCCATAAGGATTAGATAAGGAAATAAATAAGTGGTGTTTTTAATCACGATGTGTTGCCCTTGCAATGCGATCTCTTGAGCAAAGCCAGACAGCCAGTTAACATTCAAAAGTCCTCCAATAAACACACAAGGCTTGTATATCAGTACCCTAAACATGAACATATGGATACAGAGATTACACATAACTATGTTACTACACAATTCCTATCAAAGTGTAAAACACGCACTGTAGCCTACTGTATACAACAAGCGATGTAGCCTACTGTGTGAGAACACAGTTCACCTACTACAACATTTACAAGGCACAAAACAATTAAAGAAAAGGCTAGCTACTGCTGTGCTGCTAGCTAACATGTTTTACCAAAGCATAAAAACGTTTCTAACATGACATTCCCTACAAATACAAGTGATAGAAAATAATTTACACATTACTTACAGGCACATAGTCTCCAAGGCAGAAGCGGATCAGAAATACTTTCAGCAACATGAATCAAGCCCTGTCTTTCTTGCCAGTCTCTGTTCAACTGAAGAGTGTGCTTCACTGAATTATTAACTCTGACCAGTAGAGGGCAGCACCCAGCATGAACCCCTGCAATTTAACTGTTAACTCTAAAGACAGCACAGATGAACACATTTGACTATTGTTAGTCTTGATGATAAAACCCTTTCTTGGTCCGCATTCTGTACTGTCAGGATATATGAAAGGTTGACTATTTCATTGGTTGTGTGTGTGTGTGTGTGTGTGTGTGTATCTGTCAGGTGTGCACTGGCTCGGTGCAACTTTCTGGATGGTATCTCAGCAGACTGACATCATACGTTCAACTAGTCGATGGAGACTCTTCAACCTCGTTCTGGGAGCCATTCACATCTTCCTTTTCCTCAATGTGAAGCACGGTCAATCCAGATGTCGCATTGCTGGGTTCTACCTGGTATGTGTGTGTATTTGTGGTCTGTTTATAAATGTTCACCTGAGGTTTTCAGCAGGGCTGTTGACCAAAACAGAACATCAGAGACCATGTGAAACACTAAAAAGAATAAAGTTATGAAGTAAAAGATATACAATCTGCTATATAGTCCAGGTTCAGGGGGTCTCACCCCATGCCAAAAATGTGCACTTAACTGTAACCAAATGGCATATCTGAGATCCTGATAATGCAACAGTTGAATTAATGTAATCTCTAACACAAACATTAAGTAATATACAGTAAACTCTATAAAAAACTACAAGCCTGTGAGACACATTGATTTCAAATGTGGGGGAAGGTAACAATGTTCTTCTGTTATTGTTCGTTCATCTTCAGGCCATGTTTATAGAGAATGCTTTTCTTCTTCTGGCCTCCTCGTGGATGTTCACCATGGTTTCCTGGGATACTGTGGGAATCCCAGCTGCAGTCTTCTGTAGCTTTCTTATAGGTAAGCCACACAGCCACACACTGTATAAGTCTACAGCCATACTAAAGGCTGTGCTTACAGCTAAATGCTAGTGTGGGGTATCCTAACATGCTCACAATTACAATGCTAACATTAGTTTAGCAGTAGTAAAATTAGAGACATTTTGAGATCTATAAACTTCTACACACTTGCACACCTCCATTTCAAGACCTTGTTTTATTTGTTTTAATTCTATTTCCCGACTTACCCCCACCCCCCTCTCTCCAGGAGTGATAGCATTGGTGCTGTACTATCGTTTCCTCCACCCCAAGTCCTTTGAGATTTTCCAGAGTATTCGCTACAGGGGGATAGGCGGAGCCTGCATGGAGCGTGGATCTACACTCTCATTGGAGGAAAAAGTCACCCCCACATTCCATCGCCATGCGACACTGTCTGGTCTGTCAAAGATCTATCTATCTATCTATCTATCTATCTATCTATCTATCTATCTATCTATCTATCTATCTATCTATCTATCTATCTATCTGTCTGTCTGTCTGTCTGTCTATCTATCACAATAATGACTGATTGTTTATCTAATCAGGAGGCGGGACCCTCATGGATCTCCCTATCCAATGGGAGGGCTGGAAACATCACCATTGGCTGCTGATTCGCTTGGCCCTGAAGACGGGGGATGTAACTAAGATCTGGTCGTTGTATGGCGAGGGGGGACTCGCCGGACTGATGGGTCTGTCTGAAGAAGTTCACTCCCCTGATGATCTTCTTGTCCCTCGGGTTTGTTGCATTCCTGTTGTTGAACTCCCTGCTTAGAAGAGCTATTGGTTTTAGTAGTGAGACTTCCTGTCTCACTACGTGATCTGATCTGAAAGAATGAATTTCATTACTGTTACTTTCAGTAGAAATGTTTTTTAATGTCTGCTTGCTAAACCTGTACTCCCTAGCATCCACCTGTTCAGCCACAGGTTCCTCAGATTTCACAACCAGCTCCTCAACCAGCTCCACCACAGGTGACCCAGGCTCCACAGGCAAGATCTTTAATTAATTTAATTTAGCCATCACTTAGCCTGTAATTTCAACTAAGAATACAGTACATTTGTACTGAAAATGGAGAAATGAAAGAAACACATAGACAGTTTCCATCGGGCTTGGCACATTTTTATAGAAACAAAAACATATGCTATTAGACAATTTAGTGTAAAAAAAAGTGTTAAATTACTCTAGCAATGTAAAGAGTGATTCAGTAGAACAGCATGTTGCAACCCATGTGTCCATGACAGTAAATGTAGGCCCAGCCACCAGGTATCGAAACTGTACAGAATACTTTCAGTTTGTGTGTCTGCACTCTGAAACTCAGCTGTCCGTCTCGTCCCCAGGTGAGAGAGGTGGTCCAGCCACCAAAGCCAGCTCCCACCACTGTGGTAGCCAGACCAGTGAGGAAAGCTCCTCCCACAACAATCCAAGATATGAGAAGATTTCCAGAGATCATCCCAGTCCAGGAGGTCATTCTTGAAGAGACTGCGGAAGAGGAGTCCAGCGCTCCACCATCAGAAGACAAAGGTTGGATGCACAATAAACACTGAAAAAAATACACTCAGTGACCACAGAAATATAAAAATGCTGTTTAGGACTGCACTGGATCACCGTTAATCCCAACAGAAGGCTTCTTGGGAGATCTGCTTTATTCACTGTAGATGTTTGACCTTTGAGTGCTCTGACCTGCTTTACCACCTTTATCCATGATGATACTGTCTGTCACACTTTAAACCTGAAGTAATTGATTTTTTTGCCACTTATGGGCAGTGGGAACAAGCTGGCACTGTTTTAAAGTTGTTATGACGTTTTTTGCAGTTGCCTACTTACACATCCAGCAGTTACACAACAACTGACTGCCAGTCGGTGCTTAGTAGGTAGCATGCAGTGGGTTTTAAGAAAGAGCTTTTCCATTGAAAACAGCTTCCTGCTGAGGCTGAAAATGACACTGACGAAAGCATTGACAGTTAAAAAACAGTAAAAGTTCTGTCAAAACAGTAAAGTTACATGCCAGAAAACTAAAACAATGAGCTGAAAGAACTGCAACGTTCTGTAGAGCTGTGGGGAACTGCAGAATCACGTGGTAATTGTGTGCAACTCCTTTCACATACAAGCAGTCATGTGATCCACTGAAATTTTATTAAAATATTGTTTATAGTTGCTTCTAGTTTGGTAATTTGAGGTATTCATTGTGTGGGTAATTGTGGAAATGGTGCTGTTGTTGCACAAAGCTTCTTTGCAGAATCAGGGTTTTTGTTTTTCTGGTCAATGAGTGTACGTAAGTACATACACACCCTGAACATACCATGGCTAGTTTACCTAATCGTTTAATCTTAACTATGAAATGTTAATACTTGAGACTGGCATAGATGTCAATGTATTCAGTCTTAGCTAAAGGAATCTGAGTGTTGACTTGTGATAAACAAATGTACTTAAGTCCTGACCTTATTTTTAAATGATTTTGTAGTCATTGTAGAAGATGTGTACTGTTTTAAACACATTATACTTTTTAAATAAATGTGATTTCTTCTTCAAAGGTGATGAGGAGTTTCAGAGTGCTGCTTACGGCTCGCCAACTATTTCATCTCCACGGCAAACAGGAAGCCTCCGCCACATTGACAGCAACGCTGCGACCCTGACCGAAGCCTCATCGTCCCCAGGCTCTCTGGACATCAAGACTCCTGGCTGGTCACCTGAGCGACGTTCCCCTCTCCCGATTGGTTCCCCAGAGAAAAAAACAGGGATCCCTGGAGAGTCCAGCACTACACTGTACTTCAGCTCGGATGCACAGTCTCCCTCCAGTGGGAGCTACCTAGGCTGGGGATCCGAGCTGTCGCCCATCTCCACCTACAGAAGTCCCTACCGGATCAGAGAGGCTCGCTTTGTTACATCCACTCCACGACTAGAGCCTCGAGCTGGCGCTGAAAGTCCATGCCTAGCCCCTGTTGTTGTTATCCCTGCCACTCCTGGTACAACACCTGGCACCTCCCCAGGTGGAACCCCTGCTGCTTCAACACCTGCTGCTTCAACACCTGTCGCTTCAACCCCTGGTGCATCGACTCCTGGGGCATCGACTCCTGCTGCGTCGACTCCAGGTGCATCGACTCCTGGGGCATCGACTCCTGGCACTGCTATCCCCGGTACTCCAGTAGTTCCACTCACTCCAGTCATCTCCCACGCTCGCAAACAGATGGTCCAGTTTGTGGACAG
Source organism: Lepomis macrochirus (assembly GCA_024633595.2). Lineage (NCBI taxonomy): Eukaryota > Metazoa > Chordata > Actinopteri > Centrarchiformes > Centrarchidae > Lepomis > Lepomis macrochirus. The sequence goes on from JALXJV020000006.1 coordinate 17,085,103, forward strand.
CAGAGAGAGGGCAGTGTAAGGAGGATGGGGGTACAGGGAAAGGGAACAACTGGGTGGGGAATGATGTGTTTTTCAGTTTATTAGTTAAGGATATACATGAATCATGCATTAACTAACTAACCAGGCTTGGTGGGGAGTTAGGGGTTCTTCTCAGCTCTGTTCATTTGAATCAGTCGTGGAAGAAAATACAGTATAAATGATTATTTATGTTTTTTCCCCGACATGCAGATCAAGGGTTACATTAGCAGAAAAGTACGATGCATGGGTAGCACAGTGGCAAAACTCTTGCCAACCACTATTAATCTTTAATCTATTAAAGATTATTAATTCTGGTTCCAACAAATGTAGTGTTTATGACCGTTAAGTCAGTGATGGACCAGGTCCTTGTTGCTGCACTAGCAGCTCCTGGTTGGTTGGAGCATCTGCATGGAGGAGAGTGGGATAGTATCAAACTCCTCGCTTGCTACCGTGAAGCTCCTGTTCGGTGCAAGGGAAGCATCTGGCCAACTCATGTTTCAGGTGAAGCATGTGGCAGTCTTCCCACCGAGGCCACAGAGGAGTTAACATTGACAAACACCGCTGTACAAGGGAATCAGCTATACCAAAGGGGTTGGGGGAGGTGGGAATGTGTTTTTTCAGTTCTTTAAAGCCATTTGATAAAAAAAAATCACTATATAGTATAGATAATTATTTATAGATGATTGGATCTGGTTTACTCATCAAAAGAAAACACAGATATCAATTCACAGGTGCTAATGATGAATGTGGGGTATCACACATAATTTAGATAAACACTTCCCTTAATCATTAGAAACTAACCACAGAACACCTAAAGCAGTTAAGCTAAAGCTTATTCAGGCAGTGCAGCTGAGGATTACCTCTGGGGAAATTATCATAATTATTATGATGACATTTGAAATTACAATGCTTAAACAAACATGTGAAACAAGACAAGGTTATTTAAATGGTAGTTAGATCCCAGATCCCAGTGTCAAGAATTTTCTAAATGAACCAGGTAACTAAACTAGTTTACAATAACCAAACATGCTGTCTGCCCAGCTGCTGAGCAAAATCTCCTGTAACGCCACTCGCCAATGCCAGTCTCTCTCTCTATTTTTTAATTGGTGAGTTTAGTCTGATGCAATGTTAGGACATATATTGATAATGCATACTTAATGCAGACCCAAACATACATGTAATGTTATTGATGTTATCATGCTTGCAAATGCTTTATCTGTTTTTGTTTACAAAACCTTCACATGATGTTGAACATCCTCTCCAGTTTTCAGGAAGCCACCCATGCATCCAGTCAGTCAGTTACTCACTGTGTGTACAGTTCAGTACGCGGTTGGTGTTTACACATACTACTGACATAACTTGTCTGTAAAATAGTCAGATTTGGTAATTGATGTCTTTATTTTCATGAAACTATCAGACAAGCAAATGACAAAAAAGCAAAGGTTTGAAGGAATATGTATATCAAATTATATGCTATGCTTTCCTTTGCTAATTGCAACTGCAATAATTAGTCAGTCAGCACTTCACAAGAGGTACAGCTAGTGTATTGTTATTGGCCAGAGTGTTTGCAGAGTGACTACATTACAATTATAACGTGAGTTTATCAAAAGGAAATGAAGCAATATAGACTATTAAAAGAGTATCAGATGACATTTCTGTTTTTAAATGCGTTTTATTTTATTTATCTATTTTTTTTATAAATGCTTTACATTCCTAAATTGTGTTCAAAATGTGTTCAAGGTGAAAAGATTCCGTATAACACGCAGATCATATCTGTAGGACATAATTGTTGCTGTGTTATTGTCTCTAAGAAAGAGAAGGAGGTAACTTTTATTATTTTTTAACACCTCTGACAATCATGTTCATTTTTTTTATTGATAAAAGAAGGGAAGTGTATGGATGATGATGCACTAGGAGGGAAGTTAAGCTAGCTCGCTACCATTGTCTTTTTTCTGATTAAGCTATTGTCCCAAATTTTTAAATTGCTAAATTGCTAAAAAGTTTTACAGCATGACTGCTACCATAATTATTAACATTTAGCATTGTTTTGGACTGGAATTGGGTTTTTCTGAGGCTCACACAGCACCTTTTTTTTTTTTTTAAATGGCAATATCAAGGCCGACTTTCCCTCCTATAGAGGAAAGCGTGTCCATGCAGTTTTGTGTAAAGTAGGAAAAACTTTCTCAGATGGAGACAATAACTCGCAGTAAGCAAAAAGCCTAAAGTCGGTTTCATCAATATATATTTGGTCTTCAGTTGCGCTCTTGTAGAGTTTTGTCACAATGTTTTGTAACATTACACCCTTATGAAATACCAGTAGAGAATAATGCTTCACAAACGTTGTTAGAAGGGACACCAGTTTAAAAATTAAATACAGTACAACTAGTTGAATAATGTCATCTAATCTAATCTTGACTAAATGAATTTTGATTTAAATGAATAGCTATAACTATAAATGACTAATTTTTCCTGTAAAGATCCCTACAAATAAATATGTCGTCCGTCATATGATCCATTAGTTGAACGGTATACTTCAGTTAAACTGAATTTCCATCAGGCAAAACTGATTTTATTATGATTATATTTGTCAGAGTAAGAAGATGTATTCACTCACTGTGTGACTGAAAACACTCTGAGCCTTTTTTTAACAGTATAAAATGTTTTTGACAATGTCGCTACCAGGAGGGAAAATATGTAAGGGGCAGAGGTTTAGATTAGTAGTGTTGCATAAAGGTAAACCCTGGAAATAATGTGCTGCAATGAGTTTGGTTAACGCCAGTATTATGTTACGTTATGAATATTATGTGTTTCAATATGTGAAATCTGATTATAATCATAGAATATTGTATTTATGGTAATATCAGACTTCCATGTAGCCTATATTTGTCTTCTATGTTTCTGTTTTTCTTCAACTATGCGATATTATTTTACTCTTTTTCTGTGTTTCTAAACAAATATGATAACTATAAGTATATAAATCTGTAATGAGAAGTTAAATGATTGTGATGCTCATGTTTAGTGATAAAACACGGGCTTTTGGGGGTTTATCGAACAAAGTACTGAGAAAAAATGTGCTTTTGGCAGAACCACTTTATCAAACCATGTCAGACTGTTATCGATGTACCTGCTGATAGATAAATGAGTCACTGCATGTTACTCGTTGAAACAGGCACCCAGAGAATTGTATCTATTCCTTTTTGAGAAAGAAAGCATTTACTGTAACTACACACACACACACACACACACACGCATTACAGTAGTTAAAACACATGCTAGAATGTATGTGTGTGCAATAAAGCAATAATCTAGCTAATGAAATGTATCTTAGAGCACTGATGAAAAGATATTTACGCACATGCTTTAGACAATGCCTTGGCTTGATCATCATCAGCGCGCTTTGCCTAGTAGAGAGACAGCTTTGGCTGCCGTGCTTGAGTCGTGTGTGTGTGTTGCTTTATATTAGAACAATATGCTTTGCTTTGCGTACCTGATGTTTATGATAACTATTGTCTTTTTAATTTGACTCATTTTGTATTTTTTAAATGTCCTTCTTTTATATTTGGTCAAAGTTACGTTATGAAGTGAGTGGACAGCCACGGTGCAGTTTCATGGTTTTGTGCTGAAGTTTCACTTGTGATTTAACTTTAGAGACAGTGTGTAGTTTTCATTGACAGGCTGGAATTAGTTTGCTGATTGAGTTCAACATCACTTAGTCACCGGATGCCCTCCATGTATCAACATGCATCACCTCATCTCTGCAAGGATTTCCACAGAGCAACTGTGGTTGGTGGTAGTGAGTCATTAACTGTGCTATTGATGTGACAAAATAAAGTCATTAATCATGATCAAAGCAACATTCTGTGTTGTATTTTATTAATCTTCCCTGATTGAATTACCATCAGTGATGTTTCAGATAGGTGGAGAAGCATAATCACAGTGTAAATGATACAGTAATGAATACATTGTAAATTGAGCGTAGTCAGTTCAGTGGCAGCAGCTCTAGAGCAAAGTTGCAATGAACGTACTTTATTGTTTACATTATCACAGGGCAGGATTAACGTGCTGGGGAGCATTAACCATAATTCCTCCAACTCCACTGCAAGTTGTGTACAGTATTCCTAGGCTGGCATTAATTTCATTAAACAGACAACAAAATATAATAGGATTTTGCACCATGTCAGCATAACATTAGCTGAAATAATAAGGTGGTAAGGTAATAAGACAGACAAAGTAATGAAGTTGTACAAAAATGTAAAACAAGACTTAAAGATAAATAATGGAGAAGACAGACAGCAAAGTTGTGACTAGGCAAATTCTTATAAACCAGTTGCCACACAGTGAACCTGGAGCTTTTGTCTGCTTTGCCAAGTTGTAATCCAGTTTTGCATCATGCAAAAACATAACACACTTGTGTACTAATTGAATCTGGCTGGTTCCAATATGCTGCATCTCGGACTGCTGCTTAGGATGTCTTTTTATTCAACTTTATCAAGTTAAATAGTTTAATTGACTTGAAAGGAGAATGTGTTTTTGGTTTGGCTGCCTGATTAAACAAGAAAGTATTTTTGGTCACTTACACTTTACTTTAAAATGAGGATCAGCTTTTGTGCAAATTTCTTGGTAAATCGGTGATTAAAGTTGATGTGTTGTGCCTATAGTATTTTTACCATGTCATCATTTTGAAAGTCAGATGATAGGCTGATGAAAGGAAGAGAAAGCAGCTAGACGATCAGCATGTCCTCTGTGGTCAATGATCCACATCACGTTAAAGCAAAGTACAGCAAGAAAGTCAAAAAAAAAGTTGTCACACTCAATTACAAATCACAAGTTCTGTCTCAAAAGAATAATATTAGAAATAAAAGTCACAGATAAATATCATCATACATTATTAAAAAAGGATCCTCAGAATCATTTAAACAGAATAACTACATAAAAAACTATATAAAAGACTTTAAAAATATCATTAGAACAGCCTTTTAGCAAATGTCCTAATCAGATAAATAACAAGTGACCTCTGGGCTTGAGCTGTGTCGAGGTATTTGAGAGACATTATAGCCCAGAAACAAATATGAAGCACTTTAGACTGATAATGGCAAATTATTTATAACAAGGTGGTGATGATGACCTTTTCTAGCTATTTTAAAATCATCAGTGATCTTTAAAAGAATAGCAGTGAGCAATGGATGTGCACATTGCTCAAAGTGGCCTTGATGAAGTCCACAAGCCCAAACGTGTCATCCTACCAATTAAGTGTTTTTTATAGGCTACCTCTTCAAACTTCTCCCTTATCCCTTCACCTTGGAAGTGTGAAGATGTTACAAAAATCCTTACTCTGCTTCAAACGATTTCTGACATTTGCAGGTTTTGGGTCAAGTTCTCCTCTGTTTGGAGTGACCATTATCATCATTTCTCATTTGACAGTCAGAGGGCTCAGTCAAAAGTCGGGATATCCTGATCACATTTCTTTGCTCCTAAGTATTTGTCAATACCAAATCTGATCTGATATTTCTTTAACTTATATCTCTGTTTACTGCTGGTAGAAAAACAGGGGTTGTTGGGTGGGATAATCCCTCCATGGCAATTATACTCAAAGTTTATACTTTATATTTTGCAGCTTACGCAACTACATTTTTACAAATTTGATTGCAGCACTTTAACTTGATAACTAATGTTGTGGCACACTGGCAGTGCTACCTTTCCTGATTATGATATGAGAATACAGAACAATACAGAGACAAAACAGTATTACAGACTTTGATATAAATCACTTACACGGTTATATCAATTATCTAAAAATAAAATAAAATAAAATACAACAAATAGTTAGAATGCAGGTTTTCATGCCCAAATAAATATGAAAACATAAAAACATATGTTGCCAGTTGTCGGAGAGGGTGAGTTTCAGCACCACCTAGCGGTCAGATTGAAGCAGTGCAGCCCTACTGCGCCCCGTTGCACCAGACTCTTTCTTCCGTAAAATGTGTTGTGTGCCACCGGGACCCCGGCTACATCCAGATTCAGATCATTGTCTTTAAGAGAACATCATCTTCTCAAACCCTGACGCCCACGGACCGGAACAACAAAGGAGGCGCGTGGTTGGTGACGTTTTGGCGTCAGGTCACATGAGCTGCCTTCATGTGACCCGGTTCACGTGGTTCAAGAAATAAATAAGGGAGGAGAACTGTTTCACAACCACACACACACTTTGTTGACGGTCAGAGAGAGGGAAACTGGAGCTGAAGATTTAAGTTCACACAAACAGCTGACACACGAGCTACAAGTAAGTGACTTTGTCCTCGATATTTAAGTTGCTGCGGTTTTTAGATGTTAGTTTAATTGTTTACACAGTTAGAGGTGAAGCTAAATTGCTGCATATAGACTAGTAAAATAACAATTTAAGCGTATGTTAAGTTAATATTTTGGACTGACAACGGTTTATTTGATACAAGAGCAGGTGAAGTCCTCCCTGTTGCAATTATCTGTGGTGGTACCTCGAATAGAGGTGGTTGAGTCTGACTGCCTGTTACGTTTCATGGAGCTGATAAGAAAACAGGTGGAGCTGACATAAAACACGCGTGCGTCTCATTTGTTGATGAGGACACGTCGAAATGATCAGTGCAATCTGGTGTGGGCAGCGTCTCGATTAAAAGAAGAAGGGAAAGAACTTAAAACCTGAAGTTAAAAATAATTATGAAACGAGATACTGAGCCGCGTATTGATACAAGGAAATGGAAAGTGAAAGTAGGTTTTTATTAGGTGAGCTGGAGGCAGCCATTAGACAAAAGACAGGGCTTACGAACATGACTGTGATACAGCAGAAAATCGGAGCAGTGGGAGTAAAGTTGAATGATCTAGATTTGGTGTCTTTGTATAAAATGATCACACATTTCACTACAACCTTATTTCCAGTCCAGACTGTTTTCCAGAACTGCTCATATCGGAGCTAAAGAGAAAAACGTGACAAAGCAACCTTTTGTACATTCAATACCACAAGCAAAACTAAACTGGATCTTTTTCCAACTATTGACCTTGGACCCCTTCTGTCAGCAGGCCCTCTGCATTGTGACAAGGAAACAGGAAATTAGTTTGTATCTGAAGACAAACAGAACAAACCAGTCAGAGCTCTCACCCTGCCATTTTCAGTGCAGAGTGAGTGCAGTTATGTCGATGGTAGGTAGGCTAGCAAATCATTTCATTTAATAATAAAATGATTGGCTGTGCTTATTTACAATCCTGCAACAGCTACACGCACAGGATTTCTTTCTTCTTTTTGTCAGAGCATTTGATTTTATTGATTGCTATTGGGACTTAAAGAGACGAAATTTCAACAAATATAAACAAATACTTCTGAAAGAAATTGTCCTCCAGCTAAAGGACATACAGATGTAAAAATTTTGTCCTGTACAGTGTCTTGACATTTCTTCCAGGTCTTTGTGCTGGAGGGAAAGGGAGGAACTTTATAATGTGAAAAGGAACATGGCAGAATATTGTACTTATAGTACAGTATTAAACTGATTCCTCTCAATACTCCTGTTAAGTGTAGATGTGAGGACAATAAGATGGGAATATAAAGACAAGATGTAGGGTAGCTCAACTCAACAGTGTTGTAGGACTAATCATGTGAAGATCTTTGGTTCCTCTTATAAAGCAGTTGATGAGGAATTGAAATGTATTTTCTCTGTGGTTTTATCGCTGACTCACCATTTTCTGTCTTCATCTTAAACCTCCCACACAGAGGGGAAAAAACATTCACCACCCCTTTTTTGCCTTTAGACTCTTTAAAAATCAGTTGGGCAGCATCAGGAAGAAGCTGTTATGAAGCTGAAAGCAGGGCTGTTTTTTGTTTTGTTTTTTTCTGAGAATTTGATGTTTTGGAGATGGAAAGAAAGGCCTCACATCCCTCCTCTATGACTCAGGAAGGTAATGAAGCCTTTTTGAAGAACTTTGCTTTGGACAGCAGCGCATGTCAGCAGGCTGACTGTTCACATCTCCAAATCATATCCAGTCATTGCTACAGCTGTTTGTTTTGGTTTTGGTTTTTTTGTGCGTGATCGAACCACTTCTCTAAAAACTCAACAAATAAACTTGCATTTATTTGCATTTTTCTTGTGGCCAAAATGTGATTGTCTGGATTTGACCTCAGTATTTTTTTTTTACCTTTTTTTTTTTTTTATTTTTTTTATATATATATATTTTGCACATAGTCACCCCCTCAATAGCTGCAGGACCTGTTGAAATCTCTCCTCAACCAACCTGTAAACATAACCTAGTGGTTGACAATACACTTGCCAAGGAAGTCATTTAGGCCCATTTTCTTACATTACACAGAATATACTGTATATAACAATATACTGCAACACTTGCTTGTGGCATTTTAAAAAGTTGAGCACTTACAAGAACCTTGTTGAGTCTGTAGAGAAAGACGAGTGATTAAAGTGTCAGGTGGTGCTTCATGGTGATTTCAGGGAACAGACGTCAAGAGGTCATTCTGTCAAGGGGACTTCTCTCTTATTGCTTCCCTCTGTGTACTTTTTTCTTTGTGATGAATCATTATCCTCAGTCATGTGATATCAAACCAGTTTCACTGGAAGTCTTATTTTCTCTGTCTCTCAGACAGACCCGAGGTATTTTCACTGGATTCTCTTCTGCTTTTTTTTGTAAAAGAAATGGGACATGCCCAAGCAGGTGAGCTGATATTACAGGTAGCTAGCAAAAACCCCAGCTATTGTTCTCAAGAGAAAATCTGCGTGCCAATGTAAGCACAGAGGGTGTATGTCTATTACATTCCTGCAAAAGTCTGTGACCCCCGAAAATTTAATGCTAATCTAAAAAAGAACCTGTTGGGTTTTTTTAATTTCATTTTTTTTAAGTCACATTATTTTGTGCTTTTGTTCTCTACTCCTGTGGTTCAGACCTTTAAGATTGACCAAATATTCTCTTTTTTGTCAGGGTTTGAAGCTGCATGTTAGTTCATCTCATGTCTATAAAGGAGCATTGGTATTGATTTTGCTAGACTTGGAGCCTCCTTATCCTGTCTCTGCCTCTAGTTAATAGGCTGTATTATGATCTCTAATGGATCCTTGCTGGAGCTGATCCCAAATCTCCAGTGCATTTCACCTCTGATAATGTGTTCTCACATATACCATTTGAGAGGAGCATTGGACCCCAAGGAGCACGGTCCTATCTAAAAACTAGAGTGCATACATTTTATGTTGGCATTTTCTGCAGCACTGGGTGCTTGGAAGACATCTTATTCTTTAGTGTTTCTAAAGTGGGAACTGAAACCCAGTCTTGTTACAGTTGAAAAAAACATGCATGTAGTTTGAAATCTAAGGAATTAGTTGAAAGTGCTGGACTGTTAGTGCGCTTGCTGAGGCAGTGTGTTTAACCACTGGAACCGTGTCGGACTAGCATGACTGAGTAGTATAAGGAGGTTTTTCTCTGCTCTCTGTGTGCGCTGTGGATGCATGTCCCACTTGTAGGTGCAACCAGAGTGACGTCTAGTCAGCTGTGGACATTTTTCAACTTAGTTTCAGGAGTGTATGTAAGCAGGGGAATAACCCTTGTGTTCTGTGCCTTCAGTAAGTTTAGCAGACCGTTGTATGAACACTGGGGTCAAGTACCTCATGTTTACTCTTGTAGCTTTCTTTGTGTGACATTGTCTCCCCTTTAGCCTTCAACACGGAAAGTTGAAGAAAATCTAAATGCATGTTTTGCTGGAAATTGAAATAGGCAGTGTTTGTTAGATTTAAGGTTGCGTAATCATGATAAGGTTTAGTGTTTGAATCAGAATGTATGCAATGAAAAATTACCATAGCTCAAGAATAATTTTGTGTATAAGTGAATAAAGAATAAACTTATATTGTTCATGCTATATCTTTCAGGCAAAATGTGGCACGCAGCCTTCCTGTTGTTGGCTGCCAGCTTGTCAGTGAGCCTGGCCAGACCCCGCCTCCAACCACTGTCCAGCGAGATGGTCAACTACATCAATAAGTTCAACACTACCTGGAAGGTGAGCTTTTGTTTTCTTACCTAGTGTTTTTTGTCACTGGGTGTAAGCAATTCTGTTTAAGTAAATCTTACTTCTCCCATGCAGGCTGGTCACAACTTTCATAATGTCGACTACAGTTACGTCCAGAGACTCTGCGGTACGAAGCTGAAGGGACCTAAACTGCCAGTCATGTGAGTCTCACTCATACTGTCTGTGGATGTGAAACATGAGATCAACTTCAGACTAGCATATCTGTATATTTGCATATCAGTGAGTGAGAGTTAACATTTGCTGTGTTGTACATCCCACTAATTATACATGCACTGTTTTCCTCTGCAGGGTTCAGTATACTGGAGGCCTGAAGCTGCCAAAACAATTTGATGCCAGGGAGCAGTGGCCCAACTGTCCCACTCTGAAGGAGATCAGAGACCAGGGCTCCTGTGGATCCTGCTGGGTGAGATAAAAACTCACTGCTCAAAAGATGTGACGTGTGTGTGTGAAAGTAACTGGGGTTGATGAGTAATATTGTAACGAACAGATTATCTAGTGAATTTTGTTTATGATCCATGAATTTTTGATTAGTAAGAAAAACATTAACTCATGCTAAAATTAAGCCTTCACCTTTTAAAACTGATAGTCAAGTCATATATTTATGCTGTATACAGTCAAATATCCTACATTTGCTCTGAAGTGGTTTGCAAACTGAAGAGAAAACAACACCCTCAATCCTTTAGACTTCCAGTTTGGATAAGGGAAAACTTTCCCTCAAATTGTATTTGTGTGTCTGTGACATGTCTTGGTTCATCTGCCTGCAGGCATTTGGTGCTGCCGAGGCTATCTCGGACCGTGTGTGCATCCACAGCAACGGCAAGGTTAGCGTGGAGATCTCCTCAGAGGATCTGCTGACCTGCTGCGAAAGCTGCGGCTTTGGGTAAGAAGCAGTTCTGTGTGTGTGCGCCATAATACAGAGCTGTGTGTGTGTCAGTCCAATTTATTTCAGGATTGCCGTCTGCACAATAACCATATTTTACATAATAAAAATATTCCATTGAGTGCCACAGAATGAAGTGTGCCAATTTTTAAATTTGGGAAAAGTGAGCACTGTTAGTGAACCAGTTCTTGGTGTCGGATCGGCAGAGGACTCAATCACTTTTGGGAAAGCAGAAAGTTGAATCTGTGCCTCCCTGATATTTTACAGTGTGAACATTTGGAGTTAGAGGCAGGGGTGAGCAGTGGTTGTCTCTAAAGGTGGCAACATTGTGGGGAAAAAAAAACATGTTTTCCCTCTTTAGATGTAATGGTGGCTACCCCTCAGCTGCCTGGGACTTCTGGACCAAGGAAGGACTGGTATCTGGAGGCCTCTTTGACTCCCATGTTGGTGAGTTTTGTGTACGAGGTTCCTACATTGGCATGCCGCCAGTGTGGCATCCACCGTTCTGACACTCTTGTGTATACAGGCTGTCGTCCCTACACCATCCCCCCCTGTGAGCACCATGTGAATGGCAGCCGACCCTCCTGCACTGGGGAGGGTGGAGACACACCCCAGTGCATCAACAAGTGTGAAGCTGGATACACACCCAGCTACAAAGAGGACAAGCACTTTGGTAAGTTCAGTCTCATGAATAAGGGATTAAGCAACCTAACAATTAATGTTGCACCACGCTCACCTGTATTTGCCATATAGGAGAAATTGAATCTAACACTGAACTTTTTAACATGATCTTCAGTTTATTTTTTTATTGTAATGAGTTCATGTGACTCAACATTGCTTTGATTCTCCGATAAATACGAAACAAAATGTCAATTATTTTATGAGTAAACTGTGTAGTTAAAATATGTAAAAGACCATAGTGCATAAATGAGCATTAATTTTATTAGAAATTCAGGTTAGTTACTAAATCTGGTATCAGTAGTCAAAATGTCATTGCTAATCTATCACTTACAGTATACTTTACACTGGCTGGCTTACACACACATTTGATATCTGATAAAGAGAAACTGTCAGTTTTGTATGCGTGTACACACATGCAGCGAAGCATCCTAACTCGCAGTGTGTTGCAGGTAAAACATCATACAGCGTGCTGCCAGATGAGCAGGAGATTCAGTCTGAGATATACAAGAATGGCCCAGTAGAGGGAGCCTTTAGCGTCTACGAAGACTTTCTGATGTACAAGACTGGTAAGAACACATGCACCTTGACACACAAATGTAGTGAGTATTTGTACACTTAACACTGAGTTGCAGATTTTGCTCATGCTTCTTGCACAATTGAACTCAAACTCTTGCTGACCCTCCTATATTTTGTTCCTTGCCTTGTGGTGTGTGGTTTATTTATTTTTTTCTTGTCGCAGGTGTGTATCAGCATGTGTCTGGGACTGCTGTGGGTGGACATGCTATCAAGATCCTGGGCTGGGGGGAGGAGAACGGCGTTCCCTACTGGCTCTGTGCCAACTCCTGGAACACTGACTGGGGTGATAACGGTGAGCAGAGACACTTTTTATTACCATTAACATTTATACATCATCACTCTTTATTATAAACAGTAGAACTCTTATTTACATGTGTGAAGGAAATGAAAAATTAGAAACAACTCTGTTTTATGCAGTCTGCCAGTCTCATGACCACTCTGTTGAATCAATGTTTCTGACAGGGACATTATGTTAGAATTTATTGTGTAGTTCAGACGTATCTAATAACTGTTTAATCTTGGTTAGTGGTTTGACTGTTAGGGGGTTTCATTGGCTGATATATATAATGCAGAAACAAAGAAGTCATGTATAATTCTATTTCACGCAGTGTACGATCTAATGTACATGGTTATCTTAGCCAGTAATGTCTTGTTTCAGATGGAAGTTTTATTAATTAATGAAATAGAAAAATACATAGTGTTCAGAAGGTGACTGGAGTTTAAAGTAGACTGGGGTACAGTTAGAAGATGAGAGAAATGTATTTACATTTACAAAAGATGATTGTGACTGAGGAAGTTAATGGCTCGAAACTAACTTTTTCACCAACTTCCCAAAACTCAAAGTGGGGAGCCTAACGTCGTTCCACACTGAGGACCCATCCACACTACTCCGTTTTAGTATACAAATGGAGAATCCACACCAGCGTGTTAGCTGCATTTTGGTGTTGATCTCAGTCTACAATAAAACGACTGAAAACGCACATCTGTTGGCTGTTCAGGTACACTGGGCATGCGCACGTGCTGGTATAAACATGAAGCAGATGGTCTATTCCATAGTAACAGAAGATTTGGCGAAGGAAAAACTAAATACAGACGAATCGGAGCAGTTGTTTTTTTTCCAGGAACCAGTAATGAGCTGGGATTGTTACTGAACGTAACACAGGAGTGTGGCAACGGAAAACAGACTAGGAGTCACCGCAAAGTAAACATGCACAGTACAAGTGTAGGCAGATAAGTGTTATTTGCCCTGTATTTATTTTAATTAAATGAAAATACCAAATCAAAAACTCTCAGTAGCATAGTGTTTCTGCTTTGCAAGACTTATGAGAACCAATCAGAGAGCCATGCGTGACCAGCTGCGTCATCCGCACGTTTTGGCCAGTCTTTACTAAAATGCCCTTCGGAGTTTTGAAACGCAAAACGGGGTCTGCTGCATTTTCAGACTTCTCTGTTTTAGGTCTTGTTTTCGACGTTGTAGTCTGGACGGGACGTGCAAATGTAGCAAAAGGTCTCTGTTTTAATTTGAAAAAGCAGTAGTGTGGACGGGACCTGAAAGGCTTCCTGCAGATGTGCCTGCAGACATCTAATTGTTTGTTAAATTTTCAGAAATCAGCACAATTAATCAGCCAACTAATCAGTTTATCACTAGTGCACGTCAGTGGCTCCTTTTGCTAATCCCTTCAACACCTATGACAATGTAATGTCTGTGTTGTGGGTGTTTAGGTTTGTTTTTAATTGACATGTTAATTTCAAGAAAGCTTCTCAAATACTATTTTTCTTGATGAGAAGCTCAGTTACCACACAGTGATCTGTATGGCAATTAAATGAGGTTACTTACACACCTAGCAGCCGTTCTGAGTGAGAACGAACGCACATGTGATCTTTCACTTACGACAGGAAAATGATTTATACTTCTAAATATGTAATATTTGATGTTGGGCCAGTTTGTTAAATTGTTAAACTGTCCTCTGGTCTATTTCTGGTTTTCAGGATTCTTTAAAATCCTGCGTGGATCTGATCACTGTGGTATTGAATCAGAGGTTGTGGCTGGGATTCCCAAATAAAATCTAAGGTAAGACAACAAAACAGGTAATTGCAATATAGTATTGGCCTTGTAATTGTTACTGTGCGCCTATACAGTTCAACTCGTATCATAAACCAGACTGGAAACACAGGGGTTTGTACTTGTGCACAACACCCAGAAGCTCCTACTGTCTTTGTAAAATGCTCGAACATTTAAGAGCATGGATGTGGCTTGCAGTCTGTCTTACTGAAATTTTCCCCTCTCTTGCAGGTTTTGAGCTGCAGTGTCAATCACATAATCACTAGAGGGCGAGTTACTCCACTTGCCTGCTCTGAAACTGACCACATTTACCTGCTTTTAGTCCCTTTTTTTATAGTTTAAGCCCACTGATCACCTTGCACACAATGCATGTGGTTTTCTTATGACAGCAGACAGAAAAAAGAGCAACTTTCACTTCATTTAGGTGGAATTAGCACAAGGGAGTGTGACAGCAACTATGTGCCTGAGCTCAAATCACTATTGTTGATGGGTTTTGGGTTGGGTTTTTTTGTTTTTTTGTGAATGAGGTGCTGTGAGGTCTTGTTCTTTCACTTGCTCAAGCAAAGTCAATCAAAGGCTGCACAGTTTTCTTTTAAGATGTTAATGTGTATTTTATTTTTAGTTTTATCTAGGGTCATTTGAAGCCAATTTTCACTTTTTCTTTTTTCTAACTGGGATAAACATGTCAGCCGTCTTGGAGCAAATATAAGACTGTCCAATGCAGCAGAGGTCAGTGTGTTTTTAGAAAATGTCTAATTTTTAATGATCATATTTACTCCAACATTATAGCTTAGTGCCATAAATGCCACTCCATAATGTTAGGATGTACTCATTGTAATTAGTGCCTGTTAGTGTTTTTAAACTCAGAGTATCAGATGAGCAATTGAGCAATTTAAGTTTCTATTTTTTAAATATGTTTAGAAATTGAATGTGTTTTTTTTAATGTCCACCTGTATTGATGAACATATTGATGCAAATAAAACAATACTTGATTCCTAATTTGGTGGTGTTACTCTTGAATATGCATGCTGGCGTTTTAAATTCCATTTGTTATGTTGTATTTGTGGCTGACTGGAAGACTTGCACGACTGATGGGATTGATTCACTAAGAAAATGTGGGTCAAAATGTGATTAATATCTAAGTAGATGTGGAGTCAGGGTTTTGTGATAGTTGACAAACTTTGTAGGTTTCTGTGTATGCAAGATTTTGACTGACAGTAAATGGATTATATTTTCATGACAAACATTCAAAGCGGTTACTAATTTTGTTATGTGAGCAAGACTAGCTGGAAACATTGCTTGTATTTCATAGATGGGTTTTAAACATCTTTGAAAAGGATGGGTGGTGCTGTGAACTTCCCCACTTCTTTAAAGTTCAATGGCAGTTTGCATCCTTTGTGTTGCTCTACCGCCATCTTCTGGAGTTTAACTCCTACAGTATCGAGATTTCCCCTATCAGTCCGATGCCGTCTCAACACTTCTGCTTTGCTCACCTCCACCTCACTCCAGTTTGCCATTTATAGCCCAGATGTGTTCATTTCCGCCATCATGATCTGACCTTTTCTCTCTCAGGTTTATTTAGTTAAGTGTACTGTTTCTGGTTCGCCTTGTCCTTGATTTACTTGAATATAGTGAACATATAAAGGATGACGGCTTTATTCTCTTTTTGGATTTTTATAAGGCGTTTGACACGGTAGAACACCCCTTTATTTTTAAAGCTCTCGAACTCTGTGGTTTTGGGGAAAAATTTAGAAATACTATAAAATGTTTTTATAATGACACTAACAGCTCAGTATCTCTCCCAGGTGGCACTACGCCTCGCTTCAATATCAACAGAGGTATAAAACAAGGCTGCCCCATCTCACCCTCACTCTTTATAATTGCAGCTGAAATGCTGTCAATCCTCATCAAAAATTCTGATATTGAACAGTTAAATGTCTTTGATAGCCGAATAGTTATAAGTCAGCTGGCTGACGACACCACTCTGTTTCTTAAAAATATTGAACAGGTCCCAAAGGCGACTGAAACTGTAGACTCATTCTCAAAGGCATCTGGGTTACAAATGAACCTAAATAAGTGTGAGCTGTTATCTATACATGACTGCCACCTTGAGACAGCATATGGTATCCCTATTAAAACTGCAGTGAAATACTTGGGCATACATATAACCAAAGATATTAAGTTGAGTGAAACATTAAATGTATGGAACAAACTGGATGAATGTAAAGCAAGATTAGACAGATGGTTAAATAGAGATCTTTCTCTGTTTGGTCGCATTTATATTACCAAAATGGAAAGCCTTTCAAGATGTATTTACCCAGCCTACTCTCTGTCCATCCCCAACAAAGCTGTCAGAACCATCAATTCATTAAACTTTGACTACATCTGGAAAAGAAAACCCCATTATCTGAAAAAAGCGACTATAGTGAAAGACTATGAAGATGGTGGGCTACAAGCCATAGACTTTGATTGTATAAATGGAACCTTAAAGATTAAATGGTTAAGATGCCTTCTAGCAAACAGTGGAAGTTTCTGGTATTGTGTGTCCAGGGAATTGTTTAAAAAAATTGGAGGTATTGATTTACTTTTATGCTGTGATTTTGATGTTCCAAAACTTTCTATAAAACTTTCTGCGTTTCATTCACAAGTTCTGTTATATTGGAAACTGCTTTACAAACACAATTTTACTCCCCATGACATGCCCATCTGGAATTGCAGATTCATTCTATTTAGAAATAAGTCCCTGTATCTCAATGAATGGATGGAAAACAATATTTGGTCTGTCACACATTTACTAGACAACTAGACAACTAGGAATATTTTATCCTTTTTAGATTTCGGTACAAAACTTAATTTTCAGTGCAATCGTAAACATTATAATATGGTTATCCAAAGCATCCCATCTACCTTCCTTTGATGGCAAAAAATGCACTGCCTCATATGTTCAACCCCCCTCAACTTCCTTCATTGATGATTGCTGGTCACCAGTTCTGTAGCAAGACTTTGCAAAACAAAATGTTCCGTGATCTCTTCACTCTGACTTTATACCCAATACAGCCGAAATGCTGCCTCTCTTACCTTTAATCATTCTTCTTTGAAGAAACTACACACAGATTTCTTAAAGTTACCTTTATCACCAAAAGCTAAAGAGCTTCACTTCAAAGTATTTAATGACATATATCCTCCAAAAGAGCTCCTCTCACATAGATTTAACATTGATCCAACTAACTGTATATTCTGTGATGAGGACATAGAGACCACGGATCACTTGTTTTTCTTCTGTCTCTACAGTAATACATTTTGGTGTGACATGTATGATTGGCTGGAACCTTATCTCAAATCTCTCTCTAATTTCACTAGAGATAACATCACATTTGGAATTATAATGAAGGACAAAAACTATGAACTGCTTTTAAACACTTTAATTATCTTGGGTAAATTTTTCATCCACAAATGTAAATGTTTAAAAACACAGCCTCTTTTTACTGTCTTCAAGAAAGAATTTGCATTATACTACAAGTCCCTGTTGTTCATGAAGAAGAATACAGCAAAAAAACTTCTTGATTTCATTGATGCCTTAAAGTTATCTGAAGCCCCGTAACTGTTTCACTACTGTTTCTTTATCCTGTTATTTTTTTGTATTTTATTTGTATGTTTGTGTACATATTTTCTTTTCTTTAATTTATTTTCCTATTCTTAAAAAGTATATGCTCCGTTTCCTGTTAGCACTGATATTTGATGATCTCTGTCTATGCCAGATACTGTTGTAAATTTTGACGTCAATAAAGAAAAAAAAAAGTGTACTGTTTCTGGTGAGCTTTGCCACTTCCGCCTTGTTAGCAAAAAAAAACGAACACGCCCCCTTCTTAGTCGAGTTAAGATGTTCGTTTTGCGCACAGGCGTCCACTCCATTATCCAAACTGGACAGCGGTACTTCGGTGAAAACAAGAACGGAAGCCTCATTCATAAAGAGATGTATAAAATAGTTGTTTATACAGGCCAAAACACAGCTGAAGTGATAGGGTTTGTTTGTTTTTTTAACCTCTAAAATCGTGTTTTCTGTTCCGTATGGTCCAGTTAAGGGACACCGGGACACTCCGGTTCTCAAAACAAACGCCGCACGGCTCGTTACTGGTGGAGCGGGCGGAGAGAGCTGGTTCTTTAACGACTGAGAGAGAAGCGGACACACCATAGCTAGCTAACCAGCCAACGATGGAGGCAGGAGGCAGGGTGTCGTGGGTGAAATACGGGCCTGTTGTGTCTCTGTTTGTGGTTCTTTTGGCCCTGTGGTTCCGCTCACCCCAGAATGTAGACCTGGACGACCGGCTGGACACCGTCCTGTCCTCTCTGCTCCGGGCTGAACGCAAAGTCGGGATGAACAACGTCGCCCGACCGAGAGTGGCCGTTGGTAAGTGCAGGTGGTGGGAGCTAACGTTGGTTAGCATAACCCTAAGATTAGGGAGTCCTGACGTTTCTATAAATGATTAGATCCGAACTAAATGACTCCCCTAATGTCTGTTCCAGGTGAACTAACGTTAAATCCATTGCAAACAAAACTGAAAAATAAGTTATATGCTAACCCTGCTACTATAACTGGAGCTGTCAAGTAAATGGTAAACGTAAGTGGGCTATTACAAATGTTAAAAAACAAAAGGTGCAGGGATAACTTAGTTTCAGTGAACTGTCAGCACCATTAAAGATAGCAAACGTTACACACAGATAGTTTTATTCAATGAGTATACAAAGTATCAGGAGGTCTATTAGCAAGTGCAGTTCGATGAAGGGCTGAAGTGGAGTGACCATGAAAGGTCTGTCACCAGATCTTAGTCCAGATCAGCATTTTGTATTAATGGTAGGCTTGACATGACATGTGTTATATAAACAAACCTAGTACACCGGTTAGATAGTGGCAAATGGTGAATTCAGGGATACAATGTAGATGTATTTAAAAGGAATATAGATTATTATATAGTTATACCGGTTTCAGCTTTCGTTCGTACTTGACAGCAAGCAAACAGCTCCATGATGTGATTGATCTGTGTATTGACTGTGATGATGTAATCCTGAAAGCTGGCACTTTAAACACACAACAGGAGTAATTTTCTGTCCAATCTTAAACCAGTTCAACAACAAGCCCAGCCACTCAGTCAGACCTGTTAATTATTAATTAGATTTAGATATATTTGCATATTCAGATCTTCTCTTTCTGTCCCAGATTTTAAGTCATGTATCTGCTCTGGCCATTCTTTTTTTTCACTTATTTGTCTTTTTTTCTCTGCCCCTCTCCCTCATCCACAGGTTTTGGAGGGTGTGTTGACCTGATAGTGGAGGGGGTACCGTTGCTTAATAAGATTGGCCTCCCTCCCACAGACCAGCCCCTACATCATAACTACATAGAAAATGAAGTGCAGCTGGCTGAAAGCTTTGCCTACTTCTTTGCTCCAGGAGCTGCTGCAGAGTGAGTGACTGAGTGAATATATGTGTGTGCGTGCATGTGAGAAAGAGAATAAGAGCTGGCCATTAAATAGTTATGGTCTAGTTCAGGGAGCTACTCCTAAATTCCCAGTATGGTAAAATGAATGCATGTCTGCTTGAACAAATGGCCTTACAAATAATTGAAACATTTACATTTCTCTGTGCTTTGACTGGTTTGCTGTGTTTTCCTGTTTATATACAAGGTGTGTCCAAGTTGGGTGTGTGTGTGTGTGGCAGAGCTAGTTTGCAAGGCTTAAGGTCAGTCACCAGATAATTTAAAACCATTTCTTTGTTGCACCCCCTGAGGCTGCTGTGCTGCTGAGTCATTCTCTCTCCCTCACATGCTCTTTCAAAAACACACTCACATACAACCATTAATGTGGAAGGGGTTTGTTTGTAAGATACACACAAAAATACAAAGTTGCATACAGTATGAATAAATACAACCACACGCTCTTATCTTCTTTCCCCAGATCAGATTTTTTTACCTAAACCTTTGTTCAGTGCTTGTCTGTATTTTTCTGACTAGTTAGTTGCTGGACAGCCATCCTAAAGTATTAGGTATTTATGATGTTGAACGAATCTCCCCTCTCTTCTCATTCATTGGGTGACTGCTCCTGTTCTGGTGCCTGTGAGCCTTTTGTTCATTGTCTGGAAATAACACCTAAAGGCAACAACAGGCCTTCATCATAGACAGAAAGGGCAAGGGGATGTGTGTGAGGGAGACGTATGACTGAGTTGTTTTTTTTAATTAGACACAGAAACAAGGTCTTTTTTAAGCTCAGCATTTAGAGTTATTTCTCTTGCCTCTTTCTTACCTGGTTTCTTGTAGACTTTGGGGTTGTGAATGCTTGTCATCGACCAGATGATAGCTGAACTTTTGTAGGCGAAGTCTGAGACCATAATGGTGAATCACTTAAGTCCCAAAAAAAAAGGAGCTAGCCCTAAGTGATATGTGTGGGTAAGCGGAGAGATGATTGGGTATGTCTGCCAAGTGCAGATCAGGTGAAACTGCATATGAAACTGCTTTCACTCTGTTCAGTCACCATCAGTTATATTTTAAAATATGTTGGCTGTCTGCAGCTTTGGAGAGTGGGAGAGACAGTGAGATACAGATGAGCATGAAGAGATGAGCTAGAAATAACCTTAAACACAGGATGAACCACAACCAGACTAAGCTCATAAAATTGCGTACATGCTGTTTATAGAACACGTCAATACATT
The DNA here is from genome assembly GCA_024633595.2 of Lepomis macrochirus. NCBI lineage: Eukaryota > Metazoa > Chordata > Actinopteri > Centrarchiformes > Centrarchidae > Lepomis > Lepomis macrochirus. Next base: position 17,106,061 of record JALXJV020000006.1, read on the forward strand.
GAGTCTGTTTCAGGCCACACGTTTACTGGGAGCCTTCATGCACACAATACTGGCTTATTTTTATTTTTATTACCTCCACCAAGGAGGTTATGTTTCCACTCTAAGTTGTTTGCTTGATTGTCTGGACAAACTACTGGCCCATTTTTTATGAAACGTGGTGGAAGGGTGTAACATGGGCCAAGCAAGTAGCAATGCACTGATCTGATACCAATATCGGATATCAGCTCGATACTAGAGTTGGAGGTTGTCTACAAAATTTCCATCAGATGAAGTCTACAATGAAACATTGTGATGGACGATGACATCGGGTGGTGCGTGCAGGTGGGGGTGGGTAGTCGCTGTCTTATGTGCATCGTTCACTTGCACAGACTTCACTCTGTAAAAAACTTGGTAGCCTATAACGTTACAAGTTGTAGTGGAGTAGTATTTTACAAGCACAGACCAGCTAAAGCAGCAGTGAACACACAGAGTGCAGATGTTGATTTCAGTTCTTTGATAGGCTGCGTCATTAACAAGCAGACATGCGGCTGACCTGCTGCCTTGATAACAGATTGTGGGTGGGAAAATATGGCATGGTCTATCGGCCCGACCTTACTCGTTACTGACTCAAACAGATGGATCAGGTATCGTGACAAGGCTGGCTGAGCTATTCATTTAAATTACGCATGTACTTCACGATGCGTGAACAGTGCGGTGGAAGACAAAAACATTTTGCTAGAAGAGCTAACATAGCATTTTGTTTTCCAAAGTCAGGAAGCAACATTTAAAGCGTTACACATGAAACAGTGATTCTCGGTCTCTTCCTCACAATGAGTAATACAACTTATTCCTTTCACACTGGTATTGGATCGGTACGCAAAGCCCAGGTATTTGTATCAGGCCTGAAAAAGTGGGATCGGTGCACCCCTACAAGGAAGAAACCATAAGATTTTGGAGTGGATCAGAATCACGGGGTGTATACACAAATAATTTTTCACTTTGGTTAACATTGTGATATTTTACCCCAGTGTCTAAGGTTAAGTGAACTGGAATTGTTGCACATGTGGCCAGAGATTAAAGGGAATGGTATGCTGTGACTAAACATACAACAAAACATCCACCTCAAACATCACTGTAGAGACAAATGCAGCAGGTATGTAAGAAATAAGTGATCAGGGATGTTACTTTTCATAGTGGTTGAGCTTGCAGAGACTTGCAAATCATACAAGACTGGACTATTGACCTTGGCGTAGGGCTGCACTCTCTGACTGCACTTCTAGTTTTCTAGACCTAGATGTGAGGTAGGGCTGGACAATAAAACAATTAAAATAATTGTGGCGATATTTTTTTTTCAATAACAATATAACAAATGTTTAATAGTTATTCAATAAATGTTTGATTTTATTCACTTAAATCATACACAAATTAGGACTTCATTTTTTATTAAGATGTTTATTTTGTTGCAGGAAAAAGGAGCGAAATGACCTAAGGACTTAATTTTACTTGTGCATTTTTGTTGACAAAGATTTTATCACAATTGTTTTGAGTTTTCTACCTCCGATTTGTGAAGTAAATCACTTTTTGGCATCAAGTGTTGAACATAATGAAGAGTTTAAACCACAATTAACCATCAGGTTTCTTTTTTACTTTCACTCAGGAGCAAAAATCAGCCTTTAAACTCGAAAGAAATAACAATTTGATACTTATCGTGCTAATTTTTGGCCATATTGTCCAGCCCTAATGTGAGTATTATTATTATTATTATTATTATTGTTATTATTATTATGTATTTGCTGATTGACAAAATTCTGAAGTCACATGTATTTCAGCTTTTAGCAGAAGGATGCCACTATTGAAATGCAACAAAGTGTGCCAATGGGGTCACCACTCACTATGTACATTTTTTATTTCCCTCTCTTAAATTTTTGTTCTTGGCTCTTTTTTCTTCTCTCTTTGTTACTCTTGATACAATGTGTGTTTTATGCCATGAAGCTCCATCAAAAACTGGAGATACTGACATGTCTGAGCTTGTTTAACAAACTGTTAATATGAGACAAACTATCGCGTAGAAGCCACAGTTACACTTTTGAAAGAAGCACACTCAATAAAAGTAAATTCAAAATGTATCTTGAATTTCATTTCAGTTACACACATTCATATCTTTGAACTGACAAGGACACAACATAGGACAAAAAAGAAGAGGTGTTTAGAGGAAATGCTGATCATTTCAAGTTCTTGTCCTTCAGTTTGAATATTGTTTCACTATTTCTTTGCTTTTCTGTCTTGTAGGCGTTTTATGCTGAATGATACACTGTTCAGTGAGCTGGTTGAAGCATCCCGTGACTTGCCTGGAAACAGGTGGGCAGTAGGTGGCAATGCCCCTGTAATGGCTGGTCGAATGGCAACCGAAGGATGTGATGTGTTGCTAGGGGGAAGTTTCAGCCCTGATTTTACAGATGTCCTGTCCCAGCACATTACAGGTACACTCTTTTTACCTTCCAGGATCTATCAGTGTCGCGATTTTTACTTCACACAATCATTTTCCTAACTCCCTGAATTGCGCCTCTATCCTTTGCGCGGCGTCATTCTTTTTATTATTTTTTCCACTTCCTCTGCCCTCTCTATATATTTTCCTACCCGTCTTACTCTCTTCCATGTCCCAGTACCTCACCTACCTCTGTCTTTCCAGTGGCGGGTAATGTCGTAGAAGAGCCAGACATTCATCTGATCCTGGAGTATCCATCTGGTGCTAGCTGGGGGCGCTATACCTCACGTAGAGCCAACAGGTATGTGTTAGTTGAGCGTTTGGTAGATATTTTGACAGTCGTGAGGAATTCTATAAAGTAAACTGTGTAACTGATTGAATTTAAGCCAGAGGCATATTTTTTGCATAATGGGCTGGCTTTACTGAATTTTATGCATAATACAGCTAAGCGTGTATGTACCATTGTATGAATAATATGCTCTACAGTATTTGAAGCTGACTGTGTTTGGCCTTGCTTGTTTTAGATATATCATCCACAGTGATGACCATAACCCCTACCTGGCCTCCATGGAGGACTTTGCTGAGAAACTTGAAGACTTCAAACCAGATCTGCTGGTGGTGGGTGGGCTGCAAATGATGGACAACTTCCCTTTCCAGTCAGGTAAGAGGAAACTGTGACAACCTTTAATTTGTTGCTGATTTGGAATGTCCTGCAGTAGTGTCTGCTGCTTTGTGTCGCACAGGTGGCCTGGTGCTGAACATTTGTCAGTTGTTGATCCTGTTATACAAAGAAATAATAAAGTATACAATTATTGTCGATAATTTCACTTTACTTTAAAGGAACTGGTCTATTCTTCTACGCATTTGTAAATTTTGAGTTTGTGCAGATAATAAGAGAAAATAGTGCTCGAGAGAGATTGATTGTTGCCTCTAGAATAGTATGCAGAGTAGGCATGTGCAGATATGAGTATTTATTTTGGCCATAATTATCTTGATATTTATCAAGGTGGAAACATGCTAATAAATAATTGTGTTAAGTTGACACTTTGGATTTGTGGCAACTCCTGTGGAATGTAGATAGCGACATCCGGTCACCACTAGCTAATCAATCAATCCTGTAATAGACAGCTGTTGAATTTCATTTTCCTTTCCTTTTTTTACCTTTAATGGTCTTTGGCATCCTTCCCTCTCTGACATCTTACCTCCTCTACCCTGTTTTCGAATCTCCGCACCTCTACTCTGTTCCTCCACTTTGTGTCTTTTGTCTGCTTTGTTTCCCTCCCTCCTTATTGTCTGGCAACCTTTCTGTCTGAATTTCTTCTCTTCTCCTTCCATGTATTTCTTTCATCATTCCAGGTGAACGGGAAGCTCTCCTGTCCCGCCTGGCCGACCTCCTTTCCTCGTCGTCTCCACAGATTGGGATCCATTTTGAGATGGCCAGTTTTGTAGAAGAGAGTATAATGGAGGACCTGCTACACTATGTCATCCCCCATGTACGTATGACTGAACAATGATATTAATCAAAACATTCATTCACATGTGACTCCCGAATGGAGGGAGAGTAGAAAGATTACACAAACACTGGTAGCAGGTAGTTTGAAACTAGATTTGCCTAAATTAAATTAGCTTGAAGGTAAACTTGTTTTGTTTGTCAACAGAATCTGTAATTGGCTGCCTGTATTTACATGATGATATATATATGAGTATGTTTAATGTCTTGCTTTATTGTGCCTTGATGTATTTTTAAAAATTGACAGATTTTTCTCACATATAGTAAACAAATATACATTACGATCTGGCCAGTCCAATAACTATTTACTACTGAATAATTTTTATTCAAAGTAATCATTCATTTTATTGTCTGTAGTTTCAGCCTGTTATAGCTGATATGCTGCTGTAGAACTCCTGTTGTTCAGAAACATCTCAAAACACATGAAAATCATACTGTTGCATTGATTTTCTTCATTGCAGCACAGCCAATGTGATTTATTCCTCTCAGCTCTGCAAAATAACACCGTCAGTCAAACAGAAGTCCTGACTCAGAGCTTTACTTTTTTTGTTTCATTAGATTAAACTAAACTTGCTATGTTGATCAGAATGAAGGAATACTGTATGTCACTTACTGTGTTGGTATGGGTTTAGTGCATAGTTCAGTTAAAGGCAGTTGCTTATTTGATCACTCATCCTGACTCTGCTTTCCCAGGCGGACTCTTTAGGCATGAATGAACAGGAGCTTCCCAACCTGCTCAGTCTACTTAAAGGCTCCAACATCACAGTGTTGTCAGACCCAAACCCTCGTGTAGCCACTGTCCTTGACCAGATGAGGGAGGTGTATCGCATTCTGAACCAGCGCTACAAGGATGCTAGTGCAGACAGCGACACAAACAGTGCAAAGGCTAAGCCACTGACTCGGCTCCATGTTCACACGCTGGCCTTTCAGGCCATGATTGTGACACGTGGTTCCCAGTGGAAGAACACTATGTCAGCCACAGCCAAGGCCTCTCTCACTGCTAACCGCCATGTCTGCGGCTCTAATGATATTGACCCCAGCAAGGCGAGGCTCATAATGGATGACTCCTTCTCTGTTAGCCGGCGGGAAGGCAGCCAGCGTATCCCTCTGCAGGAGACACGGCCAGTCAGCTGCTGGGATGAGGACGATTACGAGATCTGCGTAGCTCCAGTGCTGGTATGCACTGAAGTTTACCAAACTGCTGGCGGAGGGGACAATATCTCTGCTGCTGGCCTGGTGCTGCAGATTTAGAGAAAGGACACTATATGATCTATCTGTGTGTAGCGCTACCTAGATGTTGGGGGAAGAAATGTGACCCTGGAAACTTGATCTTGTTGGGTTGCAAAGTAGCTGTTGCGGCAAACATAGGTACTGATTGTAAAATGTATCCGGCTAATGCTGTCACACCTGCAGCTCACGGCACAGGTGGACCATAAGGAAAGTGATGGGGGTACGGTGGTTATTAATCAGGTTAGACAACTAGTTCTTAAATATATGGGTTAGTTTTGATTTTTGAGGTGAATGCAGTGAAAAACTGGTAAACTCAAACATGACAGTTTTGTAAAGTTGAGTATATTTCTTTTAATATTGGATTCGAGGGCATCATCACCGATTTCATCCCTTTTTCATTGTCAACATACATATCTACACCGTGCCTGAATGCTAAGACCTTTTGCATACAGTTGATTTAGTTATTAGAACCAAAACTTTGACGGAGACACTGCCCTGCCTTTCCCAATTTAATTGAACACATGCAACATTGTTGCCAATTCTTTGTAGCTCATCATCTGACTCCAGTCCTTCTTTACTTCTCCAAGGCCTTGTGTATCAAGACTTTGAATGCATCATAACTTCACTCTGGTTGCAGGGCAGAATACCAAGTTTTGTTTGGGTTAGTAGCTGACAATGCTTTCAGATAAATCTCTTTTGTTCTCTAGTTGTTTTAACCTGTGACTCCACTATGCAAACTTATCCAGAGTTGTGTAATTAAATAGCTGAATGTTTCTTGGAAGCATGTTTATTAGGTGTTGTCACCTACGTAAAATCTTAGAAAAAAGCCAACCTGAAAGGTTAACAACCGGTCAAATCTGAAACCTTTTTAATGTGAAGGCGCCCTCCTGCCTCTGCCCTCTCATTCTCAAAGGCAACGAAAGATAGAAAAGTAGAAATCTAGGGAGATTTTAGCCTCCTGTTCTTCCTAATATATGTGAAAAATGTGCATACTGGTTTGGGTGTGTTTAATTAGCATTCCTCTGTCAGTTGCAGTGCAATAATGCAAAAACAAGGTTAAGAGGCCGCTATTGGTAGCTGGATATGATGTCAAAGATTTCCTCTCTACCTCCAAATTCTTTTTGCTTCACCTTCCCTTTTTGCCTCTTTCATTGTCTCTTCCATGTTATTTTGTCAAACCTTTCTGATGTCTGTCACATTTCTTCACTGTTCCTTTTTCTCTTCTCTCTGTCTATTTATGACTCTTTAAGGACCAAATAACCTGCGTGGACTGCCGCTGATAACATTGCAAGTTACTGGCAGGCTGTTGTCACATTCTCACCTGATAAGGCTGCATACAGTGAAACACATCTCTAGTTTTAGATTTTTGAGAAAGAGGGGGTTAGCAACATGAAATTGTAAGCTTGACTTTAAGTGTTGCCATGAATCCCTTTTAATCTGTGGAGGAGTGGATCACAGAAAATGTAATGTTTTAATCTTTATCATACTTGCAGTAAGATATCTTTAACTTTTCACACCAACTCTATGTCAAAGCCACTACTACTTCTGAATTTATTACCATTTTCTTATAATAATAATAAGATAATATAAGTGAAAATGGGGCCGTGCCTCTAAAAGGCTGTTAACCCCAGTTTCACTTTTCTCAGGAATCCCTTTTATTTGAAACTGCATTTACAGACAAGACTGGACTTTAACTATACTATTTTTCTCACTATGTACAAATCAAACATTCCATCAGAGACCCAGCTTCTCCATTCAGAATGAAGTATGTCTGACAACTACACCTCAACGCGCAGGTGGAGAATTTTCCCTTGCGTACACAATTATTTTTGGTTTTTTTATTAGTCCAGTATTGAGCTGCTTGTTAAAGACCCTTTCAACTGAGGAACACATATACTTGTTGCATTGTAACATGAATATGAGGTGAAAAGAGAATGAAGAACCTAAAAGTGAAGAAATCCCTTTAAATCTTTTCTGTTTATCAAAACTGTACTGATTTGCTTTGGTTTGATTTGTGCTGGAGGTGAATGAGCCCGACTCTGTTCTGACTTTTGGTGTTTAGTGAAAAGGGAATGTTTAATACAGATGTTTCCTATTATCATAGTACATTTGATTTTCTTATGTCTTTGACTTTGTGATTGGAAACCAAAAGTAACGGGTCATTGTTTTTACTGTGAAATGTTTAAAACAGAACTTCAGTGTGCATTCATGCTTGGATAGAGAGCTGCTTGTGTTTGCTACCATATCACATACTTATCTAAGCTCTAGATAAGGCATGCCATCCCTGTTCAAAAGCTGTTTGACTGTTTCATGCATGTATTACTATTGAATACAGAATCACCTAAGATAAAAAGCTACGCCGATAAAGCAATCATTGTTTTTTTTTTTTATTTTGTCATACATGGGGGGGGGGGTCATTTATTGATAAGTTTCATGCCCATCATGCACTGAACTCGATAATTCTCCTACACATTTGTGATGAGGACTACGGGATCGTTTCATCACGGCTTCTCTGTCGCAACACCATATTTCAGCATGGTGAAGGTTGCTACCTTTCTTCCCTCTAAGATTGCACACACTTCACTTTTAGTTTCATGTAGTCACTTTATATGGGCATCTATGAAGATTCTCAGTCATCCAGGTCATAGTTATCCAACGAAAGTTAAAGTCAAGGGCAACTGCATTTGGTATGATATGTGGACGACACCTGGGTCAAAATTAAAAGCCAGGAAGTGCAAGCTTTCACAGAACACATCAACTCTGTGGATAGTAACATCAAGTTCACACGAGAAGATGTCCACAACAGTTTGGCCTTCCTGGACTGCTCTGTACACATTGAAGAGGACAGGAGCCTGCAGATTGGGGTTTACAGAAAACCCACACACACAGACCAATATCTGCTGTTCGATTCCCACCACCCACTGGAGCACAAGCTAGGGGTCATGAGAACATTGCACCACAGAGCGGAAAACATACCAACAAGCTCCCAGGCCAGAGAGAAGGAACAGAACCACCTGAACAAGGCCCTTACAGCCTGTGGATACCCTAAATGGGCCTTTGTGAAAACAGCCAAAAGATCCAAGAAGAACAAAAATAAAGGGGAGGAGGAAAAGAAGGTCAAACGCAACAACATTGTGATTCCCTACGTGTCTGGAGTATCAGAGAAACTCAGGAGGATTTTCAACAAACACAACATCCCTGTGTTCTTTAAACCCAAGAACACACTGAGGCAGATACTGGTACACCCCAAAGACCGCACACCCAAACACAAGAAAAGCAATCTAGTGTATGTGGTCCAATGCAGTGAGGAATGCACAGACCTGTATATTGGGGAGACCAAACAACCACTACACAAACGCATGGCCCAACACAGAAGGGCCAACTCCTCAGGTCAAGACTCTGCAGTGTACTTACATCTGAAGGATAGAGGACACTCGTTTGAGGACCATCAGGTGCACATCTTAGACAGAGAAGATGGATGGTTTGAAAGAGCGGTCAAGGAAGCCATCATTGAACAGAGGAGGGGGGTCTACGCCACCACTTATCCCCCACTTACAATGCTGTCCTTTCATCACTTCCCAGGAAACTCAACAAACGTAACCTATTGGTTTCAGGTGAAGAAACCAACGATGGTCGTTCAGGCTTGGCCTCGGGTAGTCCTAACGACTGTTGTTACAGCAACCAGGAACACTAACGAACCAGCAGTATCGACGATCCTGGCAAACGACCCCACTGAAGTTAAATAGCTGAGTTTCCCTTCCAGTCAGTCAGAACTGAAGAAGTTCCTTGGATGAGGGACGAAACGTCTTCCAGTATCTTTCAACCAAGTCCAGTTGCCCTCAACTTTAACCTTCGTTGGACATATGGGCATCGTTCCTCCTGGTCTTCATCGTGTTATTGATTCCTGCCTTCCCTATTTGTCCGTTGGCTGCACGTACTGTCTAACCCTTTGTCAAATGAATGACCAGATTACCTCCTGCTGCTCCCAGATATGAGTGAACAACGATTATTCTCAGTTGCAGCTTGAGGAGGGTCTGGATTTACACTTTTAAATTGCACAAATACTTTATTTTGTTACTGCTGCAAGTCGTCTGTACAGTATTTGCAGGAGTGCAGAGTATCCCCATCCCTGACTACCTTCAGAAAGTCCAGCTTAACTTTTACAATAATACTCTGCAGTTGTTTTATACTTTTATGTATTCAACAAACTAAAATTAATTTAATTGAAGGAATTACATTTTATAGATCAGTGAAGTAATTAGTAAAAACGGGAGTTCATAAATGTAACCTACCACCACTCTCACATGAGCCTAATCTGCTGTTTTCCATTGTACAAGCCTATATAAATCCACTTCCTCAGAGCTTGTAAGGAAACTGTGCTATTTTAAGACCTGGCACTATGCTTCAGCCTCTATTTTGAGGCCAGGTTCTGGGGTTCGGTCAGGCAGCAAGTCCCCTTTCTTGAATACAGCTTTTCTCTCTTAAATGCACAAACACATTTTAGCACACAAACAGCCTTAGTTACTTATTAATTCTGTTCAAATGTAAGATTATGACTAATGTATTTTCCATTAGCTAGCAAACCTGAGTAGTTGCGTGTGGTTATCCTCATTTCTGAATTCATTTACATGTAGAAATTAGACAGCATCACTCGCTTTACACTTTAATTGTACTTTCCAATTTAGTATGATTCTGGATAACCTCTTATATAATCATGGACATTTAAGTTAATACATTTTAATAACTTATTAATTTTACAGTATCAGAACTACAAGCCCATCCTAAAAACATGCAGACATAAACACATAACACACACAGACCAGTGTGTTTGTAATATTGTGTGTTACGCAACAGTTACCGTGTCTACATATCAGGGTCAATAGTCAGCTGGTTGATTAAGTCTTTGTAATAGATAAGGTTCTTCTCATGATCAGTGAGTGCTGTCAGCATCTCATCCATCTCCTCCTGAGTAAAGAGCTCACCTGGTTTAAAGACAAGCCATGAACAAGCACACAGCAACCATGGTTAAAATACAGTTTTACATTACAGGTTTTTTTTCTGCAAGTAAGGATTAGACACACAAAAACATATATATGAGATATAGACCTTCACCATACAAAGGAATCTTTCTTTACTTCTCAAAGTAAAAACAGAAAGCTTCTGCTTTACCTTCCTGTGTCATGTACTTTGTCAACTCCTCAGGTTCCAGGTATCCTTTCTTTTCTTTGTCCAGAACCTGGAAACACAGCGTAGTTGCCTTCATGCTATAAACGATATCAGTAACTAACGCTGTAATGTCAGTATCACTCTGTTGACAGTATGATGTTCTCAGAGGCTCAAACTCCTACTTAATTTACTCCTATCTGCAACCTCAGATCTGCCGCCACCTACCTCGTCACCCGGACCTGTTGGGACAGGGCCTTTTTATTTGCTGCCCCCTCCCTCTGTAACTCTCTCCACCAACACCTCAAAAATTCTTCCTCACTCCCCTCTTTCAAAACCACACTCAAAACCCACCTATTTAAATTCACTTTGTTCATTAGCCCGCTCCTCTCCTTTTCATTATTGTAGTTATTTTATACTGTTAATGCTTCTGCTGTTTCTAGTAGTTTGTAGTTGTTTTTATACTGATGCTGCTCTTACTGTTTCTGTTATTGTCTTGTAAAGTGCCTTTGAGTAAAGTGCTATACAAATAAAATGTATTATTATTATTATTATTATTATTATTATTATTATTAATTAGACACTATGCAGTCACAGGTGCTGATAGGGGATGTTGAGGTTGTTACCAGATAAAACTGAGAAAGGGTTAGCTAACCTGTTAAAAGCTCAAACTACAACACTGTAGAATTTGAGGAAACAGCAGCCCGTCTCACCTCAAAGGCCTGAAGCAGAAGGTCCTCAGGTATGGGAGGGAACCTAAAACGCACACACATGGTTTTCACAAAAATGTAACTTATGGAGTATCCACTTTAGAACCTATTTAGCAGCTTTAACAACAGAAAAGTGCAAATTTGTGGCATTGATTATGTAACTCTTGTGCGGTCTGGTGGAACCACATTATTGTGGTTTAAAAAAATAAAGCCATAACAATATATGTAAAAATACTTGACAGATGTTGACTTCATCTCAGTTGCAAGCACTATAGACAGTTATGGTTAATATTTGCCATTTACCATTGCTAAATGAGATTTATCACTAAATATCCTATTAGTTTTTGTGATAAAATGTGATTTTTGAGATTCTCTTTGCCACACTGGTCAATGTGATAATGAGCCATGAACGCAAAGCTATTTATTTGTTGTGTTCCTCCCCCTTTGAGGTTAGAGTGAAATAACATTATACAAGTTGTTGTAAAACAGTGTGTCAAACATGTAGTTTGACACACTACACATGGTACAGAGTGCATGGAAAGAAAAAACATTTCAATTTTTCAACATTGAAAATGGGTGCCACAGACCCCAATACTACACAAAGGCTAAAGAAGTCTGACATTTGTTATTGTCTAGGTAATGAAAAAAACATCACCTTAAGGTGTAATGATCAGATAACAGCCCACAGTGGCAGCATTTGCAGACTTTTACAACAAACATCTATTTTGTGAAATACTGCAGTAACTTCTTCATTGGACTTAGCAAATAGAAAACCAATCTGAAAAATCGTACCAGTGAAAGGTCATGCATTTGCTCCCACAGTACCATCTTATAGAAAGACCCGCTACATAGTAAATCATTTGCTTTAACATGAGCACCTCTTTGTATCATGACATTCTCAACCTCAAAATTCAGCATTTTTTTTTATACAGGTTCAGTTTTACAAACAAAACAACACAACTGGTAAGATAATAGAAGTGTCTTACTTGTGCTCCAGCAGGACTTTGGTCATGGCTGGGAGGAATCTTTCCAAATGGATATATCCTGTGTGGTCCTCTTCCACCTGGTTCAACGGGACAAATGTGCTGTTTTTTTGGTTCTTGAACAAGCTCTGTCTGCTTATAATTTCACACCAACAAGCGTAACAGTCAAGAAAACCTGTCTCTGACCTCAGCTATAAAGTCATGTAGGTCTGCCTGAGTGGGGAAGCAACCCAAGGAAAAGATGATGGTGCCAATCTCCCTGTAAAACAAACATTATGTTGTGAAGGAATTTTAGGGGTATTATGACACAGGTTTCCCCCAGGATATTAAGGTCAATTGCAAAGGTGACAGCCAGTGACTCTCAAACAGTAAGTCAGACTCTGTCTCTCCTCTCTGCCTGCTTGGTCAACTGACTGATGCAGCTGCCTAGATAAGGATGCATTACTATCCATCTGAGGCTGTTATAGGTTCCCCACATTCATTTTTAAACCAGAGGAGATCGATTATCCAAGCAGTGGAACATAGGCTGTGGAATGCATTGCCTCCCTTTCTACGTTGTGTGAATTGTGTCTAGTCTTTTAAAAAGGAATTGAAGACTCCGCTATTGAAGCAGGCTTTTAGTTAGACAAGGGTTTTTATGGTTGTTTGTTCTATGTTTTTCATTTGTACTTAAATGTTCTTATACATTGTATTTTACTTTGTTGTATTGTATCACATTTTATTGTGAAACACTTTGCTATTTTTATCTGTGAAAGGTGCTATACATTTAAACTTTACTTACTTACTTACTTACTTACATACTTCTTCGTCACACCTGAACCTGGCTCGCTTCATTTTCATAACACGTCATACCACTATACCACTATACCACAAGGACTAGAGATAATTTTCCTTATAAAATACACATTTATTGTATTTACTCTAACGTTATATAATGAACTATCACTCTCTCAACACAAACTGACCTTGATGTTGAGTATATTCATTAAACAACTATATTTAGATTTCAGAGGATGTGATGTAGGTAAGTAAGGAAGTTAATTCACATTTTGAACATATCTAAGTCATGAGGGTTCAGATGAATTATTCAAATTCAAATTGCATCTGGTTTACGAGCACGGGATAGCAGTCTGTACATTCGGAGCTCACCGAACATCAACCGTGTTGTTAGACTCGTAGTCAAAAGCTTCAAAAGCTGCTTTGATCTTCTTGTGGACATCTGACACAGCGGACTCTTTCAGGCAGAAGAGAAGAGAGGGACACCAGAGCCAAGAGTGAACGTTAGCTTAGCTATGTACTGAACTTCAACCTCAAAACGTTCAACCAAATAACTAACTACGGGACCATAATTTTGAAGGCAACATTATTATGGCGCCACGGGGTTTTAGATACACAGAGTCTGTCCCATTTATTGTTGCCTGACCATGAGAGTTTAATGAAGATAAGTTAAAAACGGTAACTTAAGTTACGAACCTGCAGTTTGCTTGTTCTCCGCCATGTTTGCCCTGTTGCCTAGTGACCAACTGGTTAAAAGGAGCAGTAATGTAGCTAACAAAGTAAATTTTATTACTGAATACTGTTTTATTACTGAATAATTACTGAAAATGCCATGGCATTTTAACATATTCCTTAAAACTTACTTGTCGCTATTTAAAAGCTACTAGTATTTATTTATTAGTCACTAGTAACTATTCCATAGATATTAGTAGCCTACTTAATTTTTAGTTATACTGACTATTCCAAGTACTAGTAACTATTTTAGTTACTAGTAACTAATTGCACATTTTTGCCATTGAAATCCATGGGGAATTGCAGTTCAGATATCACCATACATATCTGCAATTGGTTAGTAACTAAAAAATAGTTACCAGTGACTAATAAATCAGTACTAGTAGATTTTAAATAGACTAGTGAGTTTTAAGGAATAAATGCTAAAATGATTTGTTAGTTTTATGAAGAAAAGTCTTTACTGACCCAATACACAGGATTAATTAATGCAAACCATCAATTTGTTTCTCCAAAAAATCTTAGAAACAGGAGACAGAATGAAAGAAATCACTGCTTTATTTACACCAGCTGTATAAATTCATTAAGAGTTAAAAACGGAAAACCAAAAAAATTAAAACAATTAGTAAACCCTTTAATATTGTAAGCACATTTCAAGCAGAATAAAGCTTAATTTAATATTACATAAGATCTAATGTTATTTTAAATGGGGCCTTCCTTACCTCAATTCTGAACATGTAAGTCTTTGCCTGTAGCCTAAAAGACTGGTGGCAGAAGGCAGTAACTGTGTGCTCATTAAGAGCACAGTACTGTTCTGTAATTTCATGCTTCCCAACTCATTCAGGCACACTAGAGTACTATTGTGCCCTATGACACTGGCTAAATTGAACTGTCTGTAAATGAGACTAGTTTAACTAAATAACAGTCCAGATGCACTCCTGCTGCATCAGTAATAGGTGCAAAACCAAATAGTGGGTCAAACACAATTAGGCAAATCAGTGTGTTTATGAAACAACTACATAGAAAAACTCAAACACATTACAAATATGCTAAATTTTTCAAGTATGACTGAAAAGGGTAAATAAATACAATTCAAGCAAATAAAATATTGAAAATCAAGCACATTTGAAAATGTGTTAAAAATATTTTAAATGTTTCATTTGCTGGGAGAAAATAAAAATACTACTAAAGTACTATTAATAATGGCTTCTGTTTTTACTAATATGGATAAAAGTGCATTTTGAATTCAGGACTGTTTGACCTTTTTACAGCTCTAAAAATCTTTGCATTCATAGTTAAAACCAATAGGTACTTGGTAATTGTTGTAGAAAAAGTTTTCTAATAAAGTGACAGGAATACTGATTCATTACTTTTCATTTATCGATTGCCATTAAGGATTTATCAATGTTTAACAGTCAACTTAAACAGATGGTAGAATCTCAAAATTCAATCAATTATCAGTCTTCTAGTGGCTTGACTGGAGAGCACAGAATTATACTGTGGACTGAACCAGCATTTGTGTGTGTGTGCATTCATATCTCTGGTTGTCCCACATGAACAGGGGCATTGTGGTGCTGCCCCTGTTCTGCTGCTGGGGCTTCTGGGATTTGTTGTCCATGCTGTTCGTCTACTGCCTTAATGAGTTCTTCATCTGCTGCCTTTACTTCATGTTGAAGGTGCTCTTTGTCTTGACGCTGCAGCTCCTCCGGAGCCTCCTGTCTCTGCTCTGCTGCTCCTGCCTGCTCCTCGTCTGTACTGGGGTTTGACAGCTTCTTCTCCACTGCCATATCCTGCTCCTGGTGAGGTGTGTTGTTGTTGCTGGAGTCCTGAGGTGGAAAAAAAATGATAATGGTACTGCACTTAACCATAAATGAGAATAAAATTAGGTGCAGCTCAGTAAACCAATCTGAAATGCATACTTACAATATAAAAAGACCTCAGTCTACATGTTAATTGGTGATAAAACATCAAAACTAATCATCATGTATTCTGTCAAAATGAAATTACAGTATATTCTATAAAATATATTCTATAAATATTCTATATTATAACATACTTTTTACATGTATCTAATGACAATAACAAAATACAGACTTTGACAAAACATTTACAAACTCAAGGTAGACTTATCAGCTTTTTATTTTTACTCAAATATTACATTAATAAAACATTTAATAAAGCTAGTAAGTGAACCTTGAGTTGGGATTACTTTCATGTTTAATATTTTTTCACATTTATATATCAAAATGTTTTAACTTTTATTTTCTGAAGACGTGGATGTTTGGTGGTTACTACATGTTGCACCAGAAAGCACACAAAAGACCATTTTTCATCACTATACAATCGCACTGCCTGACCATACTACATTACAATTAAATAAAGTTGAGTGTGTTTCTGTAAATGGACAAGAGTTTGTAAATATGCAGTACCTGTGTGTGAGGCAATGAAGGGGACAGCAGCTCGGATGGGGCCAACAGGCCGTCCTGGTTTAGATCCTGAGTCTGAAGTAAAAAATCTACCAGAGACACCACCTGAACTCAGAAAACACCACATGCACATGCACAAACACACACACACACAGATTAACATGTAAAAAAGTATGAAAGCGTTGAAATGTACACACAAATACAAAGTCAGTTCAAACACACACACACACACACACACACACACACTCCTCCTCACCAGCTCATTGGCCTGTTGTCCAGGTGTATGATGGGAGTTATAGTCTGAAACCAGTTTCATCATCTCCAAGCCATCCAAGAGTCCACTGCGATCGTAGTCAAAAAGACGAAACAGGAAGAACACCTCTGATACAAAGCAAGAGAAGACATGTTTAATACCAAACACATTCAATACACTGCTGCAGTATAAGTGCCGAGGATATCGTATGTTAGTGTTACACCAGTAGGCAGAAATGTCTACCTTGCTCCCAGGTGCTGATTTCTGGTGCTCCTTGGTCCTCCTTCAGACTGGATTGAATGTAGCTTTGCAGCAACCTGTGGCACACACAGCACAGAGAACATTTCAACCAATCATTTAGTGTCACAACTCCACAAATGGGGAAGTGACAGCCTGTGTGCTTTTTAATTTTAATTTCTCTTTTTGGGTATGTGAGGGATGCTTTTTGAGTTTTTTTCAGTCTGCCTGTTTCTCACTCACTCTTTTCTCCCAGTCCCTAAGTTGTGGGACTGTCTCCCCATGGCTTGGTACTCTCTTTACAGCTGCTGGCAATTGCTGACTGGCACACCTGACTTCTTAAGCCCTGGCTTCACCCCTATCCTCCACTGGATTGTTAAGTCATGTTCAGTAGGTGACGTTAACGTCTAGCCAGTTTTTGTACTTGAACCAGTCTGAAACCTGTTTTTGTCTGTTGCCTGCTGATGACCCCGCTTCTCCGTGTTTAGAGTTCCTGTGTTACCGGTTCTACGAGGGAAACAAACATCTAACCAGCTTCTCCAGCCACATCTGCCTTGCCTGCCTTTGCCACAGCGGCCTTCCACCTGAGGAGTTTCCCCTTTTTGCCACAATCTTACCTTGCTTTTTTTGTTGTTTAATAAACTGTTTAAAGGTTTTTGAACTGTCTGCTTGTCTGCGTCTGGGCTCTAGCCAAAACTCCTGACATTTAGAGCCAAAAATTAAGAGGGGTCAGATTTATTCAACCCTGCGGGTACTGACTAGCCACTGTGTCTGGATATAAATCAGACTGGCTGCAAAAGCTCTAAGAGGCAAAAGAAAAAAACAAACAAAATGAGTATCAAAATATCTAAATTTGTAAAATTTTGGACAGGAGGCAACGTGTGATCCGCTCTGCTCTTGAGCAGCAGTGCTGTTTCAGTCCACAACATCCTGCTCAGGAGGAAACATGTTTATAGAGGGTCTCAGTCTTGTCCTTCAGTCCATCCCACTTGATCTTGAGATGTATGTCATGGTTGGTTTTGTTCAGTGCACAGGCAATAGATGAAGTAGTGCTCACATCCATGGCAACATGTTTGAAATACTGTAACACTCATCTTATAATAGAACATTTGATTCCCGAAAAAGACTTTTGTTTCCATCGAGACTTCACAAAGGCCTCCTGTGCATCAACGTGCAGTTGTTTCTCAGGGGAGGTGCAGATCCTGTCCACGTGTCTGTCTGGTCATACACTCAATATACTTAAAGTACACGGTGATAGAGCAGTGTTCACATCCATTACTCCTATCAGCCACTGGAATGAAGCTGCAGCCACATTGTCACCAACAACATACAAATCCACAAAGTGGTTGCGTCTCTAATTTTGTTTCCCAAATAAATGGATCATGGATCAGCAGAGATAGCAAGGGTGAGCCATTTTAGTTGTGTGAGGGTAAATCTATATTTTCTCTAACTCCATAAAGGAAAACAATCTCATAATTGCAATATAAAGCAGTGTTATTGCTCCTCTAATCTCTCTCCTCTATCAGTACACGGTGCAGGCCACATCATTAGCACAACACAGCAGCCAAAGTCCACAGGGACCAAACAGCTGCAGCTCAGTCCACTGAATCAGACAGCAGGTTGAACAAATTTGGATGTGGTTTGCATGTTGTGTCTCTGTTGTCAGTGCTAACTACCGTCCTACAGTAGTCTCACAAAACAACACATGACGGTAAATATCTATATTCTTTGTAATTTATGCATAGGTGTCATTTACACTGGGGACGCTGGAGACATGTCCCCACCACTTTTTGAAATGGCTTATTTAGTCCCCACCACCTTTGAATGCACTTGCTAAAGGTTCACTGAAAATAAGCTTGCAACAAGAAATGTTAAATAACAAATAAAAATTCTATGAGAAAAGCTTACTTGCACAATAGGAAAACACGAAATGCAATGTAAATATAGAAGAAACAGATCTGCCTTGTCCAAAACAAAAGTAACTTAGGCTAAAAAACAAGCTACTGATTAATGCATTATATTTTATAATATTTTTATAGCCTATTCTGAATTGCCACCGGCCACATGAATTTTGTTTCCCTTCATATAAATAAAGACATTTCCACATTAAGTTGGTGTAGAAATGTCTCTAGAATGCAGGAAATTCAAAGTTTAACACTCAAAATCTTCAGAGGGAGGACCCCCAGATCCCCCATCCAATTACCCTATTTCGTCAATGAATATTTCTTCTAACTAGCTTTGGAGTATCTTGTTGTCTTGTTCTCATGACTCCAATATTGTGAATTATCATCTATTGTGGAAGTGTTTGGTCACATCTGAACCCTTAAATGTCCCCACCACTTTTGAACACAGAGTGACGCCCTTGAATGTATGTTTTCTTGTCATCATCTGAGGAAAAGATTTTAGTCTTTTTTGAGCATTTCAGCATACTGTAGGAACAAAAAACGAAAAGGCTTTCTATTTACATGCAGTGTCAATCCTTCTCCTTTCAAGAAAGCAAGTAAGCAAAGTTACTGCTCAAAATGAGCTGGGTGTGTAACAGCAGCACATTGTTTATGTGTCACTTACCTGTGATTCTCCTCTCCAGAGCCAAAGGGATTGGCTAGTGAAGGGGGGTGGGCATCTAGTGATTCCTCCCTGAGAGACAAACAATTAAAGATGGAAATAAAAATATATCTTTTTGTAATTATTTTAAATTAAACATGCATAGATATAAAAATATTAATTTAATTTAATTTATTTGATCTAATAAGCGAATACAAAAGAGCTTGAACAACAGAACTGTACCGTCCTTACATGAGGCTTTCCTAATTTGACATGTTTGACAAAAGGTCTGCTTCAAGTATCCTGATATTGCAGCCCTTGCTGATACATTCATTTTGCAAAATAATTTCTTATAAAAATGTATCAATTATGACAAAATAACAGTATATTTACTTGAAATACTAAAATTGTGGTATATATGTTAAAAAAGAAAGAGAAAGTGAGTGAAGCTTGAGAGTAGGGCGGTGGGATTACCTTTGTGTCCCAGGTACACCTGGTGCAGCCAAGCACAAGTGTATGAGCAGGAACAGGACACACTGGACCGACCTGCCCAGGTGAGATTCCATGAACATGCCTGCAAACACACAGCCATGTTATAAATTCACATCACATCTGTCCAAAATTCATTCTTAAGATGCAGTCATGAATTTATCCGCCCAAATATCATAGATTTACTGACAGATCCTGGAACTTAACAGGAGTAAAAAGCAGACAATACAGATTTATATCTTAATAAATTATGGCCAGCATGTCTCCTTTGATAGTTAGAAAAGGAAAACACTAAAATATACAGGGAGATAAGAGAGTTTTTGAATGAGATGCAGATATTATGTGGATTAAAATGCTGGTTTAGGATATGTATCGGTGCGCTGCTTTATCCCCATTATCCTGCTTGTAATTACAAATTAGCTATCCTGCTGCAGCTCATATGGAGCAGCAGCGATGCTAACACACAGCCACACCTGACCCACGGCGGACACCAGCCACTCACTGCAGCATGAGTAGCCTACAGCCTGCATACACGTTGTAAACATTGACTTTCTGATAAACTGACATCGTCTTCCTGCTTTAACATCACATGCCTGTTTTAAAACAAATACAAGTTAAAGGATGGCTAGGAGTAGCATAAAAAGACTAGCTCCCGTTTAAATATGTATGAACTTAAGTTACGCGCACAGTGAACGCCTCATTGAGGTCTACACCTGGATCAATACTCAACATCTGTACTCGGAGTGGTAACGAGCCTACCTGTCTGCATAGTTGACGTGTGTACCGTAAAAACCCCTAATTCGAGCAGCTTTCCGTTTACAGGTTCATATCTCCAGCACACCTCTGCCCCGCACCGCCTCCCGGTCTGCACTGCGCAACAGCGGCGGCACGCGCGCTCCCCGGCTGCCACGGAGATCGGAGTGTTTTGGTCAATGACAGGGTCCACGTGGAAGATCGGAGCCAGTGAGTTTGCGCGAGGAGCTTCTCTTTGTGCTCCGGTCTCCGGGGTTTCCGCCACGCCACGTCCTCACCGGCAGTCAGATACCGGTAGTGCGGGACAACAACCACATCTGCTTTCAGCCTTTCCGGTCTTTAATAGGAGACATCAAGGTCAGAAGCTAGTGCGATGACATGGTCAGGGGGAGATATAACAGTATAAAGTCCAACATACACTCTTTAGAGATATCACACACACCCCTGGGTACTGTTCCCATACCACCAGCCTGCTAATACGATTTTTATTGCTCCTGTATAAGTATGTGGCCTGTGACTACCCCATAGCTACTCATTGCATTCCGGTTTTTGATGCACCCCTACAAGTTATTTAGGAAGACCGAAGTTAAATCAGTAATGCCAAAAATACAGCAAAACCCAGCAGGTCATCAAAAGAATATACACCGGAAATAAAAACATGGACATGGCTGTGTTCACACTATAGTGTCCATGGTTCACACCTCCAGAGAGAAAGGACATGATGCAATTTATGTGTTTATTGGAATTGCATAAACTAGGCTACCATACATTAATTGTTATGAATGCTTAATAGGACTCTATTAAGCATTCATAACAATTAAGAAGGAATTTTGTTTAAAATGAAATATAGGCTCATAGTGCAGCATGATGAGGACCGTGGATGCACTACTGGTGTTTGACCACAAGATGTCCTAGTAACTCTTTATTTGAATTGATTCAAAAGCATCCTATAGGAGTTATCACATCGGCAGAATATTCTACTTCAGAAGATTACCGGTAGGTTTGTGATGTTATAATTATATCATAATTGTATCTACAAACATAAAATGGTTATAAATAAAATAAAGTGATAAAACAATAAATAAATAAAAGAGAAAAAGTTTATGAGTATAGCCTACATCAGTAGTATTTTATTAACAACATTGATGATCATTTTTACAAAGTCATCATATTGTTCAGAGTGACACATAGGTCAAGGTAAATAGGTGCAGTGTAATTATCATGTAAATCTTCCCCTGACTCTGCAAGGTGTGTAGTCTGGTGGCTGAGAATCACATAGCACCAATGAATATTCATTTGACATGACTGATGATGATTTAAGATCTTTCATTGGTCCCAAAGGGGACGTTTTTCTTGAACACATCCGTGGTGCTATTTCCAAACACTAAAACAACGGAAAATTCAGGTTCTTATCAAAGATTATAGGAAGGGGATAAAAAACACTTTTTTCATGTGGCAGATAGGTGTTTTGACAGACACATTTCTGTGTTCATCTTCTTCAAACGTGATTGCATATTAAATACACAGATTTGCTTCTTTAAAATAAAAATATCTCACAAGTTTCATCTAGGGATTCTATATAATGATAAAAATGCCAGGACTATATTTTGACTATGTTTTTTTATTAAGACAGATGAAGTGAAACAGAGGAGCATCTCACAAAGTTCAGCAGAGTTCAGTGTGGCATCTACAGACATTGCTGTGCTTTACTGAATCTGTGAGGTTCTTATCATTTCAAGGCACGTTGAATGGAAGACATTACCAAATAGTTGCATTAATTTTGGAACATGAAATGGATAGATTGTTACATGCCCTTGTGGCCACATTTTCTAGTTCAGAACTACATACAGTTCAAAGTAAAAACTGACATAATAACAGTGCTATACATCAATAGTGAAGTCAAGATGATCGTTTCTACATTCAGTTCTTGGTTCTCTGCACTTAAGATAACTGGGGAGATTAAAATTCAACATCCCAAAACACCCCACTTGGTTTTACTGCGATAGAGAATGATTGCACTCCTCAAAACTCATGATGTAAACACTTAATGACTCTTTAGGCCTTAACACAACAACATTAGTAAGAATCCTGTTAATATGTTAGCCATTTATTTAATTAAAGTGCGTAGCTTTACATATTGTAGTGAGATTACATATTAAAATATTTGTGGAACTTTTTGCTATTTAAGGAATGGTATAAAAAACTTGATTTGACATGCTGCACAACTCTATGACAAACAGACTGGGTTTTTAACATGTAGTTTGTGTCAGTGGGCTAGGAGGCACTGTTTAGAGTCATCCAAGGACGGTTAAAGTCAAGGGCAACTGGACTTGGTACTGGAAGACGTTTCGTCCCTCATCCAAGGGACTTCTTCAGTTCTGACTGACTGGCAGGGAAGCTCAGCTATTTAACCTCAGTGGGGTTGTTTGCCAGGATCGTTGATACTGCTGGTTTCTTAGTGTTCCTGGCTGCTGTAATGACAGTCGTTACAGTCGTTAGGACTACCCGAGGCCAAGACTGGATGACCATAGTTGGTATCTTCACCTGAAACCAATAGGTTACGTTTGTTGAGTTTCCTGGGAAGTGATGAAAGGACAGCATTGTAAGTGGGGGATAAGTGGTGGCGTAGACCCCCCTCCTCTGTTCAATGATGGCTTCCTTGACCCCTCTTTCAAACCATCCATCTTCTCTGTCTAAAATGTGCACCTGGTGGTCCTCAAACGAGTGTCCTCTGTCCTTCATATGTAAGTAGACTGTAGAGTCTTGACCTGAGGAGTTGGCCCTTCTGTTTAGAGGCATAGGCCTTAATTAGACAGACAATTAAGGCCTCTCACTGTAAAATGGTTGGACATTGAGCTAAACTGCAGTAGAATGCCGCTGACTCTCCATCCTCCTCTCATCACCTCACTCTCCTCGGTTGTCTCTTTATTTCCATGTGCCTTTCTCCCTCATTCCTATGTATTCCCCACACACACACACGCATTGCTCCACCAGGACTGAAGTTTGAAGCCTCAATGCAGAGCTTCATTGGATTGTAGGGGTGAAAGCAGTGGTATAGCGAGACTAACTGCACGGGGTAAATAAAAAACAAGTCTGAGAGACGGAAACAAGGGTGAAAGGTGAAACAGAGATTAAGGCAAGTCAGGAGAAGAAATATCTTGGAAAAAGAACCGATGCTTTTACAACATAATGCAGTGTGTGTTTGTGTGTGTGTGTGTGTGTGTGTGTGTGTGTGTGTGTGTGTGTGTGTGTGTGTGTGTGTGTACAGATGTGTTTTACTGAACCGGATAATTGGACTATTACCCATGGACAGAGCAGGACTAATGTTTGCACCCTCTCTCTCTGTTTGTCACACACACAAACACAGTTTTCCACATCCGCACAGTCCAATCTACATAAGCTGAGTGCGACAGGAGGTCAGCAAAAACCTCTGTTCGCTAGTTCTTTACTGATCTCATCATATTGGGATATTTGTTGATCCAGAAGGAGAAATCCATCTTTTTGTGCTGTTTCGTTGAAGGACATGTATCTGAAATAACTAACCTGCTCCTGTGTCACCTCTCTACTGTAACACCTCAGCCAATTTAGTGGCCAGATGAAGTCACTCTGTTGTTCAATATTGGTTACAAGAACTATGGTGCATGTAGGAGACACACAATAAAATCAACTTATTCTCTAGGGAGAATAGAAAGATTTAGCACTGTTAATTGTCAGTAATTAAAGTATAAATATGGTACCAACAAACCAAGTTACTCTTTTGCTTCAACAACAGTGAATGTGTTCTGAAAGCTTAGTATTTTTGATTCATTACAAAATACTGTAATTTTAGATTAACCTTTACTGCATCTATAAAGGCTGAAGTAAGAAATCCTGCCCAACGCATTGCATTTGTAAGTTGCCATCCAATAGCTTCCCATGTTACAGTATTTCCTAAGTCAGACTTTCTCATTCAGTATTATTTTAAACATATATATATCATTCAGAAGTAATAGAACTGACCGGCAGCGTGATCGCAGATTGTGTAGTGTGTTTTTATCTTTGTTATGTGTTTTGTGTGGACCCCAGAAAGAGTAGTGGATGTATTTCTTTGCATCAGCTAATGGGGATCCTAATACATCAAATCAAATCGCAGCAGTGACAAACTAAGTGCATGTAGACGTGAAACATCAAGTAGTGTGTTCACATCCAGTTTAGAGACAAAAGAAATTCATAAAATTGGTCAAAAATGAGTGAAACCGCATTTGCAAAAGATGGAAAGAAACAACGTTTATACATGTACACATGTATACACATGTACATGTTTATACATGTACACATGTATAAACGTTGGGACGGGAAGTGTTTGGTTTTCCAATGGAAACTCTGAGACCCAGACCTGCGGGTGGGAAAAGACCAATCACACCTTTCCTATCATATATGAACTAGTCACAATCATATAATCACACAAATACATTCAAACATCTCCAACGTTCACAAAGTGGCTTAGCACTGTAGTGGCTCATTTCACAGCTGGCTGGTACACAAACACTGTGTACCTACTGACACTCATTTACAGCTAGGGAGATTATTTGGAGTAATTGTTAACATGAGTTTCTGCCTGGTGTCTGTCTGTGTCTGTCTGTGTGTGTGTGTGTGTGTGTGTGTGTGTGTGTGTGTGTGTGTGACGGCAATGCATTTAGAAAACTCTTTTCATTTCATTCTCACGCACAGCAGGCGAACGAATAGAGACATGGAGACATGATGCAGAAAATTGGACCATCAGGCAGCGATGTTGTTCTTACAGATCACACCACACAGAATGTGCTGTTATTGTTAACACGAGTCTCTTGCTGCCGTGACTTTGTGTGTGCTTTAGTTGAATAGAAACACCAGAGGAACAAGCATAATCTGGCTGACAGCGCCGTGGGATGATGCAGCTTCCAGTCATAGATGCTAGTCCATGTTTACTTTTAGTTGGCCCTGGAGCATTCAGTACTTATGATCCAAAACAGCTGATGCACAGGATTTTTTAAAGGGCCAGTTAGTAGGATTTAGTGGCATCTAGAGGTGAGGTTGTAGATTGCAACACAGTGCCACACATTGTTGTTGGTTGAGATGAATCCCCATCCCTTGAATTGGTTTGAGCATTAAGATAAAGCACATCAAATGTCAAATGTGCATTTGCTTATTTACTGATGTCTGTCCCATGCAGATCTAACTATGAAACTCCTGCGGAGCAGCCTTTAAGACTGAAGCTGCCATTAGTACTTCAACAACAAATTCCCTTTCATATTTTCCTCTTGTCATTTTTATTGAAAATCCAGGTAAAGTGAGCCAGCTCAGCTTCTGTACAGAGAATACTTGGATGTTTAATTGTATCATGCAGTAGCATCTACATTTATTATATGTTGTTGGTGAGGAGAGCCATACTGGGTGTATGCCTTTTTTACATACAACATTTTGACATATCATAGTAGGAAAAGCACATGTGTGAACTATAAAATGAATTACAGCTGAATTCCATTTAGCTGCTTCAGTTTCAGGGTCCTGCCATTGTGCATGCTGGCTCATCGTCACACTGTCATGACTCACTGGGACGCTTGAGTAGAAGTAGTAGTAGAAGTAGAGTCATCCTAAATGTTATTAGCAACACCTGTGATTTCCAGAGCGAAAAGTGACACAAATGCCAGCGCAGCACGCCCTGTACATTCCCACACAGTGCAGCGTACAGATAAAACACCTGTGTAGGTATATCACGAGTGTTTCAACGGTCTGTACACTACACTGCACACATATTTAGAGTATACTCCTCTCTGCTCTCTGTCTCCGAACAAATCTGTTTGTTGTATCTGATCTCTTCTGTTGTCTGAGCCAGGTGAATGCTGTGGCTTTTTATAACCATGCTACTCTTTTTAGTCACACTCATTTTAACATACTTTTCCCCCCTTGTGGGGTCTACTTTGATCATCGTCCCTAACAGTGCAGAAGGCAACACTATGTTTTCTAACCCTGTTTCTCTTCCCCATCCTCTGTCCTCACATGCCCTCACTCTCCTCTCTTCCCTGCTCACATCTCCTCCTCCTGGATCCTCTCCTTTTTACCATAGCACCCTACAGCCCTCCCCTGTATTCATCTCTCTCACTCCTTGCTTCAAGTTGAATTAATTTGTGAAAAAAAACTGTGTGTTTTTTTGTCTTAGCCAGGCATGTTTTATGTTTTATTGTTTACAACACTACAAATTACAAACTAATCTGACCCAAAAATAGGTAGGATGAACAGAGAAAGAGAAAAGTGGGCAAGGGATGGAGAGAGACAAAAAAGGGACAGAATATTGAAAGAGAGATGGACAGGGAAAAATAATGTACTGTAAAATCACATACATAGTTTTGGATGGTCACGTGTGCAGGTCTGCCCTGTTTCAAGTGTCATGTTCCCTCCCATCCTATAAGTCTTGTGGAAGCACAGGTGATAAAGTGTGACCTTCAATTACTGTGCAATGCTCCTATCAGATCAGTCAGTACTGTTAAACTTCAGAACAAAGACCCAGAATCTATCTACTCTTCGTCTTTTGTCAAAATTGAAAGCCTGAGCGATATTCCTTGATGCACTATCATAGATGGAGTATATATAGCATTTTACTGCTAGAAAAAATTTGCATATAAATCATCTACCCCAACTGTGGAATTACTGTGAAGATGCTCACACATAGATTGTAAACTCACCCCAAATCTAGCTCCTACATCATGCCTGAGAATGCATGAAGAACAATTTGTAGATACCTCGTGTTGCAGATATTTTACTTGTCGACATACTGTAGACAGACTGGGCAACAGCAACATGTAAAATGTTTTTGGAAGTACATTCCCTCTCTGAAATATGTCAAAACTGCCTGCTGTTAACTACATATGGTATTTTCCAATGGCTATTCCCACTTCCCAGCACCGTGTCACGCAACTGCATGTCTCTGTTTGTCTTAGCATAGCCCAAGTGCATTCACATGCATACTCACACAAGCATGTATACTGGCGGACACATAACCCCCCCCCCACACACACACACACACACATATAGAAGCCTTTCCTCCATTCAGTTATGTAACAAGGATTAGGTTCCACTATTTTGTGGCCCCAACAGTCAAAACTATGTGAGCTATTTTTAACCCCCGAAGCCCAATATAATATCAACAGATGCTTATCATAATAATGGCAAAGTTAACGGCCACCGTTGCTCATATGGACACGTCCTCCCAACATTGATATTCACTGCATGGGTCTCTCGTAACAACACCAGCAGTCATTATATCTCCATTGACACATCTGAGGCCCCAACTCAAAGCATCACTCCTGCACAATCTGGATCTATTTTCAGCTCATCAGAGAGCCTGTTTTTACTGCTTGGAGCTGAAGCGTATTGCTAAACCATGTTAGAATTGCATCAGGGTGGTGATGGAACAGTGGATAAGACACAAGCCTTTGGTGCGAGGGAACTAGGCTCAATCCCCCACTGTGACACCTCACTGTGTTTTGAGTAAGACACTTAACCCCTAGTTGCTCCAGAGGTGTGCGACCCCTGACATATATAGCAATTGTAAGTGTCAGCTAAATAAGTGAATGTATATGTAATGTGGGAAGTTGTGTGCGTATTATGGTTCAAGTGAGTGAACGTTGTTGCAAGGTAATTGAAAGCAAAGTAGGATGTTTGATGTATGGATTGATGAAGAAAACAAAAGACTGAAATGAAAAGTGCCTTCACTGAGCTCCAATTTTTTTAAAGTTGTGAACCCTGCGGTTTCAGAAACTTTCTACTTACAAAGTTATTCAAACTGACAAACTCTAGTGAACAGAGCTTTATTGGAGGTCTCTATCTGCTCCATGCAGCATCATTTGAACACTGACAGCTACTGACTGTGGCTCAAATCCTGTGTGACCAGTAGGAAACAGAACTTAGTATGAATTTAGTATCACTGATTTTAGAACAGAAAACACCTTAGATAATTAGGACACACTAACAAACCCACACACACACGTTCCATACTATGAGTTTGTTTGAAAAAGTTGCTGTCACATTCCACAAGCTAATTCCTCTGGTTCAGGTCATTACAACTGGAAAACCAGAGGAAGCACTAATTCTGTTACAGTGGCTTCACACACGCACGCACACCCGCACACACACACACACACACACACACACACATACACACACACACACACACACACACAAACACAAACACACAAGGGAGTTCCGCTTCATGGGTGTCTAATTGCAGGATTGCGTCTCACCAGGACAAAATGTCCTGAGTACCCAGGGTCATTTCTCGACAGGCATCTGAGGGGGCACTAAACTGTCAGGAACAATCACCACTAAGAGCAACTTAAATACACACATGTGCACACATGTATTGTAGAGTGCTTTATAAACACACACACACATACACACACATACACACAAAATCCCTCACATTAAAAACACAGGTACATATAAATTCACATACAGATGCACTAATAAGGAAAATCTACAGAACCTATTGTGGTAATTAAAATGGTCACGTTGTCATGGTAATGTCAGAAAAGTTCAGGAGGGATGACACAGGTTTTCTACATATGAGGAAAGTTAGGATTTCCTCTCTGCGTCCTGTGTGTGCTCCTGTTTTTGGAGGTAAATAACAGTGAAAAACAAAACTTAAACATTTGAAAAACAACATGTCTGAAGCACAGAAGAGGAGCTCATTTGTCAAAGCTCTATTTGAATTCATAGTTTTGAATAAAAAGGTCATCAGTTTATGAAAATATTATTAACTACGAATCATATTCCATTTAACGAGTGGAAGCAATAAGTCAACTTTTCCATTTTTAACCATAAAGTTTTATTTTAGACTGGGTAATGATAGATCGTATGTGTGAATGAGAGTGGTTGATAAATTAGTATAAATACAGCTGCACATAGTTTAAGAATCCCCACTGATGTGTGAAAACACATGTTAGCTGCTTTTGATTCCATAATTAGAGGTCTACACGATACCTCAGGTTTCCCGATCCCCCAAAGTCTAAAATAACATTTAATAAAAATATACAGATTCAACAACATTTTAAGGTTCAAATCAGCAGAGCACAAATGGTGAGTTTCTCAGAGCGTTTCACCTTTCAGAGAGACTGCATAACACTGATGACAAATGATGGCAAAATAAGCTAAAATGAGATTTCTATATTGGTCACTGCTGTGTAAATTGACTGTGACTGAGTATCAGCATAATTGATTATCATACAGCAGGCTGACTGCTATCATTAAGCAATCAGTTTCTAAATTAGCTCCAGCGGCGTGAGACTCGACTCACAGCTGTACAGACACAGGCACGTAAAACACAACTGAAATAATAATTTTATCAAGTATTAGTCATCATTGTTGTTTTGCTCAGAGGACCACCCTGTCCGGTGTAGACTTGTAAAAATAGAAAATATGTTTTATGTTTGAAATGTTTATATGTTCATTGCACTTTGAATTGGCGAAAAGTATTTTCAACTAAACAATTTGAAGGTATGAGACAATGTACTAATTCAGTGAGTTTACATGAGAGATTAGTATGTATCAGGACATGAGATCTCAAGCTTAGACGTGAGCAGGTGACAGATACCGGAAATGGACCTGTGCAAAAAAAAAAATCACAAGTTGATAAACAACAGCAAACTGGTAGTGAGAATTGTTCTTTATATAAACCAGGAGGCCAAAGAATGAATAAGAAAGAGTTTAGCTGCCAGGTGACTGGTCATATGACCTCCAGTGCCAGAAAACCAATGGTGACTTGAGCACATGTGAGCCATGGCCTTTCTGTTACACATGTGGTACCTAGGAAATAATAAAGCATTCTGGAAACGAAGTTCCTACTTACTTGATGTTCACTGTGGTGGATTCACAAGCAAGTTTTCACGAGTTTTGACATTCGGTCAAACTTCATTCAGCAGCAGAAAATCGAAAGTATTGATTTCTGTATTGAGGGAGCTGCAAACACACTGGTATGGTCCTCAACATTTCCAACAAGTACTGCGACTTCTCTTAAGATGGTGACAGTGAGATCCCAGAAAGAAAGTCAACAAGTACTACGGAAACGCACCATGAGGCTTTTCAAGTACCAGTCTGGAGATTATTGATCCAAAGGGATGATCAACCATATTGGTTTGAAACAGTCTGTCGATCAGAATGGAGACTGGAGCATAGCAGAGCTGAAAATCATAAATCGATCCACTTTGTTAAGTTCAGTTCAAGGATTCGTCAGTGACTGTAGTTTCTTGACTCTTTTTGTAAAGTGAGCAGTCACATCACTGTTCAGTATACTTCAGGATGTACAACTGTGAGTCGTTACTGTGATAGAAACGGAAGTGAATCATCGCTGTTCACATGGTCCGACATTGGGCACTGATTCTGTGCGTCTTTGGCTCACTCTGGTGCTGGTCCAAGTCTGTTACATTCAGTTCTATACAAGCACTGCATATGAGATTTATAGTTTAGCAGCCTATTAGTGACAGCAAAGTTTGACAGACAAAAGGAGTCTGTGGCTTTGGCTGCCTTTAATATGTTTTTAACAAGGAAGCAGTGGTGGAAGAAGCACTCTAAAAATATGCTGTTGCAAAAATCCTGCATTCAAAATCTTACTTAAGTAAAAGCACATAAGTATTAGCATCAAAATATACTTAAAATACTAGAAGTAAATATATTCATTATGCAGAAAAGGCCCATCTAAAAAGAGTAATTAATATATTACTGGATTATAATTAGTGATGCATTCATGTGGAAGCATTACTAATCTCAACTATACTTTTTATACTGCTGGGTATCTCAATTTATAATAATACATCATCATTTATTTGTTGATTTTGTGTTAATAATATAAATCTGCAAAGTAACTAGTAACTGAGGTTGTCAAATAAACGTAGTCTAAAGTATAATATTACCTTCCAAACTGTAGTGGAGTTGAAGTTTAAAAACGAATGAGTAAAATGGAAACACTCAAGTAAAATACAAGTACCTGAAAATTGTTCTTAAATACAGTACTTAAGTAAATGTACTGACCCTCTCTGCAGCTCTGTCAGTATAGTGTCTGGCAGATGCTGATTAGTATCATTCAGTACAGTGAAACAGTCTCCTGATCAGCAGGCTTTTATATGATACCTACTAAAATATAATATGTCGTAAAATGTTCAGGCATTGTTCAGTTAAGACGACACGAGACAATGAAGATGGAAAAATCTCATCTAGTCATCTGGTCTGTATTTCATGTTACAGTAAGCAGCAGGTGTGTGGACAAATTAACAGACAGGTGAGGCGAGACTTTGACTCTCATTATGTTCTCTCTAAGACACACACACATATACACACATATACACACACACAAACCCAAATACACATCAACTACCGACACACACTCAGTCAGACACAGAAAGCCACGCACACAGTATCTATCTTTAGCTGTATAAATAGGCATGTAATTAATGTTTAGATGTTGGAGTCGTGAGGTGGAAACATGAACATTTAAACTGCCATTAAGTTCTCATCAGGGGCCGAGAGACAGAGAGAGGGAAGAAGGAGACAAATGGATAGAGCGAGAGCGATGGAAAGAAAAAGAAAGAGAGTAAGCCCATGGGAGCATGAGAGATGGATGATATCAGATCAAGTTCATTATTATCTATTATCTAGTGTTATCAAAATACAAAAACTGCTATAAATGTTGCAGGCATGTATTAAGGGGAATGACATTGTGAGTATTTAAAGAAACACTTCCTTTAATGATTGAACACCATGTGTACCCACATTTCAGCCTCTACACAGACAGGGCCTATTAGTCTGTGAACAGCAGGCTGTGATTCATCCATTTGATTGCTTCAATCACCAACACACACAGCACTCCACGGTCTTTACCTCAGTAAGTTGACAACTTTGGTTCCAATCAGAGGCCAAACTTGAGACGGACTCCCTGCAGATTCCAACAGCTGCCACTTGTCTGTGTTGAAACTTAGGCTACTTCATGACCATGCATTGTCATTCATAGGGTCAACTTAGATTACATAACATGATTTTTTATTTTTGCATATTTTAATCACCTCAGTGGACTCATACACATCTTATTCAACCTGGTTCAACCACCTCTCACCTTCCTACATGTAGGTGTGAAACTAATTAACGTCTAAGCTGAACGCCTCACTGTTAACTGGCTGGTTGAGTGATTAAATGATTGCCTGTTCTTTCCTGGTCATGTTTGTGCCTCTTTCAACCACCCAAACACATTCAAGTGTTTATCCTCTCTTTCTTCCTCTCCTCTTCATCTTTGTCCCCTCTCCCTTTTCTTTCCTTTCCTCTCCGTCTTTCTCTCTCCCTCTTCCACTCCTCTCCTTTTCCTCTTTCTCTCATCTTGTCTTCCTCTCCTCTTTGTCTGCAAGTGATTCTGATCTTACCAGAAAAACACATAAAATAAAAAGTCTGGGTTTAAATTGTGTCCTTGTAAATATGTCTTAATATCCTCAAGCAAATACGATGTGTTTGACTACAGGGGATGAATGTGATAATAAACCAGCTTTGTGTTCAATCAGTGAGTTTACAGTACCTATACTAGTCAAACATTTAAAGAACATTTCCGTTGCATAGATCCTATGCTACAGTATAAATACACTGGACCAACTGTTTTCTTGTTTTCCAGCGGAAAGTACAATGAAACAACATCTCCAGGCCCATCTAGCACATCAACCATTATGATAGTGTACTTATGCTGACCTCCGCACAAAACATAATGGAAACAACAACAGGAACATGATGGGATCTGATCCTTATGTACAGCTGGAGAAATGTAAGCCTATTGCCATCCATCCATATCAGACATCCATCAACACTGGTTTTGTGCTCTAGGGCAGAGGGATCCCTCCGAAAGCTCACAAGATTATCATATGGGGTTATGGTTAATGTGACAGGAAGGAAGTCAAAAAAGTTCTGCTCATATTTCTCTGCATTTGTTGGTCGGCAACTTTTCTGCAAAAAGCTGAAATGGTTTTATATTTTCTGGCCTCCAACATTCAGATAAAACAATCTCAGAAGTTTTAAAAGTAAAATAACTCTATGGAGGATCCCTTCATGTGCAACTTGTGACAAGGGACAAGCAGAGACTGACTCATTATAAGACTAACAAGCCAAAAAAGAGTTGGGAACCACTGCTTTAGGATAGTCAAAGCTGTAACTGTAAGAGAAAAACTACAACTTCCTGGGCCTCAATCTGACAAGACTCTTCTCCACCTCTGTTTCCTTCTTCCTTGCACTCATGGTGCCTCTCTGCTCCGTTTAATATTATTGGTTTCCCATCTGTCTTTATGACTATGTCTTTATGTCTCTCCAACAATTCCTCTCTCACACTTGCCTGACATCCAGCTCCTCTACACCAAGAAGGTTTCCTTTCTGAAATCCTCAGGTTGGTCTGTTATTTTGAGGAGGGTTTTCGTTTACTGGTGGTCTGACATGATTATGATTATGGAAGAAGGGTGGACCTGGCCGAATGCTCATTTACACAGTGCTTCCTTATCTCGAGTAGATAACCTAAACATGCAGCGAAATAACTATAGATTTAGATGGGGAATCCTGAATCTCCGAAGATGACCTCGGTTTGCGGACCCCGGTTTGGGAGCCATCTCTCTATATCCTGCACCTCCACCCCTTCCCCCGTTTTCTCCACCCCTCTCCTCCTCCTTCCTCTCGGTGTTATCCCACCGCTCCACCGGTGCGCTCAAAAGCCAGAGCGCAGACAGAGTGGAGCGCATGTAAGAGAGCTGAAACAGGACAGAGAGAGAAACACCAGAGAAAGCTCTTTGTAGCGACATGAGGATGCAATAAAACGTATCCTGCCAGCGCGGCATCAGTGTCCGACCAGCGGTAAAAGTAGAGGAGAGGAGCAGAAGAAAAACGGAGCTCCTGTTTGTCCCCCCGCTTCAGCACCGCAGGGAGGAGACACGCAGAGAAGGAAAGATTCCCCTAAACGCAGTGAGAGCGTCGGATGAGGAGAAGAGGAGAGCGGAGGGCATCGGATAGGCATCGACAAGGAGTAAGTACACAAAAAGCGAGAACTTCATCTGAAACTCAGTAACAAACGTTTTCCATGTACAATATTAGTACAATATCGAAAACACAAATTTCAGTAAAAAAGCTCATGTAAGTTGTCTTACTTCTCCACTTAGCGAGAGAGGAGAGGTGGAGTTGTGAGTTTGTGTGTGTGTGTGTGTGTGTGCGTGCGTGTGTGTGTGTGTGTGAGTGTGTGAGTGATTACGTCCAACAGCTCTGCTTCCTGCACAGCTGCACTGACTGTACCAGTATTTTAATCCATTAAATATGTATGAAGCTAAACAAATGTAACTTGTCAGATAACCCACATACAACGCTTCCCAAAAGCACCCGGAGCTTCTGTTGTTATACTCAGTTATTCTGCATCATTTCTTCTCGAAAAATAAAACCACCTAAAGTCAGTTCCCACGATTGGCAGAATACAACCATTTTATATCACAGTTGTGTTTCATGTGCTTCTAAGGTGACCCTGAAGAAAGATTATTTCATTTAGGTCACCAGCACCTGCTGTGTATGTTTTGGTCAAACCTTCACGTGGAAGGCACTCAACTTAAGTGCTTTTTTCATTCTCATCCTAATAACATTTTGAGCATTCAGTATAAATCTTTCAAAGAAAAAGGCAGAAATTGATCTGGGTTAGAGCAAACCATACAGTGGCACCTGTGACCTCCTGCTACAGCAAGGGGAAGATAGTGTGGACTACAATATAGAGGTTAATTTGGAGGGTATGTTCTGTAGTGTAGTTTTAGTTTATTTTAATAATTTTTTAAAATCACAATTGTAGGCCTACAACACAATTGGATTGTTATGCAGTTTGTTGATGAAATGTGGTTTTGGCCGTAACATTTTTGGCTGTTTACAGTAAATAAGACGGGAGATTATGCCACCTCTGCCTAAACAAAGCATCACTTTTCACTAATTTTCACAAGTTTCTGTCAAAACGTCTCTTCTCTCCTCCTCTTCTGTCTGAGTGATCCTGAACAGACCCCACCTCCTGACCCTCCCATATCCTCCTCTTCTCTCTGCTGCTCTTTTCTCTCTCCTCCTCCATTCATCCCCCTCTCTAGACTCACATGGACACACACACTCACACTATGTACAACAGGCAAGATGGCAAACTAAAATCTGATTCATACCCCTGGTGCAGAAATCCCAAAGTACTGTAAAAAGTACAGTGTTTTGCTTTTACATGTGATCTGTCATTCTCTCATCACGCCTGCTATATACTTATTTGTGATTTTAAAATTAATGAAAGACATAATACAAATTAAATGGTATTGTGCAATTATTATCAATATCTACTTCATAATAATCATAATACCTCAAATAAATATAAACATAAAAGCAGTTTATTCACAAACCTCAAGAACTTCAGTCTTCTTTCTTCACCCATCTCATTCTCACCAGACAGACCAACAAACTCTCTCTTCCTGATTCTCCCCTACTTTCCTATTACACTGTCTTTCAAACACTCATATCATACCCTCACATTAAAGAAGCGCACAATTCTCATGCCCCTCTTTCTTCTTGCTTTCAGCTTATCTTTTATTCCCAGCTACTTTCTGTATCTTACAAAAGCACACACATATATATATATATTACACATCCAATGTGCTTGATTCAGGCTTATTTTACCAGTTTGGATTTAAAGGCAATTTAAAGTCCTCATCAGTGATTTATTTATAAGGACTTCTAAAATTATCAGCTAAATGTGTTTGACTGGAGTAGGAGAGCAGAGACACAGAGGGGGGGAAAGTGTGGGGGAAAAAATCTCAACTTTCTCATTTCCCTTTGCAGTGGCAGCTCCAGACTTATTGGACCCTAAATCCGCCACTCACAATACCAAGCCCCGCCTCTCCTTCTCCACAAAGCCAATCACACTGACTCCCCGGGAGGAGAGTGAGGTGAGAGAAAAAAGAGAGAAGTCCAGATTATAAAAGTAATTTTTAATTTACTTTTTCACAAGGTTTAGAGCTCCCTTAAAATGTCCCTTTGGCGTTATTATAGCTTATTTCAGGAAGACTCCTGTGTGTATGTGGGTTGACTGATAAATTGAAGTGTTACAGGTGGTTGCCACAGTGATGAAATGGAAGACGGTGACAGCCATCTTTCTTTTGGTGGTTCTGTACCTGGTGATGGGAGCGGCAGTCTTCAGAGCCCTGGAGCAGCCTCATGAGAGGTAGGCAGGTTGATTAAATGTTTAACTGTCTGTTTGCCTCACTACCACACAAGCTGTCCACCCATCCTTCCACCTTCTAGCCTGTAAATTATTACAGTCCTTTTTGATTATGTCCACTTACTTCTTCTTTATAACTCCAAGAGCCCTGACAAGTTGTGGATTTTGAACTCAACTGTTTTCAAAAGTTAAACTTGCATCAATTCATTGTGAAAAAATATACACAGATACACAGAAATTTTTAGTTGTTGAACAGATCCAGATAGTGGTGTACTCGCTCTAATGATATCCACATCACTTAAAGATGATTGATTAAGTAATTCTACTATGGAGGAACAACCTATTGTTGAACTCCAATAGACAACTGCAGTTTAGGAGTAACAAGCACATTAGTCTTATTCTGATATCTTTACACTGGTTTCATTTAGAGAACAAAGTTCAAAGTGCTGCTGCACATTTGCTAATCACTAAATACCTAGTAAATAACTATTAATTACTACTAATTTACTACTATTACTACATATTTTTACACAGTTTAAACCAAACCCACACGTCTTAATTTAGGAGTCTTTGCTGTACAGTGATCAAATAGTGACACTAACTGTTATCTCTCTGTTAACCTTTTTCAAGTAAGGGGTTTGAAACAGGTGCTCTCTTTTAAATTTGAAGGCATGATCACTAATATTTCTCAGCCTCACTTTCCTTCTTTCTCCTAGTGCCCAGCGTTTGGCCATCCTGTCCCAGAAGCTGACGTTCCTGTCCAGACACTCCTGTGTCAACCAGAGCCAGCTGGAGGAGCTGGTTAAGGTGAGATTTACCTCACATTACAACGTTCTGTATGTTTTGTACACAGATGTAATTCAGCACAGCTGCAGTGGTTCTAGCACCATGGACAGCTCCAACAGTTTCGCAGGAGTAAGCAGAGTAGAAGGAAGACATTTTGAACTACAGAGAGTTTGTTTCTGATTTTGTTAGTCCAGTCAAGTTCCCACTTCTGAAAAATGAAGATGTCCTTCTGGGGCTCCTACATTCACCTTAATGTATTCTCTTTTTCAGCTCCAGATTTTTGCCTTGCCTACTGTCATCTCAAGTTTTATAGATTTCCATTTTTAATTCATTAGACAGGCCAGCAGACCATGCAGCAGACACACGTACTTTTCCTGCCTGCTTTGCTTAAGGCTCAAAAGCACCTGCTTGAATGTTTTATAATCATTTTATTTACAGCAGCAAGAAAGTAACAGAATATGTGTTATTTGTCCAAAATTTGTGTCTAATGGTCTATCGTGTCTTTCTCTGAAATTTGAAAACAAATTTGAACCCCCCCCCACAGCAAGTTGTGTCTGCGATCCGCTCTGGAGTGAACCCTGCAGGGACAATGACCAACCACAGCAGCCTGTGGGACCTCAGCTCCTCCTTCTTCTTTGCCGGGACTGTCATCACAACCATTGGTAGGACACACACAGGAGGGGGACATGCAGCATCTCTGCTCTGTGTTTATGTGTCGCCCACCTTTGTCTGTGTTATGGTTTGAATAAATATTATTTTAAAATGAATGAACACTCCTGCTGTTATGGTTGGTTATGTAACCTGACTTACTGCTGTCAGAAGTGGAGGAGTCACTGATTCTATATCCGCTTCCTGGCCATACATTTAGAGTGTATGATGCATTGTGTGTGTTCAGTGGATGTTCATGTCTCCTTGCATGACATTCTTTAACTCTTGAGCTCCCTCATACTCCTCTTGTTACCCTTTCTTTTTTCTTCTTTTGTTTTGTAGACAGTCACTTACTCACGCTGTCTTGAGCCTGCTGTTGAAGCTGCTAATGCAGAGGTTCAATCAGAGGGTACAAGCTTAAAAAAATAAAATAGAACATACATAGTGGATTATCTAATCCGTCATCTGATCACTGGCTTAGGGTGTTTACACCAGCGCACTGTTGTGGGAAGCATGAAATGGCACCATATTTCTCAGTCTGTTCTTCTTTCTGTCCTCTCTACAGGTTTTGGGAACATTTCGCCCCACACAGAAGGTGGGAGGATCTTCTGCATTGTATACGCGTTGCTAGGGATACCTCTGTTCGGCTTCCTCTTGGCTGGTGTAGGAGATCAGCTCGGCACCATATTTGGCAAGGGCATCGCCAGAGTGGAGAAAATGTTTGTGGTGAGTTTGGAGTAACATACACAAACACACAGATACTGTATATCACATGAAGGTTTACAGTTTGTGGTCTGCAGATGGCAAATGTGTATAGGCTACCCTGAATAATTTACATCTAAGCACTCTCGACAATTTCCTCACTCACACAAGGGCCGACATCTGATTTAATTAGCATGCTATGCACTGACTTAACCAAAGCAAGTGTGGGCGAGATGCTTTAAAACCTATAACAAAGTATATGTAAGTATTTGGTGATATAATAGTGACGTATACTATGATATAGTACATTTTCTGGAAAACCATAGAGTTGAACTGTTTATAGATTTAAAATATCAAGTGTTTTGTCACATTGATGCAAAGCTATACCATTACCATCAAGACTTTTGGTAGACTCCGTACCTCAGAGACGTGTCCTTCTCCTTGTTTGAAGCTTTTATTAAAATGACCTTGCAGCGCTGCGGTTTCATACATTTACTGTTGTTTTTAATTTGAATTTCCCCATTGAGAATTCAACCCTGATGATGAAGTTTTCAGCAAAGAGGTCTGCTTGTTTTTAGACCCCCTTGTGTCATTGATCTTTTGTATTTATGGCCTTTTAAAAAGTAAGGATCATATTATCTGCAGGCTGAGCTAGTTAAGAAACCATGACAAACAAAAATTGGTCACAAAAAGTCCAAATGTACATTGGCAGTGCAGCCTAGCACTCACAGTATATACAGTACATGTGCTGTGTGTGAAAATGATGTTTTAAATGCAGTGCGAAGAAAAACTAAACCTAAATTTATTTGAGAGGAATGATTATCCAGCTGAGTGACACACTGAGAGGCTCCTGTGCATATGTGCTTGATTTAAACTGATAATGATACATAGTTCTGATTAAAAGCTTTAAGCAGCTGACTCCAGAACTCAAACTGGGTAATAAACCTCATTCTGTGGTAAAACTCATTGAAATGTTTAAAGTAACTAAACTCTTATTGAGAAGCATGCCTCCTTGTTGTTGAACAGTGCATTTTTAAGTTAAGATTTATTTATTTTGTTTAAACAGTCAAGCTGAAATGTTGAAGTCACTGTTGAATGTCTTTGAAATCTGAATCCAGAGTGTAAATGCTTTGCTCCTGTTGTGGCTGTCAGGGCACCCGAGGGACTCTGGAATGAATATTATGATTATGGCTGAGGACAGATGGACCAAAGTTAATTGTGTAAGCGTGCGTTTGTGTGTGTGTGTGTGTGTGTGTGTGTGTGTGTGTGTGTGTGTTTGTCAAAGCCTTATTGTTCTGTTCCCAGATTGATTATTCTCAGTGAATACTGTGATTGTCTTTTTTTCCTACTGTACCCAGGGGATGAAATTAATGGAATAATACTATTACTGCTCACAGCATCTGGTTTTACCATTTCTCTTTAAAAGCAGTTTTCTACAGTGTGCTGTATCTGTTATGTGCCTGGTCCAAATATCTCAATAACTGTTAGATCAATTGCAGTGGAATTTGTTACACACCTTAATATCAAACTTAGGATGAATTGTATTAAGTTTGGTTTATGAGGAAATACCCGCAAAACTCATGACTTCTCCATCATTCTCAGCTATACCTTGTGTGTAGTGCTAATTAACAAATATACCTGATGTAGAGCCAGTTTGGGCTCAAGGATTGTACTCCTTCTAAATGCAATAAAGAAAATAATTAAAAGGTTGAACTCGACAGCATTGTGAAACAAAAAAAACAACCATTTTCTTTTGGACTCAGCGCCCAGACATGAAAGATGTGTGTGTGTTTGCAGTTTGATAGCATTGTCACTGTGTGCATGGTAGCATCTCCCCAGAGCAGCTTACATGGCTGTAGATTCATAGCATCAAAATCAGCAGCATAGGTCCATGCATTTCCCTTTGTGAGATAGCCCATCCGTTCATGTTGACTTTTGGTAGTGCACAATACAGCTTTCCTCAGCTTCTGTACCAAAGAACTTCAACAAACCATGAAAACTGAGGGGAAAAGCTTCTCATATGCTTACAGTTTTCACCAACAGACCAAACAGACCAGATCTCTAGAATTTGAATGTTACCTGTTGCACAGTTTTCACTATCATATTGCTAATTTTCTCTGCCTCTCTCTCTCTCTCCTGCAGCACTGGGACATCAGTCAGACAAAGATCCGCGTCATCTCCACCATCCTGTTTGTATTGTTCGGCTGCCTGCTGTTTGTTGCACTCCCAGCGGCCATCTTTAAACACATTGAGGGTTGGTCTGCGCTGGAGTCCCTTTACTTTGTGGTCATCACCCTGACTACCATAGGATTTGGAGACTTTGTGGCAGGTACAAACACAGCGAGTGATCGAATTCCAAGACAGACACTTTAAACCTTTCTGTCTCTCTGCATCAAGCTTGTACATCTCGTCGAGATGCTTTGGATTCTACTGGATACATATCACAGTCATTGTCTCTGTCTGCCTGTGTTTCAATGTCTAGGTGGTTCTGAAATAGAGTACTTAGATTACTATAAACCAGTTGTATGGTTCTGGATTCTGGTGGGACTAGCCTACTTTGCTGCCATCCTCAGCATGATAGGAGACTGGCTCAGAGTCATCTCCAAGAGGACGAAAGAAGAGGTATGAGACTGTTGCTTTCATTCACTCCCCATTCACTGACTCTCTCTAATTTATTTTACCATTTCTTTCATTCTCCCTACATACCTGTTTATCTGTTGATGTATATGTTTCCGCCTCATCTTCTGTATCTCCTTCTGTCTCTCTTTTAGCGACACAGGTTATTTGTGCTATTCAGTTACGGTGCCACGTCCTCAACTTTTGCCCTCTGCTTAACGTCATTTTAATGATACGGCTGTTTTCTAATCCAATTCACTGTCTGCCATCCAAACACATAAACACAGTCGTAGGCCATTACAGTGAGCATCCCCAGAGAGAGAGAGAAAGAGGTCATTTGGACTATGTGTGATGGTGCAATTGAAAAACCTGGAGATTCACCACCAGAATGATACAGTCATCACCTTTTATAGTAATTAGATTTAACTGGAGTTTTAGTGAGAGTTGAGTATGAATGAATATTTAGTCATAGCTTTTAGTCAGTTCTCAGTTAAAAATATTCTTATTATTTGCATATAGTAGGATTTTCTGTTGTGAATCTATCCTATACACACGACATCTATTGCATGTCTGTTTGTCCTGGGAGAGGGATCTCGACTTGCTCTTCCTGAGGTTTCTTCCATTGTTTCCCTGTTAAAAGTTGTTGGGGAGTTTTTCCTTAACTGAATTGAGGGTCTAAGGGCAGAGGCTATCATATGCTCTAGAGATTATAAAGCCCCTTGGGGCAAACTGTGATTTGTGATACTGGCCTATATAAATAAAATTGCCTTCAGGGAACAATACTCGTACCTTCAACAACATGATGACATGATGGCATGACAACTGGTAAGTGGATGCATGATGCATTGTGTATGTGTGTGTGTGTGTGTGTGTGTGTGTGTGTGTGTTTTCACTAATGCTCCCCATGGGTTGTCATGCTGAAGTCCTGCTGTGATACGCTATAATCTTACTGGCGTGTAAATGTGTGTGTATGTTATTATCATCGGGCACTGTGATATAGTTACACCTAGAGGCTGTATTTGAGGTGTGTGTTCACAGTGGCCT
The DNA here is from genome assembly GCA_024633595.2 of Lepomis macrochirus. Taxonomy (NCBI): domain Eukaryota; kingdom Metazoa; phylum Chordata; class Actinopteri; order Centrarchiformes; family Centrarchidae; genus Lepomis; species Lepomis macrochirus. Next base: position 17,148,365 of record JALXJV020000006.1, read on the forward strand.
CTTTAGCCCTGAAGTGATTGATACCAGAATGGTTGAAAAGCAACTCCAGTCCCCTTTAGATGAGACATAAGCACCAAACTGAAGCATATTAGTGACCCATTAAGGCACATAAATATTCTGGTTTTGCCACAGGGCTCTGAACACCTCTTCTACACTTCATTTTCTGTCGGTCTGCCTTTTCTTTTCTTTTATTGTCTCCATCCTTGTCTGTCAGCGTAACTCTAATGTTATGTGTACTTGAAAGATTAGTTTTACTGCCAGAAGCAAAAACATTTCTGTAATAAAATACCTGATAGACCTCACACCAGCAGACAAGGTGTTAAACAGTGTTTTGCATCATTTATATTGCAGCACAGCAGGTATTTTGTGCTCATAGTGGGTATATTGTGTAGATCTATGTCTGTAACAGAGTAAAATTCTATTCATATCAGATTCTGTGTGAACTTGCCTTCCACGTGAACCCCTCTGTCTTATCTACTAACTTATCTGTTTGTTTGTCTCTGCTTGCAGGTAGGAGAGATCCGAGCTCATGCTGCAGAGTGGACAGCTAACGTCTCAGCAGAGTTCAAAGAAACACGGCGACGTGTCAGCGTTGAGATCTATGATAAATTCCAGCGTGCTGCGTCAATTAAACGCAAACTGTCCTCGGAGTTGGGATTTAGCCCCGGCCCTGAGCTCGCTCTGCCCAAGAGGACCACGTCGGTAAATTTCATCGATGACAGGAACGAGAAGGAGGCCGGGCTGCAGGCCCCGATGACACCTCTGGCAAGAAATGGAGGTTTGTTCATGAACGGGCTGGACCCAGAGAGGGGAGACATCTCAGTCATTGAACACCTCAAGTAGAAATAGGACAGTCAACATCTTTCGAGATCTTTTCAAGATCTTTCTATGTGTCATCGTTGGTGGCATCAGTGCTTGGAGCAGAGTTGCTCGACCAAATGAACTGTTCTTACTAACAATTCAATTAAAAGAGAAAGTGGTACTTTGTGACATATTCACCCCTCTACAGGGATGTAAGGCTTGCTCAAGGACACTTTTCTCACCACCTTCATCCACCAGTGACACAAAGAGTAAGAAGACGATACAGAACATGAGTTGATCTTGTTGAAATCAACATTAACCCTTGATAAAAGGGAAAAAAAGATTTACAAAAACAACAGTACAAAAGTACGGTATTTTAGTGATCTAATGTACAAAAGTCAGAGGAATGACCATGATGCCTGTCTGTGTTTGCAGCACTCCAATATTTAATTTTTCATTACCACAAAGAATTACGCATTAATTTTTTTTTTTTAGCACTTTGGTCTAGAGGGAGCCATGAAACACTTTGACAGAGAGAGAGAGCTGTATTATGGTGTGTAGCTCTTCCCCTCTGCAGTGTTTTTAAGAAGGACGCTACCATTTGCCTTTTGAATGCAGAACGACACTGACAATCCCAGTAGGCTTTTAACTGAAACATTATGCATGCAGTGGGATGTGACTATGTCAGAACTAACTAAAAGTTATCGAAGATGCTGTCTGAACTGCAAAGATGATGGGTTCTTGAGTTTGTGCTAAATCTGCAGAATGTAAAGATGATGAGATTGAGAGATGGTGAGATTTGATATTGTTTGAACTACAGATGAGACCGAGCCGTGTGCCCTATTGAACCACAACAATGAAGGATTGGTTGAGATCATATTAGGGCCTTATTTATCAGATTTTCCACCTGGGAGACGTTCTACTGCACCAAAACTAAAATATGAAACTCAAAAGCATGTGCAGTTTGAAGTCTTTCTATCTGTAATTTCCACCATTATAACCGTCTGAATCAGCAGCAATATATTTTGGAATAGTAGCTTAGGTGAAAAAAGGTTTCTGGGTAGGATACTGAATTTGTTGTCTATTGCCAATTACAGTTGGGTTTGTAACAATTATAATTTCCACAAACCACTGCTTTAATTTTCTTCGGCATATTTTATCTCCAAACCTTGTACAACATGTACCGTAGGTAAATGTTCACATTTACACATTCAGTTTAAATAGTTACTATTGTTACCAACAAGGATAAGCCATACTTTTTAAAGATGTTTTTATGATTTTTTTTAATCAGTGATTTCAAAGAATAACTTCCTTCCCACCATTCAAACATGGTTTTGAGTGACCACAGAGTTATGTCTCTATCTTACCCTGAAACTGGAGGGTGCGTAGCTTCTGATCAGAGCCAATAATTAAAAACTGTTTGACCACTGTGGCAGCCATGTTGGCCCTACAGTCCTGTTGTCTGGACCGTCTTTCCGTCGTCTTTAACTGTCTTTATAATGTTGTCGTCTTGACATTTTGGTTTTGATAGAAGGCATCGTTAGATGAAATTTGCAAACTACAACCTCTTCTTAGTTTTAGAGAAGAGGAAGAAGGTGAATGCAGATCAAAGTGGTCAAAGTGTGTCTCTAATGATTCTGGGTGTAGTTTTTAAAATACACGAGAGCACTGAATGGCTCTTATGTGTTTTGAATGTGATTTGTCAAACCATTGTAGTGCCTTAAACTCTTCACTTTGCCAAAACAAACCAAGCTCAACACACTGGGAGGTGGACAACTGATTTGTTATTTTTGAAGTGTTCATACTTATTTTTTTGTTATAAGTAACCATTTTGCTTACATCAACTAAGGAAAATGAGGGGTTTTAAAAACCCATTGCTGTTGGTCTATAATCAGTCCAACAAAGCTAAATCAGTTGTTCACGCTCAGGATAGTGTACAGGCCTGGATCCACATGTGGCCATATTCTTTCAATACTTTGTTTTCTATAAAAATAGAATTTGCATGGCTCAGTGGATTAAGTGAGTGGACTGTTACAGGCTTGACTGTTTTATCTGTTTTAGCGGCTGTGAGCAGAAAACTGCAACCACTGAAATGTTCATTTATACTGATATATTATGTATCAGAGTACCATTTATACATTTTTGCTACATTTTGTGTATGCTTCAGTTTACTCTCTGCTGACTGACCCAAAGCTGCTATTATTCAGAGTGAACTGCATTTCTGAGCGGTGCTACCAAATGTGTGAATTGTCAGCTGTCCAGGCGCTGGTGTCCTGGAGAATGTTGTATCTCTTATTTAACAAATTTACTGTGGACACGCGTGACCCGAAGAACAAGAGTGTGAGAAAACGTCACAAATCATTTGTGTTGGTCATGAAAGTTTTAATCTTATATTTCAAGAGTAAATTCAGATTTAATGCCCAGCTTTTGTTACACACACACAAACTCACAACAAGGGTTTTCTTCCGTGTGTACACCTGCCGTTGGAAATGCACTTTGATCAGCCTTTGAACACAACAACATGGTGTCCATCCAATCAGAACGCTTTGATTTTGTTGTTATGTGGCATTAACGACAACCACACGGTTTATCACACAAAATTTTCTCTTTAACAATCCAAGCAAGAGAATTTAACCCCTAAATTTTTACCAACACACACAAGGAGTGTGAAACTAATTTATATTTGTTTGCTAGATTAGGCTGACAACTTAAACAAAATGATTCATGTTGAGAATTTACTGAGAGGGTTTTGAATAAATTTAGTGAATGTAATGACAAAGAAAAAAAGTCTGTAGTGCAAGAAAACTTGTTATAAGAATCCAGTTGAATTACAATTATTTCAATTATTTTATTTTTAATATATTTTTTTCAGTCCTTATTGACTTGTATCTGTGATTATTTTAATCCTATTGGATGTCCGAATCTTTAAGAAGCCCAATGGACATCCTAATTGTTCTGGTAGAAAGGTGGAATATACTGTAGATGTTTTGACTTTACAGCAGTCTGTATGGATCAGTACTAACACTTAATGGAAACAGTATTACGCTGTGTAGTTGCTTGGTTGGTCTGCCTTTGCCTTCTCTCTTGCTATTCAGTTTGTTAGGACATTGTTACACAATCATCTTATTTAGCTGTGCTAAAATGAAACTAACTCTTTTTTATTTTCTGCTAATGTGCTAGATCTTTAATGGTTTTTATGACAAGATCTTGGAAACGGTATTTCTCTAACTGTGTGTTTGTACAGTGTTTCTACACTGATGTGAGTCTGGGAGAATTGTAATGTATGTAGAGCTTATCTAAACACAGTGTAACAAACATTTTTGTACTATGTATGACTTGAAAACAAAACAGATTTAAATTCTTTCTCTGTCTACTGTGTTATTAAGAGTCATCAGCCTTTGCTGTTAGAGTTCTAAATAACCAGAAGAAGAATATGCTCCATATTAGTACAATAAGTGCTGATGTCCTCACGGAAATTCCCATACAACAAAATATGTAAAATACGTTAAATCATATTTCAGCAGTCATATAAAACTGTATTCTACTCAAATACTGCATCATTTGTGATTAGAATAGTTTTTACTTGATGTGCAAATGCTGGATATTCTGATTTGGATTTTATACTAACATTTGCAAACGTTACAGAGCTTCTTACAGTAACACCAGGCTGAACAGCTGTGTTTTGTCTGGTTGAAAGTTTAAGTTCTGTTGTAACTTTGAGCCCATCGAGCATCGTGTGGTCAGAAGTGTTAAAACCCATTACAGCCTATTACTATTAAACCTCAGTCAAATCTGAACAAACCGACGTGATACATATTTTTATTGGGAATATTGGGAATAAACTTCCATAAATCCATTCAGCAATCACAGGAAAAAGTCAGTCCTTACAACTGCAGAACTTCACTGAGAATCATCATGTAATCCGTTGAGAGTGGTATGCACCTCCATGGGTTCATTGCAAACAGTAGGAGCTAACTGCTAATTTGACATACATTTAGTGGTCCCAATTTGCCAAAATGTAAACAAATTTAGGCTACAAAAATTGGGCTCAAGTTGTAGGCCACGACTAACTCACTCACTTCATAGACAAAGTGGTCATGATTTTGTCTGTGGTGGTGGGTTTAAAACCCCCGGATTAGTTCAATCTGATGATTACGGCAGATAAATAATGATGAAACCTCTTGCAGCTGTGTTTTCAGTACTGTGAGCAATGATGTCCAACACGAACACACAAATCTCTGCCAAAGTAAGGAAATTGTTCATATGTAAGATTTCTGCATTTCGTTTTTTTCCCTCTACGCTCACCTCGCTGGTTTGAAGTTGGCTAGTCTCAGGAGGAAAAAGGTGATGCCACGCACGTCTGTGCACAAATCAGGACTTAGCAACATTTGAATTAAAACATCCTGACTGTTGGAAGGTTGTTTAGTCACTGTCAGTCGTATCTGATCAAACCACACCCGCACAGTCCCGATGAAGAAGATAAAGTTTTTTTATAGAATAATAACCAAAGGTGTTTTTTTTTAAAATGTTTAACTGCACGATCCTCGTTTAGTCATGAATATTTAAAGTTATAGAGATTTTTTCCATAACATTTAACATTCAAGTTTTCAGGGCCTTCAAAGTTTCTCCGAGACCTGTAACAACCCAGTTTCTCACCACTGCCAGACCTAACTCTGCTTTATTAAATATTTGGAAGCACATTAATCAGTATCTTCTCTCCTCTCACACAGCTGACAGCCAGTGAACCACTGAGTAATTATTAGTGTTTAAACTTCCTGGATGATAGAGCGGCCTGATGAGTGTGACTGGCCAGTGTCAGCAGGTCTTATGATGCGTGAGGTAAAGATATCAAAGCAGGAAGTACAGACCAGAATCAACAGCACACAGTCAGTCAGATACAGTACACGGCCTCATTTCACCATGATATTTTCTCTATTGTAAGAGCCCATCCAGCCAGCCAAGGTTGAGAGAACCAGGAATAATGTAGAAAACACAGGACTGGTTATTGTTTGATTAAAATCAGTTCTACAAGAGAAAGCTGGTTATTGGCAAAGGTCAATGTAACAAATTAAAGCCCCCCATCCACTCAGAAAAGTGTTGTTCTTATTCTTAGTTCACTGGGCAAAATGATGTGTAGTTTGAAGGCTGTTTGAAGTTTAACACAATTACATAAGACCATTACTAGTTTGGAAGCCAGTCACAGTCAAGTTTGCAACTTACATATTTGTTATGTGGAAATCAGATGACTTGTGTCCAACAATTAAACTTTTAAAATCAAAATGATTTGCATATTTATGAATTATGGATATTTCAATGAGGATTGAGAAGTTCTTACATTTTAAGAATTGTTACAAAGTGAATTGAACTTTCTGATGATTATTGAAAGCAGAATATTTTAAATGTTTCACAGGAACAGTTCAACATTTTATGAAATATGCTTATTTGCTTTCTTTTTTTAACAATATATTTATTGTTTTGCATATAAAAAGCATACAGTTACAGGGACAGTAACATTGTGAACATCCCTCGTCCCCCCACCCTCAACAGCATAAACATTCAAGGAAAAGAGGAAGAAAGAGGAAAAAAGAGAAAAATAAAATAAAAATAAAAATAAAAAATCAATTAAATAAATAAATATAAAATATATAAATAAATACAAAATAAATATAAAATAAATTTAAAAAACAAACAAACAAAATCAATGGTGATCCTGTATGTTTTCTTAGAAAGATGCCAGCCTCCACAAGCACTACCATTCAGATTTAACCATTAATTTCAGTCTGGTCGTTTTCCAGGAACTGTGTAAAGGTGTCCCATAGTTCTGTGAACTTATTTAGTTTCCCTTTGGCAACATAAGTTAATTTCTCCAGTGCCAAACATGACGCCATTTCACGTAACCACATTCCAGGTGTAGGGCCGTCCATACTTTTCCACCTAAGTGCAATCACTCTCCTAGCCTGTAGCAAGGATAGATCGATCATAGGTGCATTTTTACGGCCCGGTGCAAAATGATCAGGGTAAATACCTAATATACAGAGCTTCGCCTCAAGTGGAACCACCATGTTAGTCGCAGATGAAATCATGTAGACTACATCTTTCCAAAATGACTGAATCTTTCGGCATTCCCAAATACAGTGCAACAAAGTGCCAACACTATCATTACATTTAGTACAGCTGTCAGGGATGTTAGGGTTATAGCAATGTAGTTTTACAGATGTCACGTAAGTTCTGAATAGCCACTTGTGTGAGTTTTAGTGCTGTGTTTATAGTCTTTGTTTGTGCCTTTAGACAAGCCTTTCCCCACTCATTTTCTGCAATGTTTATTTTTAAGTCATCTCTCCATGCATTGAGTCTACAGTTAGAATTGTCCTTCGAATTGGATCGTAACATACCATACAGTACTGACAGCTGACCTCGAGCTACCTTATCACTTACAATAAAATTCTCTAAAGCTGACATGGGGAGTCGATCCAGGGAGCGAGTCTGCGATTTTATGAAAGACCTTAGCTGCAAGTATTTAAAGAAATGATTTCTAGGTAAGCCATATTTACAAACTAATTGATCAAATGTCATTAAATTCCCATCCATGTATAGGTCACTTATTTTACACAAACCTCTGTTAGCCCATTGTTTAAATCTACCATTCGCTCTACCAGGTACAAAGTTATCATTACCCCATATTGGGGCAAACTGAGACAGTTTGGGTGCATCCCCTATATATGCGTGGTCCGCATGCCAAACAGAGAGAGTATTTTTAACGAATGGGTTTTTTGTCTGCTTCTTAAGTTTTATAAAATTAATAGAATACAAGTATGACTGAAGAGGTAGACCTGATGTTGTAGTACGTTCAATAGTTAGCCACGCTGGAGGATCAGAAAGAGAGAAATAGAACATTGCTGCATGTAGCTGTGCTGCCCATTAATACCATTGTAAATTAGGGACTTGAAGTCCACCACCATCATAGGGAAGATACAGTAGAGAGAGTCTTGGACGTCTGTTGCTCCATATAAAATTTGAGAACAGGTTTCTGAGTTTACAAAAGAAGGATTGTGAGTGGGAGAGGGATAGATTGAAATAAATAAAGGAATTTGGGCAAAATTGACATTTTAAGAACATTAATGCGGCCTAACATGGAGATGGGCATAGGCATCCATCTATTCAGAGATTCAGTAACAGATTGTACTAAAGGATTATAATTAGAAGCAACAATACTTTCAATTTCTGGGACAATATTGATCCCCAAGTATGTAAACCCTTTTTGAGCAGGTGAGAAAGGCGTGGTAATCTATGGATTTTGCCTCTCATTCTTATTCAAAAGCAGAATGGTGGATTTGGCATTATTAACCTTATATCCAGAGAATTTCCCAAAAGATTCTAAAACACTAACTAGCGTTGGTATAGATGATGCCAGATTGGTCAAATAAATAATAATCCGCTAAGAGTGAAATGCTTATTTGCTGTCTTGTGGCGAGCTGGATCGATAAAACTCTCGTGTCTCTCTGGTAAATAGGTTGTATTTTTACATTTTACTTTTTATATTTTGTCTTTTTACAGAATAAACTAATGAAATATAACAGGTTAATGAGCTTTAGAGTTGCTGGTAGGAGAGTTTTGTATAACTTTAGACACAGCCAGGCTAGCTGTTTCCTGTCTTTATGCTAAGCTACGCTGAGCAGTTGCTGGCTGTAGCTTTTTATCCACCGCACTGACATGAGTGTAAATGGTAAATGGACAGTATTATGAAGTGCCTCTCTAGTCTTCCGACCACTCAAAGCGTTTTACAATACATGTGCCATTTACACACTAATGGCAGTGACTGCAATGCAAGGTGCAAACTGCACACCTGAAAGACACTAATCACTCACACACTGATGGTACAGCCTTCAGGAGCAATTTGGGGCTCAGTATCTTGCCCAAGGACACTTTGACAAACTGGGGAAGTCAGATCGAACCACCGACCTTCTGATTAGTGGACAACCGCCTGAGACACAGCCGAAGGCAAAGAGTGATGTCTATCTTCTCATCTCATTCTTAAAACATGTCTGTAGGGGTTCTTTTGGCAAGTTTTTCAAATTTATATTTAACCATGAGGTTGGCTGTTGGATTGCGGGTAGTAAAAAGCTGTAGCTTGTTGCAGTTAAGTCAACGTTCAAGAACATGTATTCTCCATTTACCACTACAAGCATATCATTGCCAGACTACCTTACATTTTGGGAGGTTACCTGAGTACAATAAAATGTCCTAAACTAAGAAAGATGTTGACAAAATACAGACTGAGTGAACCCAGCCTGGCCATAGAAAAGGGTCACCACACACAGAGCTGACTACCCAAGAGGAGAGACTCTGTTCCCAGTGTGACACAGGACAGGTAGAGACAGAGCGGCACTTTCTAACTTCATGCCCCAAATATAAAACACTAAGACAAAAACACTTTGCAAACATTTCCTAAATATGCCCTGAATTCGAATTCATATCAGACACAAAAAAATCCCCTATTTACTGGGAGAAATGCCCAAATGTGAAATAATTGCTGCAATATATGTCTCCTCATGCCATGAAGTGAGGACAACCAGTGGAACCTCAGACTGATGAATAATTGTACAGATTTTCAAATTATTATTATTTGGATCATTTGATATTTTAGTAACTGTTTTGTTTTTACATTTGATACTGATTTCTTTTTTAAAATTTCTTATTACAATTATTTTTTAATCAATTAATTATTTTATTTTTTTGGCTATTAATATACACACACGTTACTGTTTCATTTATTTATTTTAATTTTTTCATATATTTTAATTTTTTAACACACACACGCTTACTGTTTTATTTATTTATTTTATTTTTAATATATTTTTATTTTTTTAACACACACACACTTACTGTTTTATTTATTTATTTTATTTTAATTTATTTTTATTTTTTAACACACGCACACACGCTTATTGTTCCATTTATTTATTTAATTTAAATTTTTAATATAGTCTACTTTTTTTAACACACACACACACATGCTTTGATTACTTTACTCTTTAATTACTTTTACGTTTAATCAAATGTATGTGGTTGATTGTTCTGATGTAGTTTGTAGATGCTTTGGCAATATTGTTGGCACACATTCATGCCAATAAAGCTAATTTGAATTGACAAGTTGACTTCAGCGGTCACTCTACCCAGATTGCAAAACAAAAGCAAGAGAATAAGCATGACCCCCTATAGAGTCCAAACTCTGGCCCCACTTATTGTGGAAAAACTGATCCCTGGTCTGTCCTGCTACATTAACATGTAGGTTCTGAAATGCAGGACACATTATTTTTCCCCATCTATTCATAGTTTAATTTATGGCCTTCTGTTATTATAACCCATCCAGTGTGTGTCCCTTGTCAATATGTATGTACCCTTCCCAAGTCCAGTTAAAGTTTTAGAATTGGCTGATTTTTTCAAATTCTATATATCTAAATATCTTAATAGACTCAAATTTCACAGAAAGCTCACTAGTAGCTCAATGGGGCAGGGCACTGGTGCTGTGTATCATCCTTTCTGTATCTTAGATCAACAAGAATCTTTGAAAGCAGTATCCCTGAAGGAGGCTGATGTTTCAAAACATTGTAAGTGCAGAAGTCAGATGAACTGAAGCATCCTGCGGCTTTTATGTCGATTTTATTCAAATGGTTTCTATTTTTAGTTCTGTGCATGAGGAGGTGATTCTTTGCTTGAAAAGTGCAGTAAAAAAGCCGGGGGACATTGGTTATTAAAAATAGCTCGTTCTTTGTGTGTGTGTAATTGAACTTCATATCCAAGAGGAGGCGGGGAGTGCAGGCAGGCAATACTGTGAAAGTCAGACACACATTGCTTCAGCGAGAAGTCAAGCCAACATGGGCAGGTGATCAGGCAGCTTTGTCTTTATTTCCCTCTAATAAAAGGATTAGTTTTCAATCTGAGATCCTTTCTCATCTTCTCATTCTTCCTCCTCTGGTTTCCAGTCATACTGCAGTCCTTACACAAGACTCAGACATGTTGGCTAGTCACCACAAACTGAACCACATAATCTTCCTTGACAGATGCTGGTTTGACTTTAAACATGTCATCACATGCACACCTAACATAACCAAGAAGAACAGAAGCAACCAGATTGTTTAAAGACGACAGTGGGGGGCTTGTCATGTTTCTTTTTAGATTTGGTCAGACTTGCATGTGATGAACCACATGCAATGGTGCAAGGGACACTGCACCATTTTTTATTTACTAGTCACAATGAGTTCTACTATTTTGAAAGAGTCTAGCAGGTAACAGTATAACAAAGAAAAAGAAAACAAAGAAAAGTTGTATTATGGAAATTTTGGAGCTTATCTCAAACTAGGGACTAAATGTCAGGGTGTCTGTTGGAAGTCCTCCATCTTAATGGAAACGCAATGCTGGACGGTGCTCTTTGTATGCACTTCTATGTAACACTTGTATCCTGGTGCAGGACATCTACCGCAGTAACAGCGTAATGCTTTACAGCACCAACACGACTCTTCAGCAAGCAAGCTACAAGAAGAAGCAAAAAGCACATAATGTACAAAGGAAGTTTGGTATTCTCAGTATGGACGACTAAAGGCGATTTTCGCGACCTGGCAACCCAGGTTTCTTATAAATGTCCATTAATACTATACCATAAAAACATTAATAAAGCCTTTGATTACCACTAATAAGCCCTTTTTAACAGGTGATGTGAAAGTGGCACCCATGTGGCACATTGTTTTCTCTAGTTACTCCCTGTCAAAAAAGCGATGTCTTGGTTTATATTTGACATTGCAGATAACATAGTTTTTTTGGTTGTGTAGTTTTAAAGTAACTCAAATGCACCACCACCGGTTCAACTGTTCTTTTTGTCTCTTTCCCTCCGTCCTGTTCACACAAATTGCTCACCACTTCCTGTCAGTGACTCTCCTCTGGCCCTGAGAACTGCTGCTTACACAGTGAAGAATAGGACAAATCATGCATACAGCGGGGGGATCGACAGTCAGTCGGTCTGTCAGTTTTAAAGACAGACACACACACACATGCATACACAAACACACACTCTCCAGTCTGAGTGCCAGTGATAACATAGCTCAGTGGACCCGTCTCCTCATTTCCCGTGTCCCCTTCCAGAGTTGGTTCTGGCACCGCAGCTTCCGCTAACAGCTCCAGCCAGAGACATCAGAGCAGGACTGTATCCGCTCTGAGGTGTGTGACTGTGTCGTCTCCTCACTGTTCCCATAACCCAGCATGGCCTGCTGCCTCCTCGCCCACTGCCCGGCACCGAGACAAGAAGACACGAGAGTGAATGAACAAACCAGGTGAATCTAAAATCCTTCAACGACACTCCAACAAAGATCTAATGATACCTTTTGTGCCCAGGGGAGTAGCACAAAAGTCTGGACCCTGTACATTCTCTATGGGCCCCTCCCCGCACCCACAGCTATTCATTGTAGTATCTTTGTGGGCCCTCCTCCCACAAAAGAACTAGAATGAATAACCAGAACAAAAGGTCAAAAGGTCACCACATATCAATGCCTCTAATGCTAACATCATAGACCAGAAGAGAGGATCAATGTTATTGAACCGAAGCGGTGTTCCTCAGACACATCTTTCACCTACAGAACTCCCACTAAGCATTTTTGATTCTCTGCCGCTGTTCCCACGTTACTGTATTGTCACACTAATGAGATAAGCTGCGGGTTACTGAAGAGCAATTTACCAATTTCAATTATAAGGTGAGGAGCAGATATCAGGTTTGGCCCACCTATTGTGTTGTTCTTGTGCTAAAGCAACACAACCTGTCAAAACTAGTCGTGAATTAGAAATGGTTATTTAAAGAGTTGTTTTTTTTGTAAAACAGGAGTCTATTAGAACTATTACTATGGGTGTGTTGTTGTTTTTTGCCCTTTTTCAAATGTAGCAGTTGTTGTGAAATTTCAGATCTTGAAATGTTGTAATGTGGGAGTTGGCCCAAGTAAATCAGCTATACTACTTATTGCTGTGGTGCAGCAGTCCTCAGATCGGCCCGTTGGCACTTTCATACCCGCAGACGACCTAATAAGCCAAACACAATCTCCATATGATTACCACGATTACCATACTATGAGGAAATTAGTTTGTTTTCTGTTCGTCTCCTGTGAAATTACACAATCCTTGCTTGTGTCCTTTATGAGCAAATTCTAATTAGGTGTGCTTTGAAATTTGGTGTCTGAATCAAGAGCTGCATTATTGAAAAGGCTGCGAGCCTCTAATGTTTTCTCACCAACACCACCTTTTGTTGATTTAGTGAACTTTAACCAGAGGTAAGGTGGAGTGAAAGGAGCTCATTGTGGCCAGACGGCCCACAGGGTGTGAAGTTAAACAGAGGTGGAGTGGCAAATTGTATGTTTATTCTAAAATTCAAAATGATCAGCTTGCAATTGATTAAACAATATATCAGTTTACAGCTCAAAACGTCCCACTGTAAGAGGACAATGCAACATAAGTTATGGACATTAATAACAAACTTGAAAAGGAGAAGTTATTTTTAATTATGCTCCCTTTTCACTTCATTCTCAACTAATAGAAATGTGAGACCACTTAGTTTCATGGTGTGTAAATAAAATGTACTCATTCTTAGCTGCTTATTTCAATAAAAGCCAAATGGACATTTCCCTTTATCCGTGGGGCAAACAGGTTTATACACATTTCATGCTTCACATGCCAGTTGCTTGAGCTGAATTTATTTCCGTAATCCGTTTTATTTTCTCTAAAGGTCAGAGGAAACATAAATGGCCTCATTAGATATTTTATCGTCTTCCACTGATAAAACGTCCTTCCCTGACGTCCTGTACACTTGTAACCAATATGTTTTTGCTGTATGGCTCAGGTTCTCCACCCTGTGGCGGTAAACTGTACCTCTGTTACAGCTGCTCATGTAGGTTGCAGTTCAATACCATACTACCTAGCATGCCAAAATAATTAGTGTGTCAAACCAGGCATACCTTGCAGTATGCAAGCCAGCATGCTTTTCTGGCTATTCTGACCTGCAATCATCTGCACAGCATGAGTATAAGCAAGAGGGTCAAAGTTTAAGGTGCAATGTTATGACAAAATAGTATGTCCCGATTGTATGCATACTGCATAAAACAGTAAGTAATTACTGTAAGGGCAGTTGCAGTATGTATTAAAAAGAAAAGGAAAAAGTATGACATCTATAAAACAGAAATACACTTCTGTGCATACTCTTTAAAAAAGTTTAAAAGTTATCAAATATGAATATTAAAGACAAAACATCAATTTATATGTGACAAAGACACCACACAAGTTAAGTAGCAGTTATACAAGGTTTAGTTAAAAAAGGGGCCATTTTAAAGTATTTGGCAACATCAGCTATTTACAATGATCAATAAAATTGAACTATACCTAAATCCAGAAAGTGATCAAAAGCAGATCTACCTTAAGCATTTGTTACAAAGATAAAAAAGAAAAGCTGAAATAAAAACTATAATATCTAGAAAATATGAAACAGAACAGAAAATCTACAAAATCTTAGCTGCCATTAGCAAACAGGTGACAAGTTACATAATAGATGAAGCACAGCTGTTATTGCTGTATATATGATGTGATATGTACAAAGCTCAAGACATTTCTCTCTCACACACACACACACACACACACAAAGAACACAAGACCAAAAGAAAATAAAGTACAACCAGTGAGTTAGAGATAAAGACACAAATAAAACCTGTTACAAAGTGAGGAGATAGAATAGACGAACACATCCGGCCGTTCAGAGGCATCAGAAAACAATGGTGATTCAATTCATTGAAAACATGTAGGTAAAATATGTATCTGACATTTGAAAGATGCACAGTAAAAATGCTTAAAACAGAGCATTTGAACACGAAGCGTTATGAGGAAAATCAGCACTCCTCTTAAACCTGCCTCATTATCATATTATTAAGTTAGTGATTTCTTGTGTCTGTTGCAGTCCTGCAAGAAAGTAATTTAACAGGAAACAAACCAAGTGACTGACTCTCACACACATAGTCACCCCCAGAAAGGAAAACATGTATCTAAAGTGTTAAATGTGTTAAGGGTGAATGTTACTTATATAATAAATGTGCCTTGACTAGGTCCAATATGTTAATCTTTTGTGCATGTGTATATTTCTACAAGTGAATCACTAGTGCAAGACAAATGTGTGTGTGTGTGTGTGTGTACATCGATCTACTGAATGTGACAGTTGTCTTGTTGCGTTTGGTCTCTTAAAAGCTGTTTCTCTTTCTGCTCTGGCGTCTTCCGTAAACTCAGGGAACGGCGCGGAAGTTTCTCCTCGCTACTCGGGGAGAGACACTTCCTGTTGGGGCTGTCTGTCGAGGGACTCTGAAGCTGTATGGGCTCTAAAACCTGTGGAGGAAGAGGAGGATAAGAAATGACAAGATGAAGAGAGAATGAGTGAAAAAAGAAAAACACAACAAAGTAGGAAGTAAATTAAACACATGTAAAAGTCATGCAGCAGGGGAGTCACTCTGATGAGACATTTTCCCTCTTGACCTCTCTGACCTGAAACCTCTACATCCTCTAAATCACTACTGGTTCACTTCAGCCGACCTGACACGATTAGAAGCTGACCTGGACTGACAAAAAGGTGCGAGGGGTCCGGATATCCTGTAGACATCAGGGGCCCGACATACCACAAAACTGTGACAAGGCATCATTCATGTTTTAGCTAAGTCTCTGGGTTATTTAACCTTGTTTTTTAAATATAGAGGGCAATGCCAGGTGTGACACAAACAAAAAGAAACAGTGCCAACATCAAAGCAGCAGAGATTTGACGAAGGAAAACAACTGAAAAGGTTTGTTTCTTTGGAAGAAGCTGACATTTTGAAGCTGAAAAATGTGCGACAGTAAGAAAGAGACAGTCCAGATTTATTCATCTGTTCTCGCTTTCTGCCTCATGCTTGGTGTCAGGCCTCACTATTCCATCTGCTTTTTAATGTGTAATAAGCAATATTTTATATTGCAGCTATCTGATTTGCTGTTTTGAAGATTGTGGCTAATAAAATGGCCATCAGGCCGAGTACTGTACTGTATGTGTGTGTGCGCGTGAGATGGTTGTAGCTGCTCACCTTGCTGTCAGATGCAGTTGTAGAAACAGTCGTTCTGGCAGCCAGCCGAGGACTGCAGCGCCTCACTGCGGTTCTCCTCATGATGAATGGACTGGCCTCCCCCAGAGGAATGTCAGCAAACCCTGTGGGAGTCCACATGATGACTTTGTTTGACCCAGTGATTTAACAATCACATGTCTAAATAGTTTATTTTAAACACATTGAGATCTATATAAATCTAAACACAAAAGGCAGGAGGGTCTAGAGTAATTCAGTATTTCACACTACCCCACTAACATGAAGCGCAGGACTGCTAACACTAGAACTCACGCTAGAACACACTGGTACACAAGACAGTTTTTGTCAAACACGAACCTTTCTGCACCAGCTCAGGAAGTCCCTCTGGTCTGAACTCTTCGTCTTCCTGTTCAGTTCTTGGTTTGGGTGTCGTCACTGCATTGGCTTTGATCTTCTTGGTCAGGTTGTGCAGGGCCTCCTGGGCGCTGTCTTTATCGCTGATATCGCTGATATCACGGTGACCCCGTTTCCCTGAAGACAACCCCTGAGGAGACCTCTGAGGTGCTGAAGGAGCTGTGTTCTCAGTGTTGTCAACCAGTTTCTCTGCCTGATGTTTGGAGGACTTCCTTCCTGAGCCCCGGGGGTGAGTACTGTCAGTGCTGCTGGAGTGGATGTTCGCTACGTTAGCATGTTGGTTAGCAGTGAGCTGCTCCAGTCGTGTTGTCAGTGCATCATTGGTTTCTTCCAGCTTGTGGACTTTAACCATTAGGCTGCAGTATTTATCCATGCTCTCATCTACCTCGATGCTTTTCTCCTCCAGAAGTTTGTTTAGGTCATTCAACTCACTCTTCATCTCCTCTAGCTCTCTGTTTCTCTCCTCTAACTCCTTCTTCCTTCCATCAAAGGCAGCCTGAAGTTCTTCCACCTCTTTAGTCTTTTCTTCTGCCTCTGTCCTCTTCTGCTGCAGGGCAGCCTTCAGGTCTTCCACTTCCTTCTGTCTCTCCTCTGCCTCTGTTTTTAGCTGGTTCACCTCAGTCTGCGTCTCCTCACTGCTCTTTCCGTCGCCTGTAATAAAAATGTGGTCCGTGTTAAAATTATTCAGCTCCATGTTTTCAGAGCATAGTGTCTGAGCATTGGAGTCTGTCATCCTAAATGGAAAAAGCTGGCAAGAATCACCATTCTGACTGAGTTTCACTCTAATGGCTCTACGTGGCCACTTTGTAAGAAATGTTGTATTTATTATGCTATGTATATTTAAAGTCACACAGCACGGCAGCGCTAAGACTAATGCTCTCATAGCTTCTGGTTTAAATCACAGGTAGATTCATGAGTACATAGTTATCTCATGGGCAATACTTTTCATAATATTCCTTTATCTGATATTATTTCAATCTTGGATACATTTAAATATAAACTGAAGTTTATGTCCAGATTAAGAATTCTAGTCGGTCCTGATTACGTCCACATCAACTTTTTTTAAATAATGCAAAATCGCTTCAGTGTTTTTTTCCACACCTGAGCTGTTTAACATAGCTTGCTTCTCCTGCTCCAGCTGTTTGCAGGTCTTAATCCAAAGACTCATCTTGCTCAGGGCAGAGTCTCTCTCTTTAGACACACAAGCAGCACGAGATGTCAGCTCTGACACCTGAAACAGAAGCACAGATCATTTTCACTTTTATTAGTCTTATATATAGGGTCATTTCCAAATTCACCCAACTAGGCAACACAACACCAGCTTAAAGGACGCTGGTGTAGTTTTCTTTAAATTTTCCCATTAAAGCCTGTGAATGTATAAACTCACTCATGTTAATGCCACATGCTGAGGTTACGATTGTGTGGTCTTAGTCCTGTGCGTAAAAGGCTGCTGTTTTTTAAGGATGATTTACAAACAGCTTTTGAAAAACATACTAATGAATAGGCATTTTGAAACTGTTGCACTGAACTGGACATGTCAAAAAGTAACAGTTGGAGTTATTATAGGATTGAAGGTGACAAAAGGTGAAAGTGAACTACATGTGTGTACCTGCTCAGTGAGTTGTGTGACAGACAACTTGTGTGTTTCCAACTCCTTCTCCATCGAGGCAACTGCAGACTGAAGCCTCTCTTGTTCTTCTGCGAGTTTCTCTTTCGCCTCTTCTGCTCTTTGCTTCTCTTGTTCCAGCAAAGAAAGAGCTGACGACAGGTTATTTTTCTCTACTTCAACCAAAGAAAGGGAGGACTGCAGTTCTTGTTTTTCAGCCTCTAACTTCTGTTTTTCCTCCTCTATTATTTCCTTCTCCTGCTTTAATGAAGAGAGACTTTGTTGCAGGTCATGTTTCTCCGTTTCTATTGAGGAGAGGCTAGACCGAAGCATCTCTTTCTCATGAGCTAACACCCCTCTCTCTTGCTCTAGTCTGTCTTTCTCTTCTTCTACAGATGCAAGAGTGCAGTGCAGGTTATCTCTCTCTTGTTCCACTGAAAACAGGGTCGAGTGGAGTTTCTCTTTCTCCTCTGCCAGCCGTCCATTTTCTTCTTCTATCTGTTCTTTCTCCGCCATAAGAGATGAAAGGGATTTCAGTGAGGCGTGTCTCTGATCTGCCTCCTTCTCCAACATTTCTTTCTCTTCCTCTTTAGCTTTTATGAGTGTTTTAAGCTCCTTAATTTCTTCTTCCAAAGCCTCAATGCTGGCCCTCAGGTTGTTTCTCTCTTTCTCCCACTCCTCTTCCTGAGAGCGGAGCCTCTCTCCTTTAGTCTGCCACTCCTCCAGAGAAGACTGTAGACATGTTTTCTCTTTCTCCATCTCTACCAACAGCGACTGCATCCTCGTTTTGTCCTCTTCTGTTTCTGCCCTCTTTTGTTCAAGGGAGATCTCTCTCTGCCGAGAGGCTTCCAGTTGCACCTGGAGATTATCCACTTGCCTCGTTTGCCTCTCAACTTCCTCTCGCATTCCTTTCTCCAGCTCATCTACCCTATTTTTCTGTCTTATCGCTTCCTCTTTTCTATCTGTCGCTGCCTTCTCCAACCCTCTCTCCAGCTCCTCCTTAGCGGCCTTCAGTTCCTCGATCTCTTTGTTCTTTGTTTCTAGCTCTCTCTCCATGCGTTGTTTCTCAGATCTCAGGTTGTCCAGTATGGCGGAGAGCTCCGATAATTTGTCGTTGAGCTCTTTCTTCTCCTCCTCCACCTGAGGGTCCGGAGGTGGTGAGGGTTGAAAACAGAAAGGAGACAAGCCAAGGGTTAAAGAGAAAATCAGGTTGGAAATGAAAAGAAGAGCATGAGAAAATAAGAAAAAGGAAGAGATCTGATTAATACATTGCTTGGTTCACAACAACTGCCATGTTTTACCATTAGAACATAAAGGAAAAACCTTCAGACACAAAGGGCATGAGATAGCCAACGCTGATTAATGTGAAAGTACCTTCCTCCTTTCCTCCTCCAGCTCAGCCTTGGCCATTTCAGCCTGTGGAAGAGCATAAAAAATTTGAATTTAATACAACCTCGACTTTTCTATCAAACAACCTCACGTAAATTTTATCCAGGCAAAAATCAGTTGCAATGGTAAGAAATAGCTGGTTGATTATTTTGGCATACGCATGTTTACAACAGAATACCTGTAGCACAGCTTCCTCCAGACTTTGCTCTACATCTTCTGCCTCTCGCTCCAGGGCATCAATGCGATCTTGCAATGAGTCAGATTTTCTTTGGGCAGCTAGAGAGCAGAGTCACATTTAGACAAACACCAACTCACAAACCTCAAGAGGTTATCCAATTTCAAAGGGTATTAATAATCACCTTTGAGCAGCTCTCCCATCTTCTTTTTCTTCCTCTCGTCAGACTCGATGCGGACCTGGAGCTTTTCAATGCCTGTCCTCATCTGCTGGACCTCATCTTGTGTGGAGTTCAGACGAGAGGCAATCTCTCCCTTTTCCAGCAGGGAGGACTCTAGAGACTGTGAGAGACGACACACTTCTCCCTCTAAAGCCTTGAGGAAAAAAAGGAGGGAAACATGTAAGATTAGAATAAAAAACCTAAAGAATATCTGATGAAAGGGTACAAAGTCCATTATTTCTATAGCAGCATCAGCAGTATTTTGAATATACAGTATTTAACTGATGCTTAAGCACAAAGTTTGGTGGTGAATATTGGTGATGCTACACTACTGAAAGTGAAGTCAATTGAAACATCTGAGGGTTTATTGTTTCATGCACTCAATATTAAACGTAGGCAAACTGTAAATGCTTTCTAAAACTCTTTAATTGTAACTAATTAGCTACAAAGTAACGATTGCGAAAACAGGTTTTCTTAGGATATCAACCCCCTCACCTGTATCTTGCAGACCATAGACTCAGTGTTTTGATTGGCCGAGGTGTGGTCTTCTGTGATCTTGTCAAGTTGTCCAATAAGCTCCTCTCTTTCTCCACTCTGTTGGGATATCGCCTGCTCCAGTGCTTTAATCTGCTCCAACAGCTTTAGTGAAAGTAAAGAGAGTGAACTCTTCATAAAGAAAACTGAAACATCAACAATCAGCAACAAAAGAAACTGAGCACACACATACACACACACACACATAAGCGTGCATAATATTATTATTATTAAACTATGTGGGGCCAACAGATTATTTTGAGTTTTTATCAGCCATTTATCCATCCGTGTTGCTATGTTCTGTACTGAAAACAACAAAATTAAGACTTGGAGTAGCAAACACAACAAGGTGACAGACTTGTGCACATTTATTTCTACTATCAATATAAGTTAACTGAATAAAAACATTTCTTGACCTGTCTCAGGTATTTCAGTTGACAAAGAACTGTGCACAGGTCCCAGACTCTTCATTATTCCACACACCTGTTGCTTCTCTGTCTTCAGTTTCTCCGTGCTGTTTTTCAGGGCTTCATACTCCTTCCTCCCAGCTCTGATATCATCCTCCAAGATGGCCATGAGGTTTCTGTTGTCGCTGTTGGTCTTCTCCAGACTGTGAGCTTTCTCTCTCCATTGACCCAAAGACTGGTTCAGGTCATCTCGCTCCTCAGTGCAGGACACAAGTTCAGACCTCAGCTGGGTTGTCTGTAGAAGCAGTTTAGAATAGTTATGCTGCACAGGTTGATTCACAAAAATAACGACCATGTTTTAATAATGTGTTCTTGTGTTGTCAGCTTTTGAACGAGGAGAAACTGAAATGCATTTTGATGATTTAGCTCACAGGTTTTGTGCTCACCTCTGCTCGAAGTGTTTCTATCTGCTTTTCCATGCCTGAACAAGTCCTCCTCTGGGTCTCCATCTCATCCTTCAGTTTGGTCCTGTCACCCTGCAATGTCTCCAGCTCAGACTCCATGCCCAGGATGTGCTGCTCCAGGTTAGCTTTCTCAGAGCGAACCCGCTTCAGCTCGCTCTCCTGCTGAAGGAATTTCTCATCCCACCCTCCTAAAGATGCAAGGAAAATATCAGATCAATATCAACATGCAACAACACTGTACAAACCTTAAGGCCTGCATGTTCCTTCACATTTAAGCTGCTCTTAGAAATTAAAAACATGAATATTAATGGGTACATTTTATTTAGAGGCAATCACAACCACTAACGCTAAACACTTAGCACGTCTGTTTCAGACTGAAAATATTTACCTTTGGCCATCTCCAGTCCTTCCAGCATCTCCATAACATCAGCCAACTGGCATTTAGCTGTTTGCAGCTGCAGAGTTAATGTCTCTCTCTCCTCTGACAGCTGAGCCAACTACAAATGAGCACACAGTATTAGTATCAGGTATATGTAAGTACCAGTGTGCTTATTATTTAGTTGGTATTTGGCATTCTGCAATGTCTTCCCTATACCTGGTCAGCAAGGCCTTTCTTCTCCTCCAAAGTGATGCTCAGCTTATGTGCTGCACCTTGTGCCTCCTCCTCTGCTGCATGAACTTTCTTCTCCAAGTGTTGAACTTGGACTTCCAGTTCAGAGGTCAGCTCCTTTCTCAGTGTGAGGTCGGCATTCAGTAGGTCGAACTCTGAGTATAGGGTCCGGAGTTCATTTTTTTGTTTTATGATCATTTCCTTGTAGTGGTTGAGGTCTTCTTGTACGTGAGGTGAGTCTGTCGCTGACAGATGGATTGAATACATACAAGGTTTTTTAAACATCACTGATCAGATTTAAAGCAATAATTCAACAAGAGTACGATTTAAGTTTACAATAAGGTGTCATGCTTTTATTGGACTAAGCAATTGCCTTTTGATTTCATTTTTAAATTGGTAAATAAATAACACAAGAGAACACACATTTATTGAAACCGCAGTCACAAGCACTTTATAATTACTCACCAGAGGATTCTAACTCTCTGCTCTCACCAAGCGAGGAAGATGGTGGAGAAAGTTCACAGATTTCAGGTTTACTTTCAGGACCATCTTTGGTATGACTGCTGTCGTCAGGAAGCTGCAAATAAGACTTAGTTTAATAAAAAGGTCATAAAGACACCCAAGATCATCCTGTTTATATTATAAAAAACACAATCTATAATAATGCTTTTGTATTCACAGGCAAATATGATCTCTTAACAGTACACAATAATTTGAGGTATAGATGTCTCAATGTCATACTCAAGCTGCTGAAAGATAAACATCTCTCTGTGATAAAGACATTTCAGTAGCAAATATCAAGTTCCCCAATTTTATTAATGATAAATCAATGAGGTATGTCAGCAGCATCACGAATTAAGGACAAATATATGCTGTAATAATTGTTATTACCTGATCTGAGGGTTGCTTTTGATGCTGCTGCACTTCGTTCCCCCTCGTTTCCTCTACGTCTGCCATATACGCCTCCGTCTCCTCGCCCGGTTGTTCCTGGATCATCTCCTGCTCAGTGATGTTCTCCTTGAAGATGAGCTCTGTCTCACTACCGGGGGATGAGGGAGATTCGATTTATTCATCAGGTAACAAAACACACATGTAAGACACAGAGGCTTTGTGCTTAGTACAAAACTCGTTGTACCCATGGTTGTACCTGACAGCCTCGTCAGACTGGTGGGAATGTTCAACCACGTCACACAACATGGGGCTCAGCTCTTCATTTACTGGAAGGGTCTCAGTATTGGTACTGATGCTTGTATCAAGTGTCGGCTGTACATCAGTGTGTCCTGCTGCTTCTGCTGAATGAATATAAATAAATCAATATAAATGTAAAGCTGCGGCAGTGTGTCGAGAAAAACTATTTTTGGTTTACACTCACCATCAATGTCGGTCTCCTCAGATTTCATAGAGCTGATTTTTTCTCCAGGGATCTGGGCCTCCTGTGATTCTGAGAGCTGAATTATGAGGCTGTTCTGTTGGCCCACCTGTTCTAGCAGTGAATCGTAATGTTGCTTTAACACAGTCAGGTCCTTCTGTAAGCACGCCAACTTCTGATGCAGTTCTGCCTGCTCTGCCTCCAACTGTTGGCTCCTGTGATCCAGCATAAAAGTCACTGCTACTGTATTTGAACTTTAGTAACTCAAAACTTCAAAGCAGATAAACATTACTGTACCTCTCTCGGTTCTCCTCCTCAGTCCTCTTGTCTCTCATCTCAAGCTGCTCCTTCAGTCTCTGGTGCTCCTGCTCTGAGGACAGGAGGGAGTGCTGAATGCACTCGTTCTCCTCTTTAAGCGAGGCCACCTCTGCTTCATGCCTCTCTATGCTTCCTTGCAACTGCAGCTTCTCTTCGGTCACTTGATTCAAACTAGATTGTAGTTTGATGTTCTCTTCAGTCAGCTGATTACAGTTGGCTTCCAGATGTATTTTTTCCTCAACTACTCGATTCAAGTTATTTTTCTCTGAGGTTAGCTCGCTTAGTTTAGCCTCAAGTTGCATTTTTTCCTGGTTTATCAAATTGAGGGTAACATGTAGTTGGGCTTTCTCCTCCATCACCTGTGTAAGTGCCGATTCGGCTTCTTGCTTCTCAACAGTTATTTGATCAATCTTCTGCTTTTCCTCAGTTACCTGCTTTATGTCGGTCTGCAATCGTTTGTTCTCTTCCGCTAGTGTTTCTAGACTGGCTTCCAGCTGTTTCTTCTCTGCGTTTATTTGAAACACTTCAGTTTCCACTTCTTCTTTATCATCTGTTAACTGTTTCAAAGTAGTCTCAAGTTTGTTTTTCTCTTGTAGCAACTGGTTAATATTAATTTCTTTGTCCTCAATTATCTGCCTGAGAGTTGTCTCTAACTTGATATTTTCCTCTGTGGTCTGACTGAGTTTAAACTCTAAAGCGGCAACGCTCTCCTCCAGCTCCCTACGTTTGACAGCATCCTCTTCCAGACGAGATATTTCACAGCTCCTCTCCATCAGCTCCTCCCTAGCTGTGACATACTGTGTCTCCAGCACAGAGTTCTGAGACTGGACCTCCTCTAACCGGGTTTCCAAGACAGAGACCTGAAAAGGTTAGAATTGAATCCAATTAGGGATGTTTATTTCCACACAGAGCAACAGGGGCTAGTAAAGATGATGCCAATTTGCTACCTGAATTTTACATAATTAAATAAATCAAGCATTTATGAGACACATTCAACTTATGGAAACGTTATGGAAAAAATTTGCTCCACAGAATGGTAAAAATGTTTCTTAATTTGATATATTTTTGTGTAAGATTGTGGCTCTACCTGGGCTTTGCTGTCCTCTAGCCTAGCCTCCATGTCAGACATCTGGATTTGGTTCTGAGCCAGCTGAGCCTCCAGTGACTCTATGGTTCCCCTCAGCTCCTCCACCTGACTGTCAAAAGAGTTCATGACTGTCTCGTTGTCCTCCAGGTCCATTTGCAGCATCTCTAGCTGCACCTAAATGTGAAAAATCAAAGGAATGAAGAAAATTATTCCAATAATGACTCATCATTCTTTAGATCTCGTCTTCTATAACATTTGTAACAATAATCTGAGCCGTGCAACACAACACAACACAATATAATACAGTAACGTCCATCCATGTAAGAAGTCTATGTAAGAACTATAAGGCCCAAAACAAAACCAAGAATACATTAGTAACCAACCTTGATTTTATTCATGGCAACCACCTTCTCCTTCAGGAGGTCTGATGTTTTTGCCAGCTCTGCCTCTGCTTTATTCAGCTTCTCCTTCAGGCTCTTTATCGTGTTGTCTCTTTCTTCTAAGCCACGTGAAGCAGCAGACAGAGTTGTCTTCATGGACTTGATCTCCTCCCGTCGAGAACTTGATTCCACTTTAGCAGCAGTTACTGATTGTTTAGCAGCTTCAAGTTTCTCTTTAAGACGCTTCTCTTTGTTAAGGATATTTTCAATCTCCAAAGTGTGACTCTCTGACTCTTTGCTCATCTTCTCTGTGAGCTCTTCCACTTCTTTCTCCAAAGTACAGATCAGACTGGTTTTCTCAGTCAGAGTGTTCTCCAAGTTGGACTTGATTTCAATAGTAGAGGAGTGACTCCTTTCAAGAGCTTCTAGACACTTCTTAAGGTCAGCATGGGACTGGTTGATGACATCCAGTTCATTCTTCAAGACAGGAAGCTTCTCTGCTGCTTCTTTGCTTGCTGTTACCTCTTCTTCTAAGGAAGATATCTGCTCCAGAAGGTTGTTGATCTTCTCAGTATGAACCTGTTGGAGGTTCTTAATAAGAAATAGATTAAGTTTATTATTTAAAAAGCACAGCTTATAGTATGTAAGAGAAAACATGCAGAACTAACTATGCTCCTACACATAATACCATTTTTTACCTCAGCCTCTTTCTTCGTCTCTTGAACTGCACTTTCCAGCTCAGCCTTTTGTTTCTCCAGAGATAAAATCTGATCTTCAGCCTCTCTGAGCTGCTTCTCCTTCTCCTCAGTGTGGCTCTGCATATCCTTCAGATCCTCCTCTAACTGTTTGAGCTCTTCTGATTTTTTCTCATTCATCTTTCTGTGTTGCTGTTCATTGTCTGACAGTGTCGTAATTTGTTTCTGCAGCTCAGCCCCCAGTTGCTCCTGGACCTTCAGGAACTGATCCATGGAACTGACCTGAAACATGAACAGAAGATTGAACTATGGCATTTAATGGTTGAGACAAAAGTACGGAATAATACCCAAAATAAGATGCATAATATACGGTCAGCAGAATAAACAGAATTTGCAACTGAAATTAAAAACACTGAATACTCTTCAAGTGCCGGACATTGATCTTCAGTAAATATTAAATATATGATTGCAAAGATACTTTGATCATGATGTACTCATCGGTCATAAGGTTATTTTGTGTTTTCACTCGAAATATGCGGCAGTCTATTACAATATCAGTAAATACAGCCTTAGAAATGGCCACAAAGTTGAATCAACTCCAAAGGAAATGACAGAATGTGTAAACAATACACTCATATTTAAATAAATAAAATAATAAATAGTCTGTAAGTTTGCTTACGGTTAAGCACAAAGTCAAACTTGCACGAATAATAAATCAGGCTAGTAAGATAATAGGTTCCCCTCAAACTCCCTTAACAGAACTCCATACCCAGTCAGTATTGAGGAAAGCCACTACAATCACACAGGATCCCACCCACCCACTTAATCAATCCTTTCAGTTATTGCCATCAGGTCGACGCTACAGAGTCCCACTTGCAAGGAAAAACATATATAAAAAATCCTTCATTCCCTTGGCCATTGCTATATTGAACAACCACATATAGAACATATCACGTGTTTTTATATTCTGCACTGTCTGTACAACAAATGTGGCTAAATTGTTTTCAGTGTATCTATGTTTATAGTGTATCTGTGTTTTCATGCGTTATTTATGTGTTATATGTGTTTTTATGTCTTTTTGAGCCTGTCTTGTCAAAGACAAATTTCTGTCACTTGTGACAGACAATACAGTTTTTCTTATCTTAAGTTTCTGTTGCAGTCCAGTAAAACAGACCTTATTTTTGGTGAGCAGCAGCTCTTGTTGAGCCTCCTCCAACTGCAGCCTGAGCTGCTCAGTCTCTTCAACCTTTGCAGACAAACTCTCCTCACACTGCTTCAGCAGGGCTGCCTTCTCCTCTGCCAACCTGGTAGAGATGAGACAGCAAAGACATGAAATAAGTATCTTAAAAGCAAGCTACATTTATTGTTTTCCCACTGAAACAATGCAGGTACAGTATTCATATCCTACATATGCCATATGGCACTAAGGCATTTTAGTTTGGCTGTATCCATAAACCTTTCAAACCCTGCAGTATCATGTTGCACGGTGCAGCAGGGTAAAATCAACACCTCTCACACACAGTCTCAACAACAACAAAAAAAACTTTATAAAGTTTGTAAAAGTAGGATTTATCACCAGGATATTGTGAGTTCATGGAAAATTATTAACTAAACCAAAAACAAAACTCCCACCTGACACTTCGCTCCTCCTGCTGTGCAGTGGCCTGAGCAAGGCTCTCTCTCAGCTGGCTGATCTCTGCTTGGCCCAACTCCACCAGCTGGTCTTTGGAGCGAACCAGGTCGCAGGCTGCCTGGTGCTCATCCTGCAGCTCTGTGTTGGTCTTTTCAGCCTGCTCCGCTCGAGTCATTTCCTTTTGCAACCGCAACTCCAGATCTTTGACCTGTTCAGATAAAAGAGCAAGCACACATTAATCACTATAGACTACATTATACTACTATATTACTTTAGGTCCAGTCAGATGTTCTGTTCTGTTACCAAGACCAAAATCTGAATAAAAGTACAGCACAATTCAAAGATGCAGAGATTGTTTCAGCTAATTCTATTACAAAACAATAAAATGACCACATTCAACATTTTAAAATGGAAAACTCTGATAGATAGGACTAATAATTAATTAACTATTTTTAGTTATAGTTATTATGTTTGCTTATGAACCTTACAGGGATATATCACACAATGTTACTGGAAAAAACCAAAAACAAATAAAACAATAAATCACCTGTGTTTCAAGCTGAGCCACTTGCACAGCTACATTTTCCAGGTTTTTGCTGTGCTTCTGTCCAGCCTCGGAGAACTGAGACTGGAGCTCCTTGTACTGATGTTCCCTCTCCTCTAACTCCGTGCTCTTGTTGAGGAGTTCTCCCTTCAACGAATCGATGAGAGCAGACAGACTGGCCTTGTCTCCCTCCACAATCATGAGCTGCTTCTACAATATTGAGTAGAAATGTATTAAAGGTGAGGGTTGAACTGCTTAAATATTGCTGATGTTTTTTTTTACTTTTTGGTCTTTCAAACTTTGTTATTAAAAATGAATGATTTGTGAATCTAAATTTTGCAGGTTTTAGGTATACAGCTAAACAAATGTTCTTCCAGTATATGTATCTCTGTGTCATATCTTTCTTATTCCATAATGTAAGTAAATATATTGGGAACCACAGAACCTTACCTTGAGTTCATCATTTGTCTCATTCAGCGAGGTGAGGCTGCTCTCCAAGTTACCAATTTTGTCAGTGAGGTCTTTTTGCACAGCCTCAGTTTCATTAATCAAGGTTTCCTTTTCGGTCTTCCACTCCAGCAGAGCTTGATGTTCTTGTTTCAGTTCCTTACACTCATTTTGACTAGCAGTGAGATTAGATTTCAGCTCTTGGTTCTCCTTCTCTAGGATTGTCAATCTGTTGGTCAGTCTCTCTGTCTCTTGCTTCTGTTTCTGCAGTTCATTCTGAGATCTAAGGTGTAATAAAATATTTACAATGACAGAAGGGCAAGTTAAATATCACAGATACAGATATAGTATACTGTAACTGTTTTTCTGTTTACCTCTCATTTTTGGTCTCTGCTTCACAAAGTGTCTTCTTCAGGTTCTCCAGCTCCCGGGTCAAAGCCTGAGTCTGCTGCTCCAGTTTAGACTGAAGTCTCTTCAGCTCGTCCGTCTGCCCCTCTGACTTTGCTGAGGAGCAAAAAGGCAACCAAGTTAAAAACTGAGATAGCCTCAGATAATACCCTAAAGTAGCTGCTGCCCGCTGCCATTGCCATTCCTACTAATTACCTTTTAGGTCATCTAGTAATCCCTGGGTGCGTTTGAGGCTCTGGTCTGCGCTCTTCTTCTCTTCCTCCAGCTGACTCAGACGCCTGCTGCTCTGGTCCAACTGGACAGTCAGACTGTTCTTCTCTTTCTGCAGCTCCTGGATGGAGGAAGGAATTTGGAGCAAACGTAAGCGGCAGATAAAGGTAATGATAGAGATGGGGGAAGACATGGAGACTCGTATCAGGAAAAGAAAAGAAATATGAGGAACAGATGACATATAGGGAAAACCTGTTCACAGTGTTCAAGCATTAAGAAGACATAAAAGCTGTATCAGCAGAATTGCTAGAGAATTGTGAATTCTCAAATACAGTAAATGGATATTCTACTAATAGCAACCCACCTCCATTTTCTTGCGGAAGTCCTGCTCTTTGGTCTGGCTGGCCTGGAGAGTCTGCTCTGACCTCAGCAGTTTCTGTTTCTGCTCCTCCACCTCCTTCTCCATCTGACTCTTTTGGAAGCACATCTGGAAAGGAGCAAAAAGAAAGAAGATTTACTTTCTGAGAAGTGTGAGACAAATGTCACACTCAAATACCCTAAACCTAAATTTCTTTCATCAAATGTGACCTTCATTTCGGCCTTGCCAGTTGGCATACCTTCCATGCAAAGAAAAAACTTTGATCCTGCATCAGTTAGGTTCTTGAAAGTGAAGTACAGGACTGGAGTGGAGCAGCAAAAAACATTGTAAAGGCAGCAGTCTACTACATCTTTAACTTTTCACCACTTCAGCTAAACTTAACCTCATGGTCTCACAGTCATCCTGTGTGGCTAAAATTATATACCTACACAACATAATGACTACAAAATAACTAAAAGCTTATGTGCCACCCTCAGACGGTCAGTAACCTTTCTCCCAGATTAAACCTTGTTGACAGCTGTGTGAAGAAATAATGAATTCAAGGAAATGAAGGAAGAGCAGAAAAGTGCAGGGCAAAACAGAAATGTTAGGAAGTTACCTTCTCCATTTCTGCCTGCACTACGTTGTAGTCTTTTTTGGACTGTTGGATCTCTTGTGTTAGCTTGGTTCTGGTCTGATTCAGTTGCTGTTCTAAAGCCTGTTGAGAACTCTGCAGCTGGGCTAGCTCCTACACAATAGATAGAACAGGCACAAAAGTGTTAGCCTTTTTTATTTAGACTGTATGATACATCTTAAAAACATTTAAGTTACTTCAGGTTGTTGGACCTTTTGAGCGTTTCTCTCTTGGTCCTTGAGTTTCTGCTCCAGAGCTCGCCTGCAGCTCTCAGCGTTGTGCCTCTGACAACTCATCTCTTCCGTGACTTGTTTCAGCTTCTGCTCAACTGATGAACACTAACAACAATAAGCAGAATATTTTTCAGTCATTACATGTTCTCTTCTGTTTTAACCCATCCTTTCTACTATTAACTGTATAATCAAGCAGAAATAAAAGAAAAACAATATATTCCATATTAATGACATCTCAATGTACCAATTATAGAAGCGTACCTTGGCCACAGCCTGTTGGTGTCTGTCGTTGGCCTGACTCAGCTCTTGGCTTGTCTTGGCCAGGTCTCTGTCCCGTTCAGTCAGCTCTTTGCGGGCCTGGTTCAGTTGGGTTTGTAGTTCCTGCAGTTTGGAGGCCTGACTACGAATTTCCTTCTCCTGAGTGGACAGATTCTTCTCCAGCTCTGACACACGGCCACGCAGCTCTGATGAAGAAACCATGTAAATGAAAGGCCTGTTGCTGGACATGATCAAAAAAGCCACATATAATTTTCAGAGGCAGGATGTGCAAAATAAAAGGCTACCTAATATTCCATGAAAAAGATACCAAACACTACACAAGATATAAATTCCAAAACAAATTTATGAACAGCCCACCTTGGTTGAGGGTTTTTAGCTGATCCATCTGTTGGGAAGATCCACTGGGACTCTGCACTGCTCTGGATGAGCTTACCCGATGGCTGGATTTAATGGGTGTCTCCTCATGGGCATCCCACAGGGATGTCCCCCGTCTCTTCAGAGGTGTTTCCATCGCATCCTGAGAGTGGCGGCTGTGGGCCTGATCCTGCTGTTGCCATGGGAAAATGGAAGATCCAGCTTGGCGGGCAGCAATGTCTTTGTGACTTACACTGACTGTAGACTGACTCAACAGCTAAAAGAGAAGTGATAAGTTAACATCATCAACTACAAAGAGACAAACCCACATAATAATTATGTGTACTGTACATACTTTGACTTGCAGGACTTTGAGTTCAGTCTCCAGCCTTTTTCTTTCTTCAACTTCCTGGCTGTATTTCTCCTGAAGCTCATCTAATCTGTTATCTATGGAGCACAAATACCATGATAACTCACAACCTCACTCAGAGCACATCGTTGGCTCCCTTACAAAGACCCAAGTAGATGAGAGGCAGCAACATCACTAACATTTGAAATGATACCAGTTCAACAGGTAACCATATAGCTAGAAAATACAACTGAGGCAAAGATTAAAAAAGAGACATCTAGTAACACAAAGACTATATGAAATATAAACAGCATGAACACGAGATACTGAAATACCCTGCTGTCTGTAGGCCGTAGGAGGAGCTGGGGTAGTGAAACTTTTCTGTGGAGTAATATAGGGCTGAAGCTCAGAGGAAGAAGATGACATGGATGAAGAGCCAGCAGGCTGAGAACGATCCAGTTCATTTTTGTACCTGAGCAGATGGAAAGATGGCGTTAACAGAAATTTAAGAATCAGGATTTTCAGTGCTCTCCATTTGGTCAAATATCTTTTTGTGTTAAGCATGACTTACTCAGTTCTCGACAAATACTAAGGCACAGGAGCTACATTTGTGAATCCTCCTGCACTACCTAGATAATGCTTATCAGCAAACATTGTACTCACTTCTTCAGCTCCTGCTCTAGTCGGTCTATGGTCTTCCTGCAGGAGTTAAGCTGACCCTCCAGGTAGCTCACCTAGGTTTAGGAAAAAGATTTGGTTAAAGTCAATTAAATTTCATGCTTAATTCCCGATAAGTATAACGTGAGCCTTCACAGTGGTTGTTTGCATACTAATGATTATGTGTTTGTTACTGTCCAGTTGTAACAGCCCAGAAATAAAATACTGTGTTTTTCTTTTTATACATTTCATTTTAAAAACACATTGTGTTGGCTTAAATATACAATCAAGTACATCTGTAAAATATCAATAATCTGCTGTTAATTAATAGTCACCTGATGACATTGTCCCCCAGTACTGAATACATTTCAAACTAAATACCGACAGATTGCAGCATTTCTATCTTTCTCACATCAGGAACTGACCTGCTGCTCTTTGACTCCGAGATCATGGCTGGCCTTTTGACGGGCTTTCTCCAGAGAATCACATGACTCTACCAAAGACTGGTTCTCTCGCTTCAAGGCAGAGGTCTCAGTACGATCACTGTCCGCCTGGAGAAAGAGGTACACAGATAATTAACAGATGTATTTCTATCGTTTTCAAAATCTTTCTTTTTGTGTATATTTTCCTGCTAGAATTGCCATTTATGTTAGGACACTGCAATAGTCATTTCCCCAAAGGTGTACACTTATTCATGTTGAACACTGACCTTTTGTTTCTGCTTTTGCAGGGCAGCCTCTAGGGAGTCCAGCTGAAACTGTTTCTGGGACCTTTCCTTCTTCAGTTTATCCAGCTGGACTTCCATCTCCTGGATCTTCTGCAGGGCTTTCCCTGGAAGTCCATCCTTCCACTCCTCCACCGCCCAGCTCATGGTTTATAAACTGACTAACGTTAAACAGACGTGGACTTATTTAACTTACTGCAAAAAGCTCATTAATGACACATATATGTACAGTAAGTAACGTTTGGGTACCTAATAAGTTTTGTGTGTCTTGCAATGTGATCAAACATTTTTGTCCTGACAATGCACACGTTCAAATTAAATAACAGCCTATTTACCTCACTTAAAAAATATCCTACGTATTATTAAACATAAGTTAGCTTTAGTCTATTTTCTCGTTTTCACTAACGAGATAACGACAACGTTTGCTTCACTTGGCCTGAAGTTAATAACGTTACACGACATTTTATTTACGTTAAATATAAAAACACTATAACGTTCATGTTGAGATTATTTTGTTTAATAGGTTAGTTAGCTAGCAATTAATTGATAAAAAAATTGATTATCTTTTACTAACATGGGGGCATTTTGAAGTTAGCAAATATTTTTTAACGTTAGCTTAGCTAACGTAACCTTGCAGTTAACGTACGTTTAACGTTAGCTAACGTTAACGTAACTTGGTGCTAAAATAAACTAACGTTGCCACCATGTTTTTAACGTCAACTAACGTTACCGCTCGGTAAACACACATCTGAGATATTAATGTTGTTCACGTTAACGTTACTTTGAAGAGGACCGTAAACATTAACTTACAAGTTATGTTTCTGTTGGACTTAACGTTAACGTTAGCTGGTTTAAACATAGTTTTAGCATAACGTTAAACAAACTTTGATTTTAAGCAAAAATCCACTAGTCAGCGGCCGGAAATTATAAAATATGCGGTGAAATGACACATGTGGACACGTGCTAAAATGAATTGCTACAAGAGTGAAGATAGCTGCACTTACTTTGGGCGCGATGCCTCTTTATTTCGCACTGTTTGGGTCGTTCTCGTTATAAAATTCAAACTTCACCGGATGAAACCGCAATCCGGTCAGATCCATACCCATTGGCTGGTTCACGTGACGTCAATCAAACAACGCACACGATTGGTTTACTTGTTTCTGACTCAACAGTGCCCTCACGTGGTGTCACTCTGTACTCACATGCTGACCCCACTTTGTCCTCCATACAGCTGCATCTAAGAAAATTAATTTTAGTCGTGAACAGTGAAACTTTCATATATTCTAGATTCATTACATGTAAAGTGAAATATTTCAGGCCTTTTTTTGTTGTTTTTTTAATCTTGATGATTATGGCTCAAAGCTCATGGGAATCAAAAATCCAAATCTCAAAATATAAGAATTTTAGAATAGCCTATCTGAAATATGTGAATATTTCATTCACACACAATAATCAAATTTTATGAAATGCACCTGTATATCACTTATGTTATTGGTTGTAGTGGCCCTCAATTTTTGGTAAATGCAAAACTGCATTTTATGGGATTAATTGGCCGTGTAAAGATAAGAGAGAGCACTGAATGGGTATCATTTGGTTATTGCCATTCTTCCAAGTTGAGCTTAATTATTTATGTGAATCTAGAACACACATATCCAACTATTCAATGTGTGCATTATTGATCTTAGGCATTTAAAAAAAATTATAAGGTTTCTAAGCAGAAGAAGATGGCTGAATATGCACATGTATGTAAGTGTGTGTGTGAGAGAGAGATTGGCTATTAGTTTTTGTTATTTCAGTTTTGTTTAGGAGAAACCATTCTTTATCTGTTTGGCCTGGCAGCTCTACCACTAACACTTGACAATCCATCATCAAAATAACTCCATGATGAAACTAATGTAATTAAAACTGCCCAGTAATGCTCCAGATGTTTTTTTCAGGGTTTATGTGGCTTCAGGTTTATCTATTTTTTCGTGTAATGTTTTAAAAAGAGAAAATGCATTAAAGATTATTTCACTCTTCTAATACTTAATAGGGTCTAAGGACAAAAGGGGGCATGCTGTACAGATTGTAAAGCCCCTTAAAGTAAATTGTGATATTGAGTTATATAAATAAAATGGACTAATTGCTTCGAAGAAATTGCAGATACAGCAAATTTACTGCAATATATCTCTGATGAAAATTGTCTGCAATAATTAAGTTTTTTTCCCTCTCATATTCTTTCAGATCTTGTGTTGTTGTGCTACATGACTGTTGTACATTAATGATGTGTGTGAGAATAAATCAAGGTTAAATAAAATAAGTATACTATAACAAAACAAGCGCCAAACTGTCATTTATTGAGTTCCACTGACATGGTAGAGAACAGTTTAGAGGCTCAGACTTTAGTTATGCATTCCAATAGAATAACATTCATGCCTGATAAAGTAACAGTACATTACAGAAACAGTAGAAAAAAAATCATCTGGGTGGCCTTTCATCTTGTTTTACACATGCAGCGTAAGTATGAATTTTACTCTAACTCTTGAGCCACAGGTTTTATCTTTCATGACATTACAGAAATAAACCCAAAAACAAATCACATGCATGTTCTTCGAGTCTGGCCGGAAATTAAATGAAGTGCCTGAATCTAGCAAACAGAGGGTTACGATGTTTTTTGACTTGTGCAAACCAGCCTATAAACCTTTTTCTTCATTGTGTTAGTCCTTTGTAAAAAAAACATACCCACATGGAACAGAGTTGCTGATTGGTGCTTTTGGATTATCTATGCAAAGATGTAAGGCAGGCAGCTTCTCAATCCATTTTTGAGTCGTCTATGCAGGAATTGCTACAAATATGACCACAGGCAACTCATAACAATGGCCTATTTCTAACCCTCAGTAACCCGCATTCATGTGGTGCATAAAACTGCATCCACAGTAAACGAGAGGGAGAAGCTACAGGTATTAAGAATAAAGCAATTACATCTGTGACTTCAGTTCCTCTGGTGGTGCACAGTGTGAAGACTGCAGGCAGGCAAACAGCCCACTGACAGAAACTGATGAAACAAAATGTGCTTACAGGTTTGCCTATTATGAGTTTGAGTAACCATTCCTGCTGATGCTTCCTAAAAACATGGCCATGTTAGTACAACTTGCCGTATATCATGGTTTTAATCAGCTCAGTCTATTTAGCTTATGATTGCAACAATAAACTCCACTCTTTGGCAGAGATAAAGGGAGAAGTATTTCCCTTAAGAAGCATTTCATTCATTCTGGTTGACTGTAAAATTAAATGTGTTTAGTGGGGGTGATTTCTGCCCTCATTCTCACTTTTATGTAGAAGGTATATCCTATCAAGTTATAGTGTATGTTAATAATCTGCCCACAGCAGCTGGGGTGATTTCCTTCCCAGGGTAATGACACTGATTCATAATGCTTCTGAGAAAACACTAAAAAAGGTACAATAATGTATCTTTTGACAAAAGGCAATAAAAGCTACAGTGTTGTGCCTTTTGTTTTCCTGAGAGCAAAGAGGCTCTGATCTAGGATCATTGGTTAGGTGATAGTACCACTGTCTTCAGGCTGACTTAAGAGGCAAACTGGTCTCAGATCAGCACCCCCGTTTAAGGATAAACTGTGAATAGAGAATTATAGCTGGTTTCTTGTCAGTTAAACCCGTGGCCCCTTTGGTCAACAAGCTTCATATGAAAAAAAACACAAACTATAAAACATGCAACAATTTTTCTGGTTCTTTACAACCAAAACATCATGTAAGACAAGCCAATCAAACACCAGTTAGTTCCGTCAGAATAGTTCTTTGCATTCGCTTCTCTGTTGCTACAGAGTACCTGATGCACGGTCAGACATCTTTTTTTCCCCCCTCACAGTTTTAACAAGAAACAATGAAGCCAGAATCTCTGGTGCTGAACAATTGATAGAATTAAAATGCCTTGGCTGTGAATAAGTAGTAATGCCCTTCATAACAACTACTCACCAGTTTGTACAGAAGTTCATATTATTGAACAACTGCTCTGGAGCACAGCTGTGCAGCTAAGACCGCTGCCAAAGAGAAACAATGATAAAACAGTCTTTTGATGGGTCTAAAGAACACAATGAATGATTTCAGACTCACGAGGAAAGAAAAAAAAAGAAAAAAAAATGGATGTTATGTAGCTGTCACTTTCTTTCAATTTCTTCAGAGGCTTTAAAGGCAGAATTAAAGTTTCTCTTTCTTCCACTGACGTGATCCTTTTTTGAATTACAGTACGAGTGTTGGATGAGCTTCAGCACACAGAAAACATGTTGAAATGAAGTTGAAGGTTAGAACTGTGAGTATTTCAAACACTTTTTCACTCCTAACATTTTAAACCCTAATTTGCTTTTAACTCCAGTTCTGATGGGAAGTGGGCAGCTGCAGAAACAAAACGCGGTCATTCTCAACAACAATTTGTTGACAGTACACATGAAAAAAAAAAACCCTGCCTAGAGAGGCATGAAAAACAGTTGGCGACAGAAAATGGAGAGGTATTGGATGCATGGCATGCAGTTGTGATGTGTATTTTTGTTGTAGTTGTTGCTTTAAGAGAGGCTTGTCAATCCAGTGCCCCCCTCTTTAATCTTTTTGCTCTTCCTGCTCCACCATGTTTACTTCTGCTCCTCAATTTCTCGTTTGACTTCAGCTACATAATGGTGATCTTTCCCATGGGCCACCTCCATGATGGCAACTGCCTGAAGACAGAAAAAATGTATTTTAAAATCAGTTAAAGGCAGATTGCAAATGTATTTTTTGGCAATTCATGGCTATCATGTTGCTGTGGATCCATGTTTGAATAAACACTTGCCTCACCTCATATCTCTAAACGTATTTTTATGCTATGTTATTCTGACTGCAGTTGCCTTTTCCAGCTTACGTTTCTTCTGCTACATTTCTGTTAATACCTTTCCATCTCTTTGGAGCCCGCAGTATTTTCTACCCTGACTTTGCCACCTATTAATATACCCACTGACAAGATAAATGTACCTTCTTCAGAGCCTTGATTCCTTGCGTCTTCTTCTCCAGCCCCAAATACAGACGTCCCAGTTTCAGATACATAGATGCCACATTTAGAGAGTATGCTGGGTAGTGAACACTGTAGAGAGAAGAGAATTTATACATCAAGCAAACAGTGAATGCGGAAGGAAACGAGATATATTATATAATTAATGTTATATTTGTTGGTTGGTTTTGTTGTAGAAACGAATCAAACTGAGAGTACAATAATAAAAGATAAAAAGACAAAGTAGATGTGGCTGAGCATTGTATATCACAGAGGGGAAAAACACTTATCAAGCTTGAGTGAACTAAAGGAACACAATAGAACATGCTGCATGGTAAATATTGATAGTAGGATGGAGAACACTTCATGGGATAATAAGTTATACTCTATTTTATACGAAGTATGAAGTCAATAAAACATTCTGAGTTGCAAAGCATAGTTAAAATAAATTATTAAAAGGAATAAAAGCCAAGACTCTTAAAAGGACTTTGTCAGAAACTCAGAAGTCTGAAGAAAATCTCATTACAGAGGTAAATGGACAGTGCCACTCAGTCAACTATGGACATCAAAACATTCCAGAGGGTTCTGTAACGTGCCTCTGTACAAGAGACTGACTTATCTTAGAAGGATCAATTGTAAGTGCAGATCCCTTACCTATATGGCTGAATGATCTTCTCTCCGTAACTCATAGCTCCGTCCCAGTCCTGCATGTAGAGACAGACACCCATGGCCTGATACATCATGTGCAGCATATAGACGTTGGTGTCTGCAAATATAGCTCCCATCTTCTCCTGGCTGAGCTCACACATCTCCAGCAGCTCACTGGGGGGTGCAAGAGAGTCAAGGAATAATGGTACAAACAACGTAGAAACAAAGGAGGAGACAGGGAAGTGAAAGGTTGTCCTTAATGAAGAAAGATGACAAACTGACAGACTGAGAGGGAAAGGACTTTAGAGAAAATGGAAACCAGGGAGGAAGAGGATATTCTTGTAGTGTTTTGCTCTCCTGAACTCCTCGATGACATTCTTGGCGTAACGGACCATGGATCTGACTTCCTCCGGCTCTGGGGGAGAACTCAGCTTCCTGAGCTCCATTTTTTCTTTGTCCTAGAAAAAGATGGAAAGAAATATAGGAGATGATTTACCATATCCTACACAAGAAACAATAACAAGCCTTTTAACTGAAGCACTTGCTGCATCCCAATTTCATACTGGTGTACACACTAATAATGTGAATAATCACATTGGAATAGTGGCAACCTTAAAAGTACTCAATACGTCACTACATCTGCTTGATTTTCTTTTTTGATGATGTTGAGGTGGCTATGTCAAACATCCTGCATGTAAACATGTACTGTAATGTATAATCATCTGTCATATCAAACACACAGGGACATTTTCAGGAAGGTCTTGATAAAAGGACTGCAGAATATCAACTGCATTTATACTCTCTGATCCTGTTCTCCAACAGACGGCAGAGAGTGATGCAGAGGGGACTCTTTCTGGTATATCAACAAAGCAAAAAGGTTTCGCCACACCTACGTTTTATATATTTCAAATTTCAAACTTTACAAATGTGTATGTAGGCCTACTTCAGAGAGACAAGTGAACGGTACCTTAGACTTGGAGGTGCACTCAGTACACTGGCATGTGAAGAAGTAGGAATCTAACAACCTCTCTTTCCTATCCTCTGTTGGATAGAGCAGGTCTATGTAACTGTTAAAGATCTACAGAGAGAGGGAGATGAAAGATTTAAATATGCAGCTTTTCATCAATCAAAATAAAGTCTGTATTAGGTATCTGTTTCTTCATGACTAAGTGAAAAATCTAAATTACTGTCACTGGGAAGCATCTTTGTTGCTAGATGAGTCCAGTGTTTACTTACCTCATCTCCAGGGTTAATCTCCTGAACAGCTCTGACCTCAGCCACTGTGCCTTTATAGGTCACTATGACATTAGGACTACAGCTGTGATTCATCAGTGCTACACTAGAAGGAAGGAAGAAAGAAAGGCGCAGAAGCACACAAGTTTAAAGAATTGTGAAATCAGACATTCGATTAAAGCGATACATTTAGGAGCATTATGATTGTTTATGTATATGTTAAACTGAGTGTATAAAAAAAGACAATCAGGTTTGTGACATGTTACATGTCCTTTTCAATTCTGTAATTCTGAAATACACTGATGAATGAATGAATGAACTGCTGAATGACGATAACGGACTACTTACTCAGGAAAAACAGCTGAACCCAGATGGGAGAGCTCTTCATCCTCTATAGTAAAACCATTACAGTTCACCTGGAGACACAAGG
The DNA here is from genome assembly GCA_024633595.2 of Lepomis macrochirus. Taxonomy (NCBI): domain Eukaryota; kingdom Metazoa; phylum Chordata; class Actinopteri; order Centrarchiformes; family Centrarchidae; genus Lepomis; species Lepomis macrochirus. The sequence goes on from JALXJV020000006.1 coordinate 17,188,105, forward strand.
GGCAGGTCAGGAAATAAAGAAGGCAAGACACAAACAAACAGGTGGAGACAGAACAGCAGAGTGAGTAATACTTTCAGCACCCTCTACTCTCCAGTGCGGTAATACCTCCTCCACCGAGGAGGGGAGATTAAATGTTGCGGTGACATAAGAAGCCAAAGAGTCTGTTGATGCAGCATGGAAAGAAAGGAGACAGCAGCACTGACAGATCAGAGAGCTAAACGCTGTAGAATTAAACAGACAGGACCAGCAGGTGTGTGTGAACCTCAACATGTACTCCGGTGTGTAACGAGGGCAGGACAACTGGGGGTAATGTGAGGGAAAAGAAAGAAAAGGCTTGCCTGAGCAGTGTGTGTTTTTGCACACCGTGTGACTAAATTTTTTCTTTGTTCAGCATGCCCTTTGACAGCCACACCTGTCTGTGTGTCAATCAAAACCTGATACTCTCCTAACCAATCACATGACAGTAACACAACACACCCAAGATCCTGGATCCTTCTAGGAACAGAGGGTTTAAAATTAGTGGATTTCTAGCAACAGCCAACACAACACAGAGTGATTCTAAAGGTTCTACCAACGATATCTCCTATAATCCAAAGATACATCTGGACGTAGTGTTATCCAATGTTACCTGTGCAAAGAGCTCAGTGAGGGCCTGATCGTCTGGGAGGTCACTGATGTGTCTGGAATAGAAGTGGTGCAGCGCTGCTATGTCTGCCTGGTTCATCTCCTCCTTCTCGCTGTCCATCTTATCTAAATCTGTAAAACGGCAAGTAAAAATATACAGAACAGGAGAGACAGAAAAATAGAGAGAGAACAACAAAGAAAGAACACACAAAAAAGGGAAAGTCAATACCATAAACCAGACCGTCATAAAGAGACCACCTTGTATCTAGAACGTTTGTGTGTTTATTGGCTCATGTGCTTTTCTGTATGAGATTAAACCCCCTGCACTTTGCAAACAAGACATGTTATAATCTAAGATGCGGATAACTCAGAGCGATTTGGGCTTCCGAGGAAATAAGACATATTGATTTGAATCTGTTACCACGATCATAATAGTCTATCACATGGATCCTTGGTAGATCCACTCGGTGCAGTAATGTGTAAGAAGTGCTGCTGCTGTAGACCATGTGTCATTGTCAGTCACACAAACTCACACAGAGACTGTCTGGTGGCAACAGGCAGCAGCTGGCCACTGACTTGCTTTGTGTGCATGAGAGACAGGTGTGAAGGTTAATTCTGAGACAATCCTCTGATGACACTCCTGAGCCTGCAGCAACAGCTCAGACAAAACGATATCACCCAACGGAGCAGAGAAAACAGTTTGTGGGTGCTTAGACGGAACAAAGTCTTTATTTTTGTGTGTTTGGACAAATACACTTTTATCATATTACAACAGATAATTGGGAGTAGCTGGGTTTTTGGCACTACATTGCCTGAATAGTTGAGTTAGCCTTCATGTAAAAAAGCGCCACAGAAAGAAAACAGAAAATTAAGTTATGGGCTGACATAAGGAGGAGTATCAGGAGTACATGTGTTAGTACTGAAGAGCTTCTCAGTACGCATTCCCCTAGAGAAAAGGTTTGAGTACGTTGCTCAAGGGTACAGTGGCACTAGTTTTTAAAAGGAGGGGAGAGAACATGAAATTACAGCACCATGACGCTTGGGATTAAAGTCCCAGTGCTCTGCAGACTTGAGTGAATAAAATAGACAGACCCAGCACTGGAGGCTACAGCAGAGGATATTAATAGGCACACTGCAGAGACACCAAAAGAGCTCTCTCTCACACACACACAGCACCATGTAACTAAAAGTGCACCCAAATGTAACTAAACATACATGCTCATGTATTTCACACACACACACACACACACACACATGTACTTACGGGATTCAAACTCTTTGAGTAGTAGCAGCCTTTCTGAAGGGGTGCGCTCTGTTGTGACTCTCTGTGACATGAGACACAGTTGAGAAAATTGAGGCTATTTAAATCAAAAAAATCAAACTCCAATATGTAGCAAATTGTTTTGTTAAAGACTTTCTGGCCAATTAAAAGTCATTAAAACACTATGACAATATGGCAGCTGCTAAGCAATAGCTGGATGAATGCAGCACTGGCTTCTGAAACTAACGTTAGTTTTCAACGGGACCAACACTTCAATTTAAACACTTAAAGCACAACAAGGCTGATACTGTAGTATACTTTGCTTCAATTTAACTGGTTTTGTTAGATGGCTCATGATGCCAGTCTGAACAAGACACCGTTCAGAACTGCAGTAAATGAACAGCAAAGAAATGACAATACTATGACGCTCATGCAAAGATATACAAATTAAACTGATATAAAAGCTATTGCATCTCTGAATATGGATAGTTCAGAGCTCATAAAAGTGACTTATTTGACTCTTTAATTTCTTCAATGTTTGTTTAATAAAGGTTTTAAATGTTGTGCAGACTTTCCAGTCACATTCTCACACAGCTCATTTCAGCTATCAGCTTTCAAACTCAGGCTGGTCATTTTGTGTTCTCCTTGCACTAGTTATGCCAGAAAAATCACACGTGTAATAATATTAATGATTGCTCCAGTAGTGCCAATGAGCATAAAGCATGTGTGACACCTGGATCCTGGAGCTAGCACACCTAGATGAAATGCAACAATTATTCATGCTATTAATTACACCAGTGTTTGACAGGTAAGTATGTCCACAGTATATCACGTGGTCTATAGTGGATAATAAAATTTTAAACATAACTGTATAGTTTTGTTTTTATTTAGTTTTAGATTTCAATCCCTGTTAGTTTTACATAAATTAACAAATTTACAGTTGTTTTTGCTTTAGTCTAGCTTAGTTTTCAGCATCATAAAAATTGCTTCACTGAGATTAAAAGTTCACAGTGTGCTTTCTGACATTTTTTTGCATTTCAAATCTTATGCACAATATTGATTATAAACTGAGAAAAATGGTGCATCGTGCCATTATCTGAATTTTTTTAAATTCAAATATTCTGGAAAAATTACATCTATCATCTGTGTTTTTGCTGTTTATGTTCCTCCATAGGTCATGTTATTCCCAATAAAAAAAAAAAGACATCTTGAAACTTTTCTTCTCCTACTTCTAGTTACTTTACCTGTTTCACGATGAGTCTAGCCACCAGTCTGACGGTTTCTGAAGGACACCAGTTTTCTCCATAGGCACACATAGCTACACACTCCAGTTTATGCATGGGCCAATCACCTCTCTGCGCGCACACACACACACACGGAAAAGACAGTTACCGACCCTCCATTATTACAGCAAGCAATACTATTCAGCTTCACAAAACAGGAAAAGACACCGTCAAAACACAAATAAAGACAAAGAGTGAGAGTAACCAAGACAAAAGATATATTTAACACAGTGGATGATAAATAATTTTAACATAAAATTCTATATGAGTCAGAGCACTTGTACCCCTGTCTCTCACTCTCTCACACACTCATAAGAAACTCCTCCTGCAGCACGCTGAGTGTGTTTTGTGTCATAAAACTAAAACTAGCAAAGCAACACAACAGTGTGTGTGAGTACTCTCTCTGTCTCTTGCTGGAGCACTGCTGTGGTTCTCAATGTGCAGTCCACGGTCCCAAAGAAAGGTCCCACGAACAATAAAATAAATGTTCCTTTAGTTCACTCAGAGGTGGTAACGCTGAAGCAAAATGCTCATCTTTCGGCTCAACACGTATAGATATCTGTCAAAATAATGTTTTTTTCAAATCGTTTACCCCTAGTTCACAATGACAATCACATGGTTTGTTCTGTGCTTATTCTCATCCACCTTGCCCGTCTATTTAAAATAGGTATAAAAAAGGTAAAAAAGGTTTATTACCACAACAAATGAAGACTATGACACATATATTAAAAAAAATTTTAGCAGCAAAAATATATTCATGATCAGTTCCTTTAGTTCATCTTGGAAACTGGCACACACACACACAGAAACTACAAACCCTCTATAAAAATGCACACAAAGGAAGCAGAAAGCACTCTTACCTGACAGTCAACATTGCAGTAGTAGGCCTGCTTACATTTGCCACACTTAAAAAGGTCTTCTCTCCTGCAATGACATGAACACACAACACTACAGCTGTGAGAAGAGGAACCAGTTTATATGAGGAGAGTGGGTGCATGTGATATTAAATTAAATACATTTACGAATATAGCTCTTATCCCACAACATTTAGATATTGTTTTATTCTCTGATTAACAGTGAGTCACAGTCTTTCAGGTCTTTTCAGTTATGTGTAAAAAAAAAAAAAGGTGGGATGCACTTAAGCTCCCACAACAACAGATGCTATTTTGCTGCCAAAAACTGTAATCACAAATTATTTATTTATCCATTCACACACACTCATAAAGTTGGTGTGTTTCTGACTTGCACACATGCACCCATGGCCTTCTCATCTCTTGGCTCCTCCTCTCTTGGGACACATGGACAACTATATTTAGTACCCTAACCTTTTACTGCTCTACAAACCTTAAAGGCTGCCTGGGTAGGACACACATGTGTGTGAGAGAGAGTTAATTTATAAAGAGCGTCATAGTGCATGAGCAAGACAAGTAGACAAACTAGAAGGTTACATCTGAACGGAGCAGTGTACTGCACTTTAACCTTCCTTCATGTCTTTGACCACTCCACATCTACACTGTTCATGGTGCAAGCATGGGCTTTAAACTAACGGCAAATTACTCAAAAGCATGCTATAATTCTCTTCTAAAAACTTTAAACCCGAAACTAATGAAGACACGTTGATATCATAAAGACTACAGGTTTTCCTTCTACTGTTTTGGATGTTATGTGCATACAAGTAGGTGTATGATTTGTAGGGATAAAGGCTGCCTTTGAGCAACAGAGTTCTCTCACAGAGTAAATGTCACACTGACAAAGAGTTGCTCCCTTAACTGAGTATACTACCAGTAAGTATGAGTAGCCTATAGAACAGCAGGCTTTTCACATTTTGGCTTTAAAAAACACCACTAAGGCTTGTTGTACATGAACATCCATTTTAGACTCTGCAGTGCTACAAACAAATGCTGCAGTGTCAGTCAGGTGAGCTGCTTCAGCGCACTGACCCATTTAAGTCTGCACCAGTTAGGTAGGTGTCCAGAGGTGTATAAGCTAACCTAGCTAGGTGATGAGGTTAGCCGGTTAAACTGGACACCCTGCTCGCTTCGCTCCGTTTTACGCTAGGCCGAAAGAAAGATAGAAAAAGAGCCTGGAGCTAAGTGTCAGAGAGGTGTGTTTCCCCCCAGCTGTTTCAGAGAGGTAAGATGTTACCTGGTGAAGCAGTGCTCACAGTGCGCTCCCCTCTCATTCACCGTCAACACGTAGCAGTAAGCAGGGCAGGAGAACACCAGCTCCCCCACCGCGAAGTGCCTCACCGCCCGCAGGCCTCTGCCGCTGCCCGGGCTCAGGAACCGCTCCGTGCCCTCTATCCCTTCGTTCTTCATGGTTTGTTCTGTTTAGTCAGATACTTCCGACCACCACCTGTGTCTGCTGAGGGCTCTAATCAGCTTCTGACTGAGCCCCTTCTTCCTCTCCGGACCTCTGAGTGTGTCCGGTATGGCTCTCGTCGCCCCCTGCTGGGGAGGCGACGACACGGACGCGCAGCCACAGTTTATTTACAGTACGGTAACTAGTGCACTGATGGGCTCTGCGGTGAACTGGTGCACTGGAAGTACAATTTCTCCCTCTGGGATGTGGTGGAGTAGAAAATACTCCATACTAATAAAGTACAAAAACTTGATAGCTGTCTGCCCTGATATAAAAAGCAACCATACCTGCCAGCCTCCTCCTGTTTTACGTTGGTCTCAATGTACATACACAGAACAGAATAGGCATCATTAACAGGACAACTATTGTGACAAAATAGAGGTAAAACTACTATGTACCGATATACAAACGTATAAAAACAAACAATAACATTTTAAGACAGTAAGACAGGACAAAGGAAGTATTTTTATGTAGGCTACATGAGGTAAGTGAACGATGTATTCAGTTTAGCCAATACAATATGAACAGCAAGCTGCTGTCAGATGTAATTTTGAGTGATAATAGGCTATTTATGTTTTAAAGAAGAAACTTTCATTTCAACAATGAAAAATAAATACTAAATAGTTTACAGGTTAAGTAGATTTCTTCTGTGGTGTATTTTTTAACTGCCTGCTCTGATTGTCTGCTTAACATTATTTTGTATTAATTACAAAAAATAATTACACTGCATAGACCAAGCCTACTTTCCACGAAGCTACTACTGAGGTCAAGTGAGAAGCTGTCCTTCCGACCTCCGGGTCAAACCATAGACTGTAAAAGAAGGTCAAACTACGTGAGTGCACAGTTCTGACCTGTATGGCAAATTCATTGAAACGGCCCAGCTGACAGACAGGGTTAGCGACTTTATTCACTTTACGTTGTGGTATGAAGTTCTTGCATAAAGAGAGGCTGTGAAATCTTTATTGTACATTCAATATAAATTTATGAAATTGTAGCTTTGGTTTGACACATGCTGCATGTATTTCCTGTTTTTTATGTTGTACAGTAAAAGGTCTACACAACCCCGTTAAAATGCCAGGTTCTTATGACGTAAAATAATGAGACAAAGATAAATCATGTCAGAACTTTTTCCACCTATGTGACCTATAATGTGAACAATTCAATAGAAAAACAAACTCAAAATCTTCGAGGGGGGAAAATGAAAAATAAAACCCCTCAAAGAACCTGGTTGCATAAGGTGGAAAAAGTTCTGACATGATTTATCTTTGTCTCATTATTTTACATCATAAGAACCTGGGATTTAAACAGTGGTGTGTAGACATGTGTCAGGTCATTTAGGGCAAAGCCTGTGGTTGTGCTCCTCAGTTCAATTCATTTGACAGTGAAAGTGGTTTCAATGCATAAACGGGAAAAAGGGAATCATTTCAAAATTGTCCGTATTTGTGACTTATCTTGTGTTGGTTCACTTTTCATCCATGTGCTGGCACTGACATTTCCTAATTGATTACTGTTACTCTCAAAATGCATGTAACTGCATTGATTTATACTCTTGAAATTTTATTTTATTGTTGCTTTAATGGCTAATTTAAGATTTGGCCAACGGACATCAGTGAGAGACACTGGTACATTTAGTGATGCTCAATATCTTCTATAAAACGTCTGTCAATATGCATTGTCCATGATACAAATGAATAAAATAAACTCACTATATGTCATTGTCTGACAGACTGAAATAACTCATATTCACAATGCCTCTTGCACTATCTGTAACTCTAGACAGTTTTCAGCTAAAAAGGGCCTGTAATAATAATATATAAAAATTAATTCTAATAAGACATTTTCAAGAAAATAATTGGTCTTAATTATTATGTGTCAAGGTGCTGCTCAGTTTAACCAGATAATTGACTGGCTAAATATTGAATTTGAAAGTATTAAGTTAACAGAATGATTACATACAGTAACAATATTTTTGTTCTGGGGCGGTTTTCCACAGTTTAGGTGAGACTTCTTAGTTCCAGTTAAGTGAGCCAGCAGTCCAACATCAGCTTCAACCTTAACAAACTTACAGCTGGTTAGGTCTTATGGAAAACCTTCCCAGAAGAGTGGACACTGTTGGACATCTTACTCCAGAACCACTGGCATTAATATGAGTCCACATACTTTTGTTTAATGTTAAGGAGTCACCGAAGAACAAAATGGTTCAGTGCAGAATCAAGGCCACAGTTCTTCAGTTGGTGCAAATGTGTAAATGGTATATATATATGTGTCACTACCATATTGCTTTTTCCCCAGTAACCCATCTGATTGTTCTGAAATCTGAGGCTCTCTGTGGAAACTGAGATTAGCCATTACATGATTTGTGGACAGTGCGCTATAGTGGTTATTAGGACCACAATATGTTGCCTTGTAATCAATTAAAACCTCAACCAGGAATTGTATTCTAATGTTGCCCAAAATACTGCCTCATAGCTTATGGGTGTTTAGAAGTCAGGCTGCCACTCCCACAATATAAGATCCAAAACCCAGCAACAATGTTTGGCTGCAAAACTGTGAAAACTGCAACCAACCAACAAGCATCAATACACTCTGGGCATGTTTGTGTTGCTGCTTGTGTATCTATTGTGAGCACACACCTTCAACCACTGAAACCAACCAAGATACTTTGACACCGTTTAGTTTATATATATAAATGCATTTATTTAAGTTAATCATTTCTCCTCATTCAAAGTTGAATTTCTGCAGTATCTATAAAACGGAACAGTTAGAAGCGCTGTACAGTCCGACAACAAAACTAGGAGCCGCGGCTGAGTACACTGTGTATATATGTACATACTGTACTCACACTGATGTAGGTATATACAAAAATATACACTTGTACATGTGTGAACCCTCCTTCCATATATCACCACCCGCTGTCATTCAATGGCGCCACATTCCTCTTAGAAAACACATTATTACCCCGTTAGTTCATATCCCCTGCTACCGATTACAGTTTCATCTTTTTTCAATCATTACTGGTTGATGAGAATTGTACAGTATAGTGTCTTGTGTGCATGTTAAGCCCCTTTTATGCCCTGACCCACACACACTGTTACTGTCACTCTTAGCAAATGACGGAGAAGCTTAAGCAGTCCTGAGCTGGATGTCTCAGCGGGGCTTTTCATATATCAGAGAGGGCTCTTCTGTTAATCCTAAGAGGGCATTTGAGGTGGTCTGAATGGGAAAGACTTCCCTCTTGTTAGGCTAAATCATGAAAAGCTGAGAGAACACAAAGCTCAACCTTTACGCCTCCGCCTCTCTTGTTAAATTCCACCAAATAAACCAGCTGATTGTTTCTCTCAAAAACACAGTGAGCAAGAACAAAGTCCCGCTGGCTCAGTGGGGAAGACGCTCTTGTTCGCTGACCGGTGTTCAGTTATACAACCCCTTTTAATGCTAATAAAGATTCCTGTCTGCAAGCTGACAATAGTCTTCCCCTCTTTGCAGACACATTTTAAAACATCAAATAAGGAAATTGCCAAATTTGTACCCTGTGTCCATTATAAAACTGACATCCGATCAGCAGCTGAGAGCCGTCCTCCCCCGGGCATCTCCTACAGGTTGAGAATTGAAAGAACAATGAGATACACAACATATACTGTAGGTATGCAAATCTGCACCACTGACAAAGTTCTCTGTGACTCATTCTATATTTCTAGACTTTTACCTCTCCTCATTCTTCCTTGTACACAGAAAACAGGAAGGAACTTTGGCACATTGTGCTAAAGGTGTAAACATTTCATCATCCAATCAAAAAGAGGCGCTGGAGTCATTTCCTCTGTGTATAACATAAAATTAAAAAAAAAATCTTTTCATCTTCACAAGAATAAGACTAGTTTAAAAGGAAAAGGCTTTAAACAACATATCTGACAGCATTGCCATGGTCACCCAGGTGTATGTTTGGTTCTCATACCATTTTAGCTTGGCTGAAGGAACAGTTCACAAACAAAGGACAAAGAAAATGTGATTAAGAAAAAAGTCTGAAACCATGCATCAGATGTTTACAACCTTGAGTCCCTTTCTTTTCTTTTCTGCTTCTCTACCCGTTATACACAAGAGGTTTGACAATAGAGGGCGCTATACACCACCAAAACCATCATGCAGTTATCCTCACTACCCAGGACAAAGGGCCAGATGCTTCAAAAATTAAGACAGCCTAGTTTGAGGTTCTTGTCTATCCCACAGTGAGCAACATTAAGCATAAGCATCAACACCTGATGAAAAATGTTAATACTTGAGAATCGCTGCACTCATGCCGCACAGTCTGATGTCTGTTGAATATTTTCCACCTGACACACTCTTATCATACATATGAAGGAGATGTAATGGAAGAATAATTTATCTACTTGCACCCAAACTTTGACCTGCAGCATTGCTGAAAAGCATGATGTGTCCCATACAGTGTTTTGCAGATACTGTTTGTCATGATCATCATGATATGATAAATGTCACTTTATTTTCCTTTTGCAGCCACCACCTGTTAGCTTTAGAGAAAAATCCAGTTTGGATGCACATGACAAAAGAAAATCAAATTCACAACTTAAACTCTTCTGTATTACAATTATTGATTTGCAACAATCTTAAGAAATTAAGACACAACTGAAATATCCTTATATTTTTTTGTAGTTTCCAAACAGAATGGAGAACAAAACCCTTTTCCAGAATTGATCAGTAAACCCACTTCCTGATTAGCATGAAATTGAAGTGAAACCTTAAATCAGATTTGGGCCTTTGAGTCTGGTCACCATGGCAACACAAAACCTTCCTCACATCTGGCTCCGGGGTCTGGCCTCTCAGCACAATGCAGCAACCTATCAAGTCACAGGATAGGCTTTTCAACCAGCTGACCTTCTCCACTCCACTCACTCTGCTTACAGTTGGATGTATATTTAAGACAAGGCAAACAGAAGGTACAAGAAACAAAATGGCAGAAAACAAACAGAGTGATGGGACAGGCGATGGAAAAGTGCCACGCAGCAAACATGACCAGCTGTCTTTGTCAGTTTCTGTAACCAAGTAAAACAAAACAAAATAAATCTAAGAATTTACAAGTAAAGATGTGAATGTGGGAGGGAGAGAAACGGAGAGGATATTTGACACTAAAGAACACTGAGGCTGCAGCTTCTTACTGGGAATAAATTAGGAAGTAGGAGATGCAAATTTTATAGGCCATTTCTGTTGTACAGTATATCTGCTCAAAGATGTTATGTATTTATTTAAATTGCCTTGAAGCTGCCAAGTGATGAGTTGCACCGAATTTAATCAAAACCAATATCCCCAAACTGCACCATGATTACTCATCAATGACTAACAGTAAAGAGGATCTCATAGCAGTTAAAATGAACCCATGTTGGCGCCCACGTGTACTGTAAACGGGATCAGTATCACTTATCAGGTAACAAAAAACTAAGAAGTGGCACAATGCTGTTTGGTGACACTGAAATGTTGTTTCACAGAACAAAGTAGCTCGCCAAAATAAAACAAGTGTTCTCATTTGCATTTTGTATCAGCAAAAACTGAGCAGTCCTGTGTGTGCAATCACAAAAATCTGCTCACCTTTAGCAGAAACAGAGTGAGGACAAACAGTAAAACCTTGTTTATTGCAGTTTCAAACTCCAGAGCAGATGGCTCATCTAAGAGGCACAATGATGGAAAAATATGATGGAAAACACTACTGACTGGGTGTAACTGTGGGAGCCTGTTGGTGATACATGCAGCTTTTCAGAGCACATGTGCATGCACATTTCATAGAATTTGACCATAGTCAGGACTATGGATGACTTTTTTCACAACATCTGTTCTCAGGATGGAATAAGCAAGGCTTTACCTTTGTCAACAAAAGAGGGATCTCTGATGACAGACAAAAAAATGTTAGCCACAAATTATGGTGTTTTCTTCTATTGCCGTACAGGAGCAGGCAGGGGTACGTTGAAAGTTTAGAAGCAAACACCTCAATCATGTTTTCTGATCTGTGTCTCATCACGATATTATAAATGTCACCATTATTCTATTGCAGCCAACACTTGTTAGCTCTAGAGAAAAAGCTGCAGCCATAAATCCAGTATGGGTGTGATTATTTGAAAGTAACCTTCCTACATTGTCAATATAGACACAGGCCATGAAAAGGATCTGTGCAGGAAAAGAAGGTGTATAAACTGAACCACTGCATAGGGAGCAGTTGGAGAGCAGCGCGAGTGTGTCAAGAAAACTCTTAAATTGTTCCTCTCGTATTCCTGAAACACAAAACATCCATTTAAAATTTGGTTCCATTTTTTTTGACATAACGTAAATGAAAAATCACTAATAAGACTTTTTTTCTTGGTGTGTTGTTTCTTTAGACATAATGGTGCAGAAGTGAAGATGCTGCAGCAGCCAGTGCTACAGCCTGAAGACAAACAGTAAATCCTGAGGGTGGGCTTCGAGACACTTCCTGGTTTCAGGAACTGCAGTTCCGGCCAAACCGGTGTCAGGCCCCATCCCAAGTAGAGATGCTCCTCCATTAACCCCCTTCCCCTCCCCAAGACACAATCTGTAGGAAACTAAGCAGAACACATGGCCTTTCTTTTCTCTGTTGATCCTGTAAACCAATGAGAGTACACAAGAGGGAAAGCTCAAGGAATCGAGTCCATTTCCTCCCTTCACATCCCTCTACACCCAAACCTCACCGAAAACCACAACCCGAAGCCTCAAGTCTGCCGTTACAGGCTTTAGCTCGGTGCGGTAAAACAAAGAGAAAGCAGCAGAGAGGAGCGAAAAACACCCAAATCTTTTGAGAACAGAAAACAAAAACTTCTGCCAAACCCTCCATGGAGAATTAACAGCAAGACATAAAAAATATTAATAGGAAAATAAAATAATTACAAAGTAAAAATGAGTTCTAGCTCACCACCATTAAAGAAAGTAAAAGAACAAAAAGAATTCACTCTTCATTTGCCTCTGGAACCATCAATGAAAAAACACTGAGGTATGTAGTTTGGATGGAAAGCCTCTTCATCGCTTTTATCCTCATCATGATCGTCACTGTCAGTTTCCGGCTTACTCCATTAGGGTCTACAAGCCCCTCCCCCAGTAGCGTGGCTCTTTCTTTTATTGGGAAGGGTGAGGTGGGGGAGAGGTGAATAGACCTGACTGGCGGCAGCTCTGAGGAGGAGGCGGCTGCGTGAGAGGGATCCATTAATCCATCAAGTTTGTCTTTGTCCTCGAGTCTATTTCCATCTCTTTATCCGTGTCCCAGAGTCTGTTGGTGTCTATCTAATTTCCAACTCTTCCCAGGGTCTGTAGCGCCCCCTATGATTGTAAATTCAGGGTGAACTTCCACTGCTGGTTAAGGCTTGGGCTGCAGACCTCCACAGTGAGTCCACCCATCCTGGCACTGCGGCTGTCCAGACAGAGGTTGCTGCCCACGTGACGGAGCTTCGAGTTGGACTCGATCTGCTCCCATTTCTGGAGAGACAAACACCGTCATGAAATAAACGTAACATGTAGTATGAGGAAGAAACTTAACAAATGTGCTTTGATATTTGTTCTCAGGTGAACCGTTATTCGAGTCTAACCAAACTGAGTTTTTTTCACCTGTCTGCTGTCATTCTCTCGACAGCCTTGTAGTTTGATGAGGGAGCCAGCTGTTCGGTCCACCACAGTCAGACACAAGTCCATGTGTTTGACTGACTTGTCCTTGGTCAGGGCCCACTCCTTTACAAAATGGATATATGTAAAAACATTAGTATGTAGTAACATACCCATGCTTCTGCATGCCCACATCCTGGGGGTTAGAGATGGTCAGAGCAATGATTCAAGTTGTAGAGTATTGGCCAAGTTCACGTCCTGATCTGATGTTTTTTATTTCATAACATAATACAGCTACACAGTACATGTTTAAGTACTGTACAAGGTCATAAAAATCAAACCAGCAAGAAAGCTTTTGTTTCTTTCTAATTTTTTGTCTATTTTGTTTTCACAAAGACGTTTTGAGTCCGTACCTACTTCTGATGAGATTAACAGGTCACAACTGACAAAAAACTGACACAGATCAGGCTTATCTGATATACCATCAAAAAAGCAGTCTACCTGTGGGGACAGTACTTGGAATAGTCCCATGAGGAACCGCGAGAGACATGCAACTGTCAACGAGCATAAAACATCTCGGCACAAGACTGGCGAATGGCAGACGAGCAAAGCAGAGCAGAGCAGAGCAGAGCAAGTTACTGCAGCCTTGCTAAAAGATTTCACATTGTTTGACGTGACCTTCAGTAGAATCCTTTACCATACTCCGTGTACTCTCCACCACCAGCCACCCAGGTATGTTTAAAGCAAGGATTTCATAAGCTGACCTGTGTGCGTCGTCGTGATAATGCTACCTGGTTTCCTCCAGCATTGTGACATTCGTAAATGCCCACCACCCCCGTCAGCAAAATGGCCCAGGGTGTCCAGACAGTTTCCTCCCTGCTGCAGTGCTCCAAACGCGATGTCCTGGTGATCTGGGACTCTGGACACACACACACACACACACACATGTATGACGCATGTTTTAGTAACCTTTTCTTCTGACAAGTACGACATTATAGCCTTTATGTTATTACATCTGAAATTATTGATTAATACAAATTAATCTCATTAATTTAACAGATTGCAAATCTGCCAAAATTTAATAATGTGCTTGAGTCATTACAAGTAGTAAGGGTTAGTCATTAGTGTCACCACGGTCATTTGAGAGTCTTATTCAAGTATAAAACATTAGATCTCAGCGGACAGGAGATCAGTCATACTGCTACTCTTAGAAGTCGTCGTAACACTACATCTGCAATTCAGGCGAGAGGTTTTCCTACATGCAATTTAAGCCTTGTCACATAATATTATATATTGTGTCATACCCCTGTACGCTATCATATTACTTAAAATGCTCTCATTTTCTTACCGCAGCTCAGGGTAGACGTTCTCCAGGTACCATTTGAATGGCTTGCAGCTTAATCGCTTCTTCATCTCTAAACGACTCTGGATGCTGACAGAGAGAAAGAGACCGTGCGAGACCAAGAGATTTAGAGGATTTATCACTTGGGGCTCTCAAAACGTTTCCCGGCATTGATTAAATTATAGCCCTCCTACTCTGCCAGTCTGTAAGGGCAGAGAGTAGAGGCCTCCGGCAAACCTGAGGCAGCATCCTCAGGGGAAAATAACAACATAGGCTGGCAATGGAGGGAGATGCCAAGTGTGTTTCCAAGGTCACGTAATAAGCATATTATGGTTTTCCAGCCACACTCTATAAATGTCATAATACTTATTGTTAATAGGTAGTTATTGACTTTTTTAAATCTCTATTTCTAAACAAAACTAAATGGTAAATGGACTGATAAACACGCCAGACGCCGCACACACACACACACACACACAGCATTTTGACCTCTGTGAGGCTTTATTTTGCCAGAATGATGCTTTGAGCTAAATTGCACACTGATTTTCACAATTTAGCTTAGAGTGTTACCATGCGAACATTCGTTGATTAGCACACAAAGTACAGGTGAGGCTGATGGGAACATCATTAGTTTTAGGTATTTGGTAATAAACCAAAGGAGTAATCCAGTCAACAGTCTTCCTTAGGAGGACATGAATGTCTGCACCAATGTCATACTAAATATCAGTTGATACTTTTCACTCAAAACTATAAATGTCAATCTCACAGTGGTGCTAAAGGAAAAGTCAGGGCATCACCTAAGTCATTAGGATTCATTCTCTGGGAACTATGAATGTCCAAAAAATTGTTGCCAATTCATCCAACTGACATCGCTGTCCATATAGCATCTCTGCTACACAACTGCAACTAGTCTTCACAACTTGTCTATTCACAACCCCTTTATCGTAGAGCTCTACCATCTGATTCCTGCTCCTTTTTACCAATGCTAGTTGTGTCCATCATGTTCTTTTGTTTTGGCATATGCTGTCATAATCTAACATTAATCCTTCAGCACATCAAATAATATGGCAGAATTCTGATTAGTGCAAATCAGGCACTGACTTTTTCCACCTTTATAAGCCACCTTTAACTGCCTCATGTCACTTCAATAAATGGGCTAAATGACACACTGCTAATTGGAAATCCAATTACTATGCCCATTCCTGTGGCTGCCTTTGTAATTTTATAATCTAGCTACATTATGCTATCAAACTCATGTAGGGCTCATACATGGTACTTACTTTCCGTAGGGGACGTTTCTCGCTGAGGGGACAGCAGCATAGTAGAAGTTTTTATACTCATCCATCCACACCTCTGCTGCTCTCCTCGTGTTTCTGAGAGATAGTAATAAAAGAAAAAAAGAGGGAAGGTGAGGGACAGGCGGAAAAGGAGGACAGGCGTGATGGAAGAGGGACAGCAGGGGACATGAAAAAGGAAAGTCAGAGCACGTGAGGGAAAGGTCAGGATGGATATGGAAATAAAAACAGAGTGAGTGAGTGATGGAGGAAGAAAGTGCCAGAGTGAGACAGATTTAGGTTCAAGTCAAACTGGATAGTGTGTGTGTGTCTACTGCTCTCACTTGTTAGTTTTTCATACATCTTTACAAGATAGTCCCACTGGACAAATGTGAATGTGTGTTTATTTTTCATGTACTGCATTTACTCCCATATTTTCTGATTTAACACGGTACTGTCAGACCAGGCCTATGGAGTAGGGTAGAGCTCAACTTGTCATTATCTTATTTCTGGAACAGGGGTTTTCAAAGTCTGACTATTTAAATATAGATATTTTCTGTCCCAGACAGGTACAGAACTTCTACCTGGAAATCTTTCAAGTGGCACTGTGGGGACGCTTTGGGAAGCAGCCTTCAGTGGACACTGGACAAATAAATGACTACAGGGTTGCCTTTAGCCTTTTTGTATTTTAATAGAAAATGTCAGTTCTTACAAACAAGTCAGCAAGGAAGTGGTGTGTTGTTGCTCATACAGGATGAAATGATCAACACTGTGAAAGTCTGGTACAGTGAATGTGTCAGTTTCAAACACTCAGGATAAGTTTTGCCTTTATGAGGTTTCTGCCAGCAAATATCCAGACATCATTTTAAAAAACAAACAACCATTTACTGGACTAAACGCCTCGAAACTAGCCCCAAAAGACCCAAAACCTGAGGATTTGTGAACTCAAAATTCATAAGTTGGAGGTGACACCGGATGTTGTTTTCAGTGGGCAGCCTGTGCCTATGGAGAAATCTGTACATCTCAGTGCATAGTAGGGAACTCTATCATGGGGTATAGAGAGGCTTTTCTTTACCATTGGTTTTAAGCTGATCATGTCTCCACCTGTTCAAAACACGTAACGTGGATATTTGGGGAATGCTGCTCCCAATACCATTATAAAGTCGTCCAAGCAGACCGTCTCACAGCTCCCCAGGGTCACAGGGAGGGCATTCTGGGGCTTTATTCAGACTGAAGGGCAAGACACCAAACTGACGATGAAGCTGTTCTGCATTGTGAGTCTCCATAGTTGTGGCTGATACATGAAAACACCACTGCACCCATCAATTAATAAATGATAACTTGAATTGTTGGAAGTTGTTAAGCAGGCACTTTTGAGACTGTGTTTGGTTTTATGTAACTGACAAAAACACGGTGGAAATGAGGTCCACAGGAGGCATCACATCCAGAGCCGACATGTTATAATAAGCTCCGAAACAGCTTCATGTAATGTTGAAGTTCATCCACATCCACAGGAGTACCGTTAAGATTTCTGTGCTCATTTCTTGTGCACTGTTGGTTTCATTTCTACATCTTCAGTGTTCCAGTTGGTCACAATGCAGCAACATGCAGTAATTCTTTATCTGTAGCTGACAGAGGTTTGCCATTGAAGAGGCATAACAATTATCACTCAGCATCTCAGAATCACTGTTTCAGAACTAACTTAAGATAGTGATAGATACTTCACATGTTGGTCTATTGTGCCCTTCATTTCCTGGCCCTCCCCTCGTCATCGGACCAGAGAAACCACAGCCGCTTTAAATGATCTGTTTGCTGAAGCTCTTATTCAGGGTCATGAGGGTTTGTTGGGGGCTCGTTTCCAGGGATGTTTGTTGTGGTTGGAAACCGCGTCAAAGCAAAGATCTATATCTTTCCATGATGTCATCATATGTATCTGAGCTCTGGAGCAGATTTTTCCTGTGATTACTTTTTTATTGTTTTTAATTGTTAGTGCATGGTTTAAATTATTAATTACCAATGGTTTAATTATCAGAGCTGTTGTAAAACTCAATAATGTATTTACAGTGTTTACAACAGCATGTTGTCATCTGACATAATTTCAGTTTAAAGAGAAGACAAAAGAGCTTTTTATGGAGGGAAAGTAAAGAACCCAAATGAAAAAATATAGCCAAAGGAAATCATGATTACTATATATTCCAAACAAGAAATAATTGTCGGCAGAGCTGTGCAATATGTGTACACATTGATATCACTGTGACTTAATGGCTTATTAAAGGAAAGACCAGGATTCCCAGTGTAGACTAAACAAATGGTAGGAATGCAGCATGCGTGAATGGGAAATATTGTTTATCAGAATTCAAATGATAATTCAACCTTTTTAGCGTGTGTGTATGTGTGTGTGGGAACATGTATTACTCACGTTGTGGGGACTCGCCTTTTGGAGACAGGATGATTTAAGTTTAGGGGAACGTCTCCAGGAAATGAATGTAAGCCAATGTAATCTTCCCCGAAGTGATGGAAACGTGACTGTGTGTGTGTGTGTGTGTGTGTGTGTGTGTGTGTGAGACCTTGCAAACACAGTCCCGCTGCCCCCAGGGAAGGTGTACGGATGCTGCTTTCTAAAGACGTGGCCAACTCTGCTGCAGGGGATGATCTCCAGACTGCCACCACACTGCCATACACGAAATGAGATCTCTGAAACACACATACACAGGTCACATTTCCAACACACAGTTGATATAAAAATATCACAGTTAATTATTATAAGCAGTAAGAAAGAAGTATGGTGGTGAACTCAGGACGTCTCCTCATAAATGTTTTCAGTGTGCTGATTTTTCCAGTTCAGTTCAGTAGTCTAAATGAGCAACTGTTGAGAATTATTGTTGTGAGCGAGGTTCAGGTGTGAAGAAGTTTCGGAGACTGATGAAGACTTAACATAGCATAGTTTATTGAGCCCGGCCGAGGAGATACAGTGCCAGCATACAACATGTGAACACGTCAAATGCCAACACCAAATCTGAAGGATAACATCTTGTTGTCCCTTTTATGTTTCTCTCTTCCCCCTAGAGCCTGTAGGTTTCTCTGTTAGGTCATCTTCACCTAGAACACCTAATCTATCTGATGTTTAGATTCCAATGCTTCGTCATATTGGAATCTCTTACTATCCAAGAGTTGTACTCTAATCTGTGGAGCCAGTTAGTTCTTGTAAACATTCTTGTATGGCTCAACCTTGTTAGATTCACAGAGAACACTCATATCTGCTAGCCTGACGCCTGAGCTACTGTCTCTAGCTAATCAGTCTATTGTTGTCTTCTTGACGAGGACAAGTACAAATGAGAAATACCTAAACCTATAATGTCAAATATTTATGGAGTCAGGTATATTACTCTAAGCTAGACCTGTCTTACCTTTCCCTGTTACATCAATTAAGACACCTAAAAAATATTCCCAACAGCAACTAGTTAAACCAGTATCTGAACTGTCAGGCCATTTCTGAATCATTGTGCCGTCTCAAGAGAAGCATAAATCATCCTGTTTATTTTTAATAATTTCCCAACAAAAGCAGCACAGAGACACGTGTTGTATTACTTGTGTATGTTTTGTTTTCAAACGATCGCAATTGTGTACACTGGTTGTTTTCACTCAGTACTGACTATAATCATTATCAGAGCAACACTGGAAGTTTCTGGAATCAGCTGTAGTCTGGGGGACTCACAATTAGGTTTTCTTCTTGGCATTAAAACCTTAGTTGAGCTCATGAGTTTATCACATCCTCAGTGCTTCTTTAGTATCAAATCTCAAGAGAGTGCAGTTATGATGGAAAGAAGTTACAAATGTGGACCTGTTTGAGACTACGAGGAATAGTTCGAAATAAGATGTAACATGTTAATTCTCTCTCTCTCTCTCTGGTGTCAATTGTCTCATCTAACTCTCACAAGAATTGAACAAGAGCATTTCCCACAATGTCAAACTGTTTCTTTAAAGCCTCTGGTAACACTCCTGACGCGTCTGTCATCATTAGAGGCAGATAGTTGGGTAATCAGACAGTCCGAGTGCAACACATGACAGCAGCAAAGTATACTGATGGTAAATGTTGACAGTAGTTTTGGCTTATTTTCTCTACATGCCAATTTACTTTCCACTCTTAATTACAATATTAATTTCTTTCTTTTTTGTTTCTTTCACTCATCAAGATTTTCTATTCCTCTGGCATCAATTACTGTGTCACACTTTTCTTTTCTAACCGCCATCATCTCTCTGCTGTGGCTTCATGCTCCACTGTGATTTGAATTTGCACTGTAGCAGCACTCACCCAAGTTCTCCCCTCCCCAAACATCCATCATCATGTCGTACTTTCCCAGAAGCTCAAAGTAATCCTTATCCATGACAAATAGACCTCCTGCAATCATTGGAGTCCTGCAGGGGCAAAAGGGAGAAAGATGGCAGGTGGATGGAGTGGGGGAAAAAAAGAGTAGTAGTTAGTAGTTTGAGGCAACTAGTAAACATTACAAAAATTATTGTGTCAGTCGTGTGTGATCGCTTGAGTGGAAAGTGTGAGTGGTTGGTGCTTTCAGACCAAAAGCTAAGCTCAGGAGTTGGTTACATACAGTCAATGCAGGCGGACGTTCGAGGCGTGCTGCTGAGCGATAGGCACGGAAGGAATCGGAACTGGATATTTTCAAGCCAGAAAGCATGATGCAGTGCAATGCCTACGCTGCCTCGTGGGAGGAGATCAGTTTGATGCATTTCTTGCTAGCAAAATGTTTACTTTTGGGTTAATACAGCTGTAGCAATGCCGAGTTGTGTTTATTCACATTATCGCGTTGTGTGTGTGAACACTTGAAGCGAATGTACTCAGGCAAGGAAAGCGTCGCAAGGACAAAATTCACGTTTGGTCTGAATGCTGCATTGTCTTACTTTATGGGGGCGATGGGGTTGCCTTGTCTGGCTCGTCTCTGATCCAGAGTCATGTAGTCCCATTTGAACACCAAATTCCAGTCAAAACCTACCGACATGAAGACACAGAGGACGAAAGACAGACAGCATTAGTGGCAGTCAATTTATATAATTAGATTTGGCAGGTTCAGATTAGTTGGTTACATCTGCAGTTGCCTGATTTCTCTGCCTAATACATACACACACACCAAAAAAAGTTATATAAAAGCAAATTTATATAAATTTCGGGATTAAATTAAATTTTAAGTTAATTATATTATTTAGGGATTTGTTTTTCAGATATGTAGCGAGCTGTCTACTAGTTGTTTTATAGCTATGAGCTCCTCTATTTCAACTGTTTGCACATTGCATTGTGGGATATTGTCAATCAGCACCACACTCAACAAACAAGCAAATTTACTTTGTAGACTGACTCACCTGAGTGTATTTTATTTAGCCATTTTATTTTATAAACACTGTTTATGAGGCAGAGCACTGAATGTCAAAACAATCTGTATTAATGCTGCTAGCAACACACCTGCATTGTCATTAAAAACATTAAGAGAAAGACAGTTCTCCAAAAATGCAATTCTCTATGATATATATCTACTATCTCTAATCTACTGACTGAACCACACAGGACATCACGCGTGTGTTCAAGTATCTCTCTACTTGTGTACTGTACCTCCTTTCAGATCGGCCGAGGCTCCTACGTACTGGAAGTTGTCCATGTTGATGACGTCAATGATGGGAGACACTACTCGGGTCTTGTCCTGAGAAGGAAATACAGAGACAAAATAATTCAGTTAGAACTTTTTCGACTTCAGATAAACTCAGGGAATAGCAGGAAATCTGCCTCATTAATAAATATGTATTACAAAATCTTGTCAAATAAAAAGGACCAAAATAAGCAAAGCTGCAGACGACTTTGAGTAGAAGTAAGCATTCCCCTCAACACCACTGATTCATCTGTTTAGTTTGCGTTCTGTATTTAGTTTATCAGTGTGTTTATGAAGCAGAACTGAAAGCAAAGCTGTCTCTTCCACACCAAATCAAACCCTGAGACACACAGAGCTACATGATGTAGTAGTTTAGAGAGAGAGGATTGCTCAAGTGGCCAGAATGACAATAACAGAAACAAGCTTCCAGGTGCTGACTGAGTTTGTTTATTTATTTTGGGCTGAGGCATTTTGATATGACAAGGTTTTCACCCACACAGATTGCATTTTTCCTTCTTTCTTTTTTCGTATTGAGTGGTTTATTATTCAGAAGTGCGACAAAAGCAGAGAAAAGCAAAGTCAATTACTCTGACAGCAAAATGTTTTAGATTTTGCTCAGAGCATTTATTAGCTTGGGAATGACAAAACACCCTGTCTGGGAGTATCAAACGCAGAATTAGACTATTTTTCAGTCACATCAGATAAATATTTAAAACACGACCTTCATTTTACAGAAAGTGTCCTACTTCAAACTATGTTTACATTTAATCAAGAAGTTCCTTCAAGTCATTACTGGAATACTTCATTGTAAATATCACCACGTTGTTCATCTGTAACGGAGGTCAGTTTATGTTAAATGATTTTCCTTTTACAGCTCATAAATGTGTGAGAGGTCAGTCTTTTAAATCAATTTAACCTGGTGTCTTGGATGGAAAACTGTCTCTATACAACTGTTCTGACACTGGGAATAAAACCTGCCTGTCATTGTCCCAGACATTTACTGAATTACTGGATTACGTTTTGATATAAGAAGGATTTTTTAAAAACTAAATTTGAATTTCTGCGTCTGTGAAAATGTGCTTTTATACTGACAGATTTCAATCTCTGTGTCACTGAAGCCATGTCATGACCTCCTTGTTTTTCACATGATTATTAAGATGACACTGAATGACTATCCGCTCCAGGGCTGCTGCTTTGTTGCCAAACCTGACATCTGCCCCTCTATGTGAAAGACAGAATGGAAAAACAAATTCCCCTACAGATATGAATAACATTACCACTGATGTGAGGTGACTTTGAGCACTGTGTTGAACACTGAGATAGACTCGTAGGGAATGTTCCAGCCTGAAAAATTTCCACTGTGCCATTAGATTTTCTGGGCAATTTGTGGTTGGTATTTAAATCAATTTTAAGTACAGTTACAATGTTACAGAGTTAAGGTGTAATTAAAGGGTAAATACAGTATTTTTCAACCCGGACCGACAGTAATCATATGGCCTTTACCCTGTGCCATAGCTCTTTAACCTTAGAGGCACACAAATCTCTAAATGTCTTTTAACATTACCACATAAAATACTTCTTTCATCGCTTCTAGTTGGTCTTTTACTTTCTTTTATGTTTTTTATTAGGGTGTGTGTATATAGTTATGATAATATACTGTATTAATGTATAAAGGTGTGTCCACGTGGGTGTGTACCTCAGCCACTCTCTCCAGTAGCGGCTCTAGCCAGTGGTCATTACATTCACAGTGAGAGTCCAAGAAGGTGAGGACTGGAGCCGTGGCGGCGTCTGCACCCCGTACCCTTGAACGCATCAGCCCTGAGGGAAAGATCATTCACAAAAATGCATTTTTTCTACCGAACAGAATTATTTTACCCCCTAAAAACATGAATAATGGGATAAATAAGTGCTTTCATTAAACAGCACTGAGGTGGTTTTCTGGGGGGAAATTATATAAAACTTTCTTGTAATGACCTTCTCTGCGGTCATTTCTCAAGACGCGCACTTTTTCAATCTTCCCCAGCAGCGCTCCGTCTTCCGCTGAAACACACACAGAGCAGAAGCCGCACAGATGATACACACATTACACATGCATTTACACAGTGGTCTTAATAGGTTTGTTTTGCATTACTTACGGTTATCACTGTAGTCGTCGACGAGAATGATCTCTTTCACCAAATGGGAGGGACTTTTCTTTAGGACACTAAACAGAAGTAATGATAAGAAGTGTTCAAACAAGAGAATTTCAGCCTACAAATCAAAATAGAAATTTTTTTTTAAGTGGGCAGCACACACACCATTCACCTACCTGACCACAGTCCTCAGCAGAGCCGAGCGAGCTTCATTGTGGAAGGTGATGATGACGCTGGATGCTGGCAGGTCTGACTTCCATTGTTTATGTCTGCAACTACACACAAAAGATGAAGAAATAAAAAGACAGAAAAAATACAAAGCAATAAAGGCAGAAATGCCTACATGTGTACTAATGCACAAACACTCCTACGCACATAAGCAGCATGGCTGAATGTGTGAGCAAAGCTGCAAGCTGGAACCGCTCCCTGAACAGATTCTCAATACATGAACACAATAAATAGGATTCAGTGCACACACACAGCCTTGTGTCACGGTCTTTGTGGGGACCCGTCATTGACATAATGCATTCTCTAACCCCTCGCCTAACCATCACAACTACAGGCCTAACTTTAACCTTACCTATATTTAACGTAAACCCTAAAACCAAAACTTAACCCTCAAAAGTCCTTGTGGGGTCCAGCATGTCTGACCCCATAAGTGCAATCCTAGTTTTTGGACCCTACGAATATAGTAAAACACACAAACACACACACGCAGTAATTCTCTGCTGAAGCTGGGATTGAAAGTGGGTTTTGCAGACTGCCGAGCAAAAATCCCATGAGATGCTCTGTGTGTGTGTGTGTGTGTGTGTGTGTGTGTGTGTGTGTGTCCAACAGAGACAAATCCTAACCCTGACTTATAAGTGAGGAACATGGGTTATGGGACACTACATGAGATAAGGAGCCAAGGAGAGGATGAAGAGGAGAAGATGCGGCAGTACCACTGTGGGACAACCTCTTTCCCACCTAACATTACAACCATCTGTTAAATCCTGTTGCATATATATATATATATATATATATATATATATATATATATATGCATATATATATATATATATATATATATATATATATATATATATATATATATATATAAAATTTAAAAGACTTAAACTGAGTAAGCAAGCACTGAGTGAGCAAGTTAGCCTTTGATGCTTTCACACATACCAGATATATAGTAAAGACTGTTTAAAAAGTACAATACATATTGAATGTGCAGTACACAATCATTGAATTGTCTGTGTGCACTATGTCCCTTTAGTCTCTGTACGTTGGTCAGTGCAGCATTTGGCTTTTAAACCCCGGAAACAGTCAATATTCCTCAATCTTAAATTGACTGACTTCCTGTACATTTCCTGTGCAAAAATAAGTTGTGTGTTTTTGTACTCATTTCTTTTGATCTTTTGTTGAATGAGTCTGGGCCTAAAAAAACCCAGACTGGGCTTTTTTTCCCTGGACAACCTTCACAATCAGTGATGCTGCATGCTGTGCAAATGACACATCGCTGGCAGATCAATAGGAAACGCATCCCTGCTCTTTTAGTAGGCTAATGGCTCTTAAATGCATAAAGAAATTAACATTAATTGTATATATATATATATATATATATAGATATATATATATATATATATATATATATATATATATATATATAAGTAGTCAATATATCTGTAAAGCCAGAGCACTGCCTTTATAAAAATAGCCTTTGAATCATTCAGTGTGCATATAGACAGCTGCTGACTGAATGTGATGATGTGCTGTTGTAGGTGTTTTCCCGTCTTTGTGTCTCAAGTTGACTTAAAACATACAAACCATTGGGCCTCATGCCAGGAACATTTCTAATATATTTTTATATTGACTTATATTTTTATAATATTTCTGTCAGGTTATATACTCATACAAGTGCTCATTGTCACATTCACCAACTTGCTAAACTCGAAAGACACATTTGAGACATTTTATCACATGGCAAAATGTGACCTCACAACATTCATCATTTGCCATTTAAAGGTTTTATTTTCAGCTAATTTTGGTATCATATTTGAACTCCAAATTCAGCTTCTTAAAAGCATTATGATTTCAGATCAAATTTGTGTTTTTTGTGGCCTGTAAAGAGAGGAAAGGCTCATATGACAGGTCTGGGCCACCTGTGGAGAGTACAAGTACGAGATAATAGGACAATTCTCTTGTATGAGGCCCACTGACTATAAAAGACAGTTCAGCATCACTTCAAAAATGGTAACAACATGTACTAGAAACTAGGAACGAGAGCGAAACTGCTCATAATCCTCCTGTTGAAACACTCAAGTGATCTGCCAATAGACACAAAAAAATATAAAAGGTACTGCATTAAAACATAAATGAAAATAATTACTTCAAATACCCTAAATTCTTGAGATAAACACTCCATAATGTTTGTCTCCCTTCAGCCAGAAAACAAAAATCCAGTACAATGAGGATGTGCTCTTAGTTTATCAAAAATGTATTCATCTCTGTTATCTGAGGTTCCAGTCAACAGGTTCAGCGAGTGGAGCATCCTGGTTGGCTCAACAGGCCAGACCACAATCTCTCACTCGAAACCAGTCAATAAGTTCCCACGTGAAGTTTAGTTAGTTGCAGGTCTTAATGTCTAAACATTTGCCCAGAATAGACATTACTTCAATGAGATGGATTAAAATAGGCAGGTTATTTTTAAGTATGACCAGTATCCTGCATGATAATTAGGGAGCCAACAACAAAAATTTGGCAGACATAAGAATCAAGCTTATGAAAACATATTATTCTTCTAATAAAAGGTATGCAACAGATATCGTGCCACAGTTTATTTTGTCTCCACATCAATTTAACAAGCAGAACAATCAGCAGCCATTAGTAGATGTTTGCTGTGAATAGAGCAGTGTGTTAGCTGTGGGTGTCTGCTCTGCTGCCATTTCCTGGTTTTCATCTGATAGACCAGAATAGAGGGAGTTTCCAGGAGATGTTATCCAGTCTAGTGCCAATTAGTCAAATAAACTGGCAGCAAAGGAAGGAATGTACCCTGACCATCACTGCAGTTACACATTTAACATTAAAAGGTTACGAGGAACAGAATCAGCTGTAGACCTAGACGTTCTGTGTAATAGTAAAAATACATACTGGTCGTGTCTCGTGTCGGGCACGGCTCTGTCCATCCGGAGTTTGTCACTCTCCACCTGGTTGAACTTGTTCCTGGCGTACGGATCCTGACCTGGTCGGACCACTGTGGCTCCAACATATAGATCCTGGTCAAAATCCTGCCAGCGTACCTTACCTGAACACAAACAAACACAAACATGTCACACACACACAGCCAATACACAACGTGTCACGCACACAGCCAATACACATCCACAGAACTCAGCTTGTCTTGAGATGGCCGGTGGAAAAATGGAAGGGAAAAGGGTAAGGCTCAAAAATTTTAGATGACTCTAAATTTAAAATGAATCCAGACTCCATGAGCACTACATGGAATTTTGTGAAAGCAAACAGGGTGTTGGGTAAACGAAAACACACTGCTGTACTATTTTGACAGGACCGATTTACCCATCTGTTTAGCCCGGATTGTTACATTTGTGCAAACCATGCTGTGGATGAAAAGCAAACAGGGTGGGAACTAACATTATTTTCCATTTTTTCTTAATGTTTCAACTTTCAGATAAACACTAAACCTCCAGTGAACAAATCGCATGTCTGGGTTTTAATAAGAAACATATTCTCAAAGCGACTCTCTGGTGAAATACATGTTAAATAAACACAGCATGTCCAAAAATAAAAGCTGCCACCAAAGATGAATTTTAAACCTTCACAAAGGCTGAAAATGTGTCTTGGGAATGAATAGGATTATACATCAGTGAGAATATGAAATGTAGGCAGCAGCCTGGCTGATGCAAGAATCCTTCACGACTGACAGTGAGGAAACCTCGACGCTTCAAGCTGCTGCCTGACAAGGCGGCAACATGGCACTGAGGAAAGCTGACATGAGATTTATGCTGCTTATATGCGCAAGCTATGCAGAACAGAATTTAGAAGACAAGGCTAGACTGCTTTGGCAATGCTGGAAAAAAACACAAATATTTATTATGCACAGGGTAAGTAAAAACAACCCTACTGAATTCAGTAATTTACTGCAGCCTAAAATATAAGTTTGGAAAACAAATTAAACATTATCAAACCTAACACACTCGGAGCACGTTGTGTCTGTCTGACCAGATTACCAAGATCACTGCGCACTAAACAGAGAAAGTTGTCATGTTTAATTTTACAGTTTATCATCGACTACTGAGACACAGACACACACGAATATTAATGCAACTAATTAGCCGGGTGCAGCTGCTATGCTAATGACTTGTGTTAAGCATATGGCAGTGTGAGATTACTCTATCTCTCAGTATGGATGAGTGTGTGCATGACAGGCACAGACAGACAGAGAGACACACAGACAGAGAAATACAAAGACATAGAGAAGTGGAGCCTGACGAGGAGGAAAAGAGCCGGCGTGTGTGTGTGTGTGTGTGTGTGTGTGTAACTCTGACAGCATGTGAAAGTGTCTGGCATGCTAATTAGCTAAAGCTCGCACTGATCTGCCTGAGACTGTATAACGGTGCCTCTGAGACACTGCATGTGTCAGAGTGTG
Source organism: Lepomis macrochirus (assembly GCA_024633595.2). Taxonomy (NCBI): domain Eukaryota; kingdom Metazoa; phylum Chordata; class Actinopteri; order Centrarchiformes; family Centrarchidae; genus Lepomis; species Lepomis macrochirus. The sequence continues at coordinate 17,216,295 of JALXJV020000006.1, forward strand.
TGATGTCCTTGCTGATATCTCTGTTTAGTGGCATCAAGTAATTAATGTAGTGAAATTAAACGTTACAACTTCTTGCCAGTCTTAAGCTCAGCCTGAAAATCTTCACCCTACAGTCTCTCTCTTCAGCCCTTCCGTTTTCTTTGTGGGCTGAACTCAAATGAGATTATCTGTCCCCTTTCTCGTTGTGAATACTTATTCAGTTGAGTCCATAGGTGAACAGGTTTCACTCTCCGTTGGCCTCTTGTCACAGAGCGGTTTCCATCCACAGCTGCTTGTTTTTATTTGTGGCGAAATTTTCTGGAAATCCCTTGAAGCTGTTGTGTTTCCAACTGATGGTAATTGGTAGGCAGGACCGTTCCCTCGATCTGTACTGCACCATGAACCCTCTGCCTACCAGCTCAGAGAACGCTCAGTGTGCATGCACACACGCACAGACGTCTTATTTGATTCACTCACTTAAAATGACCCAGATAAAACCTTAAAGAGTAGCATAACACTAGGCTGAAAAGCAGCATCCAGCACCAGTGATGGTTGGTGAGAAGTGTGTTTTATTGCAACCACAGTGATGTCACGGGGTCCTGGGGGACACTCCTGCGTCACTACAGCAAAGTGAGACGTCAAACCACTGGGGGCCAGCAAAAACATTTTCAGGGGGCGCAGTTACTCTTTAAAGTGGATCTATTTCCATTTAACTACACTACAATCTTCCATGCTCTGGTCGCGGTTTCTCAAATGTTTTCTGTTTTGTATAATTGTAAAGTAAATACTTTTGGGTTTAGACTGTTGATTGAACAACACAAGCAATCTGAAGAAGTGATCTTGGGCGTTAAGGAGCCAGTGCACTCCGTCAGAGGTACTTGTCTGATGCGTCTCTCAGCTCTCTGTGACGGACATCTTCGAGTGAAGCTGTTCGTAACAACCCCAAACAACAACAACCACCACTATAAACACTTTTGAGTCCTGATGTGGTCTGACAACATGTCGTATATGAAGGTAGAAGAGCATCAGAGATTTACTGTATCTTTTGCTTTTTTTGTTAAACTGCTGTTAAATAAACTAGTATTTCTAAGGTTTAGAACTTCTGGGGATTGTTTAGGATGTTTGTTATGACGTCAACATCATTCACAATTCAGGTGAAAATAAGTCACTCAGACAAAAACAGTTTCTCAAATTAAAAAAGAAACATGTTTTAAATGTTTAACAATGAAGATTTGTGAATTGTTTTTTTTTTAGATATTTTTATTGTTTTGAGCAGGTCACTGGGAACATGTTTATTCATGTGCCTATTCAAATTAGAAATACACTCTTACTCCTTCACTATCCATCATCCATCTTTTAGTATCCTTTACTCTCATTGTCTCCTCCTCTCCATCTCCTGTTTCCTCTTCCTTCTCATCTTCTTGTGTGTATGTGTGTGTGTTGTGATACGCCGCCATCGTTGTAATCGTGTAAAGTCACCCTGAAGTTGAAATGCCCCCACTTCAACATTCAAATTAGATTCCATTTCCACTGCTGGATCAGATAAGAGAGTGTGTGTTCGAGCTTTTGCAGGTCACGGGCTTGTGAAGGAGGGGCGGCTGCTTTGAGTCAGGCTGCGGATGAGAGCTGAATAAAAAAATCGCTGCTCAGATACTGTGTTGTGACTTTGTCCGCTCTACACTGTTGAAGTCTGAACCATTGTTTCAGACTTAGTCTGGGTGGAGACGCATAGCTGGGTTTTGTGGCAAGATTAAAACGGATCCTTGAATTATTTTGGATAAATTTGCAGCTCCAACATTTGAAGTTTGCATCACATGCGGGCTGTATGGAATTGTCTTCTCTTTTTCTGTGGTTATTTAAACATGGTATAGTTAGGGAGGCCGAGGATGTTCATGTTCTGCTGGTAATAAAACTATGCTACTGTGTTACCACATGTCATAGAGGAAATGATTTTGGTTGTGGGAACATGATGTTAAATATCTGTGCACATGCTTTACAGCTGGGATGTATTTGTCCTGTGTGGCAGTACAAACACAACCACAATGAAATACTGAACTCTTAACAATCAAATATCCTGGCTTTGAATATGACTGAAGATATATCTAATAGCTTAATTTTTTTGTTGCTGGGACCAAGTGGGTAGCTTCCAGTCTGAGACGTAAAACCAAGTCCCTTAAACCTGCATTCTATTGAACGGCCAGCAGGGATGACTCTTCTGGTTGCAAAAAGAAGTCCAGCTCCATTAGAAATAATGATAAAATGACCCTACTTCTCAGCTGAATAATTATCTCACTTTCCTAATGAATTCATTGTCTCACTCGCTAGTTTCGTGTCTTCTTCAATACAACATGATGTTCGTTTAGTAAATTATGGTCATATTTAGTGGAAAACAGACCACAAAGCAGAGTATGCTTCAGGGTGGGATTATCTATGATTGACAAGTCATTGCCATGGCGATCTGTCAATCAGGCTAGAATGACTCGTACCCACAGCATCCTGTAAATTTAACCAGCGTCGTTGAAAAAGCTTATTAGGAGTTGGCTGTTCACTTAATCTGTTGAGTATGTTTAGTTTTAAGACTGTTGTTCACTAGACAAAATTGTCAGCCCTGTTAAGATGACAGTTTACGTGAGTTACAGATGCATCTAGCTAAGCGTACTAGCTAGACAAACAGCCGTTAGCTCCACCGTCTCGTCCAAATATGGGCACTTCCTGGTTGCAAAAACTCGACATGGTGGCGCCCTATCGGCCAAACTCGAGGCTTCAAAACAGCAGCCCACAAACCAACGGGTGACGTCACGATGACTATGTCCACTACTTATATGGGTCACAAAGCAGTTTAGTTCCATCCCAGTGTGGTTTAAGTGCATGATGGGTAGTGCAGTTTCTCACCTGGCGGCAGAGTCTCCAGGCTGTGAGTCTTGTCGTCAGAGCCGTGACCTTTGTTCCTACTGGACGAATCACTCGACGCCCAATCATCCTGAAACAAACAAAACAAAGACACATCACACACACAAACACACAAGCATGGATACACACAATTTAATCTGAAAACAAGTAAAAAGGAGAGCAGCTGAGAGACATCTTATCTAAGACAGAAGAATCGGTTATTTTTCAGTGATATAAATTAGAGCATTTTGGCTGTAAAACGAAAGACTGTCACACTGTAAAACAATATGCGTCAAGCATCATAAGTTTCATGTGACTTGAACTCTTCTTTTTCACAGTTTGAAGAAAACAAACCTGCTATGTCCTTGAAGATAAGTCCTGGTTGTTTCTTTTTGTAATAATATAAAAAATATTTACCACGATGGAGGATTGTTTTGAATGTAAATGTCACAGTAACTGAACGGTTGTTGATTTGATATCTTAGACTTACTGACCTTAACTCAGTTACTCACACTTTCACAAAGAGCTTGCGTTTTTACGTTAAACGAACTTTACCTGTTTTACAGTGCCGTATAAACTTGAGAGGAAAGACAATGTGTGAATTCATAATCATTCTAGGTTTGAATCAGACAGTACAGCTTATAACCTGCTCCTGCATATTATCCCAAAATACCCAACACAGAAAACACCTTTTGAAACACTCCAACTACTTAGTAATGGTGTTTTACAAAAAGTTATTTTAGAATCAGAGTCTGCTTCAGCAAAGAATGAGTTTCATCCTATTCAATAATCAATAAGCCTTTTTAACTGTGCATAAAGGAACAGTCATATTCACGCGCCGACCAAGCCATCCCACCTTGTGTCCATCTATATTACCATTAAAGCCCACTGGATCAATATGCTGGGAGGCACAGTAATTAGCACCATTCATTCCCTGTCCAGAGCTTTGCCCTTGACTTTAGAAAACTATTGTCCAACTGTCTTATTTGTTCTGTAGTTCCATTTCACCTTCAGCCTCCGCCAAAATACTTTATTGATCTGTTTTCTTACTACCTCAGGACAACCAATGACAGTGTGACGTTAGAGACCACCGCAAACAGTATTCAAGCGTTTGTTTCTACACCTGAGAGAAGTGGTAAAGGGTAGAAAAAGGACGTTCACACTATTTTTCCATTAATAAATGCTTTTTAGGATTTTGCATTTCTGGTAGCAATATAACTGCTGATTTCTGAGACTCTCGCCCATCATTTCCTTCTGTGCCAGCCCTTTTCCATTCATTTGCTCTGGACACTGCGTCAATCTCTTCTAAAACGATACCCATTTTTCAGTGACTGAAATAAGATTAAACCATCTAACACCCACAACTACTGTAAAAAGAATCCTACATAAAATCAATTTCTATAAGTGTTCATGACAGCTGAGGCACAATTGGATGGTAATGCTCAGTGTAGGATGAAAACCAGAGCTGGCTGGATACTCGCTGCAGAAATACATATCGACAGAATATGGGAAAAAAAACAGGACAATTTAGGAGAAAATAAAGAGCCAAACTGGCTTTCAACTTTTGCTTTGTTGGGCTGTTTTGTCTTACTAACATTTTACGGCCAACTCTTCAACAGGAATGTATCATGGCTCTGCATTTTCAGCTGGTTACGAACTCTTCTACCTTTACGGCTGATTACGTAGAGATTATAAACCCAAGGAATCTTTCCTTCTTCAATCTCAATGTGTTTTCAGTACAGTAAACATGCAGCAAGAATTCTCATATTTGCATGTGCAGTAACACAACACTTAATGAAACCTAAGCTATGGTGTGTATCATATCAAGTTGATCATACTGTATCTGTCATGTCCTCAGGTTCTTCTGAGCCTTATCAAGCAAATGTTCAGCTGCCTCTTTACAAGCTGGCTGCCTCACGGTCCACAGTTTAGTCCCTGTTCAGAAACGGTCTAGGAACAGTGTTGTGGAAACTCTGCGTCTCATGAGAAAAACACCTCCTAAAAGCACCTGTGCTCATGTGCAACGACAAATGTGCAAAGTAGACCTGGGCAAGTGCACAAAAGCATTGAAGATGGCCAGGGGATCTGTACCAAAATGAGAGACACACACACACAAGCCCACACACACACACCCCTTCCACCCGCACTTTATAGACGAGGCCTACAGCCCTGACGGAAGGACAGAGTCATGACTGGAAAACCGTAAAAAATTCATGGTTTCATCATCCGACTTTTCAATGAGGCCAAAGTCGTGTTAAATATATAATCCAGCCTTTAAAACTCTGTGGAATTAAGTGACATCGTTCATCCTACAGACCTCGCTGCCATTTTTAAGTATGTCACAGCAGCAAAGCACAGGTGTGACTAATAACGCTAACGATGGCTCCGGCCTTAATGTCTAAGCTAGCTAATGATAAAGACCTAATTTCACGTTCTGTCTAAAATGGTTAGAACAACAACCTAACAACCAAAATTTATTTTGGTCGTCCTCATACCTAAATGACACAATATGTAGATTGTCAAATGTCCCAAAAAAACCAACATATGACTATTGGAGAGTACTACTCTGCAACAGAAAGTACCGGATGTTAAACACGTGTTTAACATTGTGAAACGGTCGAAGTTCAACAAAATCACGTGGTTTGGGTTAAAATCTTAAAATAAGTACATTACGTTAGTCATGTGATTTAACTCGCGTGACATAAGTCATCTATGTAATGTTATTTAACAAAATAAGTAGTCAACTTTGACTTTCTTCCACACAGGACTCAAACTTGGTCCCACAACAAAAGTCCGTAACTTACTGCACTCGCTCACCCACATCGCCTTCCCTGGACTTTGTCGCTCTTTACACTCCTATTCTACCGTCATCAAGAACTAGAGGTCCACCCTAACAATAAACGTAAATATGGTTCGTATAAGCTGCTGCATAATTGACCTTTACGTTTGAGGTGAGGACGAGCTGGTTTTAACGAAAGGGTTTTTATAGGTCTAATAGTTTGATAGTGGCTATTCTTAGTCAGTTCAGATGAAGACTATGTGAATGACAGACTTTGGCTGGAAAAGCAACTTCAAAAAACACAAGGAAATTGCTGATAGCTTGTTGAATATCTAATTTACTAGTTAAGTAGTATTGTGAGATCATGAAAACAAAATGACACCCTTCTTCCTCTTCTGCTTTTTCTGGACTGCACAGATTTACAACACCGTGTTAATAAATCTTCATACTCTATGTGGGAATTAAAAATCAGTCCTACAACATCATACACCTGTACAACCTCAACATGCTCACGAGGAGCTAGTGCTGGGAGCAGATCAGCAAGTAGTTCTTCCTGCTGTGCTTGTAAATGCTGAATATTTATTTTACGACTGCAGTTCTAGGTTCCATGTTTACTTGTTTTAAGTTCAGAAATTCATCATGTTACTTTTCTTTAAAGAACATACAGGTGAGGAGAACAAGGTGACAGGAGGGGAAATGAGAGGGAGCAAAATAGATAATCAAGAAAAGGGAAACATAAAAAAAGGTTGACGAGGGAAATGTAATGGTAGAGAAAGTACAGAGCTTCAGCTGCATCTGTGCTGCCTGAAAAGCACCCCCTGTGATTTATTGGAATTGCAGTCCATCACAGATCGCACCAAAACAGAAAGCATTAGGAGATTATGAGAACAATGTAGTGCTTTAAGGACCAGTACACACGATTTATCAAGAAATGATTGCTATAAATATGACTTATCACTGACTGCAACATGATTTAAAAGGGTAGGTAGAGAGCAGATGTTGGGAGAGCTATTTTTATAACTCACATCACATGAATGGCTTTGAAAACCTCTTAGAGAAAATAGACCCAGCCTGTAACTGCCTCTTCTAAACAAAACCTTTGACATCTCAGTGCACCAGGCAGCTACAGACAAGGAAATTAGAAAAAAAAAGAAGTTTTGACTGACTGCCCCCCCGCCCCTTAGGGTGGGGGTTAAAATAGTCATCCGACAGTATCACATACATTCTGAATCACCTTCTTCTACCTCTTAATTGGAGCTCAAAGTGTTTACAGAGTGTCATAATCAAACCAAAGACTCCATGTTTGTCAAGGCTGCATTATGTGCTATTTAATGTTAATTAGTGAGCTTTAAAGGTGCTGGTAGGCAAATTATCACCTCTGGACCGAGCCGGGTAAGTTGGTTCCCAGCTTCCAGTCTCTGTGCTAAGCTGAGCTAGCTGTAGTTTCATATTTACTTTACAGACACAAAAGTGACATTGAGTTTTTCATTTAACTCAAAAGCAAAAAAGCACATTTCCCAAAATGTCAGTCTATTCCTTTGGGAGGGTAACATGATGCTTTGATTATTCTACGCTTTAATTCTATGATGAAATGTATGGGGCTGATTGTTGTTATGTGGTATGTATGATGCTTTGGCAATATTGTTTTACAGTCATGCCAATAAAGCGAATTGAATTGAATTGTAACAGGGTGCAGTTGCTTCATCAGGAGCCCCATCAGTTTGGTTTGTGGGATTTTATAGTAAAACTACCACCACAGAGTTTCCCATTATTGTTCCTTCCCTTATAAAATCCACTTCAGTGCTGAAATGCCAAGTCCATACATTGATTAGTTTAGAAAATTGAGCAAAAAGGCCAAACAGTCACTTCCAGATTTTCAAATATGAGAATTTGCTGCTTTTCTCCATTTTATAAAAATGATAATTCAATATGTTGGGGTTTTGCCATGTTGGTTGGACAAATCAAGCAAGTTAAGATTCTTCTTTTCAGGCTCTAGGGAATTGTTGAGGTCATATTTTCTCCAGTATTTTGACATTTTCACTCTCTTTGGTCCTTCCCTGCCTGCATCTTTGTCCCTGGCATCTCTCCCTTCATCTTTTGGTCTCGCCCTTCATCTTTCCCTCTTCTGCTGGGTCACTTCGGCAGCAGTTTGCTCAGTCTGCAAAGTTCATTCAGAGGACATTTGGTTTGTGTCTGTCACCGTGGTGTAAAGCCAGTTTCTGTCCTGCTTTCTGGCCAGTGAGCGACTAGCTGAAGAGAATCTCATAAATGCTCCACTGAGGGAAGATAACATTTAATTAAATTTTAAAATACTTTACACTGCTTATATTGCCTTTTGTAATTCTTTATAAAAAGGCATGCAAGGGTGGTTTAAAATGGGACATTCAGCTTTCTATTTGTTTGGTTATCTTTTACACTTTTTAATCTGCCCTTTTAGGATTTTTCTGTGGTAGTTGGTTTGTTTTCCTCATTTGAGTCACCTAACAACTCTAGTGGGCGTCCGTATCCCTGCAGAGCATGTTTATCTCTGTGCTTTGTTGTTAGTTTATGTAGGCCATCAACAAGCACCTTACTGCACAAACTGCGATAATGACTTCATATTCATTAAGAAAAGGAGGACAATTATGGAGCTCTCTATGTCACGCTGCAACACAGGGTGACAGGAAACTATAAAGGGCTGGTGAGAAAATGACACTTGACAGATCATGGGTAACAATCTGAGACAGTACATTCTGTATGTCAAGGCACCTGTTGTTAGCAAACTATGAACACACAATAAGGCACTGAGTCAGAACGAATTTCTATATGCAAATTTCAGTTGGATGTTCTGCTTGTTGCACATGTCAAAAACGGCAATTTCTGTCTGCAATTTTATGGCTAATTGTATTGAATACAAATCTGGCTCTTCAAGTCTGTACATCATATGAACTCTGAAAGTGAGTACTGCTCTTTACCTCTCATCCAATCAATGTCTGAAATATATTTAAATTCCCTTCAGTAAAAAAGTAAAAAACATCGGCTCTATTATTTTGAGGAGCAATTACCAGTGCTAATAAACGTTTCTCTGCCAGCTGGAGGAGGAGCACAGGGCACAACAGAGCTTACACACCTGGTTCTCTGGTAATGGGATGGACTTTAAGCCCCCAACAGATCAGACCAAACGTGTGTGTGTGTGTTTTTACATGTCAGCTCATATTTGTGTATGTGAGGGTTTCTGAGCTCACATGCATTAGTGTGTCAGACTGGTTACACGCATGGTTATCTGTCTGCTGTGAATGCGAGTGTGTGTGTGTGTGTGTTTGATCTAGTCTTGGTCGAGCCTTTAATAGTCAGAGTATAATCCAAAGTAATCTCATCACATCCACTGATAGATTAACTCAGATTGTAGCCAAGGCATCACACACACAGAGTATTCTCCTAGGTGGTTTTTGCACGTACACATCGATGAAGTCAACACAAAAGTAAAAAGCACTCAAACACACATTCACTAACGGCATGGACCCCATACACACGCACACATACACACACACACACACACACACACACACACACACACACACACACACACACACACACACACACACACACACACACACACACACACACACACACATACGATACACACACACACACTGTAGTACACTTTGTGAAGAGGACATCTAGTGCTTTTGTGATAAAAACACAAGTTAACATGGGACTTTTCGCTGCAATAAACTCAAACACAAAACTTGAACCATGTTTCTGATACAACAAGCAGTGCCTATAATCTGATTTGCTCTGTAGGCCTAATTCATCACAAACCCGTCCATGAAACAATAGTACAGCACATCAGGCATCAAGAGCAGCAGGGAGAGGAGGAAAAGAAACTCAGTGATGTTAAGATGCGGTGATGAAGGTTGTTGACTGTAAACCTTACTTAAATTAAGTGTGTTACTCTGTTGTTGTCACATTGTGTGTCTCTCTGCTCTGTTTAATTTTTTTCTCAGCTGGTTTGTTATTTTAGTCTGTTCTGTATCTGTTATTTAGTCTGCGTTTTGGGTTTCAGTCCTGTCTGTTGTCTTGTGTGCAGTCTCTCCCATGTTAGTTTATTTACTGTTGTCTGTCTTCATTCTTGGTTTATTCTGTCTTCTAGTGTTGGTTTGTGATTTCTCCTTTAGTTTATTTTTATCTCCCTTCTTTGTCTGTTTGTGCTGGTCATGAACACCGGTGTTCACTCAGTGTGTTTTGAGATTTTGGTCTGGTCCTGTCTGTTTGTGTCTTGTTGTTGGGTTTGTCTGTGTTGTTCAGTTATCTAGTCTATACTTCATCCTTTCTGTGTTATTAGTTCAGTCCCTGTTTGCGTTGTTGCTGACGCCTTGTGTTTAGACTCCCCCGTTCGCTGTTCTGTTTAGTTTAGACTTGTTTTATAGTTTGCTTGCTGTCTCAGTGTGCTTCCTCAATATATTTTTATTGTTTATCTGGTCAAGATCTATTTGCTTGTGTTTAGTAGTGTTTTGGTATTTTCCTTATTTCTGATCTGTTCCAGTTTAGTTTCATGGTCTGTCTGTTCAGTGTCCCTGTTTTACAGCTGATCAGTGTTTGTCTGTTTACATGGTTAATTCTCTTATTGTCTGGTGTTTGAATCCTACCTTGCTCCTGTCATTCTGTCTCCCTGCCTGCATGTCTGTCTCATTAGTTTCGTCTCTGTCACCTGTTTTGCTCCCGCCCTGCTCGTTAGTATGTTTGCTTATTTCTTGAGTCTGAGTCCTGTCATTGTCGTGTGATGTGTGTTCTGCATGCTGCTATGCTATCTGTTTTGTTGTTTTGGATTCTGCCAGTATCCACTACCCGTAAGTTTTGTTTATGCCTTGTGTTGGATTAAAATCACTGAACTTGCTGTCAGCTCTCTGGTGTCTTGGGCTCTCTCCTGCTTGTACTGACTACCGAAATGATCTTAAAAAAAGCCTTCTGTTTTTTAACTATGAAAAGGTCCCTGCTAAACAAAATTAAAAATCAGTTATTAAATTAAACTAATTCATTTCTACCACAGCCATGCTAGCTACTCTGTGAGGCTGTACTTAGGCACAGCAGTGCGAACGTCAGCATGCAAACACGCCCACAATGACAGTGCTATCATGCTGATGCTTAGCAGGTATACTGGCTTACCATGCCTCAGATTAGCGCAGTAGTATGATAATTAATTTCATGTACAGCTGTGGCTGGTGAGACTGTCATCAGCTTTGCATGTTTAAGCGTTAGTGCTAGACAAACTAAAATATTGACCTGATGATGGCACTACATGAAAAGTCAGTTAGTACAATTAACCTTGACATGAATGTCTATATCAAATTTCATCAGAATACATCTGAAAGTTGATGAGACATTTCAGTCTTGAACAAAGTGGTGAACCAACCAACTAACGACACCCCTACAGCCATGCAGCTTGCGTAGCTAAAAATACATCAGAAAAGCAATAAATGGATACATTACGTGCCTCACCTCAAATTTTAATGCACACTTTAGTCCAGAAACGTAGAGCTATATCTAATGTGTCCCATGTGTTAATATCACCAAAACCAAGAAAGCAGTGTTGCTGGTTTTCTAACATGTAGCATATGACAACTGGTGCAGGCTTTCACCCACAGGGCGGCATACAGCAGTGAACCCTGTCACTGATTAGAGAAAATGTCCATCAAGTGAACGGCTCAGGTTCAAGCCCCTGTGACAGCCAGCATCTGTCCTGTTTAAGTGTCCTTAAGCAAGACACACCAGTGCCCGGCATGGTGCTTAGTAGTTGAGCCTGACCTTTAACCTTCCTGAGGAGGGAAAAGCAATGTCACAGAAATATCATTCAGCACTGGTTGTCCCAGAGGGAATCAAACCGCAGGCTTCCTGGACACACAGTGTTTTTAAAAACAAAATGTCCTAATCATGCTTTTAAGATTTACCACAGCTCTAAATGAGAGGAAGTTCAGTATATCTAGCTTTTCTGGTCAGATTAACATCAAACATGACAAAAGAATGACTTCACCCAGAACCTGGGGTGAAGCTGCTTTTTACTCAGACTTGACCTGAAAATGAACTCGCACTGTTGCTAAACTTCAAGAAACCAGGAAGAAAGCTGGCTTGTAAACCAATAAATAATCACAAAAGAAGATAAAGGAGGAAGAACAAATTACACTTAATGTTTCACCATGAAGTCATGTGGACACAGTTCATTCTTATTAATGTTGAGAATATTTTCTCTGCAGGAAGAATTTATCATACAAAACCTCTAAATGTGTTTATTACACATTTGTGTTACTGGTAAGACTGATAGCGCTATTTAAATGATCTACAGAGCATGGTCTGTAGATCAAGAGCAAGTGCATAGCGCAAGTGCATTATGGGTGTGTTCAACTTCTGCCAGTTAATCAGCACATGATCGGGGAGCAAAGCAATGCGCCAAGGGGTTGTATTTAGCCTCTTAATTAATCATAAGTGTATTTTGGCCGTAACATCAATTAAACTAGTCAGTGAGTGTCATCTCACATTACCTCTGAAAGCCAGGTGCGCCTGGCACACTGCTATTGTAATGCTGATGAATGGCGGATTATAAAAACCATCAATTGACAAAAAAAAAGTGTGGCTCAGAGCTGAGGGAGAGAGCACGCTCATGTGGGCGGGCACGAGAGAGGGAGCATGCAAATATGTCTGAAGCGTTGACAAGAGGAACTTTCTTTGATCACCAAAGTCTAAATTAACTTTACAGTTCTGTGGTTTATCAGTGAAGTGTATGAACTACACTGCAAACTTGTCTGTCTGTTAACAGTAACAGACAAGTCCACATTAAATACACTCGTCTCCTCTATGAAACGTCTGTATCCTCACTGCACTGCATTATTATAAACTATGATGAACTCGTGGGTCACATCGCTCTCTTCCACGTGATTTATTTATTGTGTGTTGTACTCATACGAGCGTTTAATTGAACAGTTTTCTTTAATGATCAGAGAGGATGCAGTCAGTCATTTTAAATGACTTTGCGCACCAAGTACTTACACAACGTGGGTGTGAAAATGACAACTGAAACTAGCAATGACACTTGCACTTCTTTACACCGGGTGTTAGATAGAGCCCAGAGTCTACAGCCTTGCTAGCAGCCCTGGGAGGCTGTACTTAGGCACTGCAGTAGTTTGAGCTTAATGGAAACATCAGCATGCCAACATGCTCACAATGACAATAGTAATATGCTGATGTGTAGCAGGTATAATGAGTACCATAGTCACCATCTTACTTTAGCCTGTTAGCTAGCATTTGGTAATTACTATATTAAACACTAAGTACAGCTACAGTTTAGGGGCCGGCATGAAAGAGTAATAGGAGACATTTAAGAAAATGAAACAGAATTATTTAAAAATTAAAGACCAAAGTGAACCCCACTTTTTTCTATCAGCTTCTCCTAATTTGCCTAATCTTCACAGTTCATGAAAAGCAGTAAAAAAGCAAACTCGCTCCAGGGATTTCAGCAGCTCCTGAACTTTGAAGTTCTTATGGTTTATAGAGCAGGCCTGTGTAAATGTAGAGAATGAGTAAGTGTCACAAGGCCAATCACTAGAAACAAAGAACACTGTATTCGCTGGAAGACAACATGCTGGAAAACAAAAATTAGATTGCAACCAACCATCCCGCCTCCAGTACACCGCCTCCACCCACCAATATATTAGCAGGCAAACAAAATTAGGGACATGTATTTTGTATAAAAATATGACATCTTCATCTGTGAGACTGAACGAGTTCACGCTGTGACCGTGTTAATATGCCCGATTTGGGCTCCCTGCGGTGATGCTGTCCTCTTCAGCTTGCGCTGCAAGTTGTTTATCGGGGAGAAGAAAGAATCTAGAACAAGTCACATTTTTCCCTCCTCTTTAATCACACCACTGTGTCCTCAGGCCACACACACACACACTACAGTATCTTCTGGCAGTAGTTCAACATGAAAGGATGAAAGGAGTGAAAACAGCTAAGAGCAACTCTTAAAAAAAGCTATAACTGGGATGTCATTACACACAGGAGGGGAACGAGGTTAGAGGAGGAGGGAGGATGCAGTCGGAGGGTTTGGGCATTTGCGGCCGTTTTGTTTTGCCTTCCAGCACAGCTTTCCAGCAATATGGTGTTAAAGCTGAACCTGCTGAAATAACTGTTTTTTGCCTCTGCAGCAGCAAACTTTGGAATAAAACTGTCAAATTACATATGACTCAACTTTTTCACCTCCGAACACCCCTTCCTCCAACTTAATTTCATTTTAATGCATCTCATTCTTTGAGGGGGGAAATAACCTGGTTGTATAAGTGTGCACACCCTTAGACTAATACTTGGTTTCTCCCTCTGCTTCTTCTCTCTTACCTTTCCCCTCCACTGACCAGCCCTCATCTCATACTTTTTACTCTCCTCTTCCTCCCTTTTCTTCCTCAGTCATAAAGTTAACAATTTCTATGTTAGGCTTTTAGTTGTTTTCTCAATGCTGCATTACACAAGCTCCTCTCTACTCCCCACCTACAGCAGCCACAAAGAGCTGGAGAGCATCACTGAGTTAAAATTATCACAGCACAACATGCTGAAGTGAATGCAGTGCAGAAATCTTGCTTAAATCTCACATCAAAAACTTAAAGGTGCTGTAGAACGCTCATTTTCAGGTTCATACTTGTATTTAGGCTTTCTACCAGACATGTTTACATGCTTCAAATGTTCAAAAACACATTGTATTTCTCATACTGTCCACTGCTTCAGCATCTCTTATTATCAGTTCAGTTCAACTTTCAGACTCAGGGTCCATTAGAAAAACATACAACATAATAGACACATAACACCTCCTAAAATAGAAAAGCACAGAAAAATGGGCAATTGTTTATAAGAGGGTTATACCAGTGCTTCCACAGAGGTGACTGGTATCGTACAACATTATGACTAGGATTTGTCAGCAGCTTAATAATGCCGTTCTGAGAGCCATCCAGTCGACAGATACATTTGTACATCAGATTTCTCAGTAGAGCCTGGAAAGTGTTGGCTCTTGCCTTACAAAACAAGCCACTTGTGTAGGTTTTTTAAGCAATATCCGCATACAGGGCGGCGCGGTGGTACAGTGGTTAGCACTGTCACCTCACAGCAAGAAGGTTGTGGGTTCAAACCCCGGTTGCCCCGGCCTTTCTGTGTGGAGTTTGCATGTTCTCCCCGTGTCCGTGTGGGTTTTCTCCGGGTGCTCCGGCTTCCTCCCACCATCAAAAGACATGCAGGCAAAAGTTCTGAATGTGAGTGTGACTGGTTGTTTGTCTATGTGTGGCCCTGGGATCGACTGGTTACCTGTCCAGGGTTACCCCGCCTTTCGCCCAGTGTAAGCTGGGATTGACTGCAGCCCCGCCACCGCAGGATAAGCAGTTGATGATGGATGGATCCGCATACAGTCATCATAGGCAACCTGAAGCTTATGTATGGTTGTCCATAATGGGGTAGTATAGAGAGGAGTACAATATGCTTTAAAGAGCCTTATCTTAACATGGTCTGAACACATACAGTTTTCTTGCCAACATGTTTGCCTGAGCATAAAGCATACGACACTGCCTATAGATATCATCATCAACGACGACTGAACTGTGAGGAAATGCCCCAAGTATTTTATTTTATTGGAAATAAATAATAATGCACTTGCCCTGACATATAAAAAACTGGAAAGTTGAGGTATTTATCCCCTTTTGTTCTGCATATCATGACAACACTCTTCTTAGCATTGTACTGCACATCATCTGAACACTCTGTTGTGGCTCCTGGCTCTTTTAGCCCCCCTCCCTGAAAGCCCACTTGCTTCTGATTGGCCAACTTCCCGAATCCAGAAGAGGGGCAGGGCTTAGCGGCAGGTTCAGAGCCAGCTGATAGCAGGAGCTACTGTTAGCAACAGATAGCGGCTAGCAATCTATAGCGTTAGCAATAAGTAAAGCTATCTGTCCATTAGTAAACTTCATAAGTCACAGAACTGAGGCAGAACAGCCAGAAGACATCAAAGGGAAAACCAGCGAATATTTACCTTCCCTTCATAACTGTGTAAGCACTTTCTGTGAGACACACTGCACACAGCTCTAGCTCTCTGAGCTGGAATGACCGCTACCTTTGTAACATGGGTTGGTCTATGTAACTTTGGGGGTGTAAACATCCTAGATGTTACATAATACAATGGATAGAAAAAGTCTACACACCTGATGGCAGGTGTTTAATGACTTATAGTTAACCTGAGTTTGAATGTGATTGGTTAATTCTGAACACAGCCACATCCCCAGTTATAAGAGGATGTGCACACTTATGCAACCAGTTTATTGTAAGGTTTTTATTTTTCATTTTTCCCCCCTCAAAGACTTCAGTTTGTTTTTGTATTGAATTGTTCACATTATAGGTCACATTAAAGGTGGAAAAAGTTCTGACATGATTATTATCTTTGTCTCATTATTTTATATTACAAGAACCTGGCATTTTAACAGGGGTGTGTAGACTTTTTCTATCCACTGTATCTAGCACTTGTTGACATTTGCCTGTTTTTGGGGGGTATTTTGTGTGCGCAAGATTTAAAAACGAAGGAGGAAACAATGGAGCTCACGTTGTCTGCTACATGCACTGAACTCTTTTTATTCAACTATTCCAAGGGAAATACATTTTTTCATTCTACAGCACCTTTAAAACCTTACTTAATCAAAGGCCCCATAAAGGACTTCAAATGAGACACCATGGTGCTTTGGGGTTAAAGCTTCATTTCAGGAACTCTGCTCGTGATTTCACTTTGAGCTCTGAATTTTTTAATTGATCTAACTGCACTTGCTAAATACTGCTGAAGGGAAATATTACAGTGGAACATTTTGCACACGGCTGATTACACTCAACATAGCTGGTTGGCAGACATGCGAGAACATCCCTGTAGGAGAGCAAGAAAGGGAGACAGAGACAGGAAATTTGAAATCGACAACAGAGACAAGAAAGCAGGGAAAAGGATGCATTATTTGGCCAATATGAGGTTTATCTACGTCCAAACTATACAATTAGAAGGACCATGTGATCTTTCAGCTGACGTTAACATTAGTTTGTGTTTGTAAATGTACTTTCACAGGCCACCTGGTCTCTTCAAGTCACCTCAATATATATGAAAATGTAAGACCAGGAAAGAATCCAGATCTAGCTAAACACCTGAACTCTGAATAACTTTCTGTCAAGGATGGAAGATTTGATCACTTATATTTTTTGTTACTTGCAACAGATTCCTCCAAAGGAATCTAATTATTACAGTAACATTGACTGGTTTTCTCAGATGCCATTGTTTTAGGTGATGTATGTGTGGTTTCTTCAAATCTTCAGGAATAAGAATTTTCACAAACAGCCTCTTAAATAAATAAACTGTCTCTCCAATCTGCCCTTATGTGTGGGATGAACACATTTACACATAATGTAAGCTACTCCATAAAAAAAAATGCATGGCACAAACACCAATCATCCAGCAGTAATTTGCTTACTCTTGTAACTTTAGCAGGCAGCCTGTTTACTTCAATACAATGAAATTTATACAAAAATTCAAAATGCATGTTAACAGCATGAAGGTGGATGCACAGAGTGAGGACAGAAAGAGAATAAATCTACCCAGGCTTTCACCCAGTCCTGTAACGCACACAGAGTGAAGCTTGAAGCTGTTCAGTCAACCACCCCTGGATTAAACACAGCGCTGCTCTTTGTCGGTCTGTCTCTCTGACGTTTAATAAGGCACGACAGAGGGGGAATGTTACCCAAAACAACATAGAAGTGTCAGAAGTGTTTCAGACTCTCTCTCACACACGCACACCCCTGTTGATGCATGTAGAAAAAGTCTGCTCGGCTTCAAAGGAGCTCATTAGACGGTGTATAACTTTTAAAATAATGTCAGACTATAATAAAACATCTATGGAAGAGAGAGCAAGAAGGAGAGAAAAAAGGGAGGGAGGACAGAACAACAAAAAGAGGGGAGGGGGGAGCTGTTTATAAAATCCACAAGACCCTGAAGCCCTTTCGACTTCACTCGGTTGAGAATTCAGACTGCATTGAGCAAACTGTGACAAGTCTCACCAGGGTGTGTGTGTGTGTGTGTGTGTGTGTGGTGTGTGCCAGTGAGTGAAAGAGAGAGAGACTTTGGGGGTGTGAGACAGCTCAATGGAGCAATTGTGTGTGCTGGCCCCCTTCCCAAAACCCCATCTGCATCCTACACACACACACACAAACACACACTTAGACAGAAAAACACATGCAGAGAAAGATGCATGCGCACACACAAACACGCTCCAATATAAAGTCACACAGCCACACACACAAAGCAAAAATCGAACTAATTATCTTCAGTTCCTGGCTTTTTGTTTAACACCTGCTGAGGTGTGTGACGTCTGAATCAGCCCCAAATGAAGATGTCCAATAGGCTCATTCAGTCTTCCAACCTGTCGTCCAAAAGCAAACTGGTGAACAGGTCTCACAGCTGAAGCATTCAGGAAGGATTGAAAGACTCTGCATATCTATGTATGTCTTCTACCTGTTGCTAATACACACTATTTCGAAAGACACTAACTTCTGTATCTTCTTCTTACTGATATGAAAGACAAGTGCAGTCTTGGTGAAACATATTTCCCAGGGGAAAGTCTGCTGCAGTGATTCTCCACAGCAGCAGCTCAGCAACACTGGAGGGAAGTGGGTGGATTACTGGCTACTGTTCCACACAAGGAAACTATATTTTGCCAAAGCTAAAACGATCAGTTGCAACTATTTTGATCGTAGAGTCAGGTTTCCAGGGAAAAATCCAAACATTTCCTCGTTGCAGCTTCCTGTAAAGATCTGATTGCTGATTTTCGTTGTCTTATGTGATTGTAAATCTAATATGTTTAGATTTTGTTAGAGACATTTAAAAATTTCATAACTTTGAGACATTTTATAGACTATAAAAATCAAGACAAGAATGGGCATATTTTAGTCAGGCATAAAGGTTTTAACCATTTATTACAGCAATATGCATTTTACTTTGGCGGTGTGGCTGAACAGGCTTGACACAGACCGTCCCTGAGCTCAAACACCCCCGGAAAAACCAGAGATACAACATTTAAAGATCATCAAAATATTAAAACAATCATATTCATGTATGACTAAATGCTCATACAGGTGGAGGCTAGGGAGGATAGGGAGTTATCTGAAAGCACGTAGTATGTCTGTGAGTGAGTGAGTGAGTGAGTGAGTGAGTGAGTGAGTGACTACAATTATTTTGATTATGAATGGATCTGCCCATTAGGATTGTCACGATACTGGAATTTCTAACTTGATATCGATATTCAATACCTTTTTCAATGAGGGAAATTGACACAAACTTGAAAATTATCTAATCAACTAATCATAGAACCATCCATCACTACAGCTACCCAAAAGGAGTAAAGTTTGGGATTTACAGCGTGTGTCTCCTGCCACCTGAATTTTGTTTCCCTTTATATAAATACAAACATTTCCACCATAAATTGGTGCAGAAACCTAGGTGTGTAATGCTCAAAAATTACATTGTACAGTTGGTTTTATTGCATTTAAATCATCTTACCTATTTTGTTATTTGGCTCAAGACTGAGTAATATTGGAAAAAGCTATGGTTATAAATACACGATTTGCTGAGAACCAAATGTCATTTTTACGAGCGTTACATTGAGTTGCACTTCCTTTACTGATACAAAGATTTCAAACATTTATTTCTTATTATATATTGTACATAATGTTCTCACACACACACACACACACACACACAACACACACAGCAGTGCAAGGCAGGACCATAGACTGTATATAAAAAGGGCAGGCCTTGCCGCAGGTGCATCCAATAGCCAATCAGAGCACAGTAGGACGAGACTTGTAGGAAAAAAGGCAGGAAAAAAACATAATGTGTCGAAAAGGCAGAAAAAAAAACGTGAATCAACCGGAGCAAAGGAGATGAGCAACAAGAAGACGGCACTGTGAGCGAGAGAAGGCGGGACTCTGTGGCCACTGCAGGGCTGTGTATGTGTCAACTATACAGTCTATGGTGCCAACTAGCTGTCGGGGAGAAGAGAAAAGAAGCACATTTTCAGTATCAATACTGTGGAAACTGAGTATTAAAACCGTTTAAAATATTCAGAATTGATATGTATGTAACACAACTGCGCATTATTTTTACAATTAACTGATTAATCAATTAGTCTATAAAATGTCAACAATTGTGAAAAATGCTGGGAATCCCAATTTCCCAGAGCCCAAACTGACATTTTCAAATTGCTTCTTTTGTCCAAACAACAGTCCCAAAACACAAAGATTCTTCATCTATTCTCATTAAAAAAAACATCATCACTTACGTTTAAGAAGCTGGAAAGTCATGTTTGACATTTTTGTATTCATTAATTGCTGCAGGTCCAACACAATGACTTCCGTGCCTGCCTGAATTACCATGAGTCGATCGATGGAGGCAACCGTCCTGTTGTTTTTGCCATTTAATTAAATAATTAACAGGTAAATTAGGCAAAACTGCCAGAAGCTTGGTCCACAGGACGACCAACCATCCGTTCATCTGTCCAGCCTGTCAGTGATGGTTCAACACACACAATAAACAGAGCTCAGGTTTGTGGTGTTGTGTCCATTGCATCTATTGTTGTAGCACTGTAGTAATGTTTCTCCACACACACACACACACACACACACGTCTTTTCATGTTGGGTGAGAGACAGGACCCTGTGTTTTTCTGTTCAGGACTGCAGAAGGACACGAAAGAGCATCAAAAGCAGGAGATAAAAAGTGAGAGAGAGAGAGCAGAGCAGATCTACAGTTGATGACAGAAGTAGGGAGACGAGGTCTGTGAGGGCGAGAGACTAGAGGGCAGAGAAGGAACACATGAAAGGCAGAGCGATGTGACCCGACACCGGGCTCAGTCGTCACTGTTATCATGTAAAACTATGTGGTTTCCATCCCTCCACCTCAATCTAAAGATGATCCTTTTAAGTGCTGACTGAGTGGCACTCAAGGGAGTCATAACACACCCATGTGGAGGCATTATAGGGTCAAAAACCAGTCAAAAAACAAAAAGCTAAATTTCAATCCCTGAAATCTTTTTTAAAATGTCAGATTTTCACATGGCTGTGATGATTATTCATCACTGTGAAAGCTGCTTATTGCCCGCTGTTAGTCGGCGGGAGTTTAAGAATTAATTTGAACAACTGACTCCTGATAATGGGCAAGTTCAGATTCAATTTTCAGGAAAGAGGGAAGGCGCTGCTGGAGACGCCGAACAAGGGAATGCAAAACAAGACAAGGCGAGAGGGAGAAGGACAGAGGAGCAGGAGGGAAAGGTTGGGAGCGTGAGGATGAAAGATGGAGCAGGGAGGGAGATGGAGTGAAGTGCTGAATCATTCGAGTGTGTCAGCAAGGGGGGAAAGTAGGCCAGGGTGCATGGGGATGCAGAAGGTGGGGATGGCACAAACTCTTTCATCCACCATTTGCTTCCTCCCTTTTCTTTCCCTACACTCCCCCTCTTCCTCCCTGCCTCCTTTGATGCCCTCCTCCTCCCTGCTAACAGTAAATGATTGTCCCAACATCGACCACAGTGGTAGTCTGTGATTATTACCACCAAAATGCTTCCTTCTTGCTTAAAGACAACTTTCATGTAGTGAAGTGCTCTTTATTTAACAAAAAATATTGCAATTGTGAAAAATGCAGCTCCTGGTGTTCTTTTAAAGATAACTCAGAATAAAAAGAGGGACTTTGCTTTAAAAAAAGAAAAAGATCAAAACTGCAAACAGCTTTGGCAAGATTTGGGTGAATTTACAATAAAAAAACAATGCTGACGTCATCAATGTTACAGTACTGATAGCTGCTCAAATCGCAACCCAGAACATGTTACCTCATACCACAGGAGTGTGTGTGGTTGGAACAGGAAAGAGATTTAAGTCTATAAATATTTTCTTTCCCATACAAGGAGAAAAGATTCCTGTAAGCCAGCAGTGGAAGGTGTGTTTTCGTGAATGGGTATAATGTAGGATGTGAGCAGTTGTAATAGTGTAATGTGTGTATGCGTTTGTGTATTTGTGTGCGTGTTTAGACTGAACCAAAGCCAACATTTCTACAGCCTCAGTCAGTTTCCTCTATACTATGTTGCCACGTGTGTGCTGCATAGTTTCTTTGTGTAGATCCAAGACCAAACGCAGAAACATAACCTTTGCTCTAGATTGAAAAGAAAACTCTCCACACCTTGTTATAAACACACACAAGTTATTAAATGAAGCACAGTGTGCATGTGAAAATGTCAACACAGAGTAGAGTAGCCTACTTGCTCTGGCCCTTGCTCTGTATGAAGAGAAAGCTGAAGCAGGTAGAGAGAGAGGACGTACCACGTTTGGTCCAATAGCTGAGGTTGGATGAAGACCTGTTCCAGAATAGTAACCATTGCTACGGTGTGGTATTTGTCTCGCCCCTCCTCTTCTGTGATTGGACAGTTGAGTAAAATTTGACAGTGACGAGCCCAGCGTTTCTCCCAAAGTTAACATTTTTCAATTCTCGGCGACCGGAAAACAACGCTCAGCACGGAAAAGACGGTCAGCGCCTTGTCACACTGCTGCTGTTTTTACTAGCTCGTAAAAAAGCAGCACTCCCATTGCAATGAATTGAAAAAAAGACGCTGGTTTCAGAAAAAAACGCTTTGGTGGCCTAATTCTTCTTTTAAAATATTTATTTTGTTGAGTTTCACTCAATTTTACTCATGCATATTTGCTGAAAACTGATTTTATTGTAATTGTTTTTAATGTTCTACCTCAGATTTTTGAAGGGATCCACTGTTTGGCATCAAGTGTTTGTTCTGACCATAAAGAAAGTTTAAAACCACAAATATACGTCTGGTTTCTTCAACTTCCACTTAGGACCAAAAATCTGCTTTTAAACTTGAAAGAAATAATGAGTTGACATTTATCATGATAATTATTGATAGCCAGTGATATTCATTTTTTATAGTGATAACATTTTCACCCAGCCCTAACTTTGACTAGCAAGAGACAGGTTGAAAAAAAGAGTGGTCAAATCAAAGCAGCAGAGCCCAAGATTCCCTGACTTATAGCTCCTTATATATGACAAGCTAAAAAAAACACTGCATACTACAATTCCCACGATGCAACTTAAACCAGTTCTTCATTAGACCCTTTCATCCTGAACGACATGTTATTCTAACACCCCCCGCCCCCTCCAAGTCTAAACTGAGATTACTCTGATGACATCACTATGACATCATCAGGGTTACTTTCAAAGAAGACAGGAAAGCAGTCAGTAGTTCTAGCCATGATAAGTAAACAGATTTTTTTCCGTGTAAAAAAAATTGCTGTCTGTCTGCAGTGTAAATAAGGAGGTACTCCCACTGCATATTAATAAATCCCCTCTGATATGTGTGTGTATGTGGTCGTGTTTCTGTGTGTGTGTACAATACACACACACAGAATTACAGAAGGAGAGCAGATGTAAGACTTTTAACAAAGGCTAATTACACACTCCAACTCTTGTTCTGTAACTTTTCTGGCGCACACAAGAGATTTTTTTTTCCTGTAGTGGGATACAGGCCCAAATTGCTGCTCTCATCATGCGGCTCTCCCCTGTGAAAGGCACACGTCTCATTTTGAGTTATGACCTATGGATTAAAAAAAAAAAAAAACAGACAGTGACATATTGCATACCTTAATGAAGCCATTTTTTCAAACTGGTCTGACAGATTAATAGTGCGTACAGTTTTAGGGTGTGTTGTTCACAGTTGGATAAATAAATATTTGGCTGTGGCCAGTTACAAAAGGCTGCGTACAAGGCCTTATCATTACATTACATCTGTGTTTTAATACGTGCGTGTTGCGTATTTCTTTTGAGACTGTTTTCCAGCAGCAGAGCAATATCTACGTTTAGGTTTTGGTGTTTTACGAACTGTAAGAACAGTATCTACAGACAGAGGGTGAGTTCAGTAGTCTCCCACAACGGAAACAGCAGTACTGTCATCAGTACAAACAGAATACAAATTCTCTGGTGCCACAATCTATCTCAATCCTGCGTTATAGTTTTGAAAGTGTAATTTCATTTAGTTTTGTTCATACATTTTAATCAGTCGGCTGACGTGAGCCATGCACACAGCCATCTCTGCTTGCTCTTATGGCTGCAGATCCTTGTGCTGGTGTAGCTATACATATTGGCGGGTCAATCAGTCAAAAGGCATGATGGGACGGTGAACTCTGACCTGTGAAAACGTCACACTCCCTGCGGCTGCCATGTTGGCACTAGATGGACCAAAGTGACAGTAGAGAGGAGCTGGAGGCTGAGAGGTGACTGTGCCAGGAGCAAACAAAGCTGACAGACAGCAGACTGTACTGTTATAATGAAACAAGAAGTACACCATCCTAAGCACAAGTGCTCCACCTCCTTCCCAAAGTTTGGCATCAGCGAGCCGTACCTACGTTTGTAGACATCTGACTTGGCCTCATCTCCAACATGATGTTAGACTCCAGAGCATTGTAACATATAGAAGGCGTGAAACAACCTATTTCAAACCGACCCAAGCTAAGGTGTTAGATGGTTTGAGCTATTCTTAGCGCGCCTGATGGGGTCTGACACAATCACATCTGCCCCACCCCCACCGAGCTGAAAGCACAGACAAATCAAACCTACCTTTTAAGGCAGAAACGCACATAGAAAAAGCCATCAGGCCTGCTGGCCTGAGAGCTCGGAGTATTCTGCTGCTCCCATTTTGTAGGTAGTTTCTAAAGCTGTGGGTTAGGGCCTAAAGTGGGTCAGAGGCCTGCTTCTGGTGGGTCTCTACATGACGACAAGTTTGGTTTTTGTAATTGGCTCCCAGGGTGACCGAATGAATTTTGTGGCCTACTTCAAAAGAACAAACAACTAAATAAAAAAAAACAGAAAGCAAGAATGCAGGAGAACAGAGAAAAGTTTATTTGTGTGAAACAAACACAAAGAAAGCAAATAACCGGGGGAGAAAGTAAACATAGAAGGAAAAGTGATGGTGGGAGAGACAGAAGGACGTGAGTGCATTACCATATGGCCTGTTGGACAGAAACCGGAGAGATTCTCACATCATCGTGCACTGAAATATAGCCTGAGTCAAGGGAACAAGCATCGCTAAACTCACACACACAGAGACCAATCTCAGGGATCATATTTGGACAACAGACCATTTAAATATGATCCATTCCCATAGTTACTGTCAGTACGTCTGTCAAGATTACCATTCTCACACGCACATACACAGTTTACAAACGATAACTGTGGCAGATTTAAAACTTGAAATTATAAACTTTTTAAAACAATGGATCATTGATTTTAGACAGTCAGACAAAAGCAAGGTTCTCATTTGTCTTCTGCAACGATAGTTTTGACATCTGATCTAAAAAATTGTCGTTAGCAGATTTTATCAGCTGTTGCTAGCTAGCCAATTGAGCTAATGTTAGCTTACTCATTTTATAACAAGAACCCTGTAAATGGTTCTCAAATACATACACGATGGATACCTACATGCTCAAAGACAGTATCCTCACCGGTGAATGATCAATTTAGAAAATATATGTGTAATCAAAGAGCACTGAATGCAGTGTAAAGCTATAAGCTGTATTCTTTAATTTAGCTGTTTAGCTTACATACTTTGACAAGAAAAGGTTACATTTATGTTTTATTAATAATATTTTCAAACAGTTCCTTTCAAAAGAGAAGGCTTTTTAGAAAAACAGGACAGAGCTGCTAACGTCTAAATGCTGATATACTATCCAGGACCAGCTCCCACACAGTGAGGCAATACTATTCAGTGGATGTGGTATCATGAACAGGGCTTTTATTAACATACACTGTAACATACACTGTAGTATGAAATGCCCCTAACCTAAGCCAGTTAGCTGGACGTACCGACGTTTGCAGCTTACATTAGAGCAGACAAACACTGTTAAATCCATTACTTAAACTTCTGCTCTTGTGGAGGGGAGGGTTTAGTGAAGGGTCAGTAAGTTAATCTATTTCCAGGGAACCCATACACCTCAGTCGGTTTTTTAATGCCACTACAGCAAAGAAGTTAGCCTGAAATCTGTTTCAGTGTTTGCCACTGAGCTACAAACAGTTTGCTGGTATTCCTGATTGGAACTGGTGGATACAGCAGCTTATTTGGAGTAACAAAGAATTTCCTGCCATAAATCACTGTACATGAACTCATACAATTAAAACTGGCACAGAACTAGTCTGGCGTTGGACATAAACCTCTGCAGAGTTTATGTTAAAATTGGGGCTTTATGTTAAAACAGGCACATACTTTACAATCAAGTTGTGTACATACAAATGCATGGGTCTATTTTTAGAGAACCGCCATCCAAGGTTTCTGGTCCAGAGGAACGTGCCATACAGTAGCAGTCTGTTTTTAACACCAGACTAGCAGTGCTGTCTGTCTTTTTTTAACCCCCTAAATGATGTGATGTTGTAGGCTTTTTCCTTCAGACTTTAAACCACTTGACAGATGACTCATTTTCATGCTGCATTCAAACTACCTTTTTACTGCCTTTTGTGCCATCCAGGCCAGACACAGCAACTTAAATTGATGAGTGGGAAAAAAATGTTTCCGTCTCACCAAATTGTGTAATAAGCTGGTACATAAACACAGGACAGTCTGAGGCACAAACAGAAAAGTCCTATATCTGCTGACGTGTCCCTGAGAGGAGAGACGAGCCCACAGGAAAAGTCGGCAAACTGGGAGAACATGTGGTCAAAGACTCACACACCAAGGCTCTCTAATTATTCATTCATCCACTTCCATCCACTGTGTCATGACGCTTGTTACACAGTATATGTTGACTTTGAGCAACCAGTTATGTCAGTTCTTCCTTATTTTAAATTAGACGAAGTCGTTAGAGCTGTGTCAGCACCTCTGCTTCCTGAAACCCATTTTGACAAACCGTTAAAGACTCTTTACAAGCGGCTTCTTTACTGTGGAATTTAGACCTTTTTATGGGCATGTGTGTGTAGTAGTGTATCAATTTTGAGTACTATAGCAGTGTGTCTGACATCGTGGCAGAGAGGTCACGAGTAGCCTTAGCAGTAGCAGGAGTCACTTACAGAGTAGGCCCATGTCTTATATGTGGATGTAGGGCTTGACTTCAGTCAGCTGAATAGATAAAATCTTTGTCAACCCTTTTTATACACGTTCCAGGAAATATTGTTTGATAAGAGGTGCTGTAATTTGTCATTTTTTGAGATATTTGGTCAACCTGCCTTTTCCCTCTTTTCCTGCAGAGTTCCTCCAGACAATCGGCAGAAGTGATAGTGACAGGTTTTCCAGTTGTGGAAAAGTGCGTGTTGCATTCTGGTTTATTAAGGCTACCGTCAGTGGAGAAATTGGTTATATCTGCATATCCTATTTATCATTAATGGCTCCACAAAATAAAAAGGGTAGAGGATTCCTGTCAGGTTTGTGTAATCCTTAATCACAGACATCAATGAACAGTCAGAGGTGCAGTGGACGCTGAGCATTGCCTAGCCAAGCTTTAAAAGAAATAAGAAAATAAAAGCATAAAGGAAATGCACAGATTAAACCACGAGAATCAATTGAAGAAACATCTGAAAGACAAAGTGCATCACTAATAGCTGGTTTTTAACAGTACTTAACAGTAGCTGAAAACAAATGTCAGTTCATTATTGAATGGCCATGATGTGATGCAGGGCGAGAAATTAACACATCCCACCAGACCAGTGTTAAAGAAATCGATCTACCCACCAATTTGGCAGATGGCCGGACATTATTTGTACATTTCTTCCATTTTTAAAATCAGTTGGTTAAGCTGCTGAGTTTCAACACAGAAAGGCCTTTGCTGTGTTTTCCTGTGAAACCGTTTTACATATTACACATCCAGTGGAGTGACCCTTCTCTCTGCAACGCTTACTGATTCATTCATTAGGGAGATACAATCACTGGGCAAGTACTTCAGTGTTGATGAATCATGCTGTGATGAAAGACTTCCTAAAATCTCTCACAAAACATCAAATAAATTGGAAAATTTGTATTTCTTACATAAGCATAATTTCTACTGATTATTGTGATATATATAGTTTTCTAGATATAGCCAAAAAATGCCTAAAATTTCACTTCAGAGTAAACAAAGATCTGCACCTCAATCGAGGTTGAGGCTGATGCAAAATGTCAGCATCGGGATTCTGTGACCCAAATGTGACAGATCCACACACACTACTGCGAATGTTTCAGGAGAAGGCTGAGGTGGGCGTCCAGGATGCCTGTTTGCATGTACCTCAATCTGCTGTGAGTTATGTTTGTTTTGAAAGTCGGCAGCAACAAACTGCTGAGAGTAGGGCAGATGGAAGACCCAGAAAGAAATGTTGCATCCTTCAAAAAACAGGTTGAACAAATTTCTCAACAGACCTGATATATTGGCTGATACAGAACATCTGCTTGAAATTTTATGTCAAAGAAACAGATAAAGGCACTTTCAGAACATGGCACACACAAGTATTACTGTTGAATAGCCAGTCAGAGGTGGCAAAAGTAGCGCCAACTCACACAGCTACTCTGAGTCATCTGTTATATTGTAAGCGCAGCACTTTGTCCTGGTTCAATATCAAAAGAATGTTCAAACTGAGGATCCTGAAAATTACATTTCAGGTGGTCTGCAAGTACACAAAACATCACAAGAGAAAGAGCATAGCTTGGCATTTGAAGGGAAATATTTTTCTGCATTTTCTGATCATTTATACTCAAAAACTATATACGTCCTTTTCATAACTCCAGTCACACACAAAACAGAGAGCACCATCTCGATTAACGCATTACACAGTCCAGTAGCGGTGACTGGAAGTGCACCAATGATTGTTGTGAACTAGACGTGTGATACCTCTCGTTTATTTAGCGATTTGAATGTCCTTCCCACAAATAGGGCACAGGCAAAACATCACAGCCGCCTGTACTCCCTATCAGACCTATTTGAATAGTTCAGTCTGATAACAGGAACACAGATTGCTGCTGACCTCACTGTTCACATCACTGCGAAGCTCTGAAGACGTCAATGTTGTGAAGCAGCTACAACAGTTTTCCTCTCAGTGATAAATTGAATAAAAGAGGGTTGCTCTGTTTTCTCTTGATGTTTAAATAAAAAAACAGATCTTTGAAACGCTCTCATCTCAGAGCTGCTCCCATGAACAATGGATATCCTCATCCCTTTCAAACTCTTCCATGAATGCCTCTCGTCTACCAGGGAAGAAAATAATCATAAGAAGAAAACAATCCAGTTTTGAGCGTACACACAGATGCAACATGCTGTTGTGTTTAACCACAAGGAGAACTACCAATGACCCAAGACGGGTGGATACAAAGAAAGATAGAAAAAGAAAAGAAAAACTGGAGTTCTCATGCCACAGATGACTATCTAGTGAAACTATCTGCTAACAGAAGAATGACGGTTCTATTTATACTGCTCTTTTAAAAACGCCTACCTTTAGGGTGCTATTAACTACAGTATTTGTCTTCTTTCTTGGCGGTGTCTCAGTCTTTACCCTCCTGATATCTACATAGCTGTCCATCTGTTCACCGCAGCCAGTCAGTCATTGGGTTTCAGAGCTGGCAGGTCAGGACTAACTCCTTCTGACTGGTGGAAATAAAAGCTGCCAAACCCGACACAGCCCACCATTCTCCTGTTTTGGATCCAGTTCTGTCACCCTTTTTCGCCCATCTCATCATTCTTTCTTCATCTTTCCATCGTCAACCCCTTTTTGTAGGGCCAAAATTACAGCACGTGGTTTGATGGTTTGCCTTGTCCTTAGTTACTGTTTCTACCCTTTCAAGATTTCTTGTGCGGCACATAACGCAGTTTACAGTGATGACGGTGGCAGATTTACTTCTCAAATTTATTAGTAATTTTAGAAACAATGGATCATTGATTTCAGACACAGGTACTTGCTGGCTAATTAAGCTAATGTTAGCTCCATGAGTTGGTTGAAACATCCGTCTCTGGCTGACTTTTTAATGTTTCCAGTTGACTTGCATTAAACAAGAACCCTGTAAAAAGGGTCTTAAATGTCAGTGATGTCTGCACATGTGATACTGTGCTAAAAGACTGAGGCTAAAGCCGTATGTCTCTGGCAAAATGTCCTCGCCAGCTGATGATCCATGTAGAGGACATGGAAATAAAGGAGCAGCATTGTTCGTGTTTTGCAGTATAGAGCCACTAGTCCTAGTTTTATCAGTAAGATCATGTTTCGTTCTAACATAACCCTGTTTGGACGTGGCTGCTTAGCTTAGATGCTTGGACAAGCAAATCATATGCTATGAAAAAAGGCTTTTAGGATGAGGATTTTTATGCATAACACATTTGGCTGGGGTTGTTGGATTGTAAACCTCCCTAAATCCAATAAAGAGCAGGACAGAGCAGCTAATATTAGCCTACATGCCGATATAGCTTTAACAAAGTGGCCAACTACGATGATAGTGAATGTGCTACTGTGAACAGGGCATAGCCACAAAATAATGTAATATAAATGCTCCTTGGCCTTGAAAATAATGCTAGGTTACCACTGTAGGTAGTTAGCTACACGTGCTAACAAATCTATCTCCCAGATTGAAGATTCCTTACACTTTGCTCGTGTTTGTGGTTTTGAAAGGCTAACAAAAAAATGACATGACCCTCCAAACTCTTTGTGTGTGAGAGACCAGGGTTCAATTCCCCACTGTGACCCATCTACCAATGTGTCCCTGAGCAAGACACTTAACCACTAGTTGCTCCAACTAGTGAAATGTATAGCAATTGTAAGTCGCTTTGGATAAAAGCATCAGCTAAATGAATAAATGTAAATGTAAATTGCAGACCAATGTACAAAGCATCAACATACGGAGGGATCCAAAGCTTGACAGGTCTGTGCGCCTAGTTACGGCTGCTAAGCTTTGATCGCTTTCATGGGATTGGTTTAGGGAACAGTACATTAACTGGGAAAATCTGGAGGAGCCATATGAAACATCACAGTAACGGTAATTGTGTGTAACCATCAACAGTCCCTTGAGCAAGATGTGTAGCTCTAATGTGACTGTGATGCAGTTTTTTGGTTCAAGAGTGTTTTTATTTAACTACAACAGTGACACAGCTCCTTCTTTGCTATCTCTATTTACACACTGAATCAGTCAAGCATCTAACAGAGGTGATCATTACTTAAAAGAAACACACACAAACACGCGCAGTCAGTACATCAAACAAAAACTGTATTATCTACAAGGATTCAGCACCCAGAGAACCCCAGCTTAATTTAAGCCTTTTATCGATTCAGTGTTTGCGCTATGGAACTGCATTTAGTTAGTTTGCAATAATGGATCTGCTCGCTGGCTGAAATTAAACTGTATTCTGCCATTATAAACATATTGAGCTGCTAGGGCCTCAAGTGGTTTTGAGGCCACAGGTCATTGTACTGTAGTTACACAACAACAGGAACTCTAAACACATGCGATCAGTGTGTGCACACATACACATGCATATATAAAAATACTTTTTGTGAGAGCTGACAGTGATGTTGTGTCTTACTCCAGCAGACAGTGTGGGCTCCTGTATTGAGGAGCAGTGGCCGGCATCCACCTCGCTCTGCCTGTTACCCACTAATAACAGATTCTAATCAACACCAATAATGCAACGCTATCACCTTCACCCTCACTGAGTGTGATGTGCAACAGCTCCATTTTCAAAACATCTTCTGCCTTGAAACGGCAAAACGATCTGAGGTTATGAAGTCACACTGTATACCATGAAAGGCAGATGTATTGATAGAGCTGAAGTTTGAGGCATGCACGGACAGGCAGAAGCTGAATGCCTAGAGCTGCAGATAGCAGAGGACCGTAGCTTTTGCTGGATTAGCCAGCGTTAAAAGCTCTTATGCCGGTTTCAGACCAAACGCGAATTTTCGCCTCGCAACGCTTTCCTCGTGTGAGTACATTTCGCTGCAAGAGTTCACACACAACGCGAGAAGGTGATTTTAACGCAATAAGGTGAATAAACACAACTCGCCATTACTACAACTGTATGAATCCAAAGTAAACATTTTGCTGTGATTAAACAGCAATAAACGGATTAAACTGATGCCGAAAAATGGCAACATGATGCAGATTTGTTAAACATATGAATTCATGCTTTGTCAGGTCTGGCAGCAAGACAGCAGGACAACAACTTCTAAAATGTTTGTTTTTTGAATGGAGTTTGGATCGATCAGGGCTATGCTATGCTAACTTGGTCACAGTAAAGTACAACGACAGCTGGAATAAAGTTACAGACACATGTTTTCTGAAATCACCAGGTAGTTCAACCTTCTCGCTTTCTTTTCTCCAAGTAATGTCAGGCTTTGTCAGTTTTTTATATAAATATGAAGTCGTAGTCCGACAGAGCTAACAACGCTAACAACAACACTGGAACTAGATGTGCACGGAAACTAGCTGCTGAGAAGCTCCAGTGAATTTAAATCAACGTTGAAATCCCAAAAACTAAAGTAAGAAGCTAATTTAAGCCTCGGTAACGTACGGACAGTCTCAACACTGATAGGCTATCGCGACTCAGTCGTGCGACTTGTTCGCTTGAGTTGAAAATATTCATATGTGAATATTCATATATGCCTTTGTGTCGCCAGCCCCGCCACCTTCGCGTTGCTTTGCGCTGCCCAACAGGAAATCGTGGCTCTACGCGTCTTTGCATTGACTTTGTATTTAAACTCACCGCCTCAAACGCTCGCTTCGCTTTTGGTCTGGAAGCATCTTTAGAGTCCCTGTTGAGCCGCTTCACGTGTGCTCCTCTCCACAGTTGGCTGGAAGAAAAAGCACTGAACTCATTTCTGAATCCTCTGCCACCAACTAGAAACTAATCCAAATCTCTGGCTGATCACAACACACTGAGAAATACTTGTAACTCAGTGCTGTGATCCACCTTCGGGTGAGAGCTCCGCTCTATATTAAAAGAGGACAATGTGTGCATGAGTCAATTTGGCATAACTGTTTATCACATGTGTCTATGATTTGCTCTTGTACAGTCATTGTTCCCAGTGCCGCTATTTTTCGTCAAAGTGAACACAATACCTAGTAATTTAAGGATGTTGTTACATTATATTTGTGCTGATGTGCATGTTAATGAGAGAGACATGTGACACAAGTTGAACTGAACGTTACGTTTTGAGTACATGCCACACAACACTGTTTACCACTTTGATAAGAATCCAATTACCGCCTGTCTGCAACTTTACTCGAGCAGCTGATAACTTTCTTAACAAATCCTGTGTTGGTCTTTCCTGTGGATCGGTGCCACCCTCCTCTATCTGCCATTTAGCTCCCCTCTCACGCCGCTGATTAGCAGTAAAGTGGACAACAGTCGGATGTTGGTTTCTCAAGAGCTGGCAGGGAAAACCCTCAGAGGTCTGTCCAACAAGGAAGACTTTAATGGTGCATCCTAGTGAGCCAGCTGGCTCGTGTTTGCAACATTATCCTCCCGTGTACGAGAATGCACTTACAGATACAGGTTTGTACTGAGTCTCACTGCTGGGTGTCTCCCAAAATTTCCTGTCATATGGGAGAAGGAAGAAACTTTCACTTCCAATCAATCAACTACACACACTGCAGAAAAACAGTTTTCTCATATAACTGCCAAGGGGCAGATAATATTAATGGCATGATAATATATTTTTACATTCTCCACAGTTCTGTATAACCTTCCTCAGTTTTAGAACCACCAAAATCTACAGGAGTCTCATCTCCTGTATTCGATCGCTCTGTATGTCGGTGTTATTCAGGCCAGTAAACCAGAGAAATGCTCAAGAACACTCCGTATCACTGTGTGCGAAAAAAAAGACAAACTTACATGTGACGCAGTTCAAAAGATATGAGGAACATTTTGTATAAAAGGTTTGCATGACCTCTGGGCACATGGTGACATTTCAGTCTCTTTTTTGCCAGTCCAAAAGAAACTTGCAAGGAATTTGTCAGAAATGGCGACGATCATTTTTGCACAGAACACTGTGACGGCTTCCAGGCACTTACACTGTGTTTAAAAAAGTATCAATTGGCATACAGACTTAAACAAGTGGGACACTTTCCCCAATCGGATAGTTTTTAACTGACAACAGTAGAACTACTGTTTGGTGAGTGGTTTGATCTTAAGAGCCACAGTGTCATGGGTGTATGACAGAGCTGAAGAAGCCAGCTGAACAAACTCCTCTGGCAGTGACACTGTCCTTCAGGTTATTCATAAATGTGCATTTGATTAGCAGCCGTGACAGTGCAAGTCCTGCTCAGGCTGGCAGGCACAGAGCTGCTGGCCTCTGAATTCACCACAGTGCTTGCAAACATCGATGGCACAACAACAACATGTAGCTGTGTGAGGTGTAATGTTGGATGCAGGCGATATCTGTGAACAGGGGGCTGAGGGAGTCCTGGCTGAAACATGTGCTGCTGCTGCATACATATAACCTCTGTTTTTGTCACTTGGAATAAGTTGCTCAGAGATTTTCTGATTCCCCCGCACCACTAAACATCTGCAAGCCGCCATTTATCTCAAGTCCAACTAATGAATGAAAGTACAAACTTGTGAATCACACTTAACTCCCAAGGAGGGGCATTTGTCCACATTTGGAAACCTTCCAACATTCTTACATAATTCATTTCACAGCCTCTCCAATTCACCTATTTGTTGCCAAGAGAAACAAAATGATGAAAGGAACAGTAGGGAACCACTAAGGACATTAGTAGGAGTTGATGGCAAGAGCACTAGTACTGAAACAATTAAGTGTTTAGTTGATGGACAGAAAATGAATGCCCAAATATTATAATTACCTAATTGTTTAAGTAATGTACCTCCAATGACTGATCCGATCGGGCTGTAGCTACTAAACCCAGGTTAAAAACCAGGGGCAACCGCACTTTTTCAGCAGTAGCTGCTAAACTGAGCTTCCTCCACAGGTCAAAGTGGCCCCCACCCTCGAATCTTTATGCACTTTTACGTGTTCTATGTGTTTTTATATGTGTTTTATGTTTTATTCCTTGTGCAGCACTTTGTAAACTGTTTTTAAACGTGCTATATAAATAAAATGGATTGGATAAACAATGAATTGAAAAAAAAATCTGCACATAAATCGTTAGTTGCAGCTCTAAAGAGCACCAACTCAACCAGCTACGTATTGAAAAACTTCAATTAACTCTACATGTAAGGGACACATCTCTATCCAGTAAGTGTTTAAAAAAAGTTGTTGTTTCTTGGGCTCTTTGTCCTAAAAACTTGGTCCATTTCTGTAAAGCCTTTGTGTATGCTACAAAGTTTGTTTCATGACAGCCATAAGAAGTTATTAAATGCATCGACTCTTTTAAAGGAGAGGAAGCTGTGCTGGGAAACAATACTTTACCTTTGCAGCACCACCTCTGTTTAAACAGATGAAATCTCGCACTGTGTAAAGACACCAGACGGATGCAGCCGATCATCCATATTAATGCTGCCTGCAATCCAACTCCAGTGAAAGTTGCTTATCGTGGAGTGTCACTTTGACACCCTTAACATCCACAAATACACACCGTAGACACACACACACACACACACACACACACACACACACACACACACACACACACACATCCCTATCAGCCTAATGGAAAAGTAAAAGGCTGCTCTGGTTGACTGGAGCAAAGTAAACACAGAGAGACAGATAGGACAAGACAAGAGACAGGTGGAATACACACAGGACATTCACACGCACACACACACAAACACACCCAAATCCAGAGGGGTAATAGAGGCAGTGTACTGTGCACAAAAACCACCCACGCAGAGCACTTCATACATACACACAGCAGGATACACTGGCCTACATTAGCACAGACACACACAGTTAACACAAACTGGATGTTCACCCATCACATCAAATGACTGAGCTCAGTCCTGTTCTCTCTCACACACACACACACACACACAATGGTAAAATTTCTTCTTCTGCATGTCAACACCTTGAAGTTATTCAACGTACATTTCACACATTACATACTACTGCATGTACAGGCCTGGTTTATCAGGAAAGGAATCCATACCTCTACATACACATAGACAGTCTTACCAGCTACTACTACTGATGTTCCCAGTGTCCTATAGTGTGCCCATTAAAGGCCTACCAGATTAGGAAGTTGCCGGAAAACCAACTTCAGGACACACAGACGAAACATAAGTAACCACAGATGTAAGAGTAAACTGGTAAATGTTGTTTCAGCATAAAGAAATGACTTCCACACAGCTGCCAGTTTATTAGGTAAATCTAGTTAAAAACTAATGCAGTCTAACGCCACAGTCCTACAGTACATCCTCTCTTCTTGAAGGTTGTAAAGGTTTTTACAGAGGTTGTTAATTCAAATGTATGGTCATTTTGGAGGATGTAATCTAAGCTGCTGTTGAAATGAGCTATACTGAGGGGTGTTACCAATTGGTCTGCTACTAATAATGACTGTCATTATTGATTAATCTGCCAGGTCATTTTTATGATGGATAGTTTGGTCAATAAAACTTCAGAAATTAGTCAAAAATGCCCACCACAATTTCCTAGAGTCCAGGGTGGCGCTTGGTATATGTTGATTTGTCTAATGAGCAGCCAAATTGTATTTTTACCATCACTTAATAAGAAGTAAAGCAGATTATTCTCAAATTTTGGAAATGATAAATGGGGTAGGAAAAGTATCAGAAACATAAAGTTGAATCTCTAAAACGGTTTAAACAGGTTGAACAGTGTAGGATGATTTGTTGCAGGGTTGTTGTACTGACCATAGATGATGTGCCTAAGTGTGCGTGTATGTTGAAATGTTTTCACACAGCAGGGACATCAGCAGACAGAGAATCTGTACACCATGGCAGTCAAGGCAAACTGGATCTAGATTGTTCCACACTGTAGAGAGATAAACCCATGTTTAAAGCCGCCTTTTGAAAAAAAAATCACATCCTGACAGCATGTTATATCAGTGATTTAACCGGCGTTAATCTGCACACTTCCTGATCTCTGCTCATTTCTCGGAGCAGCAGCAGCAGCAGCTTGTGCTGACGTGCTCTATAGGCGAACCCCCCTTCCCACCCGGCCCTGTGAGCCAGGCCAGCAGCCTAATATTAATAACAACCACTGTATGCGTTCACCTTTATCCTGCTCCCGAATTAACCGGCGTCGCCCCACGTTTAGGTGGTTACCAAGCTGCCCGGTACGGACGTGCTCCGCTCCCGCTGCCGCTGCCACGGGAAGACAATCACCGGCACAGCGGGAGGTCCGCGCACGCCGAACCGGCCAGCCCTGCTACCCGTGTCCACGCTCATCTCCACCAAATCAATGCCTGCCCCCCTGATACTAGCAGGCCCTTTATCACATTCCGCACAGCATCGGTGCAGCCGCAAACACGAGAAAAGAGCCGTAGCAGCGCCAAATCACACCGCTCCATCTTCGCTTTGTCCTGGAACTAGAAATCATCCACACGGACACCGAGACCGTGAGGATGGTGTGTGAGTGTGTGTGTGTGTAGCCAGAAAAAGCAGTCGAAGAACGGGAATCCTAAGTTACCTTTCGACTCATCGCTGTGCCCGAGTAGAAGTAGTAGGCTATCCCCAGCACCCACAGCACGGCAAAACATAACAATATCCTCGATTTCCTCCGCATGGCTGCCTCGTCTTTTCGCTCGCCTGCCTGTGTGTTTCCTGGCTCGGCTCGGCTCGGCTCTGGTCTGGTCTGGTCTGGTCTGGCTGTAGCAGCCCGTCCCGGTCGGCTGTGTCCGTCCAGGGCGCTTCGCCGTGCGGCTTCGGCAGGCTTCGTCAGTCGGTCAGGGGGAGTGGAGGGAGCAGGAAGCAGCCAGCCAACATCAGCAGGGTTAGAGGGCAAAGGCTAGCGACTCTACTCCAATCAAACACCGGCTGGAGGAGGGCCGGGGCTGGCAGCGAATCGAGCCGAGCCGTGCCGTGCGACTCCGTGCTAAAGCCGGGTGAAGGGGATGGGGGCAGCCCCTGCAGGAAATGCTTGTTGTAAAATTTCAGTTATGTGCTTCTGCGAGCTGGGAGCGGATCTGTGATCACCAAGCTACATGATTTCACTCTCTGGTGTGGAGCTGCATGTGTTCCGAGGAGACACTAGGGGCGCCAGAGACACTTTAAACCGTGTTAAACAGGAGAAAACAAGCTGTCTCTCTTCTCTGGTTCTGAACCAGTCTAACAAAGATGGACACACAACTTAAACCTGGCGTGGAAGAGTGTCCGTTTTATGTCTTTTTCAAATGTGTTTCCTTTCCTTTATTCTTTTACACTTCTTAAAGTCCTATTTTTCATCCTTTGGTCCTTCACTCAACTGGTTTCTGTCTCCCATCTTAACTGTTTCATCAATATAGCCTACCTTCCTTTGTCCCTTTTTCCTTCTTTTTCTTCCCTCCTTTCTTTCCGTCTCCCTTTCTTCCTTCCTTCCTTCCTCTATTGGTCCATCCCTACCTTGGTTCCTTCATTCCTCCTTTGGTCCCTTCCTTCCTTGGTTTGTTCCATCCTTTCTATCTATGTACTAGGGTTTAGGTCAGAGCTGCGAAATTGTTTTGGTGTTTTCCCCGTCTTGTTGTTCCTCTCCTCTTCTTGAATGTCCATTCAAGGCTGGGAGAGGATCTCTGTTCCCCAAAACATAGAAACTTAGACTATGTAAATGATTATGCATCCCTTTGCTTGGGGCAAGACACCCGAAGCTACCCTATGCGGCAGGTCTCTAGACAGCTGTATATGTGTTACAGTACTTCCTTGTTTATTCTCTTTTCATTAATAAATTCTTAAAAGACAATAGTTTGTTGTAACTCATTTGTTTGCTTAATCCCTCACCAGCAATATAGAATTTCCACAATACTTTAATTTCTTATTTCCTTCGTTCCTTTCTTTTTTCATGTCTCTATTGGTTCCTTCCTTCCTTGGTTCCTTCCATCTTTTCTATCTCAATTCCTTCCCTTTTCATCCCTCACTAGGTTACTGTCTCCCTTACTTCCTGCCTCGCTTGGTTCCTTCCTCCCTTCTTAACCTTCCTTTCTTCCTCAGTTCCTTTCTTTTTTCATCCCTCCCTTGGTCCCTTCCTCCCTTTATTTCCTCCTTCCTACCTCCCTCCCATGGTTCCTTTATTCCTCCCTTTGTTCCCTTTTTCCTTCCTCCCTTCCATCCTTCCCTTCTTTCATTCCTTAATTTATTCATTTTTTTCTTAATTAATTTCCTCATTTGGTCCCTATAGAACACTGACACAACAATAAATAAATAAAATAAAAGAATGAGCGAAATAGCTCTAACTTTGGCAGAGCATTGTGCGTCTCTGTTGGCTAACAGTAAGAAGCTGATTGAATTATGTTATTCAAGCTTTTCAAAGAAGCATAAATGGACTTCCATAAAATCCAGTAACTTTCCGAAAGCATTAAGTGTCACCTCATCTGAGAAGTTGATGGATCATTTCCAAAAAAATCTTTAAATGTTCAGTGAGACATTTTGGAGAAAGTCAATCTGACATTGTTGAACCACTTGAAAGCACAGTTTAAATAGATTTTTCTACGGTCTGTGGCATCCGATCAACCCTCTCCGTGATAGAGCTGGAACACCTCTGGCTCAACTGAAAGGTCTCGTTCATGTTCAGCATGGTTCAATCTGCCACTGACATTTTTCATTTTAATAGTGAGAAAATGTGATTTTGTTTTACCTGAGAGCAAAATGCCCCACAGTCAGAGTAAAAAATACTATCAATACACACTTTGTGCTGGGCCTCCAAAGAGTCGTCCCAGTAGTATTACACACACACAAATTTATTCATTGCTGCTCCCGCTACGGTGGTCTAAAGAGAGACGCAGTGTGTTTATGTTACCTACAGTAGTGTTAGAGCATGGATGGATGGAAGTCAAACTGAAGTTTGAGAGAGAGGCAGAGAAACAGATGTTGTGCAAGTTCAGCAGTGCAGAGGTAGATGAGAGTTTTATTTTTTGCCCTTTGCCTGGGATGTCCTGAATAACTGTTATGAGGGTCTCAAATTACCCCTGAAGAGGGGCAGTTTGGCTTTCAAGACCTTCCAGAAATAGAGAGGAGAGGCAACAGGTCTGTCTCTCGGCTGTGAGCTTATCTTAACTTATGTAGTATTTGAAAAGAGTTCCTCTAAATAACATTAATGTGCTTGTATTTCATTATCATCATTCATCATATAATAATGGCACTATACAAAGACATAATCATTACATACTGCAGTCAGATGTGGCTTTTAGATTAAAACTGACATCTTTTTAACATTTTAATTAAGTGATCATTGAAATGTAAGCCATACTATGGGGTGTGAACATTTCAACATCTGCTTTAGGAGTGCAAAAGAGACCTTAACCAATACAACCAATACATACCAGCGGAGTAAGTGATGTCACATGAGCCATAGTTTAGTTTTGTACATAACTGCACAAAACATAATCACAGGGGGAAAAAGACCAAGAATAAATTAAAGTGCCTGATTTGATCCTGGCTTTTTGTGTGTGTTGACTGTTTTGCATTGTTTACAAACAATGTCAGTTTAAATGATCAATTTACAGCATGAAAACCCTGAGCTGTCACTTGCTGCCAGCCTTTGTATCAACTGCTTAGTCGATCTATTGAAAGTAAAATAAAACAACTGTCAGTTCAATTTATCTAAACATAAAGCAACCAGCTATCGGGGGCGACGGCTTTTCTACAGAGTGTGTCAAACAACAACAACACATTAACATTAGCTTTTATACACCTTCTTCAGTGAATACGAGAGGCTTCTTTCAATTACTGTACTCAACCTATGGTTTGTTTTTCAAATAAAGTCTGTACCGTAAATCTAACATTATCTAACCCTGCTGCAATAACTTAACCACATCCACATTTATGTATTATAGTTTATTTTTTAAATCAATGTGTTCAAATGGGAGCTGCGATAATAGAAACAGTAGAATATGTTGTTCTGCCAACATCTTGTGTTGTTTTATAATGTACAGGCCCAAAACCCCATTGAGTCGATGAGATTCTAGAAATCCAGTTTAGAATATCCTCTATTTATTTTACAGTTACACTGCTGTGACTGCATTATTTCATTATACGTACCTGCAACATCCCCGGCTGTTGCATGTCATCCTCTCTTATACCCCTTCACGGCTCCAGTCTGATCTTCTACTGTGCTCAATTGAATAAATAAAAAATGTACACATTATACAGTATACTGCGTGCACAATTATTAGGCAAGTGAATATTTTCACCATATTATCATTTTATGCATATTTTCCAATTCCAAACTGTATAAAGTTGAATGCTCATTGGATTTAAGCATATCAGATGATGTGTATTTGTGTAGTAAGGGAGGGTGTGGCCTGAGGAGATCAACACCCTATATGAAGATGTACATAATTATTATGCAGCTTCTTTTCCTCAAGTGAAATGGGCCAAAAAAGAGATTTAACTGACACTGAAAAGTCAAAAAATTGTAAAATGCCCTTCAGACGGATGGAACACTCTTAAAATAGCTAAACTTTTGACGAGTGACCGCCGGACAATCAAACATTTTGTTGCTCAACTGGGGTGCAAAAAGCTCATGGAGCATCTACTAACTGTGAGAGAGTATAAACAGTACTGTGCAATATGATCTATATGCAATATGCAATATGCAATAAAACAAGCTCGAACAACAGTAATAAAAAAAGACATTTCAAGATCCACATGTTCTGCAGCAATTCAATGAAATGATAACCATATCTCACCAAGACCAGTTAATTTAAATTACAATATAAACATTTTACACATTTGTCCTGGCTGCAGTCCTGGCAGCAGTAAGAGGTAATTCTGATGAGGAAACACTTGAACGTCAGTAGTTTTGTAGTCAAGACCGCCCAAACCGAGACCAAGTCAAGACCTAGATAGGTAGGTAAGAGCTGAAATCAACGTAAGCATTGCAGGGAGGGGTGAAAGTCGTGAACGGGAACAACACGTGTTTAATTGGGTTATTGGTTGTGTTTGAAGCAATAAGTTTTACTTCCAATCAAAGTTAGGATGTTAACAAATCAGACAATGCAAAAGCAATTTATTGATATTCCCAAAGTTATGGTCTTGTCTTGTCTTGAAATAAAATCCAGAGTCCTCAATGTCCAAGACCGGGACAAGACCGAGTACAAAGGTGGTCAAGTCCGAGACGAGACCAAGACCATCAAAAAGTGGTCTTAAGATCGG
This sequence comes from Lepomis macrochirus, assembly GCA_024633595.2. Classification (NCBI taxonomy): domain Eukaryota; kingdom Metazoa; phylum Chordata; class Actinopteri; order Centrarchiformes; family Centrarchidae; genus Lepomis; species Lepomis macrochirus. The sequence goes on from JALXJV020000006.1 coordinate 17,258,202, forward strand.
TCTTAAGCTTCAGCTTGAGCTGCTTAAATATTTCTGTACCTCTGTTTCATTCAGATTGTCTGTATATTTATTATTGTGTTGTGTTTAGGTGCAGAAATCATTATTCAATATTCGATTTATACATACTCAGTTTTTATTTTTAACAAAAAAAAAACTGTGTAAGGTGCAAAAACAAATCTACTGTGAGCCTTCTCAGTGTACATTGTATGGTATTCATAAGCTGGTATGTCTGATTTCCAATTCAAAGGCTGAAATTCCATATAAACACACTATTTCCATGGCCAAAAAATGTATTGTAATCTAATTAAATTGAAGCCTAAACTAAAGGTTGTCATTGCTTGTTGTGGCAGTTCAAACAGCGTACTTGTCCTCCCCTTGCCTCTGTGCTTTGTGGTAGTGGGTGTAGCTGCCGTACAACTCATTGAACACCTCTCTGACTCCCATCTGCAGTCCGGCCGTCAGAAACTTGATATCCTGCTCCATACACAGGTCCAGTATCCGATAGATCCCCTCCGTCAGATGCAGCTTGATGTCTTGTCGAAGAGTAACCTGGAGAGGCAAATAGGAGAAAGGAGAGGAAAGCAGAGGAATTTAAGGACAGGAATTTTAAATATGGCAAAAGAAAGGCAGATGAATCTGAGGTCAACAATGTTCAAAACAATGTTCATAGGCTTAGTTACATCAGGCAGCTTTGATCCCTCCTGTTTCACATCCTCTGAAAGTCATCTCTGCTTCCCCATTTTCCTCATGCACTTTAACAAGACCCCGTTTTTCTCTTTCGTAGTTAATTAATGGCAACATTATCCTGTGTGCCTTCATACGGCCTGAGGGACAGCCTGAGGCAAACATATCAAGCCATAAATGATGTGCCAGAATAGCTGAATATTCATTTAGGTCTCACATCCAGCTTCATATCCTTAAGCTTCAATTTGAGTGGCACTGAAGGACAGACATCATCTATCCTGGCAAAACGTATGTTAATGCATGTTAAGAGCAGGACTACAAGGGGACAGCACTGATGATCAATTAATTATAGTCCTGTTTGAAACAAAACAGCAAGATTTCTAAGAGCCAAGCAGGGAGTTGGTTATAATGAATTTAAACCCCCGGGAGCATCAGGAAAAACAAGTTCCTAAAGCGTATGTAGATGTGCTACTCTTCTCTGTGTGTGTTTTTAAACCATGTTGAGTTTTAGATCTGAAACTCAAAACAGAATTGCACATGCACACAAATACACACACAATAGACAAACACCTTTGTGCTCAGTGAACCCTGCACTACAAGCCAGGAGAAAATTCAATAGTGTCAGCTTATTCATCCCTGTTAGATTATACCCCCACAGGTACACAGGTGTTACACACCACAACCTGATGACTCATACAGTTGGCTGAACCGCAGTCCTCAGGCCTTTGACATACATCATTACAAAGTGAGTGTGAAGATGATGGCTGCTTTGTGCTGGTGACTGTACCTGTTAAATGATTAAATAAAGCCTCTCTCACATGATTACAGGCTTCACATTACGAAGAGACCAGAAAATTATGAGCTTTCTGCAAACAAGAATAACCTATCAAATGTCATGTGGTGCAGAATTCGGCCAAAGATACAGTTAGTGGTACGCCAACTGTCCAAATCCCCACTTGGTGGTGTTATTATACCTGGATCTGGATTCTGTGATACCCAAAGAGAGCAAAAGACCTATTTCACATCTCTCAGTCCTAGAAGAAGAACACCTGCTCTATTGCTCTTCCTGAGGTTTCTCTCCTTTTTGTCCTTATACAAAGTATGATTTTTTTCTTATCCAAATTGTGGACCTGAAGTCTGCAGCTGTTCTGTCCATTTGCAACCTCATGAGAACTTGTGTCATATTTAACTCAAATTAAATAAATATGTAAAGTGGAAGGGCATCAAATTTACACATCAAAGTCTGTTCACAGATCTTGGGGAGTAGTAGTGACACACTTGCGAACAATTGTTCCACATTCTTTGAAGACTCCAACTTAAAAACCTGGGGGTGTGAAGTTAGAACGAAGTGAGGTTACCAGACCTATGTAGCTTGCTTCTTGATGCTATATTCGATTTTTTATATAAAAATATGAGAATATATATACATTTATATCCGAGTCCTGATCGGGAGGTAACATCCGATTCCAATCGAGTCTGAAACAACGTGATCGGGCTCGATTTCCGATTTCGTGATCGGATCTGGACATCCCTAATATCTGGTTCTGTTTCATTAAATCTGTTAAATCTGTTTCTTTATCCTTTTTTCTTTAAATTGTCCATCATGAGTCCAACAATGCTATAGGAGTGTGGTGCTAAATCGGTAGCATCCTCTTTTAATAGGGGTTTCAACAGAATAGCAAGTCCAGTCTCTTCAATATCAAGCGACCCAATTTAACAAACATAAAAACTGTACTTTTCAAACTGCAGCTTCACTCTGGTCTAATAACACCTGGCTGCTGCATGGAAAGCTCAGTTCAGGATGAGAGCCAATAAAAACAGTTCCGATACAGAGACAGCTACATCACCCCTGACATACAAAGAGGTCCATCTCGCCCATTAAAAGCACAATACAAACCAAATTTTAGGATTATTAGATGACTCAGAGTTCAAAGACTCCCATGCACCTCTTTCTCACGACTTCTGGCTGCCTGCCCGTCTGTCTGTCTGTCTGTCTGTCTGTCTGTCTGTCTGTCTGTCAGGATGGATACTTTAATGTCTTCCTCTAGATGTGTGACTCTGCTGGAAACTGCTGAGTCAGGCTGGCGTCATGTTAAATACAGTCTGGTAGCGGAGAGCAGCAGTGTTCACAAACCAGACGTGACTCACAGGTCTGAGGGAACATCCAGCCTAAAGCTTCATTCCAGCACATGGAGTTACAGTAATCCTGGACCTGTTCACTCATATTTGTGAACACTAATCTGGCCAATGGAAATACTTTCCCATCTCTGCTCCTGAGCGTCAGCATCTCCGTCACTCTGCTTGGCTGAATCTCGCTGGCTCAACGAGCACCACCAGACAAACTGGGCTGGATCAAAGGCTCAGCTGAGATCCCGCTGCCTCATTCATACATGTGTGTGTGTGCACGTGTTTGAGTTTGTATGTGCCACTCACAGCTGTAGAAAATCACCAGGGATGACAGATGGGTTTGGATGATAACACGACTGTCTGTGTGTGTGTGTGTGTGTGTGTGTGTGTGCGTGTACCTTCTGCAGCTCTGTGACGTACTGAGCCACCATGAAAGCCGACAATGTGGTGAAGCTCTCGGCTGTAGCAGCAATGTGAGAGTACATCCTCTCTGTCAGTCTGGAGCACTGGAGATACACATCACTGTCTGGAACTTCAAACACAGAGAGTGATGTTATTTCATTAACCTATTTATGTGTGGCAAATCAAATTTGTTTATTTAGACATGATCCCCCATTGTTTTTTAAGCCAATGTTATAAATTCACTTGGAATTGTGAAGGTTATTAGAGGACCAGATAATACAGAAGGGACGCACTGAAAATCACAGATACGTCAACAACTTGCTTAAAGAGCAGCCACTAACTGACAAAATAATGATTTTTGTGTTGATTAAGTCGAGTTTTCTGCAGTTTACAGTGGCTTTAGGCTGAAAAAGATGAATCAAGATTATGAATGGTCCCTGTCTTAACATTTCTCCCTTTCTGGAAGGCTACTGCTGTTGAGTAAATATCAGAAATTGCCAACAGTGTGTGCCTGGGCATGCACCAAGTGCTGACCAGTTCCAGTCGCTTCCAGTAACAGGACAAGGGTAGAAAGATGAATTTTCTCTTTGATACAGCATCAAGCTGACTTTGAAGTTAATTTAACTGAATTCATACAATGCAATTTCTTAATAATGTGCCATCTTATTCCTCATTACATTTCCGGGAAAAGAAGGGCATATTACCTGTTTTCCAAGTAGGTTAAATCAAACAATTTTTTGCACAGACACAATTAGAGCATTTTTTTCCAAACCTATATATTTTTTTCCTCCACATTAATTTAAGGAAGTATAACCAGTGTCCGTGTCCAAGTCTGAATGTGTTACCTGTGTCACTGTCTCCTCTCTGCCGACCCTCCTGCATGATGGACGCCACCAAACGATAGAAGACATTTAAAAATGACGGCGCCGCCTTCAACATCACCTGGACACACAGGAAGTATACAGTCAAAAATTTGTCAGATTAAGATATTTATTATATGAATGGATGGTACATTGATTCTTGAGGTTATCCAACTGACTTGACAGTTTTAGACTGCCTATTTCCATTTATAGTAGACTTTCACATGAATCCCAATCAGAACTTCACTTTAAATTCTAGAGGAAATTTTATTTGATTTAGAGATAATAAAAAACACTTGTTGATTGATTGTTTTTCTAATGAAAGTTTTAGGATGTTAAAAGCTGAACAGTGAAACCTTTTTTAATTTGGACAAAACAGTCCTGCAATGTCCATCCACCACATCATTTTCACAGCTTGAGTCATTTGCAGTCATAAACTTACAGTCCAAAAAATGACTGAGGTAAAAGTTGGATTCCCACAAGAGCTACGTTTGCATTTCTGTCCACACCTCCCTCCCTCCCTCTGCTCTCTATTCAAGGCCTACAGTGGGATGAAGAGAGTGAGAATATAAAGAGGGGGAGATGATGTCACCAGTTTGGAGCTCAAACTTTGAAGTTTGGAGTCTGGTTGGAGCTCAGTAATGGTTTCCATTGACTTAAACCCGCTCCATGCCAACCTACGCTGCATGCCAGCTCCCCTACCGCTCCTCTCCACCTCCTCCCTCTCCCTTATGACCCCACCTTTCTCCAGCTCACTCCCTTTTTTTCTGATTTGTTCTGAAACGTGCATCGCATTCAAATCACATCCTTTGTTCTCCATCCACGACTTCTTTATCACTTCTTATATTTACTCCCCTCCCTTCCTCTATAAATGTATTCTCCTTCCCATCCTTGTCTCCACTCTCCCCTCAGCTTTAACGCATCCCTACCCCTCCCTTTTCCCTTTACCGCTGTCCTTTGTCCTCACAAACATCTGATATCAGTTAGCTGGTTATTGCCTTGTTTTATTCAGTACAGATGCCCTGTTTCAGTCGCATTCTGTCATTGTCTCTAAACAAAAAAGAACTGTCAACATTTCAGAAAGTCAGAAACTAAGAAATTATCACATTAACACCATTCTAACATGAATGCAGCTGGTAAACCAAACAAAGGGCAGCATGTGAGCTGGAATGTAGATTGTCATTTGAAAATTTTAGATTTCTAGTAAAGTCTTTTTCTGTAGGGGAAAATGCATGTCCAGTAAAAGCTGAAAATTTGGACGTTATGAGGTTTTCGTGCAGCTGTAGCATGACTCTGGTGAGCTGCAATATCCTTTCGTTTACAGAGACATTCCTCTGGGGCATCCTGTGAGCTCAGCAGCGGAGTGCATACCGCATTTTCTTCAAATCAGGCATTCAAACCAGCAGCCTTGAGCTATAATGACCCTCATTACACAGGAGTGTATGGTTAAATTGTTTAGCATGCTTTTCATAATAATGTTAGTAAACCAAAAAAAGCCACACAAATTGCTGCATCATTGTGCACTAAACCAATGATCACCTATAATTTCCTTTAAAGACTTTATCATTTTTGATAAATATTAAGTTTTAAAAAACATGAAAATATTTGACAATTTTTTTTTCCATCTGGGTTTTAGCTGTTGGACAGTGAAATTGTAAAAAAAAGTACATACACTTGAGCACTGTTAGACACCTGGGCTAGGTTAATGTTAGATTGGTCTGTTACATTGGCCATTAATTCAAACCAGATTCTTTGCCTTTGGTATAAATTAGAATAGAAATAAATGACTTGTCTTGATATTTCCTGTTATTAAAGACTGAACCTCAGCTTGTGTTACCTACGTTACAGATTAATGCAACTGATCAGAACTAATTTAAAATAATTTGTGTCAGTCCAGTCCTAGACAAGACAAGTTATATAGTTTGCAGTTTGATTAATAATAAATTCTTCACGAAGGCTATGTTAAGATTTAGCTGGAACAGTTTGAGAGAGGTGTTGATTATCTGCCTCCTCATACCTGAGGATGACACTGGATGAAGGCAAACAGGGCCTCATGAACAGCCAGGAACGCTGATTGGTAGACGACTGGGGTCAAGTGGTCGAGGGGCACCGACTGGAGCGCGCCAAGGACCAAGATCACATGATGAGGGTTGGTAATGCGCCCCTCCCCCTGGCGCAGCAGTGACGTCATTGACATCACCGTAGGAACAGTAAAGGGAAGGGTCAGCGAGATGTCCTGACTGGACGACCTTACTAAGAACTGTAACGCAGAAAAATACGCACACAGATAGTTAGAGAGTGAGACATACTCAGACACAACTATAAGAGCATGTAGTGGCAGATGCAGACACAAATACAAAACATATCAGATAAATTTGATTGCAACATTTTAGAATTAATTAATAATTAATTAATAATGTAATTAAATATGAAAAGTGAGAAACTTTGATAGTTTACGCTTAGTACTGCTACATGTCGAAAGGTCTTCTGTGAAAAAAAAGCCCTATTATGTTCAAACAAATTATAATAATGCTATTTTTTGGATATTGTACTACTCTGACCAATTCCATATTAACTGAAGACAAGAACCGAAATGCATGTTGCAAAAAATAGGACTTTTATAAATATTCTACTGCTTCTAAAACATATATATTTTACAGGCAGTAAATATAGATGATTAAGACTCCTCTCACAATGTCTAAAGAGAGGAAGGTGGAAGACAGAAATACAGAAACAACAGATCACACAGATGACAGACATATGGACACAGTGATGGAGACAGAACAGCATGGTTAGCATATTAAAGTACTGTGTGTGAGCGTGTGTGTGTGTGTGAGCGTTCGGGCAGTATGGTTAAGCAGATTGGGATGTTGTCTGTCTGCTCCACCCAGCAGGCCACATGGAAACATATTGAAGAAATGAGCCTCAGTGGAAATTACAATTAACAGGGTTTCCAACGGAAATCACCAGACTGTGATTGTCATTTGGCTGCTGAGTCACTCAAGACAGCAGTATAGCACACTGTCACTACAATTATTACTGATGCAGGGCCAAAGAACATATTGTAAAATACCTGACCTGTCTAAATAAGCAATACAGGAAATTCTAGCTTTATGATTTCCTTTTCATCTAAGGCACTAAGGAATATGTCTATCAAGTCTATTCAATCAATTTTGTCTGACTACAAACACAGAGCTGGTTTCAGGGGTGTTCATGGGTGTGCTCTACAAATGTCACCCAGTATATCTTCATTCCAGGGGGTTTAAAACTAGTATTTGGACAACACAACATCACACACCTGCACCAACACAATAGTGTTAAGTTATTTTAGGTTAGAAGGCAGCTCTTCCTGTCAGGTTGGCAGAGAATCTGCAATCATAACATATAATTTCCTTCTCATGCTGAAATACTGTCACCACTCCTACAGTCTGAATTTGATGTTTTCAGTGTGTGTGTATAAATTTCTGATATGACTAATTTTAAGTCAGAGAATGTGTATATGTTCTCTGAATGAAATGATTTCATGTGTTTGCTGAATGACTTTGTATCTGTGTGTGTGTGTGTGTGTGTGTGTGTGTGTGTGTGTGTGTGTGTGTGTGTGTGTGTGTGTGTGTGTGTGTGTGTGTGTGTGTGTGTGTGTTTCTCTCACCACCATAGCAGATATAATCTGAGGTGCAATGAGCCACAGAGCTTTAGAGCAGGGCTCAGGTAACTGACAACAGGACAGCAGCTTAATGATGATGACTGCAGATAGCACGTCCTGGAGAACAATACAGGAGGAGCGAGAGTGAGAAAACTATTCATGTCACAGTAAATAAATGAAACAAACAAACAAAAGCAAAGCAAAATCTCCCTCCCACCACGTAAGAGATGGTTAATGTAAAACATTTTAATAACATCTATTAAAAAATTAGACAAAGTATTTACACTTTCTGGGATCTTTAAACACGATGCAAGAAACACAATGTACAAGTTATCAGGATCCATCTGGGCCTTACCCTGTAGTTTCCTGCCCTCAGCTGGCCAGTGTCAAGTCCTTCTCTGATCAGCAGCAGCAGCAGGTTGAACTGACCTGTAGTGCTTTTCTCCACCAGGTGGTGCAGCAGCTCCTGCACAGCTGGCTCCAGCTCACAAATGTCATTCGAAGACAACCAAGAAGCTAAAAGCAAAGTGAAAATGTGTTACAGTCAACTGAAATACACAAAAGAGCAGCCGGTAAATTCTCTCTTTACTAAGATAGTATTATGTGCATGTTTATTACTGAGGTTTAATATTGAGGTTCTACAGTGGTGTTACAGGACTGCATTATATTTATGTAGTGTTGCTAATGTTTTGCCCACACCATTTACAAACATGAGAGGCCATAATATTAATTTAAACATTGGTAATATTACTATACTAAAAATAAATGTTATGAGACTTTTACTTGCTTTTTTGTCCTTTAAAAGAAACAGACTGTCATATTTGTTAGATGGCATGGAATAAACTACACATGCTCAGTTGTAAACTGTCAGTCTGTGCAATATGCAAAGTAACGAATAAAAGAACAACACTGACTGATTGCATAAGATTTGTTCTGTACCTGTCAGCAGCCTGTACACATTCTGCAGTATCTGCATGTACAGCTCATCCAACTCCTTTCCTCCCTTCGTCTCCTCGCCTTGCTCATCCTCCCTCTCTACTCCTGTCTTCTTCACTGCTTTGTAGAAAGTGGACAAGAAATGCAGAGAGGAAACCAGGAAGTCCATGGGCCTGTGGGCAGAACTCATTTCTTTGAGGATCTGCTGGCAGAAGCCCTGATAGAGCGTCATATGACTCAGGGTTAGCTGGGTGTCCTCCTGCTTGTTCTCTTCCTGCACTGACAGTGAGTTCAGTTCACAGTGAAGCATGACAGTAACAACTTCTACTACAAAGGCTTGACCGAGGATGCTGACCTGGGGCTTCAGAGCTGACTCAATGGCTGGTCCCAGTGAAGCAGTCGTTCTGGCTAGCATTTGGGTGAAAGTTTGATCCATTGGTTTACTCCTTCCCAGGTTAGAGGTCAATACTTGGGAGAAAGACGCCAGTGATGCCAGGAGGAGATGAACAGACAAAATGGACGCTCCTGCATCTGGTTTGCCTGACACAGCTGCTGAAGCAGATGCCACAATTTGCCTGCTTACTATTTCCGTACTAGTAAGATAGGAGGCAAACTGGTCCAGGTTGAGTCGAACGCTGCTGTTTCTGATTATAATCAACTGGATCAACGACCTGATGAAGCCTTGCACTGCTCTGATTAAATTCAACCAATCGGGGCTGCTTGTGGCTCGAAATCTTCCACTGTTGCTACGCCAGAGGAGAGAAGACACAGCGGCCTGCAGCAGAGTACCACCATGGATGAGCTTCAAAACACTTTGGAAGTTTCTACCCTCCAGGAGACAAGTCAGAATCCTGAGCAGCTTCATCAGGAATACCGCTTCATCTCCACATTCAGGAGGGGCCACGGCCATCTGGTCTGACTGACTGGAGGTAGAAGTGAGCATGAAGAAGAGGAGGAGGAAAATAGAGGAGAGATCTTCAGAGTTCATCCCATCTGGGTTTAGCTTTGTTAGTATTTGGAATAGGTTTACCAGTTCCTCGCTCTGTGTGTCAGCCAGCAATACAGACACATCTCCAGTCTTTAATGATGCCACTATATGCTCAATTATAGTCTCTTTTATCACAAGGGCGGACAGAGGCTGACTGGCATCTCCCTGTAAAGAGTTAGTTCCAGTTCCTTTCTCCTGAAACTTCGAGGAGCGTAGGACAAACCTTGGTTACATGTGCTGTCTTGAGAAGACCAATAATCTGTTGTGTGAGGGAATAAACTGTTGCAGAGAACAGTGAAGGCAACTCAGCAAGAACCGGGCTTTGGAGAAGCTGTGAAGATATGCGGGAGACAGTCAGACAGCCGGGTGGCCAGTCCTTTGCTCCGTCTGTCTGTCTGCTGAGGAGTGAACTGACAAGTACATCTGCTATGCAGCCCACATCTTCTCTGCTCAAGTAGGGAGAAATCAAAGGCAAATTGGATGTGATAAGATACCAGTGTGCTACAAGGTAAGAGCTGGCGCTCACACTCTCTATCTGCCCGTCCCATACCTGCTCTCCATCCAGGCTCACCTCGAACTCTGATTTAGCTAAAATAAATTGGGCTGCCCTGTTTAGCAGTGCTCCAGTGCTGGGTTCAGAAAGTAAGGGGTGTCTAACAAAACCTTCTTCGTCTGTTGCAGAGTGAGGAGTTTGAGAAGCAAACAGCTCATGGGGCTACAGGATGGATGTAGACGTGTTGGAAAAATCTCACCAGATAGAAGGCCTTCTGCATGGGTTAGGACTGGAGCACGGCCTTCAGTCTCACTTGCAACTGCTGTCTGGGCTGAGTCAAGAGATGTGTATTTGCTGCAGTGGATATAGAAGAGTGTGTCAACTTCCACCCAGGTGTATCTGAGGAGGAGAGCGGCCTCCTGAGTCTTCTGTTCCCACAGTGGCCACTTTTTGTGGCCCAAATTCTTTTTGCCTTTCTTTGGGGTCTTTTGAGCTAAATTTATATTTGTTTTTAAAGCCTTCGTTTCCTTTGACAACAGTTGTAGCAACTCCTTCACTACTTGTTGCATCTCCTCCATCAGGCCCCGACTCTGCTTGATTAAAGGAACGGGAGAGGCATTGTCTAGAGTCTTCAGACTAAACAAAACAACATGAAGCAGCTGGCTGAGGGAGAATAACTTCAGAGATGCATCCTCTCTCTCTTGGTCAATCTTTATTTCTGTATTCTCTCCTTTATCATCAATCTCCATCTTCTCTGCCCCTTTTTCCCCCTTGACCAGGTCAGGTAGAATATATCTCCGGATGCTCTCCAACACTAATGAGCAAATTTCAAGGGCCTGTGAAGGGGGGGTATCCAAAAGACAAGTCCTGAGCAAGGTGGAGACTCCCTCAGGCAGCAGAGGAGGTCGGAGGTAGTCCAGGGCTGGCTGACAGATCACAGACAGGAGCTCAGAGAAAAGGCGAGGCAGCTGACGGAGCTTAGTGTAGGTCTGGAGGATACTGCACACCATGAGCTGTTGGCAAACAAACATTTTGTTTAAGTCAAAACTAAACACATTTTACCATTTTATATTATGCATTTACAATTCTTGGGCAGGTTTTTTTTTAGGTGAAATACACAATAGGATTAGTGATAAATCAATACCTGTCTGGCGCGTTGCACTCGAGCTTCCATGCATTCAGCATTAACCCAGGCTGAAGATAACAGCTGGTCCAGGTCTGGTTCAAGAATCAGATGGTTGAGACTCAACAGCACTTTTAAACAGCGATACCATGCTGGGATGCTGAAAGACAAAACAGGAGAAGTTTTCACTGTATGACCACTTACATGAAAAAGCCCCAATACTTCTAAACAGACAATCAAAAACCTATCAAGAGGTGTTTATGTTTTTACCCTGGCTGGGCCTGGTTGAACAGCACCTGTCCAACAGCTCTGTAAAAGTTGAGCTGGACCTCTCCATGTCTGATCTTATCCGCTGCGACATTGTAGATATCAGCAGACAGAGCTTGGTTTAGCAGGGACTCCACCGCCAGCAGAGCCAGGCTCCAGCTCTCTGGGGAACAGAGAGAGGCTGGGGGAGACTTCTGCCCGAGGGATACAGAGACGGGCTGGTCTGCTTTGGTAGGTGAGAGTCCATCAAGGCCTACATCCAAGGCCGGGACCAACCTGATGAGAAAATAGAAACACAGCATCCTATTCGCTTCCTCGCTTTCTCCTCTCCCTTTTCCGTAGCTTTCCAGAAAGAACTTAAACAGCAGAGACAATGTGTTCGACTTCACAGTGTAGTGCAGGTGTGGCTCACAGTAGCCCTGAGCACTCAGTTTGGAAAGGATGGCAGTTACTGGCTTCAAGGGGCCTTTTCCCCCAGGACCACGTTTCCCAGAATCCTCTTTCAATGGAAGGAGCTCCTCCTTGTAGGAGATCAGGTGCTCAGATGGGAAAAGAGCTAACTGAAGGATGGAGTCTATCTTGATGCGGATGTCTCTGCACAGCTGCTGATGGAGGCGCAGACGTGTGTGAGAAGGTGCAAATTCACCAGAGGACAGCAGATGTCTGAGTAGTACTAATGTCTGGATCAACTGGTTGGTTACCATAGCAAAGACTCTGTTAGGATTGGCTTGTTGTCGCTGAATTGACAAATAACATGACAGCACCTGAAGTAACACCTCAAACAAATTGACTGAACGGAGGTTCTCCGTTGGCTTGGAAGAGGATTTATTAGCCTCTAACTCTGGCTGATCTGGAGATCTTTCAGTGACTGGATCAATTTGGGAACTTTCCAAATCGCTTGGAGTTTGAAGATCCCCAGTCATCATCTCATCTTGACATGTGACGGACTCAGTCATTAGGGGTTCTGTGAGCAATGGCTGTTGTTGTAGCTCGTGGCAGGCCAGAGAACAGAGTTTAGCCAGGAAATCAACCATGAGTTCATATTTGGTGGTGAAGACAGATGAGAGCGCAGGTGAAGAGAAAAGACCCTGACACACACTCAGTATGGTGGACGCACACACCGGCGACTTAGAGACACGCGCACACTCCTGGAGACGGTCAAGTAGCAGCTGGAGGCAAACAGAGAAAAGAGGTGTCAGTAAAATCTTCATATATCAATGTCAACGCACTCTATTTTCTAAAGTATAAATGCCAAAACACTAATCCAATATTTGATTCTGCAGTAGACAGTCAGTGCTGTGGCATTACAAACTCCACTCTAGATTTGCGGTGGTGTTTTTATGAAGTATTGCCAGCACACCTGTGCCATGTTGAGCCTCAGGTTGATGGTCTTGCCCTGCTTGAGAAGAGAGAGGAGCTTCCTGCTGTGAAGCAGATCATCCAGGTAACACCAAAGTCCTTCCAGGACATCCTGAGAAAACTCCACCTTCTGGTTGTACCAGCCTGTCAGAGCGTAGGTACACCAGTCCAGCAGCACCTACAGTAAAATAGGGCCATGTCAGACATGTAGATATAATGGTAGACATTTATCTGCTGCTTTTAAATTCATTTGGAAGGAGAAGATGTAGGACACATAATATCTAGAGACAACGATAATGAAATAACTAACAAGACCACTGTCTGTGAAGGCCATCAAGTGCAGACAATGGTCTTGGTCTTCATATATAATTAATTCTTGATTTAGGTTATAATATGGAACTTAATTACCTCAGAAGGATAACTACAAAAGGCACTTATCACGCTAAATACAGTTTCTACAACTACTTAGGGTTCCCTACATCAGAATAATGTCACCACATTAAAGCTTAATTATTGTTTTTTGAAGACACAACAACTTCAGCTGTTACCTGTTCCTTGTTGGGCAGCAGGCACTGAGAGGAGATCCAAGCAAAACGTGCCAGCTTTAACTTGTCCTCCCACGGAGTCTGAGGACTCTTCAGTTTCAGATGGATGCCTGAGTAGATGGCAGCCATCGCTGCAGCTTATTCTACGGCTGAAAAGGCATGAAGGGAGGGGATTGAGTCTGGCCCAAAGGGAGGGGACACAACATACAGGAAAAGGTAAGTATTTAAATATTCTTTAAATCTATGGCGATAAGTATTAATTTCATTTGACAGTTCATTTTATAAACTACATGGGTGAGACTAGGGAACAGGGTTTATGTGATCGTTAAAACGGGTGATTTACATTAAAATGCATGTGCAAACACCCATCCAGCCAGGACAGTAAATGATCCACAGACACCACAAAGACATGTGTGAATGTGGACACAGTTGTGAGCCCCACACAAGAAACAATTAAAAACCTCTGCCGTCTGGTGCAGGTGTGAATCATTTTCTATTTTCAGATCTGTTCAAGATACCCTCAGTATACACGGCTTTAAGTCTTGACATGCTTTACAGCTAACGACAACTAACGTTAGCAACATAGCATACTCTTGCTAAAGTCCAATGAAGCTAAGTTAATATTAAGGGTGCTTTTAGTCTGCACGCAAGCAAACCATAGTTGAGCGTCATCGTTACTTTTTTAAGAATAGTTACATGGATTAAACTAAGCTTATTTGACTTACGACTTTTCAACCTGCACGTGTCTCCTGTTGTCAGATGCAGACGAACTTTCAACTTTCACCCTGCCGGCCCGGCAGAAGCAATCGAGAGTCCACTCAAACGATCGGCCAACGGTTGGCTCCGCTGAATATTTGCACAGACCCTGGTAAAAAATATATATTTAATAGAGGATTTTCGGATGATTATGAATTCAGTTAATTTATTTAAAAACAAATGAAAACAAATTTCGTCGTGAAAACACTATTTGTCGAGATAGGATATTAGCTAATTACCCCATGTAACCATATTCTAAGGCAATACGAATGTTTGTATGAAGTAAATAAAATCAACATTATGTTCTGTGCTTTTAGTACAAAAGTAATGCTACGTTTTGTTTGTTCAAAAGTCATTCATAAAACACTAGTAGGGATCTGGGTTCGCTTGGTTATGCCTGGGAAAGTTAGCTCATGTCGTCAGCCATTGAATTCCCCACCAAGAAGAGGAGGAGGAGGAATACTGTGCGTTTACGGGAATCAAACCAGGGTCACCTTTCCTGTTTCTGCTCTTGTAGACACTCCCAGGAAGCTTAGGTTTATTTCTCGAAGTGAATTTGTTGTTAGTAGGTCTTCGACAGCTTGTGTTTCCACTTCTCCCGTCTGCCACCCAAATATCCAGCGGCAGATGACAGTGACAGGCAGGGTGGTGTTCAGTTGTAAGAGATAAAGTGGGCGACGTCGGCTGTCAGGCACAGATAAAGCGGACAATAACGGTCCAAACTCGACAATGTAGAGAGAAGAAGCTCTACAGCTGCTCGGATATGGATACGGTGTGTTGACGTGACGGCTGGGCGACTAAAATGTTTCCTCGAGTGGACTTGCTAAACATAAACACCTGAATCTGAGTGCTCCCTAAGGAGTATACTTATTTTCTTTCACCTTTTGTCAAATTTGACTAATCAATACATTACAACCAGGACGATGCGGCTTTTATTTCGCATGTCAAGGTGCACACATGGAGTGCATCTGCCCAAAATCAAGCTGACACACCCGAGGATGTTGTGGCTGGAGCACCGTCGGGCCGCCTCACCTGCCCTCCGGAGGAAGAGACAGCCGACCGGGGTCAAGCCATCACTACATCCGACGCCTGCTTTCCCTTTCTCCCCACCCAGGCCCCTCATGTCTCCCCTGGCCTGGATCCCACTCAGAGGTCTCCCCATAATCTGTTCACACACGCCGACTGGCCGAGCATGGACAGTCTTACACACACCTGTTGCCTTCGCCAGCTCTTCAGCCGCCTCCACACCTACAACACCAGCCGGATCACCGAAGAAGACCGATGCAGACACGAAGATAGACCAAACACCGACCACGGTCCCCGTCGAGGACGTTAAAAGGATTTTGAAACTCGCTCACCCGGAGAGATGGAGGTTGGCAGGTAAACTGTGTGTATGTGTCTGTGAGGCAAACCTGAGAGCCCCTTTACATTTAAATGACCCTTTGCATCAGCAGATCCATGATAAAATAAGATCCATCCACCCGCAACACATCCCCTGCAGTCTTGACTCACCCGGTGCCCTTTTCTACTAAAACTGTACTACCGGTAATAGTACAGTTGTACTTTTATTGTGTTTTTTCTGCTGTAGGAAACCATGGAGAGGTTTATTGTGCATAGGTTGAGTGTGTAAACCATCACAGTGTATAGGCCTAATAATTTATGCTCATACCTGTATGTAACCCGTTCTCAGTCACATTTAGTAGGTTACCATACAGCCACAGTCTACCTCAGTATTATATTTAATTTTACATTTTGTTTAAAATATATCTTATTTGTTCTTGTTCCAGTTGGGCTAGTATATTGTTATCATTATCATGATATACGTCAAATCGTTATTTTTCTCAAGTTTAAAAGCTGATTGAACTCCTGACAAAATTGAAGAAACCAGATAGTTAATTATGTGGTTAAACATTTCTTTAGGTCAGAAAGTTTGATGCCAAACAGTGGATCACTTGACAAACCTGAGGTAGAACATCCAAAACAATTAAGATAAAATCTTTTTCAACAAATATGATTAGTAAATCTTTTTTCAGGCCCTTTTCCTCAACTAAATAAATATCTTAATAGAAAATTTAAGCGCTAATTTGATAGTGATTCAAATGAATTAAACCAATATATATATTTTGGCGATATATTAAACATTAATTATATTGTTACTGAGGAAAATTATATTGCGATAATTATCATTATTGTTTTATTGCCCAGCCCTATGAAATAGTGTATCTTTTGCTATGATTCTGAACACAGCTGCTGTGGGCTTCCTAACCGTCTCCAGTGCAGTAACCATGTCAGCTCCATTCTTCCTGGGTAAAGTGATTGACACCATTTACACCACTGGAACAGACACAGAGACAATGACAGCTTCCCTGACATCGTTATGTATCATGCTGACGGGAGTTTTCCTGTGTGGTGGGGCAGCCAATGCTGCCAGAGTCTACCTCATGGAGACCTCAGGTGAGACGATATTTGCAATGTGTGTCTGTCCAGTTTATGTGTGTGCTATGAGATCTACTGTACACAAGCAAGCAAATATTATTACTCCACAAGGGCAGAAGACGCATGTTCAGACAAGTGATCAGAAACATCACACTACACATACAACCAATACTTAATACAAACTCACTTATCTCTGTGTCAGTGCGCATGATGTGAGGAATCTGCTGTAGGGTGGGGATGGAGCAGTGGATAGTACGCACGCCTTTGGTGTGAGAGACCCAGGTTCAGCTCTCCACTGTGAAACTTGTGTCCCTGAGCAAGATATTTAACCCCTTGTGTGGCCTCTGATGTGTATAGAATTGTAAGTCGCTTTGGAAAAAAGTGTCAGCTAAATGAATAAATGTAATGTAATATCTCTCCTCCAGGTCTTCATCTTTGCTTTCCCTGCTCAGAAAAGTATTAGAAACAATAACTTTCATTCAGTACAGTAAAGAATGATTTGAAAGCCTGGGAAATATATCTGTTTTCTTGCTGAGAGTTAGAAGCTATATCCAGGAGATGTTTAATTTAGCTTAGCATAAATACTGGAAGCAGGAGAAACAGCTAGCCTGGCTCTTCTAAAGTTCACAAACACACCTACCAGCACCTCTAAAGGTCTGTAATGAACATGATATATCTTGTTTGCTTAATCTGCACATAAACAGTAATGTAATCTAAATCCATAATCTCTAGTTGTTGCTTGGCGACCAGCAGCCAGGCGCAGTGACTTCCTGTCAAGCTTACTGTGACAAACATTTCTGTTTGCGTACAGATTGAAACACTGAGATGAGATGCAGGTTAGGTATATATATGAACTCTGACCAAAGTCAAAATAGCTTTTTTTTTTAATCAATTGTTTAATCATTTACTCTACGGTATGGACCATCACAGGGCCTGAAGTAATGTTTTAAATAATATCCCCATTTGTTAAGCTGTAACCCAGAATAGTTTGAATTTTTATTGACTGACTGCTCGGAACAATTAGCTACTAACTAAAACAAATCACCTGATTGCCAAATTGCAACAGTCTCTTATCTCTGCCTTCCTCATGAATGTCTTTTCTCTCTTCCCCTCCTCAGGCCAAAAAATTGTTCGTAATCTCCGTGCCTCCATCTTCTCCTCCATCCTCAGACAGGAAGTGGCATTTTTTGACAGGAATAGGACCGGCGAGCTAATCAACCGCCTCTCTGCTGACACAGCCGTGGTGGGCCACTCGATCACTGACAACCTGTCTGACGGGCTGAGAGCCGTCGCTCAGGCAGCTGCTGGTGTCAGTATGATGGTGAGGACGTCCCTCAGAGTGGTAGATCAGGAAAGGTTTTAATGGGAAATCAAAAGTCTTCTTTTATGATACATTTATGTTTTGAATAAATGTGGTTTCATGGATGTTGGATAACAAAATTATTCCAAACTAAAGGTAAATGTACTGTCTTATTAGCCACTGAAACCTTTATATCTCTCTCTAGTCATCTATTGTTTTGATTGTAACCAATCAGTCAGACTTTTAAAAATGCTACAGTCCTTTAACGATGGAGTAAAGTATGTGTTGCGTTGCTCTGTACAAGGAAGTAGTTGTGACGACTCTGTGTACTTCTTTTGTTTACGTCTTTCCATTCTGTGCTGTTGGTATGTGAGCTTAGTGTTTCTGTCTGTAGACTACAGGACTGTTGGGAAATACCTTTACAGAGGTACTTCTTATCAATACAAGGAAATGGATAAATTCTGTGCAATGGGTGCCATGCTACAAAGCGTAATGTTAGGGCTAAATGATATGCCAAAAAAAATCATATTGTGAATATTTTAGAGAGATACAGACATTAAGATATAAGTCACGATTTTAGTGGGAATGGTAATTTTTGCATTTAATTTTCACTGAAAAAAAAATATAAAAATGATTATGTGATTTTTGCTGGGGTCTATACCAAACAAGTATGTTCCCTTACATCTAGATCTAAATTAGGACTTGTAGGCTGGGGTGTATCTGTAGCTTCACAATGGTATTTTACCTTTTTAAGGTATTGTGGCATTGTGATTTGGATATTGCAGTTGGCCATATTGCGATTTCGATAACACTTCCATTAATTGTTCAGCCCATGGCTGTATTTTATGCTCATGACAAACAATTTGTTTTACTTACAAGGAAGTTAAATGATTTCCTGGTGTAATTAACTTTGAAGAAAATTAATGTAAATAATTAATCTAATTACTGATGAGGTCTACTTCTTTCTCTCCTCTCCTTCCTCCTCTTCCTCCTTACACTCCTTTCTTTACTGTCTTTTCTCTCCTTCTATTTTCCATTAATTGCTTCTTTGTCTTCTCTCTCTCTCCTCTTCTAGTTCTATATCTCGTCCAGTTTAGCAAGCTTTATTTTGCTGATTGTTCCTCCTGTGGCCTGTCTTGCTGTAGCCTATGGCAGATACCTTCGCTCCATCTCCAAACGCACACTGGACGCGCTCGCACAAGCCACACAGGTACAGTGCACAGAAACACACAGATCAAAGGAATAAATAGTCACTAGATTTTATGATCACAGAACTGGTATTAGAAATTACCAGATGTTCAACAGCAGGACATTATATGAAGATGTGGTAATTCAATTCAGCCATAACAGCACTTCATATTAGGGGATAGTAAAGCCACATTGTCTCTCTGTCCCTTTGTTTTACTTACATCTGAAATAAATACTGCACTGCCTGCGGTAGCTTATTAAATATGCTATGTTGATCATCTGATTTCCAATTGATAGTCATAATAAAACTGTGTGTGTGTGCAGTTGGCAGAGGAGCGAATCAGCAATATGCGGACAGTCAGGGCTTTTGGTAAAGAGTTGTCTGAGGTCAACACATACAAAGAGAAGACAGACCAGGTCTTCAGCCTGGCCAAGAAGGAGGCGGCGCTACGAGCTGGCTTCTTTGGAGTGGTAAGAGTTTGTGTGTGTGTGTGTCTGTGTGTCCTGTCAGTGAAGCAAATCCACAGTTAAGAAGTGAAGTGTTGCAAAGAAGCTTCTGCTTTTTGCTGCCGTAATACAGGGTTGATACAATACCATAGTACCTGACACATCTGTTCATAAAGGAAGTTTCAACATAAAAAAGGATTGTCAGATTCTCCATACAAGGTCAGATGATACTGAAACCCATCTTTGTGCTTTAAAAGGTTAAGACGGTGTTGAAACAACTCATTGACACTATTTGGCAAGCAGCCATACAGCTCTTATACAGTTTTTTGTTTTCCATATATTAAGATGCTTCTAAGGTAGGATGAAACAAAGCTTTACTTATGTCTTACTTATTTACTTATGTCAAAGTCGGTGCTTAAAATATTACATGATAACACTTTTCAAGATAATGCAGTGCAATTCATCAGCACCACAAACTACAGCCCTTAAAATGACTGTAAAATGTCATCAGCACCTATCTTTAACAGTGTCAACACAAACCATATGCTGCATGAAACATTTAATGTAGGGTTATTGTGTTGAATTAGATGTAGCTAGAAACTGGCAACTCAGTCTGTAGATAGTAAAATAAGCTTTTTGTGAATTTCTCAGCTGATCATTATTTTAAAAAAAATTGTCCACTGTCGTCCTTCACTTTTCACTACTGCTGGGTATCAGTTATGCTGCATCTCCTGTGTCTCTAATTCAAGTGCCAGTTATCTTATCCAGCAGGTTAGCAGATAGGCTGTAATCAGTGCTGTGTCAGGGAGCAGCAGTGATGCCAGATGTTGAATTGATGAAATAACTGTGTGTGCTGCGTGCGTGTGCGCGTGTGTGTGTGTGTGCGTTTCAGACTGGTCTCAGTGGTAACATCATGATCCTGTCAGTGCTCTACAAAGGAGGCCTTCTGACGGCCAGCCAGCACATGACTGTGGGAGATCTCTCATCATTCCTGATGTACACCTTCTGGATAGGCATCAGTGTTGCAGGTAATACACACATACAGTGCGTGCATGTGCGCTTTCCTATATCTCGGCTGTACTGTTCACATCTGTTTGTTGTGTAGGTCTGAGTTCCTTCTACTCTGAGCTGATGAAGGGTTTGGGAGCAGGAACCAGACTGTGGGAGCTGCTGGACAGAAAGCCTGAGTTTCCTCTAGATGGTCAGCACTCACTCACTCACTCACTCACTCACTCACTCACTCACTCACTCACTCACTCACTCACTCACTTTTGAATTGTTTGTATGTCTGTTTTGGAAAAGAATTAATTCAGAGATGTAAATAAGTTTTTTTTTTTTACTTGGATCAGTACCGCTTACGTGAAAGTGTATGACGGGGAATTTCACATCAGTAGCCTCAACCTTCTCACTGTGTAACTAGATGTATATTCACTGTCCAAAGTTTTATCTGTAACAATATACTGTAAAAAAAAAAAAAAAATTCACCACTTGCTTGAAAAATTGAAAATTTTAATTGTTATTGAGAAACAGTCGTCAGAGAAAATATGAAACTTTTTTGCCTAGAATAATTTATATAACACATTTTAAGATTTAGTAGCCCTTGTGTTAAAATCTAGTTCAGTTTTATTTTTGTTTAATTTCCTTTGTCTTTTGTTTTATTTCTCATGTGACTCAAGTTTTATTACTGTTATTGCTTAACAATCAAGCTAGGTAAACTTGTCCTTTTATCTTTGTGTCCCTCTTCCTCTGCTCCCCCACAGAAGGCCTAGTTCTTCCTCCGGAACATCTGAAGGGTCGGCTGGAGTTCAGTGATGTGTCCTTTGCCTACCCGACCCGTAAGGAGTCTCCAATTTTCCAGAACCTCAGCCTGCTGGTCCCAGCTGGCACCATCATGGCTGTGGTGGGACCCAGTGGGTCTGGAAAATCAACCCTGGTCTCTCTGCTGCTCAGGCTGTACGACACTGATGCTGGTGAGAGCGAGCTTGTTCTGTCTCATCCCTGATACCCAGAAACATCAACCACTGTTTACTAATCGAGACAGTCTTTTTTTCCAGGTATCATCTCTATAGATGGTCATGACATCAGAGATCTGAATCCCTATTGGCTCAGGAGTAACATTGGAACTGTCAGCCAGGTGATAAATGACAGACAGATCTCATAGCACACACATAACCTGGACAGACACGCATTGCAAATATGAAGAGCATTTGAGTGAAGACAGTCTTTCTCCGACTCCTCCTCCCACCTCTTTCCCAGGAGCCTGTGCTGTTTTCTTGCTCTATAAGAGATAATATTGCATACGGTGCAGTGGACCAAGACGCTGTGACTACAGAGGACATCTACAGGGCCGCCAAAGTGGCCAACGCCTATGATTTTATCCAGACTTTTCCCAAGGGCTTCGACACTGTAGTGGGGGAGAAAGGAGTTCTGTTGTCAGGTGAGAAACGGAGGCAGAGACACGACAGAGTTATGATAACAACACGCACTTCACCGTTGATGCAAGACTGCTTGTGTTCCCAACTGACGCATTAACTCTTACATAAGAACCCAAGTAAATGTCTTGAATTTTGTTACAAGTATGTGTTTTCAGTGTGTATTATGTTTTTGTTACTCAGTACAATTATGCTAAATTAAGAACTTGAAAAGCTTTTTAAAAATTGGCTTTGTGCATACAGTCGACACATAGGGGCTATTTAGAGGAAGCCTTTATGTGTGTACATGGTTAACGTATGTGTATTTGTTTCTCAGGTGGTCAGAAGCAGAGGATAGCCATAGCTAGAGCTCTGCTCAAGGTGAGTGCAACAACATGGACGTTTTTACTGTTTATCCACATCAGAAGGCACATGACAATTTTTATCCAATTTTTAACCAGGTAGTAGGAACTGCATGTTCCTGTCATGTAATCATGATGTTCACTAAATCACAGCTTTCTCTTACTTCTGTGAAACCTGAATTAGTTTGTATAACGCTACTTGTGTCCCCTCTCTCTCTCTCTGTCTCTCTCCACAGAATCCTAAGATCCTGCTTTTAGACGAGGCTACCAGGTGAGAAAGACTGAGTCACGATTAAAGAACTGTTGTAGACATCAGCTAACAAAACTGGTTTACTTACAATACATTCACTATCGTTACCCTCTTAGCCTTTATTTACTCCTCTGCACTACAGCACTGTAGATGTGTGTAAAGGTTATGAAGATGATTGTGCTGCCTTTACAAACTGTTTTATAGTGCAGGTTAGAGGCACAGGTTACTCTGTCGAAGAAAATCCTAAACAACTGTCTCTCCTCAGTGCACTGGATACTGAGAACGAGTTCCTGGTCCAGGAAGCCTTGGAGCGTCTGATGGAAGGTAGATCTCTCCTTCTTTTCGATCTCTCATTGTATTCATTTTAAATATAAAGCTTAAATTGTGGTTCTACAGGCGCACTGATGCCATTCTTTGCTTCTCCCGTTTTATTATTCCCTGCCCCTTTCACCCAATCAACAGGGAGAACAGTTGTGATCATCGCCCACCGTCTGTCCACCATCCAGAATGCGAACGCCGTTGCTGTACTGGACCAACGACATATAGCCGAGTGTGGCAAGCACACAGAGCTGCTAGGCAACAGGCAAGGGCTGTTCAGAAAACTGATGGAGAAACAGGCGTTTCTACAAGAAGAACAGAAACGGGCACTTCGCTGAGAGGACAGTGAGTACAGACAAGTGGATGAGAAAGAGGGAGCGGTGAGGTCGATGGCTCCTGAAAGGAGCTTTTATCCTCATCCTACCCATGCAAGGTATTGCCTTACATGGGAAGAGGTGGATAAAAGCTGAGGAAAGTAGAACTTTTCACAAGACTACAGAACGTTAGAGAGAGAGAGAGAGAGAAATGAGATTGGAAAGCCAAGAAACCTAAAGTGATTTTTTAAAATCCTCTATCCTTTTGCTGGAATAACTATGTAGCACCACATGATGAGCTGTTTGGAAAGGAAACGTAACCCCTTTTTTTCTCTGCTGTCTGACACTGTAGTCTGTTATCACTTTACGATTTTTCACAAACAAACCAAAAACAGTCCAGTGTGATGTGAACTGCTAAGTATTTCTTTATGAATTTGTCTATTTATTACTGACTTTTTAAACTTAAAGCTTACATGCAGAGCCTGTCATTTTAGAGTTTAAACAAGTCAAATGAAGCAGCTATTTGTGTTGTAAAACAGGACTGCACACCATTGTGACCCATCTTTGATAACAAGAACACAGATTAATGAATGCACATTTGTCATGGAAGATTAGTGTGTTATGTAAGTGATTGTCCTGTAAGTCACAGCTGAGGTGCTACACATCTAAAAAAACAAATTTGAGACATTTGTCTCAATGCATCATATTTAAACTGAGTTTGGTTTTAACTAATATGTTTAGATTCAGTTCACTCTTTATTTTTTTTTGCTTTGGATTTAATTGACAGCCCTGAACTGCTGAACTTTATCATCTTTATATGTCTAACAACATAAAATGTGCACTGTTGCTTAGGGGAAGTTGACTGAGGGCTGCTAAACAGGGAGGAAGGCTCAGAGCCAGTCTGGGTGCCAGGATCACCGCTCTGTTTATCTCTAACGTTTATCTCAATGTCTAAAACCCTTCATGTTTCGTATAGTGTCTTCAAATCGTCACACAGTGCCAGTCTAAATGTAGTTTTAGCGTTCTTGGTCTAATCTAGTAATGGTGGATAAACAGAGACCATCACTATGACTTAACTGTGTGAGAGAGTGCAGCGGTTCTGACTGAATACTGTTGACCACTGTGTCTGTCAGTCTGTCATGAGTCATGATCGCCCCCTCCATGCTGTGTTACTGGTAGGTGTTTACACGATGTGCACTGGGCCAGCATTAAATCCTATATAAACAGCTGTAAAATCAGGGACATCTTAGCCACAGCGCTATTGAGCCAGCTAAATATTATAGCTGGCTTTGAGAGCCTGACTAAGTGGTAATGATTCTCCTCAGTAAATATTTGGATGGTAAATGACCACTTCCGTGCTCACGGGCAGTCTAGACTGGAGTGTTTCAGAGGATTTTCTTCTTTTCTTCTTTCTTCGAATTCCCCATTGCCCTAAAGGGAATGTAGTGTCCACAGTTTTGTCAATTGAATTACTTAAGGACAAACATCCTTTTGTTCACTGGGAAAATATTTGCCGTGTGGCTGGAAACAGGTTTGACTGGGTGCTAATAAAAGTTTAACAGATCATTTTACAACAAGGACTTGTTTTATGTTTAAACAAGCCTAATGAACAACAAATGAAACTGGCTATATGATGTTTGTCATGGCTCTGACATTTGGCAGATGAGAAACTCTGAGCAGCTTGATATACAGCACAGGATTTATATAAATGATCACATTATTCAAATCAGTCTATATATCCCATGTTTCTGTTGACTTAAAGGTCAGGAAGCAGGGTGGTGGAGCGTTCTGTTTCTGTTAGTGCTGTTAATACATATAGTAGATAAAGCACCTTGTATAATCAATAAGATTTTACTACAAGATTCTTTTTTTCTTCTGAGACTGCAAAGCTGTGTGTATTTCTCTGAAGGTTTATGATAGGCAGGGATTAAAAACTTGAATCACTGTGAATGTAATTCACAATTTGAAGACAGTGATACAAAAGACTCTTAAGACAGTGGATTTAAATGAACAGGCTGGATACCATTTCAACAAGGGACAAACGAGTATAAATTAATACAACATTTTTCAATGGTAAGTGGCCCTTTCAATAGCCGACTAATGTTGTCTGTGTACAATATAAATTTCATGGTATTACATATATGTATGACAGTGTACAGACTGTATGACAACAGAATCTGAGCTGACATTTATTATAAAATTAATGTTATTATGGACAGTTTTCATGTTCTTTGTTTTCTTTATTGCTATAATTTTTGTTAATAGGCAAGATTTTCATTTCCTCACAATATCTTTGTTTCCATTTCAAGTAAAATTTTACGCAGAGTGACACTTTGAACCTAGACTCTGAACATCATATGTCCAGACTTGTTTTGTTGATCCCATGAAAGTAAGTTGATCAAACTCAACTCTGCCCATCAAAATTAAATAGAAAGAATTCATGTTGTGTCAAAAACACATACTGAAGGTGCTTGAAAGTTTGTCTGTTAATCATGGATCCATGTCTTTATAACAAATCACAGAAGACTGCTGGGGATTTCTTTTTTAATGTGTGTGTTATAATAAATAATATGGCCTAATGATGAATTTATAGATTTTTAATTAATCTTGTGTTTGTTAAATTATTATACCTCTATAAAGTGAAATATTTTATAGATAGTGTACATATAATAGTTTAATTTGTTGTCCGCAGTTTTTTTTTAAAAGTTTTGTCTGCTTCGGGACATGTACACTGGTATTAAATCAGAACATATTTAAAAGTGAGTTTAGTGAAGTAAAAATGTTATTTCATTGTTTCAAGGGGTTGGACAGATCCCAACTGTAACCCAAACTTTGTAAAATCTATAAGGAAGTTTCAGTGGTAATTGTTTTTAATATAATATTTTAGATTAAAAAGAGTGGTTATGCTGCCCACATTAATTCACCGTTTCCCTACAGAGACACTTAAAGTGATGGGAAGAGGAGGTGCACTCACAACCCATCTCCTCCTATCACTGTAGATTATATTTTATAGCTTGTTCACATTTTCTCATTCGACATAACATGCTAACATTTTTATTATACGTAAACTGTGTTTTTTTCTCATCAAACTCTCACTAGTTTGTGGGTTTCTGTGCGTTGTGTCAGGCTGTCAGTAGGTGGTGCTGTTGCGTCATTGTTATAGATACAGCCAGGCTCAGAAGCGTTAGGTTAGTGGGATTAGTGTTCCTCTCCTCCATCAGAGCAAAATTAAACTTCATGGTAATGATATGAGTAGTGTGTATTCAGCTGTTGGTGGGTTGTGTTGATAGTGTGGTGAGTTTCTCATGCAAATAGACTCTGCATTCTCACATTGTCCCATCTGCTGGCACATAGACAGGTCCTGGCAAAGCAGTAAAGGAATGCTTTCAATTGATTTATTCTGCTTTGTAAGTTCTTGTTGCAATTGTGAGACAGGTGAAGAGTCTGGCAAGAAGAATTAAGTATGCATCGACCAATTTAGATATTTACAATCATGTCTGTATGCTTGGTGTGATAGAAAACTGACAGTACAGGCACAAGAGGCAAAGTCATGCTGTAAAATACCAATGAAATAAAATATTTTATGAATTAAACTATCTCTCTCATTCTTGACATTTGGTAACAGTATGTGGTGAAGAGAATGTAAGCTTAAGGAATTTAAATTCTTCTCCCCATGTTTCCTTTAGTCTGTCTGTCTGTCTGTGAGTGATCAATAACTACTGTCTCTCACTTCTTAAAGTAGCATTCTCCTTAAGCAGTGGGTCAGCCCCTCCATAAGAGGCAGCAGTTGTGCTGCAGAGGACGGCTGTGCTGGCTTATGCAGCTGACCAAGAGTTACTCAGCCCTGCATGGGTTTCCAATTCCAGCTCCATGTGCCACAGCTCCCCTCACTTTTCTGTGTATCCACCTCTACAGAAAAGTGAGGGGAGCTGAAGTGAGGCTATTTGAGGAACTGAAGTTCTGACCCTTACGCAAGAAAATGATGGGATAATCTCTTTGCTTGTCATTTGAAAAACCTCTAATATAGCCTTATTTGTTCACAATGAAGGGCAGAAAAAAATCTAAAGAATTATTCTTTACAAGTTCGTGCTGCATTTTGGTTAAGCTCAACCATGCGACACCACCATGATTGGTTAGAGACCATGCAGAGGTTCACTAGTGGAGAGAGCGTCTTCAGCCTCATGGTAAAATCTCTCAAAGTAGAAATGACAAATATGAGACATCCCACCACTTTAAAACAAGGTGTGCTCTACAGGCACAATATAATGTTGGGTTTTCTATGAAAATGAGAGAAATGTCCCCAGTACTCTCTGGGCCAGACTCCCAGTTCTTCTTCTCTGTAGTAACGTCATGCTTTTCCTGTCACACATGAAGCAGAAACCAAACACCATCTTCTGCAACAAATACCATTAAAATGTTTTTTTCACTTTAGGAGATGTTTGGATTATCTTTGGACAGGAGTGGCCAGGAGGCACGCTGTCCAACACCTCCACTTCCACAATGCCCTGTTTATCCTCATATGGCGCATTAGAAAGCAGCATTAGAAAGCAGTGCACACTCAGCAGGTTGCACTGATTTGCATAACACATCACTAACAAAAATTAGTCTAAACAGGAAGACAAATGTGTCCCTAAACTTCATGGGATCAAATCACACATTTTTACCACTTATTAAAGGACATGTCTTAAAGACTGTCTTAAAGCAAAAACCGTTTCAAATCGCATTCTCAGCCCTGACTGTTGTTTTGAGACAAACTTGAAAAAACCTATGTGAACCTAAGCACTTTTACCTGTCCAATAACAATATCTTCAGTATCAGTATCCTCAGACTTTCTTCACTGTAACACATGAGAAAGGAAACTTAAAATCCCCAGCCAGACTCCTGTCTGTTCTCTCTTTCAAAACAATTCTACTGTACATGCAGGACAAGAGCCTCAGTCGTCACACTGCCACACTTAAAAAGGTAGGACTCTCATGTGCAGCGAGTGTATTGGTTCCAGCAACTGAATGCCGAGGCGTGTGCTATTCTTACTTTCTCTGACACTCTGACCCTCTGTGCTCTCATGATAGAGAGAGACAGAATGAGTTGACTGAAATAAAATTGTGACTGAATAGGTAGCAAGGTAGACAACTGTAAAAACAAAACAAACCAAAAAACAACACCATCCGTTTGTCTCTACCTGTCCACTTCTCTCCTTTTTATTTTACTGGCTAATATTCTTGACATGTGATCACTAGGCCTATAACACAATAAAAAAATGCAAAAAAAACCTCTTCTTGTCCTTCCGCTGGCTGGGTTACATATCTTCTGACAAACTAAACTGTTTTCTGCCACCTGCTGCACACGCCCTTTCACCTTCCTCTTTCTCCTCCTCTCCCCCAAGTAGACTCTCCAGGAGACTTCCATGAATCTCCTCCCCCTCGGCCCCTCTGACCTCCCCTCTTTCTCTCACTCCCCGACAACTGCCAGCCCCTCTACATTTTAGGCGCTTCATGGGCCCTTGGATTCCAAAATGGCTCACAACAAGTGCATAAAAGTAGCTCTACCTTGCTCTGTGGCCCCTCCAATCCACGACCCCCTCCCATAACACACACACACACACACACACACACACACACACACACACACACACACACACACACTCCCTACTTTCAATCTACACCCGTGCAGCCTTCTCCATTTAGATCCTCCCTGTAGACTGAAGATTTCCCTCCCTCCCTCTTCTTACCCTGTTTTTCTTGACATATTAATGATGCATTGAGGATTCCCTCTAACAGCATGCAAAACTTGCAGGTCCAAATGATGTAACCTCACATTACTGCTCAATTAAAAACATCTGATTGAAAGAACCAGAGGTATAAAAATGTGTTTGCTTATCATTCACTTTTCTCTTCCACCTGTTCCACTCCATTAACCTGTATTTACTGTGAATACGTCATATCCAACCCCTTGCTTTCTGTTGTCTGCTATAGCCTAATGAGGATCTAGTTCATGAAAGGTTATATATTAACATTTCTCTGCTCCCGCTTGAATCCAGCTTTAGGTTATTATGATGATAAGAGCACAAAACAAGTCACCTGTTTACACAAACAATTATATCCAGCAGTCCCTTATTCGTTATTTCTTTACTTGCTTCCCTCTTTGTAGAACATTTTTCTTTGTAGAACTTTATGTGGCAAAAATAAAAAGCTAAATAAAAAGCTACATTTTCCAGCAAACTTCATGAAGTTTCAGATGCTAATCCACACTGATTTGG
Source organism: Lepomis macrochirus (assembly GCA_024633595.2). Lineage (NCBI taxonomy): Eukaryota > Metazoa > Chordata > Actinopteri > Centrarchiformes > Centrarchidae > Lepomis > Lepomis macrochirus. Next base: position 17,287,667 of record JALXJV020000006.1, read on the forward strand.
TCTCATTTTCTATTTTTTACTGCAACATTAGCTGCTTTCAGCAAAGGAATCGTCAGGTTTCATGCATCTCTCTTCCTTGATTTACCAAATGAGGTCTATTTTTCTCTACACTTCTCCCTGTTCCTCTGTCATTTCTCATTTCCGTAGAGTTTATTATAAACTCTTCGGCACCTCCTCTTCCGCTCCTTCTGGTCACTCAATCATTCACTCACACAAACATCCATGTGCATGCATGTACATACACTGAATTTCTTTCTTAGTTTCTCACTCCAAATGCACACAGACACACATGCACATGTGCACTAGCGCCCCTCCTCCAGTAAAGTTATAATTAATCCAACTCCTCCAGTGACAGAGCAGAGTAGTCCCTACAGATAAGGTTTCAGCTGTTGGCTGTTTCAGTGGTTCTCTCCTTATTTATTCAACATGGGTCAGACAGGTCTGTGTGAATACCCGGCCACGTGGTCTGCAGATGAGCAGATTTTGATTTAACTAATTGTTAATGTGTAGATGAAAACATGTCTTCTGTTGGATGTGCAAGTGTTACATAATTATAATACAATTTAATATATAATTATTAAACAATGTATTCCAGTTTGCAGCCCTGTCTGTGCACACTCACCAATAATCTTTATGATTAGTGATTTTTGTCATAAGATGTGCGTACATACAAGGTTGCAGACAAATACACTACATAGATGCAAAAAGGTCTCCAGTTTTCTACTCTTGACTCCATATTGGGATCATTGTTATGGAGTCAATCAGGCTACAGTTAATCAATTACAAATACTGCAGATGTCATTACGGAGATTTTATGACTGGAGCGATGAAGCGCACATTTAACTCTTTACACACACAGTTCCTTCTCAGCTTTTATCAGTCTTTTCTGATTTCTTGTATTGATCACTACAATTAATGAATTGAACTCTTAATTGGCACTTTTAGGCTGCAGCACCGTTCCTGGATGAGTGTCAGTCAGTAGTTTGGGCCCTGGCTCTCTCTCTGGTCTAAATCTGTTCAGTTGAGGGCAGCATTTTCCCATTTTAAGGCTGGATAAGGCCTACTAGCAGCAAATCTATAACCCTGGTTGGTAGCAACTGGCGTCTCCCCTAGAAAACCCCCAGTGGCCAGCGGGCTCCTTATACGGCCCTCGAGGTGGGACCGCGAGGCTCGATGGGAGGTCAAAGCGACAGTTCCATATATGGCGCGCGCTCTCTCCACGTCGGGGGCGCGCAACGTCACTCCTGATCCTCTCCTGAATCCTGACTGATGGAGCCCCCTCCGTCCCTCCACGAGGCGCGCCTCCTTGCTGCACCCCCCACCCACTCCTCACCACCGGCCCGTCAGCGTCCTAATATGGCAGAGGGCCGGGATGGGCCACTCCTGAGGTTTGTGAATGGTGGAGGTTGGGTATATAAGGTGGACAGGGAGCAAGGAGGATTGTAGCTGGTTCAGCAGCAGCACTGGTTGGGTCCTTCTCTCCGAGCCGCAGACACACTCCTAAGGTAAGACCCTGCTAGGACCGCCACTCCTGAAGCCACACAGCCAGGTTTGGGACACCAGACTAGGCCATAGCCAGAACAACAGCATGGAGCATCTACTGGAGCAGATGTTAGGCAGGACTGCCAAGGACAGGAAGCCTAGGACCAGATACTACTGGGAGCAACATGGGCAACTTCACTGGAGGATAGGCTAGACTGAAAGAGGGCCCTGAAGGAGAAGGAAAACATTTGTAAACAGTATGCTGAGAAGTATCATAGGAATACAGTGCGGGACAGGAACAGCTCTTGTCTAACTTTCAGGTCTGGAAATTGAGGATAGATAAATTAATAGATGGACAAAACACATAAAGTAGACTGATTGACTGTCTTCAGCATCTTCATAGGTGTAACACTGAATCCTGAAAAGGTGCTGATGCATCAACACGCAATGCGCCTTCAGACCAATTAAAAAGCCAGTATAGTTTACCTGAGAAAGATTACAATGAGATAGATTTACCCTAACTGAAGTTTAGCAGATCTTTATTATTTTTGCTGCAGAGGTCAAACAGGTTGACACTCGCCAAATTAGAACAATATAAAGAGCAAATCATAATCGAGACTCAAATTCAGGCACAAAGGAAAACTCTTTATTTTCGTATTGTTCATTTTAATTACGTAAATATTGGTTTATGCGTCACGCGCAATGGCCTGATGTCAGTGCGCCATGGATACATTTAGCTCAAGGCACCGGCCTTATCATGTTCACGCTCCAGTAGGCTAAATGTTACAATTATATTTAATCTTTTTAGTCTTTACATTTAAGACACATCGTGTGAGCTTGCAAGAAACAGAGTTGAAACAAACGTGTTAGTTTGGAAGTCATTTCTATCACATTCAGTAGGCTAGTTTATGTTTCGCCATGTGGATCTGAACTCTTTTTCTTCCCTTCCTCTGTTACAGAAGCCAACATGTGTGACGACGATGAGACTACCGCCCTTGTGTGCGACAACGGCTCCGGTCTGGTGAAGGCTGGCTTCGCCGGAGACGATGCCCCAAGGGCCGTGTTCCCCTCCATCGTCGGCCGCCCCCGTCACCAGGTAAACATCAGAGCAAGATCCCCAAACAATAACAGGAGAGACTAATTGGATGTACTGCTTTTAGGTTAGGGAAAATTCAATTTCACAATTATTGTAATAATTAGCCTACACCTCAGCAAATCCATTATCCAAAAGCCTACCTATAGAGAAATACAATTTTGTTTACACTAATTTTACCAAAAAAGAAAAAAAAATCAAGCGACCGTTCTTTTAGGTAGATTTTAGGTACACTATTTTGGCAGATAGATCCTACAGAAGTGGATCTCGCATTTAACTGAGATTATAATATTTTAGTGTTAGTATTAATTATTTTGTGAATCGGGAAACTATTAAGCGTTAGTGTAGCATTATTATGTAGGCCTATACCGAGCCATGTAATTTTGGCTCATTTCCCTAGCAGCAATGTGGCCTTTGACTCTTTGAGACTAAATTAGCCACATATGAATTGAGAAACACACACAATTGCTCTGCCTGTCTCTCTGTGACCCGCGCTGTCACTTGCCACATTCACGCTATGATCATCGTGCCTTTTGTACCACACAGTAAATACTTTAATCTGGTCGGAAGAAGGTCATACCTTTGTTTGGCTTATTTGAGACGTAACCTTTCCCTTATCTCGTCCTCTCTTCCCCCTTCAGGGTGTCATGGTCGGTATGGGTCAGAAGGATTCCTACGTCGGCGACGAGGCCCAGAGCAAGAGGGGTATCCTGACTCTGAAGTACCCCATTGAGCACGGTATCATCACCAACTGGGACGACATGGAGAAGATCTGGCATCACACCTTCTACAATGAGCTGAGAGTGGCCCCCGAGGAGCACCCCACCCTGCTCACTGAGGCCCCCCTGAACCCCAAGGCCAACAGAGAGAAGATGACCCAGATCATGTTTGAGACCTTCAACGTCCCCGCCATGTATGTGGCCATCCAGGCTGTGCTGTCCCTGTACGCTTCCGGACGTACCACTGGTAAGACTGACAGCAGCAAATAGCTGCTCCTCATAACACAGACACAGCTTCCTAAACATGCATAGGCTAATAAACAAAGAGATGATGTAGACTATAACGTAACTGACAAGTGTAACTGATGTTATAACAATCACAACACATAATATAATTTGAGCTATTAATGCGTCAGTTCCCATACGCACAACTTTTACGCACAGTCGGCAACCCTTTCTGGGAGTGTTTACTCGATTATACGGCCCGTATGATATATACATTAATAGTGTATTTGTATATGCTCCTTCAAACACCCACTTTAGCCGTAATTTTACACACCAAACAGAAACGTTTGAGGACATTTTGACGCTTGGACTTTACTAAACTCTGGCCTTGCCTCTCTCTAGGTATTGTCCTGGATGCTGGTGATGGTGTCACCCACAACGTCCCAGTCTATGAGGGTTACGCCCTGCCCCACGCCATCATGCGTCTGGACCTGGCTGGTCGCGATCTGACCGACTACCTGATGAAGATCCTGACTGAGCGTGGTTACTCCTTCGTGACCACCGGTGAGGAACTCGGCCTACTCCAATAACAAAGCACCTGAAAGAAAGAAGCACTTGACCACCTTTTAGGCAGATATTATCTAGCAGATTATAATCTAAAGTATTATAATTCCTTCATTCTTTGTTTTAGCAGCAGTTTTGGAACAGTTTGCTATACATAAAGAGTAAACTGGATAGATATCTGACCATTTGATGTCAATCTTGCTTAAAGAAAAATACTAAACTCTATGTAATTTAATAACATAATGGACACAACATTGTGGCCAGTTACTGCCTGTGTAAAGTATAAAAATGTATTAACACAAACAGTGAAAAGGGGATGTAGCTCTGTGTTTAAGGAAAGCAAACCTTTTTTAGCTTTAGACATTTCTGTAACTTGGAGTAGCTACCTTTCGTAGTTCCGCCCACTTAATTAGTTTGCCTATACGCACACACTGTCTGAGGTCTCGACTGTTTGCCACTCTTATTGACATCTCATCAACTTGCCTCCATACAGCCGAGCGTGAGATCGTGCGCGACATCAAGGAGAAGCTGTGCTATGTGGCTCTGGACTTCGAGAATGAGATGGCCACCGCTGCCTCCTCCTCTTCCCTGGAGAAGAGCTACGAGCTTCCCGACGGCCAGGTCATCACCATCGGTAACGAGAGGTTCCGTTGCCCCGAGACCCTCTTCCAGCCTTCCTTCATTGGTACGTTAGATAATCCTTCACCTCTCACTACGAACAGCACTGGCAATATTGTTCCAGGCTTGACACCCTCCGCCTTCTGACACTTGTCCCTCTCACCTGACCAGGTATGGAGTCTGCTGGCATCCATGAGACCGCCTACAACAGCATCATGAAGTGCGACATTGACATCCGTAAGGACCTGTATGCCAACAATGTGCTCTCCGGTGGTACCACCATGTACCCTGGTATTGCTGACCGTATGCAGAAGGAGATCACTGCTCTGGCCCCCAGCACCATGAAGATCAAGGTACACATTGGGACAACCAAAACATTACAATGTGTTTTATACATAAATTGAAAATTACTAAGAAATTAATTATTAAGTATTCGCATTAAGTGCTGGCACTTTATTAATGCATTTTCTCCCCCTCCCTCTCCTCCAGATCATTGCCCCTCCCGAGAGGAAGTACTCCGTCTGGATCGGTGGCTCCATCCTGGCTTCCCTGTCCACCTTCCAGCAGATGTGGATCTCCAAGCAGGAGTACGACGAGGCAGGTCCCAGCATTGTCCACAGGAAGTGCTTCTAAATCCTCTACCTTATCCAGCTTCTCCATCATCTCCATCATATACACCACCAGCCATCTGGAGATCAAGCGAGAAGGAGGATCAACTTCTGCAGCACAGCAACACTCTGCTGTCAATGGACTTTCTGTCTGGGCTATTGACATTCATATGCATGTTTCATCCTTTTAAAATGTGCATATTTTATTGCTGTCTGTTGTCTGTGTTGCACGGAGAGAGGCTGTGAAAAACCACCACTGAACCATGCATCCACCCAAAAAAACCTTTAATAAAAAAAATAACAACAACATGTTGCCCAACACATGTGAATGTAAGTGTATATACATATTGATAACTTATTAAAGTCCATTATTTGGTATTTCTGACCCTGGCCTTGTTTTTCTATTAGAGGGAGGGTTGTCAGAGAGGTTGAAAAACAAAATCTTTGGTGAAAATTAAATGGAAATAAGGGAGGATTTCTACAGTTTAAAAGGTGCCATTCAAAAATAAATTTGCCTTAATAATGCTAAAACGATGTCATCTTAAAATTCAATATCTAGGAATACCAGCTGAAATTGGGGGACGATCAGGGGAAATGAACAGAAATCGTCGTAACAATTAAGCCCATGAGAAGCTTAATAGACTCAGCAATAAAACACACCTGAATGACACACAGTCATACCATAAACCAATCAGGTGATCGGGGGCAATGGGGCAAGGGGAAGTACACAGAGGTCGATAGGGGTGTTGGCACAGCTACCTGGATCATAGTTAGATGGGTGACAGGGAGGGAGACATGGTGTCTCTCACTGCACCATCACCCACTGCTGGCTGGGGGCTGCTGGGTGACAGAGGTAGTGACAGGCAAGACTTCAAGCTCCCACAGTCGGAGTTTGACTTGCCAGGAATGTGCCTGGGCAGCAGCAGCTCCACTTTAGACCGAGGGGATCAGTTGCCTGGGACACCCGACACCGGGCTCTGAATCCCGTTGAGCTGCCTGCCCTGTAGCCCCGACCCCCAGACCATCTTTAGACAAAACCAGACCCCGTGTACAGTGTGGCATCTCCGCAGCCCTACCTTATATGCATAAAAGCTCAGCAGGTTATCTGGGTGTGGGATTGGGGTCTGGGCTTAAAGCACAAAGGAGCGTGCTGGGCGCGTCTGAGGCGCGCACCACTCTGTGCCCACATCATTTACATCACCCCATTGACCTGTTATGTAGCCTATAATAAGACACCCATCATTCTTCTTCTTTTGACACCCGCATTTGAATTTATGGCTACATGTAGCCTACAGGTAGCCTAGGCCCAGAAAAGGCAAAGTTAAGTGCAAGCATAATCAGTTGGGTATGGTAGGCTACTTTTTGAAGCCATTAGTGGCCAATTAAAGAACTATCTTGCCTAAGGTATCAAGCAACGAGTTAGGCTACTAATTTAAACTTTTTTGTGTATTGAAGCTGCGCATAGAGTCTAGTCTTTTCATCCTCTATTACGATCTGATAATAATTATCAGCCAAATGTTTCATACCCGCCTTGAACGCATTCCTGAAATCCCAGCCCTGAGCCACCTGTTGCGGGTGTGTTTGGCTTTTTAAAAACGTCTTGAAGCGGGCGGAGCTAAGAGACGAAGCCTGTGATTACACCAGCGCCTTGAACGCCATCTGTTCCGCTCTGCTTCCGTGCAATCCGACTCCAGTGTAAGTATATTTATGTACACAAGATTAGACTCTTGCAGGCCTAATTGTCTCCGATCAGGCATTGAACTGCTGTAGATGAGAGTGGATGGATGCGATGTTACGTGTTATAGGCTATATCTGCAAGCGCTGACAGGCGATTATCGGCACTCCATATTACCATATGATTAACAGATATCTATAAATAACACGGACATTTGTTATGCGTCCGTGTGAGGAGGAAATATGGAGCAATAGGCAACTATTAAACCAAAAGGCTTGCTTGGTATTTTAGCAAAAAGGGAAGTAAGGTTGTAATGTTGTATCTCAACATGTTTTAAAGGTGTGTTTTCATGCAGTGACTGCGTCTGACCTTTAATTTGGAATGTTGAACAGTAACTGCAGCCAATCAGAGGAGGTGATGACTGCTACGTCATCACGTTCAAGAACTCCCTGCCGTCAGCAGCGTTGTAACCAGAGCCCTTTAAGAGAGAGTTGCGTCAGCGGGGGTCCAAAACGCTACATCGTCACGTGGTTCATGGAGACCGCAGATAGTTCCCGGAAGTCCTAGGCGGGCAATTCAAAATGAGCGAGAGAAACGACAAAACGGCGATTTTAAGTGATTTCTGGTCATTTAAAGAACAAATGCGTTGATTTACAATATGTGTACAGCACACTGACACATAAATTTAGTTAGATTACTATTTTTTTTTAAAGGACTCTTTTTTTAAATTGTCTTTTAAAGGGCTCTGGTTGTAACGGTCGATCAAATTTTCGCCAAAGCCAAATTCCCCAGCGGCCAAATTTATCTTCTTTTTTACAGTAAAACGCCAGTTGAGTTTACAGGGCAGGCATCCCAGTTTGTTCCTTAAAACTAGACTTTTATATTTGTTCCCAGCCCAGAGAGCCGAACTAATCCGAGTTGAGGCGGAAGTAGGCGGGTGCTTTAACCGAGGGAAGCCGCCCGCTGCTCTGCCATTGGTTTTAACTGTCTCCGCATTATGGTTTAAATGTCTGACACCAAACAGAGCTGCGAATGGGACAACGTCGTAGATTTTTGCTTATATTATTACTTATAATAACGCAACGTTTTTGCAATGTAGTAGATATTACATATACCATAGACCTGTTATACATGTGTAACAACGCTAGCTTTTGATAGTTTTTCAGCGTTGTGGTCTGTTGTTGGATTTCAGTTCAAAGAAAAAGAGTTGTCCAAAGGGTGACAAGATGGTGACCAAGAGGATCCGCTCGGAGTACATGAAGAAATTCAAAGACCCCAAATGGGAGACTTACACAAAATGTTACGAGGAGATGCTGAAGTACAGGTTGACCCGCAGGCTGCTGGAGCACACACACAACCCCTGGTTCTGGACTGGGTCCGACACCGATTCAGACTCTGGAGGGAGAAGCCCCCCTCCTCCCAGTAAGAACCAGGTACGGAGTGAGACCAGCAGAGACAGGACAGAGGCTGAGCTGGAGGAGTGTGAAGGGGCGAGGATGGACAGAAACGCAGGGCCTGTACCCAGGCTTCCCCTCCAAGAGGAGGAGAATGTGTCCGCTCGGCAGTCTGCAGTCCATGGTAGAAATCTGCTAGAAATATGATTAAAAGACTGCATAAAATATTTCTCTACTCTACTGTACAATATGATGTTGTTCACTCCTCTCAGGCTCACAGCTTGAAGGTGGCGGAGAGACAAGAGGACCAGAGGAGGAGAGAGCGGAGCAGAGAGCCAGCAGCAGAGGCAGTAAACAGCTGTCAGTCCCTCACAGGGAACAAGATATAGGTAATTCATACATGCAAATGTGCATAAGCCCTGAGAGTGAGTCAGGATCATGACAAAAAGGCTGGCCTTGAGAGAATGAAACACAAATAGAGACTACGCTAAGCTACTACACTACACACTCTCAAAAAATGAACCTGGCTTTACACCGATTGGGCGACTCAAATTATCTTCTTTTGGATACAACTGATTAAAAGAACAATTAAACCACAAAAATGAATGTCAAATATAAATGGAAACGTTAAAATGAAAGTATGTAAGTAGCGTGGAAGGGCTGCTGAAGTTCTTGTTCAACTGCTTTTGTTTACATTTAACATTTGAGATGTTTAGCTTTTGTTAAGTGAAAAACATGTTTATATACCTTGAAAAGTGATTATAGTATTGGTGCTGAAACTCAGGTATTTTGCTGTCTTCAGTTTCACTCTTTCCCTCCTAAGAATATGGTGATAATATCACACTGTGAACCAAGTACCATAATATTCTGCCCCTGCTTTAACCTGTTCATCTTTCCAATGTGTAGAGAGAGACGCTGGTGAACCACAGCAAAGTAAACCTAAGAAATCCTCAAAACCAACCTGGCGTTCCCAGCGGGTTAGACCTGCGCCAACACAGCAACCCAGGGAAGACGTTAAGGACAGCAGACATCCTTTTGCTCTGTATGGTTCAGGAGAGAAGGACGCAGACATTGCAGGCAGGAAGACGCACAACGTTGGCCCTGCAGCTTCCACTAATGAGGTAATCTTTCTGCCTGCTCTGTAGATCTGTATGCGACATGCTATGTTGGGACTGAGTTACGTTTATTTTCCTGGCAGATCCACGAGTCAGCTCTCCGTGCTAAGACGAGGCGGGAGGTGGAGCGTCAGATCCAGACCCAGAGGACCGAGCGCCGGAGAGCCAAGTCTGCTGACCTGGACAAGGCCAGGAAGGTGGTTCCACCAGAATTCAATCCCTGGCTCACTGAGTACATGCGCTGCTTCTCTGCTCGCTCCCGATAGGACACACACACTCAGCAGAAATTACATCAGGGTGATTCCAGACAAAAACACAAAAGTAAAGCCATTATAGCCTAGAAGTTTAAACACCCATAGATGGGGGTGGCTTGATTCATACAAAGGCTGTTGAATGTGTATCATTCTCACATTCAGGATGTAAACTGACAAAACCTTGAAATTCACAGTGTGGCTTAATATTTTTTATATAAATCGAGTTTAATATATACAATAATAAACATTTTACAGGGTAGAGGTGACTCGAAAGAAATTTTTGAAAATGAATGTGCAAATATTGGATAGGTCTGCCATATACAGATATTTTGATGAGAATAAAGAGTCTAAAATACATTTTACAGCCATATTTTGATGTAGTACCTTTAAACACAGCTACATAATGTGTCCATATTTGTCATACAGGGATATGAAAGCGCAGTGGACTCACACGGGGGTAATGAAGACATGTCAACATGTCTGAATCATTCGTGTTCTTAAAAACGCTTCTGAGATCAAATGTGAGTCTATGAACACACACAATCAAATAGTTTGTTTTCCAAAACCTTGTTCTAACAACAGCAACCTGACAGTACGACGTAGTACGACATTCAGAACCAGCGTTTGGACTGGTTCTTGTAGATTTGCTTTATGTTTCAGTTTATGGATTGATCTTAACTGACTTGTCTTAGCTAATAAATAGTGAATCACTGTACTTAAAATCACAGTTGTGACGTGGCAGTTGCATTTTCTCATGAGCCCATTGACACATTTGTTATTGAGTTAAAATAGTTTTGTAACAAAAGCTGTGTTTGTTCTTTGCGTTTGTAGGAATCAATCAACCAGGTGCTATCGTAGTATAAAAATAGATGCGAGTGACATTTAAAGCCATTGGATGTGTTTTTTTTAATACAGTCACTGGTTATTTTCAAAGCATACCAATGTAAAGGTTTATTGTTGAGGCCACATTTCTTTATCATTATTGTAACTGAATATGCTGTAGAACCAAAAGTGGAACCGTAACAACAATGGACATGAAGCAGATTCCCTTGAGTCAGAAACTCATGGGTACATACCGCTGCTTTACTGCTTAAAGCAACACACGCTCTAAAGCACGACCAAATCAGACAGCACTTTGATAATCCGTCACCTTTTCATTTGTACAGAATACCTTGCGAACTATTTAGGTTTTCATGTAGTTAGTTCATCTTTTGAATCTGTGTATATTTGTTTGAACATTTATGTGAATGTACTGAACATCAGATATTGTTTTCACTCAGTGCAACATAGCCTTTGTGTGATGGGTCTGGACTTTTCATCATCAAAACCATCTTGGTTTCATTGTGTCAGCAATCAAGATAAATTCAGCTTTGTGCCATAAAGAAAAGGTTTTTTCCCTTTGCAATTATAGTTATAGTATGTTATTGATGTAAATACAAAAAGGTATGAAAAAGAAAAAAGGTATGGGAGGATAGGAGGTCTGTGCTTTACATGTGGACATTTAACATTTTTCTAAATCTTCACGTTTTGTTGTTGCAACTCTGAGTTCAGACGGTATTACATTCCTCACTTTTACAAAGATTTAGTTTTCCAGTGTTTTTTAAGTTATATTGCAAGATAGTTCAACAACAGATGTGATGTTTTGTGCAATATTATTCTTTAAATCATTGCATTTGAGCCAGTGTGTGTGTGTTTATTTTTATTTGGTGAACTTTGACAATCTCAGAAAGCAGTAGTAAAACAACACAGTTAATTAGTAAGTTAACAACACCAAATTTTATAGTTAAGATCTTTTAATGCTGTAGATACATTATACTTTTGGTGAGGAGATATTTTCGTTTTACATGTTTTTCTTAGTTTATTTTGTTACATAAATATTCCTTTAGTCAGGATAGTGTCTTCCCACTTAAGAATTTTAATCAGGGGGAATGAAGAAGAATACAGATTATGACCAATAAGACAAGTATTGAAGTTTTAACTTTTGACCAACTCCACAGCATAGAATCTGGATTTAGTGAAAAAGGAAAGAGTCAAATCTTGGGCATAATCAAATCAAATCAAATTAATCTAATTTACTAATGACATAAGGGCTGTAACAATTACTCAACAATGTCATGATACATTACATTTTTATGTTTACATTTTAGGATTGTGACTTACTGTGTGAACATATGATTTAGAGGAAAAGAAGGTTAAATGGTGTGTTGCAACGCTTTTAATAAATGATTTTTCCACCTCCTCACTGTTATCTGTTCATCTCTACCAAACTACACAAATTACTCAGAAAATCAAGACATGAAATGTCTTTAAAATAAGACATCTAACATCAATAATGCAATGGACCATCTCTAAATAAGTGGATTAAACCAACAAAAAACTTATTTTCAAAGACAACACTGTATTTTTAGTATTTTTATTTTAAAAACATATGCCTTTATCATCCACAATAAATTAAAAATCCATGATATTCATAGTGACGAGAAAAACAGACAACACATAAATATAAACTTGATGACACAAACACAAGACAGCAACCTGATGTGGATCAGCCAAAGCCATTATCAGACCAGATTTAACATGAAACATTTCTAATGTGCTTGATTTAAGTTAAATGCATAATTTGTATGGGGCGAAAATGTAGGAAAAAAACAATAAAAACAACATGTTACGATGCTTGAATACACCAACTAACACACCTCTAAGCCTAAATCAAATAAGTGTCTTTTTGTCGAGAGCTTTATGTGGCTGAACTGTTTCAAAGTTTATAACAGGAGACATAGAAGTGTCTTTGGAGACAAATAAAAAAAATGAAACACACAACAGACAGTTTCACACCATTGCTAAAACTTGAAATGCATTCAGTTAGTATCACCCCTCAGCTGGCAGCAGTCAGTGAGGTATTCATGTAAACAGGCATCATATATAAATGAGAGAGCGAGAACTGGAATCCTTTGGATAAAGACGTCTGTCAGATTATTCACTTAACTGAATGGTGACTTTGAAAAATAAAATATGACACTTTTGCACACACACAAATTGAACTTAATTGAACTATAACAGAAGGCCAAACGTATGCTCAGGATATGTCAGGCTGCTTCTGTCTCTTTTTTAAATCTATGAGCTTGGACATGATAAAACTGCATTTTCCCATATAAATGTGTTAGTCCGTAATGTGATTCACATCAGCTTGTCCCATTTACAAATAAACAGCATTGCTGCAAACAGTACTGTCCATCCATACTGCTTGCAAGTGGCCAGTGTATTGAAGCTTAACATGATAATAATACAGTTGAGCAAGAAACAGATGCTGGATATGATCTCTACTTTAATATACACATAATATCTCTTCATAATGAAATACTCTGATATTCAGTTTGAGAAAACATGCGTCAATCTCTATATACAGAAACACTGTACAGTGTATAAGATGCAGGAGAGATTTAGAAAGGCAGAGAGCTATGTAAAGAGATGGGCAGGCAGACAGGTAATAGACGAAGTGATGGGATGTAAACGAAGCAAGAAAGGTAGGGATGGAGGGCGGGAGAGGACGAAGTGTGAATTTGCCAGCTGGGGGCACTTTACAGGGAGAAAGTTTGTGAGAAGGGAGTGAAATATGCATACAGGGAGTGCAAAATGTGTAGTCAATAGACTTTTAGTGGTGTGTTTAAAATGAGTATGGGAGCGTTTTAGAATATGTATGTGGTATAAAGAATAAATCAAAAATTTGAGAAAAGTGTTTTCTTGCCAAGAGTTACATGAGCAAATAAATACCTCATGTCTATGCACAAAGTATCAAGCTGAGGCCAGGAGGCAATTAGCTTAGCTTGGCATAAAGACTGAAATAAAGAGGAAAAGGCTAACGTGGCTCGCTACAAAATAAACAAAAATCCACCTACCAACACTTTAAAGCCAACTGACTAGCATGGCTTATCCTGTTTGTATAATTTGAACACAAAAAGGCAAGACAGCAAGTTTCCCAAAATGTTGAGTGTTACTTAAGCTGTGTAGCTGGAAGATAAAAGGGGATAAGTAACAAAATTAAAATGTACTAAGTTGGGCAGGAAGCTATGGAAGCTTATTGCATTCCCCAAAGAAAAAAAATTGCGATATAAGGTGTCTGAATTTCTTTTCTGTGGTAAATGCAATGCACCTCTGTAGTAAGCAGGTAAAGGGAACTAAGAGAGAAGTTACATGTCAGTAATTCACATCCTGATTGGAGGGCTGGGGAGGGTTTGGTCCAATCGTGGAGCAGAAAGTAGGAGGGTCTCTGGTTACCTTGAAGATGCTCAGCGTTCTGAAGGGGTGGTGGTGTCGTGGCTGGGAAGTCTTTTTTAGCTCTCTGCAGGTGCTGCCATTACAACGAAGGTTCAAAAGGTTCTGAAGGTTCCGTGCGAAGGTCAAAGGTCAGAGAGGAGTCACCAGCATAGCAACCTGAACCCAAGGTTGTTTGGGTCCCCCGTGGCTGTTCTTCTTCTGGTTTTTACAAGCCTGTCTGAAACACACTAATCACACACACGGGAGAGAAATAAAACATCTTAATGAAATAAAGAACTCCTTTGAAACAGATTTATGTCCTATGAACGAATGGTCATGGGGCTGCAAGACAAACCGGGGAAGTCGGAAAGTACTGAGAGACTAAAGCCTTGTGAGTTTTGGTATTTTCACGTTTCATGCTGACAACGACCAAAATATAGAATATCGCCAGCCTTATTGTTTAAGTCACTAGTACATGATTACCAGCAGGAAAATCCTCTTGAATAACGTTAATGAAGGCATCCCAAACATGCTTCATTTCACATCTGTTGAAGTTTAGACCAAGTTTTACACAGCAGCAAAAAAACAAACAAAACGCATGCCCTTAAAACCCCTCCATCCCAAATTTCACCTTGTCTGTGTGTGTGTTAGTGGGCGCGTCCACTAGCAGCCGCACTCCTGGGTGCCCTGCGGCTGAGCACGACGGGGCGAACGAAGCTGACGTAATGCAGCGTCACCATACTGGATGCCTGAACCCATCCTCTCTGGATCCAGCTCCCCTGAAACAAAGAGAGACACAGGATGATGCAGAGATGGCCGTGAGAGGCTGGGGTTCATGCTGGGATAACTAACTCTGAAGAGATTATATTTTTTAAGAAATGCAGTTTATAAAACAGTACACTAACAGCCAGTCATTGTCACTGTACAAAAAAACACTGTCATTAAACAAAAATAATTCAAAAAATTAGACACTACGGCTGCATTGGAAACTGCCTACTAGCAGTACGTACTGATTTGGCCTAAACGTCGTATACAAACAAAAGCAAAAATACACAGATGTTCTCCAGCATGCTTTGGGTCTAACTCGGGTACTGTGTCCCAAAATGCAAAGCGTCCAGTCTTTTTAAAAAAAAAAGTAATCTTTATTTAACTAGGCAGTCCCAACAACCAGACATGGTTGAAATGGCAAACAGCACCATCACTGTGTCAGTGGATAAGGAGGACTGTGCCAGCTCTGTCCCTGATAACAAGAAATATAACTCAGTGTGATTTAAATTCTGTATGTTGTGTTGTTTTTTAACTGACAGCTCGCTAAGGTTAACGTTGCGGTCTTTGTGATATCAAATGTTACCAGGCTTCATAAGCATTCTGGTTTTGTGATGCAGCTGGCTAGAATGTTACATTTGTTACAGTGGTACTCCTATTGCTTACTTTCTAAAACCAGAAACCAGGCTAAGCCTGGTTTCGCATACAGCTAAATAAACCAATTTAACAGGTTAATGCGATAAATACATATGACGGTCGCAGGTAGTATGCGGTTCAGAATAAAGCCGTAATAAGTAATTAATTAAGAGTTAATAGCAAGTTTAACCAGAGCTCATCTGGTTTGCCACTAATTTCTTCTCTCCTCACATGACAGTTATTTTTGTTCTCCTGGAACGATGATGAAGGTTTATGGGGTCTGGGCTTGTGTGGGAGATAAACTTTGTTGACTTTAACCCTGAAAACTGTGTCTGAGAGCTGCTGCAGCACAGCGTCTGGAGTCATACCTAAGCTGAATTGTTGATCCTGTTAGGACAAGAAGGGATTTAGAGTCTGGGGGTTTGGGTTGCAGGTGAGGATCGCAGCTCCTACCTGACTCTATCTTGTTGAGGATTTTCCGAGCGCACTGGACAAAGGCCTCTTCAACGTTCTCCCCTGTCAGAGCGCTGGTCTCCAGGAACATCAGCTCTGACAAACACACACACACAAACACACACAAACATGATTTCAGCAGCACAAACTAGTAGGCACATGGTATTTCAGTCATAACAATACAATAATCAATTCAACAACAGCAGTAAATTGCAGTAATTTCTAAAAAATCAAGGCTCTAACCAAACATGTCGTTCCTCTAACAGTAATAGGTAAATGCCTGGATCTTCCAGACCACTGAGATAAACAAGTTCCTCAGCTGTCGTTAGAGTCTCACTTGATCACAAACTGTTGATCCTACCGTTCTCCTGGGCAAAGCGCGAAGCCTCCAGGAACGTCACCTCTCTGTCAGCATCCAGGTCCTTCTTGTTTCCACACAGGATGATGACGATGTTCTGACTGGCCAGCATCCTGGCATCGCTCAACCACGTGGTCAGAGCGTTGTATGTCTCTCGACTACAGTGCACAGAGACAAAGAGACAGAGAAGAGGAACAAGTTAGAAAGGAGAGGGGAGCTGGCAAAAACTGTTAAATTAAGACTGACAATGAGGTGATCGTAAATCATTTCCTGTGATTTGCTGATTTACCTGGTGATATCATAGACCAGCAGGGCTCCTGCTGCTCCTCTGTAGTAACTCCTGGTCACAGACCTGACACACACAAACATACATATACTGTAAGCTCATAGTCACAATGGGCAGGTGGTAAAATATTATATGGTATTCTGACGACCAGGAAGCCTGAGGGACCCCAGTGAGTTCCCAAACTTTTTCTATCATTGCCCCACTTTGAAGCACAGGTGGAACTACTGAAATAAACAATGTCTCTGTTGCAGTCATTGCAATGTAATGCATAAATAAATGTAATACACATAAAGTAACAAAAAAACAACCTTCCCAGTTAGTTATTAACCATGTAGAGTTATTATGGGAGTTTTCCCTACCTGAACCGTTCTTGTCCTGCAGTGTCCCAAATCTGCAGTTTGACCATTTTGTTGACCACGTTAATGATCTTAGAGCCAAACTCCACTCCAATAGTGTGGTTGGATTCATCCTTGACTTAAAACAAATAAAAACATGATATGCTGTCATTATAACTGCAATACATAGTGATGGCCAGTAGTGTATCTTTTCTGTGAAGAAAATGCACTGTACAAGACAATGAATATCATTACCCAGACTGCTCTAGAGACACATTGTTTTCCCCTGAACTGCAAAAAATGCAGTATGAATTACTACTTAATTAGGATGCAAGCATTTGTCTGAAGAACTACACTACAGTACTGCACGTCATTAGAGTTCAGAGCAACAGTCTCTTAACAGTAAATAACAAATGGTGTGTTGCATCTTACTGACTTACATCTCTTCTCTATGAACTGGTGCAGCAGACAGGATTTGCCTGTTCCAGCGTTCCCAATCACCAGGAATTTAAACAGGAAATCTGTGGTAGGAACACAGAAATAATGAAATATATATACACATATACACAAGATCTGTCTAGTGTTACAGCAATCAGGATAGTCATTAGTAGAGCCAGACCAATACACGAGTTTTTACAGTTATGTATTAAGAAATTAGAGTAATTTATGATCATGTAGAAACAGTGTCACCTATCATAATTGGATTGTATAAGCATCAATATGAGTGTGATGCATCCAAAAAGAACGTAAACAATCATCAGTAGTGGTAATATGAACATGACGTACCTCATTTCCCCCACAATTACACACACTAACGTTAAACACTGACATACATGGGTGGTGGCTTGACTGAACAGTTGTATCCCAGCTACACTTCCAAATGACCATCCCGATATAAAAATGGTGAAGCTAGGACTCTGATAAGGAGCTATGACCTCACAAAGCATGGTGTTCACCTAAATAGGTTTCCCCTACACCCCTTGTATTGTGTCTCAGTCAGATCTTCTTGTCAGCTCCATCATCCCCAGACCCCAGGTGTCAGCTTCCTGTCCGCTAACCCTCTGAGGGGATTTATAACCTGACAAAGTTGATAAATGATGTCCTCACAGCGACAGTTAACTCCGCTGTGTAACCTCTGTGGTATTACTTACGCTGACATGGCATTTTTAAGGCCAGCAGCCTTCACAAGCGGCTCGGGTTAGCCTGCCCGCTATCTGTTTACGATGAGAAAAAGCTATCTCGACACACCTGCCTCATCCCCTCTCTCTGTGGCTAACGTTACATGAATAGGTTCACGGTGGCTACTTGTCAAAACGGCCTCCTTACCGTATGACTCCGACATCGCCACTGTGGCGTTTTGACAGCAAAAATGAGGGGAGGGAGAAATATAAATTGACAGATGAGTAGCTAGCTAAGTAAAGGAAAATAGTCCTGTTGATGATTTCCGCGGATTCCAGCTAATTTTCCCCTCCAACTTCCCGTACGAGGTTCGTATTTTCAAAATAAAAGCCACCTAAACGGTCCAATGTCTTAAGCCTGCCGCAGGGTGGTGCTGTTTAACCAGCGTACAGTGTTCCAATATTTCATCACAGACTTTGCTCAGTAGTATCATTAAAATGTGTCGAAAGTATCTGACAAGCATTGCCTTTAAGTAACATTTAAATTGCCAAATGATATAATTATTTTAAATAAAATGTATATCACAATGTAGGCGCAGCGAGACTGACCTACACTCCAGCCCAGGAGGTGGCGGTTATGTATCGTTACGTTTTCCGACCGGCAGCTAAACAAGAAGAAGAACACGAAGAAGCGGGTAGTGAGCTAGCCTAGCTGCGGGCTTTATTTAGAGAACTATGGCTGCTGTGCTCCCCGTTAGACCGCCCTGCGACAGCAACCCCGCTACCCCTGGAGCACAATCCATAAAGGTGACATTTGTATTACGCAGAAAACACGGATAATAATGTGCTCTGCTCACTGAGCTCTGCGCGGTTGGTTGCTCAGCTAACGTTAATAGCTAGTTAGCTATCCAACGGCTGCCTCGGTCCATGAATGATTACTGTTAGCGACATTGGGATCACCCCTTTGTTTTGTGCAGCATGTTAAGGATGGCTTGTCATTGTCGTGCCGTGTTTGCAGTTATGATTTTTTATGTTCATACGAGAAATGTCGAATTCTGCAGATATGAGTGGTTTGACAGTGGTAACGTTAGCCTTTTCGGTGCCTTTTCCTTCCCTGTCACCACTTTACCTACTCCACATGCAAGATCAGGCTTGTTTATGTTTTGCACCGACGTAATTTTTCAGCCCTGTTTCACAGAATCACATGGTGCATGGGCTTTATAAATCCTCCTGTATGGCGGCCAAGTATCATTCTGTTTTGAACTGGGCCCAACTACTGACGAGACGTGTAGTGAACACATTAATGTATACTATTTTTAGTCTTTTTCTTGCCTTCTTGAAGACAAAGTATAATGTAACTAAATTTTGACTTGGCTTTAAAATACACTCTGGGGTTTAAGAAATTGTGATTTTCTATGATGTTTGACAGAAGTGGTGCTGAGGTCTGAGGATGTTTGAATTTGTTTGATAATGCGTGGGTGTTACCCAAAGTTTAATTTGCAAAGTCTTTCCTATATGGCTGCTGTGACCCTAAACTTATCCAAGACTGGTCATGCGGATTGATGTAACTGTTTTAAATTTCTATTTCTTTCATTGCCATATCAGTCGTTGAAATAATTGAGGCTGTGTTTGAATGGGTTGTAGGCCCAAAGGATAAAAATGTTTAATACCGCCATGTGACTGATTAAATCAGAAGGATGGACGGGATCATTGAGACCATCTTGGTTTCTTTTCTTGTCTTCTGTAGGAGGATGTCATAGAAGAGGAGTCTAATGATGGCAGCCAGCCTCCCAAGAGAAGGAGAATGGGTTCAGGGGACAGCTCTCGGAGCTGCGACACCTCCAGTCAAGACCTGGGGTAGGTTAACTTGGATACTTGGCATGAAGAATTAAACTGACATTGGCAGGGTTTTTTTTATCAGTCTTGATAATGCTCAAAGTTTTGTTGTTATATAAAATATTTTCCCTTTTACTGTATCCCCATAATATATTTGATTACATGTATGTGACAAAACTGAAAGACATAACTGTTAGCAGGATTTACACATGTAGCCCTCATCAGTCTCATGTGTTTCTACATAGCATTATGTGTGATTTTTGGATAAGTTTACTCTCCCAGCTAAGAACCTGACTGTCTCTCCCATCAAAGACAGTGTTTCCCACACATAGACTTTGCTCAGGTGGGCTGCCAAGGCATTCTGTGGGATACATTGAGAAATGTGATGAAAAATGCCACCACAGACTCATCTTTAAAAGAGTTTTTATCCTCCACCCCCTTGCAGCCCAACATATTTCCCAGCAGAGAACCTGACAGAGTACAAGTGGCCTCCAGATGACACAGGAGAGTATTACATGCTGCAGGAGCAGGTCAGCGAGTATCTGGGAGTCACATCCTTTAAGAGGAAGTACCCTGGTAAGACTGAAGTAAAAATCTAAAACTGTGTTGTACCTGTTAAGTGTTCAAGAATATAACTGTACTCCTTTTCTATACTATCTATACTATTGATTTGCTGATACAAAATGATCATTATTGGTGATTATGATAGTGTGAAATCTGTGGGAAAATGTTTTACTGTATTATCTTGTAACTCTAATATTTGCTAGAGTAATATGTTAATCTGTCTTTGTACTGTATAGATGTACAGAGGAGAGTCATTTCAGTAATAATTGTTTATTTACAAGTATTATTATTGGAATAATACAGTAATAATACAATTAGTAGTAGCTATGCATTGGTTTTTTGCTGTCATACTGCTGTAATGACACTTCTTTATTCATGCTCTGATGTGAAGAAGAGTGAAGCTGCCCATCCCCAGCAGTGATGGTGTTTTTTGTCATCCTTTAGATATGGAGAGAAGAGACTTGTCCCACAAAGAGAAGCTTTACCTGCGCGAACAGAACGTCATTACTGAGACACAATGTACTCTGGGTAGGAACCACACCTCAGACCAGTTTAAATAGTTTCACTACATTGTTTATATGATGTACTCTGTAAATAAGATTTGACAGTGCCAGTGACAAGTCATTGGTGTGCTTGATGCAGTTAAAGTGTGTGTCTTGTGTGTTTGCAGGTCTGACGGCTCTGCGGAGTGATGAGGTGATAGATCTGATGATAAAGGAGTATCCCACCAAACACTCTGAGTATTCAGTCATACTACAGGAGAGAGAGCGACAGAGAATAGCTAAAGAGTATTCTGTAAGTAAACTAAAAAAACATCCTGCGGCTGATGATTAATGTGACATTTTGTTTTACATGTATGTACAACATATCTTTTGTCTGTTGCCTTTATAGCAAATGCAGCAGCAGAACACTCAGAAGGTGGAGGCCAGCAAGGTTCCTGAGTACATTAAGAAGGCGGCTAAAAAAGCTGCAGAGTTCAACAGTAACTTCAACAGGGAGCGTATGGAAGAGAGGAGAGCTTACTTTGACCTCCAGACACATGTAGGTCCAGCTTGAGGAAACGGATGATTTACTGGCTGAGATTCTACATGGATGTGTTTTTCAACTTCCATTGAGTTTTGTGTGTTTTCTCAGATTATCCAGGTGCCCCAGGGCAGGTTCAAGGTGCTGGCTCCGGAGCTGACAAGGACGGGGCCCTACCCTGTGGCACTCATACCAGGACAGTTCCAAGACTACTACAAACGGTACATTGCACACTCAAACAAATGCTTTTGCCTACTTTGTATTCACAATAATAAACCTCGAAATTGTACTTTCTGGATATTCTCTCAGCCTGTATTATCTGTTGCTGTGCTGAATGTTTGGGCCCTGATGCATCATTGTGTTTTGCATGACAGGTACTCTCCCAATGAACTGCGATACTTGCCGTTGAACACAGCACTTTTTGAGCCTCCTCTGGATCCAGAGCTCCCTGCGCTGGACTCAGAACCAGACTCGGACGATGCAGAGGAGGGCAAGGATGAGAAAAAGAACAAGAACTCGTCTGTAAGACGTTAGGCTGTGCTACTCTTGTAGCCTGGATCTTTGTCAGATCATACATCCATCCTAGAAATACAGATGCTTAGTGGCAGAAATCTGCTATGCAGCTATGCAAGCAACTGTGTATTCTGCGGGTTCTAGGTCCCCTGTCAGAATCACTTTCCTCTAATAAACTTGACTCATATCAACATGCAACTACATTATTGTACCTCTGTAGGGAGTATCTAACCCTCTTTCCTTCACTTGTTCTCCCTCCTCTTCTGTTCCTCTACAGGACAGTTCTTCAGGAAACACATCAGACGTGGAGAGCCAGGAGGGAGGAGGTGGACATGGCCACAAGTCCAAGGCCAAAGACAGGACATCCACGCCGGGCAAAGATGGTGGCCATCGCCATTCTGCCTCCCACAAAGCCACCCCAGGGTACAAGGTAGAGGACAAAACCACCTGAACTCTTCTCCAACAACAGCAGCAGCACTTTTCTACCCCCTCCTCCTCTTTCTACTACTACCACTCCCTTACTCCATCCATCCCACCACCCCTACCTAGATTTCTTCACTTTGTTGGCTTCTACAGTTTGTCAGCTGGGACAACTCGTAACCACACACACACACACACACACTAACACACATACACAAACACACACCAGGGGTCCTGTCTTCAGTTTTTGTTTTTATGATTGCCACGTGGCTTTTTTGCCCCCTCCCCCGCACCAGACTGTGAGCAATAAGAACATTTTTAAAGGAACAGTTCACTTGTTTCTTTTTCACTGCACTTTCACTTTTTGGGGTTTTTTCAGCAAAGATGAATTTGAACTTTAAAAGATTTTTTCCCTTTTGAATGTCTTCAATATACCTCTTGTCTGTCCTCACTTGTCTAAAAAATATACTTCCAAGACAAGTTAGTGGATGTTTTGGCTGCTAGTTTTCCTTTTTCAAGTCTTTTTGTTATACGGATATGGAAAATATAAACCACATAACTATTTGTGGTTGCTTTTAAAAAGTAGTTGATGTTAACAGAAATTTAATATTTATATATCTAAAGTGTAGAATACACTTAACCCTAATGTTTTAAGTGTGTATTGGTATAATATGCTTTGTTTATACACCATGTGATGTACTGTTAATCTGTTAGTACGTATCAGACAGCTGTTTGACATGGGGTTTGCCTGTCCCTATAATGTCATCTTGGAGAGATGAGGACTTGCTGACCTTGTTCACACTGTTGCTGAGCTGAGCTAGAAGTAGTCTGTATGCTGCCCATCTGGGTTTATGGCACATCTTTGGTAGTTATTTAGATGAAAAGCCTCGGATTTCATCTAAATGTTCAAGGGACTGTAGATGGAAAAATAGTATTATTTCAGTTTAACACTTGTTCCCTTCAGTCTGCTTTATTACTCCTATTGGTTTTTGTTTCATTTTCCAATTCTCAGCCTTACAAAAGAAAATTTCCAACACCTAAATATTTGCTGGTATATTGCCATTAATGAGAGAATGATGGACCTGGGTACGTCCAGTTGAGTTCAGCTCAGCTTTGTGGTGTGGGCATGGTCCTTATCTGGTGATCAATTACCAGTTTGAGTGTGTTTAAGTTGGACTCATCAGATCATTCTGCATATGTTTGTACGCCCACAGACATGGCGTGGCATGTTGGTAGCCAGAATTCACTAGAATTAATCAGTAACATAATATGTCTGTACTGTATCAATTTGTGATGAGCACAAAAGGAACTACAGAGATATGCAGAGATGCATTCAGGCATGTCTATATTTGAAAAATAGAAGTCAAGCATTATAAATAACTTTCTAATTTTGTCAGAGGACAATCCAAAAGGTTTACTGATTTCTGATGACTTTAATGTCTCCACATGTGACGGCAAAAGTGTGAGAGATGCAGGCTGCTGGCTGATTAACGTTACTTCGCTCTGGTCTGGCTACCATTGACAGTATGTGCAGCAGTTAAGGATGACCTCATGATTAGCTGTGTGGTAATTCAGAAACAGCTCATCAATAAAAGCTAATTATGAACAACAAGGTTGGAATTAGATTGACTAATTTCCTCTACAGAAGTATTTTGTTCATAATGTGATGCATGTTGGATGTTACTTACATGTTAAAGGTTCAGTGTGTGATATTTAGGAGGATCTATTGACAGAATTGCAATATAATATACATACGTGGTGTAAAAAGACCTTATGTACTGAACCGTTATGTTTTTATTACCTTAGAATAAAACATTAACTGTCATACACCGCTGGTCCCCTTACATGGATGTTGCCATGTTACGCCGCCATGTTTCTACAGTAGCCCGAACAGACAAACTAAAGAGCGTGCTTCGTTACTATGTTGAATACGAAGAAAGGAAGAAAAAGAACAAGTAACATTAGCAGTACTAGTAGTCGTCGTCTGGTTCATGAGAATTAAGAAGAGAAGTGAAATTTGGACAAATGGAGGCCCACATGTATTATTTAGCACAAGAGAAGTAGGAGCGTATCAACCTCTGTAGCTTTTCTTGCACGCTTTGACAGGGAGAGGTGAGATGTGGAGTAGGAGTAATCAGATTTCCCCCCCCCCTCCTTAAATCTTTATTGCAAAAAGAGTAATTAAATGTACAAGGGACATAAAGAAGTATACAGAACTTTAGTTTGTGCAAAATCACGAACAGTGTTTCCCATTCATTGATTTATTTATGGCAGCCCGGCACAATATTACAATATTATCGCTGACCGCTACATATTGATTTTTTTTTTTTTTTTTTTTCACTATTTGAAAATTTGTAACATCATATTAGATGGTAAAGCTGCGTGCAGTGCATAGTTTCCCTCAGGACCTCCTCTTGCTCACTCTCTCTCATAACCAATTGACAACAAACGTGTCAGTGAATAGCCCCTCGTCTTCGTGCACAATCTCAATCAAAGCACGACCATGCGCTGGAGGAAGGATTGCTGCTGATCGTGAACACTACTGCACAAATGAATGCATTCTAGTTACTCTGATAGTCTATCCATTCTTAACACAACACTGTCAATCTCAGAAACCCACCTTCAAATTAATTATTAGCAAGCATGAAAGGATCCTAGCTAGTAAGGATAGCTATGTTAACGATAGAACACAGCTGGGTTGTCGCAGTTAGCACGCTGTACATAGTAGTCAAACCCCAAAACCCCACTCCACAGTTACGCTGTCATTCTGTGGGAAACATTGTCAATACATATTTTGAAAAAAAAATGCATTTCTAATATGGTTATGGTTGGTATATATGTTTATAATGGTTGCTGCCCATGTAGAGTGAACTAGATGTCTGCGTGTTGTTTATTCGCTTTGATAATGCTAATCCAACACATCTTTGTAGTAACGCTCACATGTTGATTCCACATTCTGACTTCAGAGCACATGAACACACACTGAAGTCGGAAGAACGACTTCACAACTCTGTAAAATGGGACCACCCGAGGAGCATGTGAATGCACTGTGAGCCAATTGCAATTCGCAATCCTCACCACTAGATGCCACTAAAACTTACACACAGAACGTTTTAAATCTAAATCGTTAACCTGACATGTTTAGGTTAACATTATCTTCAGCAGATTAACTATACTGATAGTGATATTAACTGTCATTTTTTTAAAATTGCTGTTAGTCGACCTGAGACAGTGCAAGGCTGGTTTGATCATATTGAATTTGAGGGCCATGGTTGTCACTATGAGTTGCAAGGCCGAGTACAGTTCAGTTTCACTTGATAATGCACATTCGGCCCAGGCAGATTAAAGTTGAGGCACAGCTAACAGGTTAGCATTTGTAGCAATGGCTACAGACCTTCTAACTTATTTACATAATTGAAATCTCCTAATAGCAGAGACTTAATCACTAACAGGTCAATAAAGGTAAAAACATGATGTTTATACCAGATGGTCCACTGATCTAAAATCTGTGGATTCCACTAGCTGTGGATGAGTGTGTGCAGGCAGCCAGTATGAAGTTCCCATTTAATTATGTCTTTGTATGTATGTCTCTGTGTCTGACTTATATGTAATGTTTAGAGCTATATGACACCATAAAAAGCTACCAGGTTATATCAAAGCAAAGATGCCTGAAAGCAAGCACTTTTTCTTTTATGTACATAAAATACAGTATTTCTTGTGTTGACCAAATTCAGTTAATTTAGAATAAAAGTAGCTGGATTCAACTTCACAAACTGCTCATTTTGGATTTTTCTGTGTGAAGAGATGTGTTGACTGTGCAGGCATCAAGCAGACTTACTGGACTTAATAACGTGTTGGCTGCCTTGTAATTTAGTTCACAATAGCAATATGGTCAATGCTTTCACCAATTTAAGAATGTAGCGAGGCCAAAGGTATAAACTGTTTAATTTCACAGAAGAAGTATTGGTAGAGTATATATTTGCATATTCATAGTGAGTATATAAGAAAGTATACACAGGGGCTGCATCCAGCTCCTCCTCTTTCTGATTTCCCTCTCCTGCTGCTGTTTTTCTATTAGTTCTCTGCTTTGTTTCTAGTCTTCAATGTTCATTATTACCAAACCATGTTCTTAATTGACCCATAGTTTTGTACATATGGCTGTTTAGTTTAATCTGCTCACTTCCTGTCAGGGGACATTTCAATTAAGGAAGTCACTATCTTGAGGTAACTGGACAAAATGCTAACACATGATTAGAACGTGAATACCAGGAAAAGAAAGTGAATTCTCTCAGACAGGTACAGATTTTGTTCATTTCAGGGATATTACTGTGTAAACATACACACATAACACATTAGTCATGGCATGCTCTTCAGATGAATACAGATTTTGTTAACTGTTAAAAGTTTGAGTCATATTGTTCATGCTAGTTAGTTGTATTTAAAGGCATCTTCAGTCCAAATATAAAATCCTTGCTCAGTCTTCCCTGCTTTAATAACGTGGCTTCCTATAGAGGTATTGAATATTTAAAAGTCTTTTCCTGTGTGGCATCCTGATTTAAATGTCCCCAAGCCTCTTTATCCGTCTGCTTTGATTCTTTCCTCTGTGACCCCTGTTGAACCGAAAGGTACAGTACTGTGCAAAAGTTTTAGATGTAGTTTTAGGCAGGTGTGTGGGAAAAATGCTGTAAAGTAAAATGCTTTCAAAAGTAGACATTATTTATCTATCAAAATAGTTTACATTTATCAATTAACAAAAATAAATTAAAGATGTGAGTGAACAGAAGAAAAAGCTAAATCAAATCAATATTTGGTGTGACCAACCTTTACCTTTAAAACAGCATTAATTCTTCAAGGTGCACTTGCACAAAGTCAGGGATTGTGTAGGCAAATTGCCAGGTGTATGATTTAAACACTTATACCAAACATTGTTAATGATCAGTACTTCAATATAGGTATGAACACAATATTTAACTGAAACAGAAACAGCTGTGTAGGAGGAATACAACTGGGTGAGGAGCAGCCAAAATCAGCTAACAAGGTTGCTGAAGACAGTTTACTGTCAAAAGTCATACACCATGACATAACTGAGTACAGCAACAAGACAAGCGGTAGTTACACTGCATCAGCAAGGACAATCATAGGCAGAAATTTCAAGTCAGACAGTGTTTCTAGATGTGCTGTCCAAGCTCTTTTGAAGAAATACAAAGGCAACACAGAGGACCCTAGACGCAGTCATTGGCCAAAGTAACTTAGTAAGCAGCAGGTGAAAGACACATCATGCTTACTTCCCCTTTACAATCGGAAGATGTCCAGTGGTGCCATCAGCTCCGAGCTGCAGAAAACAATGAGATCCTGGTACACCCATCTACTGTCCTGAGAAGTCTGGCCAGTGGCCTTCATGGTAGTCCTGTGCCCAAAAAGCCATAGCTCTGACATGGAAAAAAGGCCATGCGACTTAACAATGCACAGAAACACAGGAACTAGGGTGCAGAAAGATGGAAGCAGGTGCTGTGGACTGAAGAGTCAACATGTGAAATATATGGCTGCAGCAGAAGGCAGTATGTTTGGCAGAGGGCTGGAGAGTGGAACAAGAATGAGTGTCTGCAGGAAACTGTGAAGTATGGTGGAGGTTCTTTGCAAGCCTGGGCTGCATTTCTGCAAACTAAGTTGGGGAAGTACAGGCAGATGCTTACTCATCATTCAGTACCATCAGGGAGGCATCTGATTGGCCTCAAATTTATTTTGCAGCACCCCAAACATGACCCCAAAAATACAGCGAAAGTCATTAAGAACTATGTTGAGTGTAAAGAAGAACAAGGAGTCCTGGAAGTGATAGTGGGGCCCCAACAGAGTCTGTCAGGGTTTACACGGAAGAGAGAGAAGCAAATAAAGCTGGCTAAATCCACAGAACTGTGGGTAGTCTGCTAAAATTTTTTTGGCCAACCTACCTGCACTTCCTTCAAAAACTATGTGCAAGTGTACCTAGAAGAATTAATTTCATTTAGATTTTTCTTCTGTTCACTAACTTTGCATTTTGTTGATAATATAATCTATTAACATGGGTATTTTTGAAAACATTCTTACTTTACAGGATTTCTTCACACCTAGCTAAATCTTTTGCACAGTAATATGAGTCATATAGATTAGTAGTTTTGTTGCATAAAAAAACCCAAACTTTAAACCAAGAACTTGGTAACATAACTTTTAAAAAATGTAGTTGGGTGCCAGGTGATGCAATTTACTTTTAATTGTATAAACCAGTCAACATGTAATTCGGGCCCCCAAAAGTAGAAAAGGCCTTCGTCGGTCAAAATAAAGTTCTATTTTTGTTTTTTCTCCAGGCATTGCACATTTGTTGAACTACAATACTGTCCATGCCTACAGGATACCCGTGGTTTTTATAGCATTATTTTGCCCTTGCAGCCTAAGGTCATTCCCAATGCTATATGTGGCATTTGCCAGAAGGGTAAAGACGCCAACAAGAAGGGCAAGCCAGAGGCTCTCATTCACTGCTCCCAATGTGATAACAGTGGTAAGTTCACACCATTCATTTTAAAGGAAAGTATCCTGTTGTTATTTTTTGATACTCAACATCAGAACAATTTAGCCACTCTTAATACCAGGAGCAGTTGTGCCTCTGGCTCTCATTCAGTTAACATCAGTGGGATAAACATTAACAGATAATTGAAATGATTGTCATTGATTAATAAATCACATCTATCACTAGTAAAAGGAATTGAGTCAGTTATCCATTGTACCAGCTTCTTTTATTTGTTTATAAGCAAGTTTTACACTTTCAAGCAAGTGTGCATACTGCTGTGTTTAAATGCTGTAGTAAGTAATGATAATGAACTTTAATGAAAAAGTAAGTCACTTTTCAAATTACTGAAAATACATTGGTGATTCAAAAGAATGTCAGTACAATTATTTATGTAAAGGTTTTGTCAACCATATTGGCATATTAACTGTTTATCTACACTGAACAAAATTATAAACGCAACACTTGTTTTTGCCCCCATGCACATTTTTGAGTGGCCTTTTATTGTAGCCAGCCTAAGGCACACCTGTGCAATACCCATGCTGTCTGAGCAGCATCTTGTTATGCCACACCTGTCAGGTGGAGGGATTATCTCGGCAAAGGAGTGCTCACTAACAGATTTTAACAGACTTGTGAACAATATTTGAGAGAAGTTGGCCTTTAGTGTACACAGAGAAAGTCTTAGATCTTTGAGTTCAGCTCACAATGAATGGGGGCAAAAACAAAAGTGTTTTTAATTTTTTTCATTGTATATTTACCAGTCAGTTCTGATAACAAAGAGACAAAAGGCTAAAGGCATGTTACATAATCACTAAACAAGTTAGTTTTTAGACAGTCCTGATTAATATCAGTTATTATCTTGACAAAACAATGAAGCCCTGATGTGAGCAGATTCTAGATGTTTGCTGTTTCTTTTTAATGCTGATGTATTAGTGTTGAAGTCCTCCACAGTAACAGGATGATGTATTCTCATGTGTGTGGATGGGTTGGCCTAACATTATGGATATATTTGTGTCTTTTGTGCTTCTATCTGACTTGCTTCTTTACGTGTGTCTGTGTGCATGTGTCATGTACTTATTTCTGTGTGTGTGCGGCTGCGGCTGCATGTCTCTGGCTCTGTGTCTGCTTCTCTGCACATGTCTCTGTGTACATAAACTTTAGGCCACCCGTCCTGCTTGGACATGAGCACGTCGCTGGTGTGTGTGATCCAGACGTACCGCTGGCAGTGTATGGAGTGTAAGACCTGCACCGTGTGCCAGCAACCCCATCACGAGGACGAGATGATGTTCTGCGACAAATGCGACCGAGGTTACCACACATTCTGCGTGGGCATGGACTCCATACCTACTGGTGAGTGGATGGACCCACATAAAAGCTCACTATATGGTGGGCGGACAGATACACAACGACTTGCTTCACTGAAACTACACTCTTGATTGGCATCCTACTCTGTGATTGGACTAAACACACTATGGGGGAGAGAAAAGCTGACTTTCTTTCCATTACAGTCACTTACTTAGTGAGCCTGCTTTTAAAAAGGCAGGTTTGTATTCCTGTTTGTTTTTATAGCTATTAATTTGTTCTGTCTGTCTCCTCAGGCCTTTGGGTATGTGAGGTTTGCGACAAAGACTTTACCACACCCAAGAAGAAAGGAGGAGCCAAAACACCTAAGAAGTCCAAGTCAGCTAAAAAATGATCAACAGCATCATTAACCACAATACCACGACCAAATTCTACATAAATGCACAAATGACATCTGTTAAATGTTTTGCAGAAGAAGTAACATTTTAAAACATCAGATCATTGTTTTTAAAAAATAAACAGAAGTGTAGCAACAAACACAAACACATCAAAACACAAGATCTTAACCTGCAGTTATTCTTCATTTATTGTCAGTTCTTTAAATACTCAGGCTAACTTTAGAAAACTAACGTATTAATCTCTTCTGTGAATTATTTGATGACATCAGTTCTGTGATGTTCGAGAATGAGGAACTCCAGTCACCATATAAACATAATGTTAACTGATAAACTGTAAATCAAATCCATCCAAATGAACTAAATCCTGTGATCTGCTAACCACTAACAGCATCAATGCATTCCTATTTCATTAAACCGATGAGTCTTGTATTTTCTGTCTCATGACATTTCTTTAGTGATGAGCTGTTTGGTTGAAAATTGTTTCAGCTGAACAAATGGTGCTTTTGATCCTGTTCTACTGGATCAATCAATGTTAACAAGAGCTCACTGACCTAATTCAGTGTCTTTCAAAGCAACATTTTTGTTTTTGTTTTTTGAATCTGATAAACTACAGTTGGTATTTTTGATTTAACATGTATTTGATGAGGCAGGCCAGTAAAGAGAATCTTATTTAAACAAAGTCTTGTCTTAAATGATGACTTGGTGCTTGTGATCCTGTGTAACCTCATGGCTGCATCAGTTTTCAGGTATTTATGTGTTAATTAGTATACAAAAATGTAACCACTCTGTAATTAGTTAATTAAACATCCATCAGCTATGATTAGTCAACTGATATTTTTGCAGTCAGCTTTAGCAAAGTCTTTGTTATTTTTTTAAAAGATTTTTTTTTCTATTTTGTATTGTTCTTCAGTAAATGAGCTGTTAAAGGGATTTTTAAAAATGTCATAGCCACTGAATTAAGAAGTGTTTTCTTCCCAATAAAAGCTACGTAAAAAGATTCATCCTTTACCTATTGTGTACTGTGTTAAATAGTCCTTTTCAATACCAAAGAGCAAAAATAATCTTTAGTGCACTGGAGAGGTAGATTTATGCTGTTTGCATCATGGGTAATATACATGTAATACATTTTAAAGTATTTTATATTATTACATTTTATTTAATAGACCCAGCTTTCAAATAGTCTCATGCACAGCCAAGTTTGTCTGGCGGCTATAGCTTTTAATGGTCCTTGAATGTGTGAGTAACAGGTAAATAGTATGTTAATACTTCTACAATACTGCATCTGTTCTTAAATATGCCTTTGTGCTGCTATTCCGACAGAAATTTCCTCTACGGGGGATTAATAAAGTTATATCTTATCTTATCTAAACCATTTGTACAAAATTGACAAGTATTTACAAAGTATCCTGACGGAAAACATCACAAACTGGCTTTGGACATGCACGGCCCAGGATCAGAGGGCTCTACAGTGGGTGATTAAAAGTGCTCTGGAGATCATTGGTATCCATCTCCCGAGCATCAGCGATAACGGTGAGGTGAGGTGCCTAAGCAGAGCTTAAAGGATACCAAAGGACAGTACCCACTTCAGCCACACCCTGTTCACCCAGCTGCCTTCTGAGAAGAGAAGAGGGGAGTTTCTGCTCCCCCCCAGCTTTCATACTTTTAAACTTAAATTCATCCTCAGCACGGCTCCACTGAATATAGTTTATTGCTGTCTACAATTTTTATGATTCTTTTAGTATTGAGGGAATTGCAAACTTTATTTCACTGTACAACATGTTAAGGTGACACATAAATCTACCTTCTTTATTAGATAGTTTTTTTTTATTGTAATAGCATGCCAGCCAATCTGGGTTATACAGCTAGTTGGTTCTGCTTTTGATATAGCCTATAATCTCTTTAACACTAACAAATAAGAAAGAACGATCCAACTCTGAATAGTGAAATGTAAGAAAAAATGTGATCTTTATCTTTAAAACACTGGTCCCACTGTGATGGCTCCTTCCTCACATCAAACAGCCTGTGGGGGCGGCGTCGCACAGAGTGCAGCTGAACGCGCCGGTGAGTTGAAGGTAAAAGAAGAGGCTGCCATATTGCAGTGATACAGCGAGTTTACCGGACTGAATCTTGAACACGATTGGCTTTTTGTAATAAAAATGATTTCTGCTCATAGCTTTGGAGACCCGGGTAAGATGAAAGATTATCATTATGCGGGTCCAGTAGAGCACCGGTTCTCACCATATGCTTTCAATGGAGGGTAAGTGTGATTTGTAAACTGCTCGCTATTTAGCCTGCTAGCTAACGTTTACATTCAGCTACATTTGGACTGACGTGCTAACTAGCTAACCATCTTAGGAAACGATATGCTACCTGAAACTAAACAAATATAAAGTTCATGGAAAGTATGTAAACAGAGCAGGCTTTCTTTGTCCAGGACACAGAGCATCCTCATTTCATCTTTATTACAGGCCACACATCTACCGTTAAAAATGAAAAATTAGTTAATGTCACAGTTTCAGTTTCGAGTCAGTAGCTTAGCTTCCGTTAGCAAGGGTCTGGAACAACAGTACATTTTTCCCTTTGTTGGGGTGGTTTATAAGATGACTGAAGTACCCTGTGTTGTTGTTTTGTTTACAGAACCGTACTAGCTGTTGCTGGGGAAGACTTCGCCATCGTAGCCTCAGACACCAGGCTGAGTGAAGGCTACTCAATCCACAGCCGGGACTCTCCTAAATGCTACAAGCTGTAAGTGTGCACTGTCATTTCCCTGCAGTCAGTGAAGGGCAGCAGATCGGCACCATTAAGACACCATGCCAGATCATTTTAATCCGTAACTGTTCCCTTTACCTGCTCATTTCATAATTCTGTGTACATAAATTAAATGTTCATTATTAGATTTGTAGTGCAAACCCCTGAAGTCAGTGCAGCTCTCCTCTAATGCTCTTAAGATGGAGAGGGCTAGTTGGTTCCTGCTTCAGTGGCTCTCAGCAGAGTCACCGTCTGTGACTAAAATCACAACTTTACCCGATCATTACCACATGAATTTAGGTCATTTGAAAATACTATGTTGCTCTGACCGTCACTGTTTTTTTGCATCTCCTTACTTTTTACAGGACAGACACAACCGTCATTGGCTGCAGTGGTTTCCATGGCGACTGCCTGACTCTGACTAAAATCATTGATGCCAGACTAAAGGTGGGCTGGTGCAGCATGTTTTTTTTGGTTTCACTCTCTCTTTAGCCTCATCCTCACAATGATCTAATTCTGTAACTGTCCTGCCCCTGCTTGCACACCAACAGAGTCTGGTAATCGTCTTTAATGATGACGGTTGTATTAAATGTCTGAATTATCATAAATCTGTCAGAACACACCTTTTACAAGGACCACATATACATTATGAATATTTGTTCTTCAAGGTCTGCTCTTATAGTGTGCAGTGCTGCCACAGTTCACCACACCCATACAAGACCTACGGAGGGAGTCACAGGTTGCGTAATTGTTTGTGTTTGAACATTTGAACTAATGTTCCTTCCCCTCTCTCAGATGTACAAACATTCAAACAATAAGACAATGACTAGTGGAGCCATCGCAGCCATGTTGTCCACTATCCTGTACGGCCGGAGGTTCTTCCCCTACTACGTCTACAACATCATTGGAGGACTAGATGAAGAGGGTAAGTTCTTCAGCACTGCCGGTAGTAAGATGACTATACACTGTAAGATTCATATGTATGTAAGTCTGTAAGAAATCAGCATATTTAGGTTGTAGCTATGTTTCTTGCATGTGATGTGATTGCTGCCTGTAGTGGATGTTGCTTGAGTTGTGTATATTTTGCTCCTATTGTAACACAAAGTAATTTTGTGTTATTTTTGTTGTTGAAGCTGTAGATTGTATAAAGCTTGTATAATGTTCTCACATTAACATTTATTATTTCATATTTATAATGTAGGCAAGGGAGCAGTGTACAGTTTTGACCCAGTGGGCTCCTACCAGAGAGACACCTACAAGGCCGGAGGATCAGCAAGTGCCATGCTACAACCACTACTAGACAACCAGGTACACGCTGACTGTTGCCATAATCTCACTATGTTTGTCATTAGGTGTGCAAACAAAACTGAGCTCCAATGAAGTTTCCTTACAGTGGACAAGGTACATTCATTTGTTTCTCCTTCCACAGATTGGTTTCAAGAACATGGAGGGTGTGCAGCATGTTCCCCTGACTCAGGAAAAGGCAGTTCAGCTGGTCAAAGATGTCTTCATCTCGGCAGCAGAGAGAGACGTCTACACCGGAGATGCCCTTCGACTCTGCATCATCACTAAGGAGGGCATCAATGAGCAGACTGTACCATTGAGGAAGGACTGAGGAGGAACATGTTTCCCTTTCTCTGCTTTCCTCTTTGGTCTGTTCTTTACACCTTCACCATGTTGGTTTGGCCCCTTTAACATCAAGTTTCTTAAAACAGGAGTGTTGATACAGAAGGTGCTTTTAGTGGCCTCTTAAGTCGGGCTTTAACTGGGGAGCTTAATTCCATTTTTTTATATCCACTCACACTTTACATCCATTGAAATTGACGTTTTTCTCCTGCTTTCCACAGTTATTCCCCAACAGTTTCTGCTATTATTACATCCTTGTATTTGTGGTCGCAGTCTGATTGTAGATCAGCACTCCTGTTCTGAGAAGCAAAGAACTCTTTTCACTCTGCTTAGACTCTTCCTCTGTTTTCCATTATGTTTTGGAAGGATACATACTCTGCTGTTCTTTTTACATTCTTAATAAATGTAAAGAATTTAAATATTGTGTCTTGTTCATTGCATGTCCTTCACATGTGGACACTTCATCTCGGGTAGTTTTTGCTAACAGTGTTGCAGTTGGGGGGGGGGAGGGGTTGTTTTTTATTTTAAAAAACAGTAACATCCTAAAATACGAGATACATTTTTTTGTCATATTGAAGTATTCCTACAGAATGAGCTAACCAATAAAGGTAGCGTCCTGGAAATGGTAATGGAAGAATTGTGGCCTGAATATGTCCCACATATCTGCAACTTTGCACTTAAACTGCTATCTGCACATCAGGACATGTTTGTGAGTTGTGTTGGTGATCAAATCGCCAACCATCCAGTTACCTGAAACTCCCTCCTAAAGAAAACAGTAGTCAGTCTTTACAGAACAGGAGCATTCCTCCTGTCAGAGCTGAGTGGAGAAAATCCACACTGACCTGTTATAATACAATAGATGCTATACTTAAATGTACTGTATCTATCAGGTGGACAGTTTTATTTTAGTGCCATGACTGAAAGATTGAACTTTTTTTGATTTTGACTCTGTCATGCTTATTGTTTCCAGGTCCTTGATAAAGCCACAGGTTTAAGGCTCCACAGTAAAAACAGTTTCTGATGAAAGTGAAAGTCTTAAAGGTACTGTATATGTGATAATACATATAAACTGGTTTACACACAATGTCCCACACTTAATATGACAAAAATGGAAGAAGAGAAAGGTTTTGTCTGTTTTTAGATTGAAATATGACTGACATTTATTTAATTAATGTACATTAAATTTCCTCATTTGGCAGATCCTTTTATCCAAAGCGAATTATATTTGAGGTACAACATACAGTGCCTTCATGTCAGGTGCAGGATATGGGTCCCTGTGTCTGAAATCCTCCTCCTTGATATTGTGCTAACAGGGTTATTCAAAAATGTTTCTAACTGCATGACCTTAGATCTTCTACAAATTGACAACATGTCTTCTCTGAAGTTTCTTCCCACAGGCCCTGAAAACTGCAGGCTTCAAGCTCCTCTTAAAAAGAATACAGACACATCACTAATGAGCAATTATAGGCCCATTTGAAACCTGCTGTTTATAAGTAAAATTATTGCAAACCCTGTTTTTCAGAAGCTTAGTGCTTTCTTGGCACTAAGTGACTGTTTTGATGTCTTCCAGTCAGGATTTCGAACACAACACGGAGACGGCTCTTGTTAAGGTCTTCGATGACATCCATTTAAACACTGACAGTGGTTTCAGTCTTTCGTATTATTGGAGCTCAGTGCTGCTTTCGACACGGTCGACCACAATATATTACTAGACAGACTGGAGAACTGGGTAGGACTTTCTAGTGCAATACTAAACTGGGTTGAATCCTATTTAAAGGACAGGGACTACTTTGTATCTATAGATAATCACACATCTGAGCTAACAGAAATGACTTTTGGAGTTCTCCAAGGCCCCATTCTGGTGCCTCTTCTGTTTAACATCTAGACATCCAGGGGACAAGTGCTGAGTAACTGAATTGAACCAATCAACAATTGGACGTGCCAGAATTTTCTGCAGTTAAAGTTTTTGGAGCTGAGGAAGAGCGATTGAAAGTCAATGCTCAGAACCAATTGGTAATCTTAAAAACTACGTCAGAAATGTAGGTGTAGTCGTTGGATTCAGTCCAGAATTTTAGCGGCCACATCAAGACTATTAAGAAGTCGGTCTACTATCACCTGAAGAATATCTCACGGATTAAAGGACGTATGTCTCAGCTGGATCTGGATAAACTTGACTATGCATTTATCTTCAGTCGTCTCGACTACTGTAATGGTGTCTTTACAGGTATAAAAAATCGATCAGACAGCTGCAGCTGATTCAGAACACTGCTGTTTGAGTCCTCACAAGACCAAAAAAGTGGATCACATCACTCCAGTTCTGAGGTCTTTACACTGCCTTCCTGTCTGTCAGAGAACTGATTTCATGCTGCTGTTGGTTTATAAAGCACTGAATGCTTTAGGGCCAAAATACATTTTGATCTTCTGCTTCATTATGAACCATCCAGACCTCTCAGGTCATTTGGGACAGGTCTGCTTCTGTCCCCAGAGTGTTATTTTTGTTGTTGAAGCTGAACAACAAACTAAACGTGGAGAAGCAGTGTTCAGTTTTTATACTCCCAGATAACTGGCTCCAAAAACTCTCAGATCTTTTAAATCAGGATGAAAGCCCACTGCTTTCAATTAAATCTAATGTAAGGCTGTAGATTGATAACTTACACTGGAATGTAGCTTTTACTGCTCTGTTTTATATTCTATTGAACTCTTTAAATAATAATAATTATTATTAATTAACTATAATTAATTATTTAATTGCTATTTAAATGTATTTTTATATTTCCCTATGTTGCTTTTATGTTTAAATGTAAAGCACTTTGAATTGCCTTGTTGTTGAAATGTGCTATACAAATAAACTTGTCTTGTCTTCCAGTGGTCTGGTATTTTGCAAGTTGGCTCACTTGAATTCCGTAGTGGGATACTTTTAGGAGAGAAGCAATCATTAGCAAATTGAGTTACACCTGTGCACTTCCTGTTCATAGCTTTAGTATGCAGTGTATGAGAGTGTGAATAAGAGTGTCAAATTAAATTAAACTCAGAGTAGACTGAATGCAGACCAAAGATGTTCAATTTGTGTGCTGTTGATGGGCACTATTCTCCCACAATTTAACGTATTAAAGGAGCAGCTGCTCACAACTGAAAATAGTCTAATAAGAATAATTTTACATTTATCTGACACTTTTATCCAAAGCGACTTACAATTGCTAAACATGTCAGAGGTCGCACGCCTCTGGAGAAACTAGATTAAGCGTTTTGCTCAGGGACACAATGGTGGATGGGTCACACTAGGGTATTGAACCCAGGTCTCTCACACTAAAGGCATGTGTCTCATCCATTACGCCATCACCACCCACCACTTAATACTATTTTTTTTGTATTATATCTGTTAACAATAGTATACTTTGACAATTAGTATATAATATAGAATTGGGACACAGCTAGCATCTTTAGCAGGGTTTTGGGATTGGCACACTTGGCTGGAATGAAACCAATTTTAAGATTATTGATTACCCCTCATCAGTGTCAAAATGTCTGCTATGAAAAAGGTCTGTTGTGTGAGCAAATCAAATGGTTTTCATCTGTTTTAATAACATGTCGGTTTTGTGCATTGTGTTGTAGACAGTTGTGTTCCTACAGTGACCTCATGCTGCCTGTGCTCAGGAGTTCAAATAAAACATCAACATTTATTCAGTTTTGTGGTCTAATATTTGGTAAATTTGACTGTTAATATGCTTCTTGTTTTTCCAAATAACACAAATACAAGCTTTCAGGTAGGAACCTTCATACTACTAAACTAACACTGGGCTCCAGTCCAATAAAGAATGAAACTCTGTTAATAATTTCACATCTACTATATTATTCTGAACTACCTTAAACTCTGCTATCAATGCTCAGCAGGGACAAACACGACACTTAGTTATGATATTTTATTTACTTTTATTAACCCAAGATAATCAGCAACTGTAACAAGTGTTTACTTAACAACTGTTTTAATGATCAGGGACTCTCTCACACATAAACAGACACAGATAGTGTCCTCAGGCGTAGTACTGAAGGTTCGCCTTCTTCTTGGCTTGGACCTCCAGGATTCCCTCCATGTAGTCTTCATGGTTCAGCTCTGTGGCCCCACGGCGCAGCGCGATCATACCGGCCTCCACACACACGGCTTTGCACTGAGCTCCGTTGAAGTCGTCGGTGCAGCGAGCCAGCTCCTCGTAGTTAACATCAGGACTGACGTTCATCTTGCGGGAGTGAATCTGCATGATGCGAGCTCTGGCCTCTTCGTTTGGCATGGGGAACTCGATCTTTCTGTCCAGACGACCCGAACGGAGCAGTGCAGGGTCCAAGATGTCCACTCTGTTGGTGGCAGCAATCACCTAAACAATAAAAATGTTTGCAGTTAAACTGTAGTCGTCGTAGGGTAAAGTTAGCCACGTGGTGATGAAAACAGGTGGTTTAACTTGGTTAAATGTCTATCCATTTGTGAAAACACTTATTTTGTTCTGTGCTGTTTCTTTATTTCATATTTAAACACATACACCAATGAGCAAGACACTTAACCCCAAGTTTAGCGTCAGCTATAATTTAAATGTAAATTATTGCACCTTGACAGATGTTTTTAAATAAATCGTACTTGCAGAACCGAACACTAGTATTGAGTTCTTTATAAATTTGAATGTCGTCTTTGTTTTGTAGTTACCTAAAGTACATGTACATTAAATGTAGCGTTGCAACACACAGTTGCAGCACACAGTTTAAGTGCTGTTATTCTGTTACATTTGTCTATTTTGGTGGTATTGTCTAATATTATGATGACTTTAAAATGAGGAAAGATTGTTTAGTTTTAATGTCTTGTGGGTTTTTGGTTTTAGATATACCTTCACATAGCTTATATGTTACTGTTTGCTGGTCTTACATACTGCATTACATTAAAGTGAGACCATTTTCTGAACTCATCTGCACAATTTTAGTATTTCTACACAACAGTGTTGTCTGAATCGACACTGCAGAGCAAACCGTCCGATTTCTCCCAGAATGATAATGTGAGGGAGATATTTTAAATACTGGTGAATTAATATCCAGTTCCAGTTTGATTGGAGTATGATGTGATGAACATCAGCTGTACACGATGGTTAAACATACTGAACATAAAGAGCTTATTTGGCGGCAGCATCTTTACCTTAACCTGCATGTTGGGCTGAAACCCGTCCAGCTGGTTGAGCAGCTCCAGCATGGTCCTCTGCACCTCTCTGTCTCCTGCCTTCTCGCTGTCGAACCTTTTAGTCCCGATGGCGTCCAACTCATCGATGAAGATGATGGATGGAGCTTTCTCTTTGGCCAGGGCGAAGGCATCTCTCACCAGCTTGGCTCCATCTCCAATGAACATCTGGACCAGCTGGGGACCGGCCAGCTTCAGGAAGGTGGCTTTGGTCTGTGCGGCACAGGCCCTGGCCAGGAGGGTCTTGCCAGTGCCAGGCGGTCCATACATCAGGACCCCCTTGGGTGGCTGGATACCCAGGTTCTCAAACTTCTCTTTGTGGTTCATGGGCAGGACGATGGCCTCCACCAGCTCCTGGATCTGCTTGTCCAGCCCTCCTATGTCGCTGTACTGCTCTGTGGGGCGCTCATCCACCTCCATGGCCTTGACTCTGGAGTCATACTCGGTGGGTAAGGTCTCCAGGATCAGGTAAGAGTCCTTGTTGACACCGACCAGGTCTCCGGGCTTCAGCTTCTCCGCGTCCACCAGCCCGATCACGGGCAGGAAGTAGGTCTGTCGAGTGGAAGTCTTAATGACGGCGCACTTTCCTTTTCTCTGAGAGTCCAGGTCCACATTAGCCCCGTCCTCCTCCTGGTCGTTGGGGTCCACATCCAGCAGCTCGATCACGTTGGACACAAGGTACGGCAGGGTTTTGTTCACCTTAATCTTCTCCGTGTTTTCTTTGATTTT
Organism: Lepomis macrochirus; assembly: GCA_024633595.2. Classification (NCBI taxonomy): domain Eukaryota; kingdom Metazoa; phylum Chordata; class Actinopteri; order Centrarchiformes; family Centrarchidae; genus Lepomis; species Lepomis macrochirus. Next base: position 17,328,528 of record JALXJV020000006.1, read on the forward strand.
ATCCTTCATGGCCTGCAGCTCGTGGGTCACTCTCAGCACCTCGCTCTTCATTATCTTTATCTCGCTGTCCAGGAGACGAGTTCGCTGAACTATCTCGTCTGTGGACATTTTTAACACTTCTTCGCCGATTCCATCCTCCACTTCGTCCCAAACTGACTTGTCACTCAGCGACGCCATCTTTGCTCTGTTTGTCTGAACTGTGACACAGCGGAAAATAAAGCTTCCACTTCCGGGAGCAGCCGAGAAGGCTCGCTAGCGCCGAAGATGAAACGACCCTGAAGCTGAATTAATTTTCTTCATGTGCCGATTTGAACTACGAGAGTGTGAGTGTAAATTCGCGGGTAATGTACTGTAATGCACGGGCAAATGTCCAAGTTATTTGCACCTTTTTTAGCAACAAAGTCACCGCTTTCACTGTGGCCACAATGCGTTAGCTAGCGTTTGTGCTGCTAATACTAATGTTAGCTCTGCGGCTAACATCAGATAGCCAGTGTGTTGATATGTTTCAAGACACCCTACTGGAAGACTAATGTTACTTGGGTTACAGATAAAGTTGTCACGCGTTGTTTTGCCTACTAAACTTTTTAAAGAACACGTAATACACTGGGGCCAAAGTAAATAAACGAGCTAAAGTAAAGTTAATTAACGTTAACAGTGAAGCTAAATGCGGTGATTAGCAAGCAGTGGATGTGTTCGCGCCACCGCTGCACGAATTCGGCTTTATCTCATTTGTAAGTTCTTCATGCCGCTGCACGGTGATACATATAAGTCTTAGTCTGAGTAAACCTTGGTTCTGTCCATCTTTTTCAGGCTGGACATAGCTCTCAGAGGGAAGACACAACAAGAGGGTGCTCCTGCATGGTCCTGTCCGCTGTGGTTGTTTTTTTTTTTTAACTGTAATACAGACACTTTGAGGCACCTGCTGTGTAAACTTATCCAGCCTGTGTTGCTTCCTGCTCTTGGAAGGCAGTGAACTAACGTGAGGAGCTAAAGAGATGGACCAAAACAACAGTATACCAGGCTTCCAGGGACTGGCCTCCCCTCCGGTAACACTGGTTTCAAGTATTTTATTGCATTTTTTAATGATTTTCTCACCAGCACGCGCTCCCACTTTTCCACTCCTTGCTCTTTCTCTTGAACCTACAGAATAAACCGATAGACCATTATTATTTAAATTTTCATTTTATTTACATAAAGTTATTAAAGGCAAAGTGAAAAAGTTGTGACAGTGGTGAATTTTTGCATCATCATTTGCTCCTCATGTTGCTCTTCTGCTCAATCCCAACTTCATGCTGTTTGGCGCTGTGCCCTCGTGCAGGGTGCCATGACCCCAGGCATGCCCATGTTCAGTCCCATGATGCCATATGGCTCGGGCCTGACACCCCAGCCCGTCCAGAACACCAACAGTTTGTCTATACTGGAGGAACAGCAGAGGCAACAACAGCAGCAACAGCAACAACAACAGGCACAGCAAGCAAATGCAGGTACAACAAACACTACTTTCGTATTCCTCTCCATCCTTTCCCTCAAGAGGTGAGATCGTAATCTCAAACCTCGAGAATTGGTGTATTCCGCATTTATTCTGGGAAAATAATCTTCTATCTTACATGTCTGAACCATAGTGGTTCATCAATTCATATTATAGAGGAGGGAAAAAACTTTCTTTGTTCTCCAGGCCTTCCTGGAACATCAGGACAGACCCCTCAGCTTTACCATTCCCAGGCGGTAGCGGGCTCGACCACCACAGCACTGCCAGGGAATACCCCGCTCTACAACACCCCGCTGACCCCCATGACCCCCATCACACCCTCTACACCAGCCTCAGAGAGCTCTGGGATAGTACCACAACTACAGTATGTTTCAAAAGTATTAGTTTATGCCACTTGTATTTGTCATTCTTTGTAATCGTCTGGCTAATATACACACTGCACCTTTCATGTTGTGCTCCTTTAGCCATTGGTAAATGTTGAAGTTAGCTTACTACTAGATATTCCTGTAGGAAAATGCATGCAAGGACCAAAAAAGTGCCGAATGTGAATTACAATGTATTTAGACCCTAAACATAAATATGGCTGACATTTTAGGACTACCTAAGGGTGTCCTGGTGTCATTTCCACACAATTTACCATGAATTTGAACTGCTGACTGAACAGTTTGCCATCTATTACTCAGATATTTTCTCCATGTTTTTCCTATTTCCCTACTATTAGAAACATAGTATCTACTGTAAATCTGGGCTGTAAACTGGACTTGAAGACCATTGCCCTGAGAGCCAGGAATGCAGAGTACAACCCAAAGGTGAGGCTGCCAGTTTAGTTTTTTTGTATCTGCTGTTAGTGAGGCGTTTGCTTTATTTTAGCCTGGCATATTTCCTGTAAATATAGCTAATATGGCTCTATGAGTCATGCTAACTTTGTACTTGCCACCTCTGAGATTCGGGAAATGTTGCTTTGCGCTAATCAACGTATCTCTGTGTAAGTTGCACATGTCTCCTACAACTTTCCTAACGAAAAATGTTTTTTTTTTTTTTTAATTTTATGAATCATAGCTGTCTGGAAAAGACAGAAAGACTAACTGTATAGTGATCTATATACAGCTGAACATGTACATCAGTTTATTTACACACGTAAGGCTGTAGATCCTTGTCTGGTTATGTTCTTGTGAGATAAAATGTTTCATGTCTGCATGTAATTGCAAGAATTTAAATATTTTTGAATTTTTTTACCTTGTACTAATTATACAAGATATTTTTTATATTTCTCTCAGCTACTATTTGAAATTTCAGATCATAGGGGTCCAGCAAAATGTATAACCAGATGCCAGTGTTTATAGATGTTTTTCATAGGATAAGTACAGGCCATACTAAATATACAAGAATTACCAAAACAGGTGCAGTAAAATATACCCAATATATTAATGCTAAAGCACCTGTGTTTTTAGGAAGCGTTCCTGATTTTCCCACTCTCTTTCTTGTAGCGTTTTGCAGCAGTCATCATGAGAATACGAGAACCCAGGACCACTGCTCTCATCTTCAGCTCCGGGAAGATGGTCTGCACTGGAGCCAAGAGGTCAGAAAGTATCTTATTTGCTGACCATTTGCCAGGTTTCATGATAAAATGCCAGATTTCTGTTTGCCAGCACAGTCCTCCTGAGGAAACAGATGCTGAAAAATGAAAAAAGAATTTTCTGTCTTGTCTCATCTTCTTTCCTCTCCTTAAGACTTGCCAAATTGGTTGCTGCTTTTCTTATAATCTGCCTCTCTTCGACTCACTTTCTCTCCAGTGAGGAGCAGTCGAGGTTAGCTGCCAGAAAATACGCTCGTGTGGTGCAGAAGCTCGGTTTTGCTGCAAAGTTCCTGGACTTCAAGATTCAGAACATGGTGGGAAGCTGCGACGTGAAGTTCCCCATTCGGCTGGAGGGATTAGTCCTCACACATCAACAGTTCAGCAGGTAATTTATGTTTGTTTTGCGAATAAAAGCCACAGTCACTCATTTCTGCTGTTTTCTAATCACCATTATGTGATGGCTTCATTGTGAGAATTTCATGTTTGTGTCCATCAGTTGTGCTACAGAAGGGAAGGATAGATCTGATTTATTCTTGTTGACATACATAGTTCTTCTTTTGCCAGAGTTGTAATCAGAGTGGGGCCTCTGTTTAAAAAAAAACAAAAAAAAACAACTCATACAAACCTACTTCTGAAAGCAATTTTAAGTGGAACTGTTTGAAATTGAAATAACATTTAGCCTATAGTCTGCTCACAGTATGCGAAGAGCTAAAAGGAGTTTTCTTAACTTGAAATTGATTCATTTAAATGATTAAAATAAAGTGACTTGCTTGTTTCAGCTATGAACCGGAGCTGTTTCCAGGACTGATTTACAGAATGATCAAACCCAGAATTGTCTTGCTCATCTTTGTCTCTGGGAAAGTTGTACTCACAGGTAAAACCCGCTCATCTCTGCCACTGGCTTCACTTCACGCAATATTAGTTAAACAAAAACAAAAACCTTGTAGGAGAAAGTTAAGCTTGGTTTGTTCTGAGATTTTTTATGGCTACAGGACCTTAAAAACAGACCTTTTTTCATTTGACACAGATCATTAGTACCAGTTGATGTGTCTACATTTGCTCTTTAGTCCTTGTGAGACATTGTCTTCATATCAAACAAAGCTGGACTGATGATTTTAGTATTTCATTTTATTTTATTTAAAGGATTCTTTAAATTTGTTACTTAGACAATTTCTAAATTATGTTTTTCGTAGACCTTTAAAGGGATAATCCAGAAAATGACATTAATGGGTGTAGTGATCATTTCTGTGCTTGCGTGAGTGATTGGAGTTAATAATCTGCGTTGCTTGTTTTAAAAAGGTGCCAAGGTGAGAGCAGAGATCTACGAAGCATTTGAAAACATCTACCCCATCCTGAAAGGCTTCCGCAAAACAACGTAGAACCTGCGGCTCCTTCTTTTATCATTTCCCCAACCCTGTCACTTTTTACTCAAATTTTTCTATTTGTTGTCATCTACAAGTGGACTGCTGTAAGGGCTGTTGAAAAGGGATGCGAGTCATCTCTTTTTAGTTTTTTGACCCTCTAGTGAATTTCTTTTTTGCCATGTTATGATCATAAATGGTGGTATATTTTACACACAGACCTCCATTTATATGGAACCTTTTCTCTGTTATTGCCTACTTATTTTCAGCTTGTTCTGTTGTCCTGATCACATCCCTGATTGTATATAAGACTGTAAAGAAATGTAAAAATCACTGATGAGAAGCAGTCCGGCAAGGACTGTATTTTGGTTTTTAAGCCGTTTTAAATAGTTTTGTACATTGCATTTTTAGTCATTGTTCGCTCTCTCCCCAAGTTTAAGATGTGTTCGGGTTAGTCAGCTCAACATTCCATTTAACAGTATTTGCTAAGATTTTAGTTGGAGAGAAGTTAAAGTAACAGAAGTTAGACAGAAGTTAAAGTAACTTGATCCAAGCCCTGCTGCTAAAATCTTCATCAAGTTGTTGGTTAGTTCTTCAAGGTTCGTTTCATTTGATTTGGCTTCGTGATACATTTGTAGTTATAAAAAATCAACCGGAACCAAGACGTGCATTGCCTTTTACTTATCTTAAAGTCACGTCTTGCATCTTGCATTCATTAGCACTAAAAGATGATGGCAGATAAACTATGCATCATGTTGCCACTTTTATGTATTCTTTTAAAGTTTTATCTATTTTGTGGCCATTTTAAAACTATATTTAAAAGTTATCTTTTGAAGAATAATTGTTGAGGCAAATGTGAATCTGTCATCGTTGTCCATACTGTTTGCTCAGCCACACAAACGACTTTCAATTATGGGCACTTATTATTATTGTGCTTGTGGGTCACAGGCAGTGTCACTTTCGCCATCTGTGTGTCTGTTGAATAGCAGAATGGCTGCAGAGATAAGGGATTAATGCTAAACTACATTTAGTATTAATTCATATTTTTCTCTGTGATTCTGAGCTCATCAGCGGCCGGGCAGGAGACCAGGAATCCCCGTCACATCTAAATACAATTCTGCTTCTACTGAAAATGTTGAGTGCTGCAGTGTGCATTAATAAATGTAAACATACAGACTCTTGTGGAAGCTGCTTCCTTCACTACTATACCGTTTTATTTGAAACAGCACTTTTGTTGCGCAGTGAACACAATGTGAGATGTTCACTGTCCTGCAAAGTGTACGCTCAATTTTTCAAAGTAAAACAATTTTGTCATTTTGGTCACAATGCATGGTAGATCTGTGGACTGAGTAAAGCAGTCACACCACTGTGAATTAGGAGTGAGAACAAAGTCACACTGTACAGTATACAGATTTTAAAATGACTCAAGACAGTACAATAGTTTATTTTTCTTTAATGTGTAAAGATCATTTTCAGCTTATAAAGGTAATGCCAGCATCTCCAGTTACTCAAACCATTTACCAGGTCTGGTCAGAGGTTTACTGTGTAAACGCAGCCTTCATTTAAAGTGAAGGGGGGGTGGGACTTGCGCCAGGAGTCTTGGACCCCGCTTATAACTGCTTGCAGTTCTAGTTTTACTTTACATTTACTTGACAATGACATTCTTGTTCAGACAACTTTAAGAACTTTATTGTGTGATGATAAGGCACAATGTCATTTGTTTTGCAGCAAACTGTATAAACAGTATGTGACACTGAAAATGGACATGACCTCATAGGTCAGAAAAACCACTGATGCATTGTTTTTGGCTGCCAAAACTGCTGAGCAGGATCCAGAATTCCTGACTATCTGAACTTTTACTACATTTAATGAACTGATATACAGCACACAGTCTGTACACAGACTAATACATGTCCAACTGTTCCTCAAAGAGAATTTCAGTGAAAATCTACCATCCAAAAACATCTTAATTCTACTTGATAGTCTCAAATGGAGGATTCATGTATGATCGGTGTCCAGTCCACTAAATAGTGACATCAATACAAGTGTCATTAAATCCAGTTTCTCCGCTGCTGAGTCTTCACGTGCATTTGTGTGTCCTAAACTCTGTCAACACATGCATTATGTGGGTTTAATCTGTGTGTGCTGATCTGAGCTGAAGTCCTGCTTCCAGATGAACTCGGGGCAGTACTGGTCGTCATTGTTACAGCTGGCAGAGCATGTGTAGACAACCAGAGTCCCCCAGTCAATACTGGCTCCTGTCGAGTCCACACACAAACTGTTCAACAGCTGTGGCATCACCTAACAACACACACACACAATTATTACACGTACTGGGCTCCAGCAGATATACACACTGTTACCTGTGTGGAGAGACAGTCACACATATAATACAGCACTCTGTGTTGTTCAGTGAGGGACTTTTTCATTTATATGAAATTAACACCTACAGTATGTACTATATGTTGGCACATTACCACTATTATTAGTCCATCATGTAAATAAGTAATAATCAGAAACATAAAATATTTTTCTTTTTGCCAACAATTAACTGTGAAAAGACACCTCTGCTCATAGTTTCCCATACAAGACATACAGTGTTCCACAGAAAGATAATAACTGCATTTACAAGCACATTTTCAGTTCACTCCAAATAATTAAATACACTTTACTCAACATGCATCCACAACTTTACATACTAAAAGTTACAGACAAAAGCGTGTTCTGAGTGTGAATGTGAAAACTTGGGTGGAAAAAGAAGGGAGGAGAAGAAAGAAAACAAAAGCATTGCGTTGACCAAATAAAGACATAAGTGACTCTTAAAGAGGTCAGATTACTGAGCACTGAACGGACGGGGACTACCTGAAACTCAAAAATCCTCTCTGCGCCACAGGTGCATGGTGGGATATCCTGATCTGAAGGGATGTGCTGAGAAGAGACCCACAAGGGAGAGCCCCTTCGACTGTAACGCACCACCTGAGCATAACAAAACACTAAGATGGACACACAGCGTGGCTGAGTTCATTCAAGTCTTTGTACCATTGAGGTGGTTTATTTTATACCTGGTGTGGTTCTGGTGCGATCTTCTTTTTAAACCGCTGGAACACTTTGTTGTCTTCAGTCTCGTGCATCGCCATCTCCTCCAGGTCTGCCTCTGCCAGGGCTGAACACAAAGTCAGAATGAATGCACGAAAAAAAGAAAAACAAATTTGACTAAAAATTTATTTTTTTATTATTATTAAAGTTTTAACATCTAATACATGTGACCAGTTATCAGACATAAATGAAAGCTTACTATCTGCTAAGGAGGAACAATCTACACTCCCTTCCTCTTCTTCTTTTTCAGCCTTCTTTGTGTCCTCCTGCTTCTCCTCTTCCTCCTCCTCAGGCTCAGTGACCAGCTCCGACTCCGGGAACAGAAAGGGAGTGGTTGTGACAATGGACGCTTCTATACGGATGGACAAAAGACACAGCAGAGACATTATGTCTTCCCTGTGGCGGGAAACTCTGCCACTCTAAACTCTGAAGACGTGTTCATTTTTAGTCCCATGAGCATCACGCACCTTGGCTGCAGCACTCCCTCTTGTGTGCGTGCTTCCAGTGGAGGGTCTGGTGGTGTTTCCCACAGTAGCTTACAGCGTGACATCGGGAGCAGGCCTTTTTGCCAGGGCAACCGCACACCCAACATAGTTTAACTCCAGAGACGGACAACACACTCTGGACTGGGTCAGGATCGCTCGGGGGTTCATCCTCTGAGGAAAAGAAAAAAAGAAGAAGAATCAGTTTGACATTTCATGACCCCTGGTCTGAGTCAAAACAATGCATCACAAAATACCTATAACATGTTAACATGTTCCCTCAGTGTTTTTATGACTACACTGTTGATGAATGAATTGGCTTCTAGTGGTTCACAAATAGACAAATGCATCATACCAAAGTCAAGCTACTGGTGAAATACATAAAAAAACTGACAAATGTAAATATATGAATTTTAAAATGTACTCCGGCAAATTATGAAAAATCTTTTCCTACCATATTGTATAAATGCTTATATATCGGCTCTCTAAACGTGTAGCAATATTGATAAATGTCTCAACGCAACTGTATTTATGAAGCACTTGGTAGTAAGAGGTGATAGTAAGAATTATGCTTTCCAGGCTATAATACACAAACCTGGTGGAGGGTTGTAGGGATAGAAATCATTCCTCCTGGGTAGCTGACTTCTGAAAACTGAAAAGAGTAAAATAGATTTACTCTTACAAAAAAAAGCCCCAGACTTCAGATGAGAAGTGTTTAGAAATGTGGAGAGGAGAGGACGTGGTGAAGGCTGAAGGCTAAAGACTTAAGAGAAGATGTTAGGTGATCTATCCTGTAGCAACAAACAACAAATATTAAAGCAACATTAACGGTTACTGATACCTTTCATGCAGCGGCTGTCGTTGTACGTGTAGCACTCATGAGTTTTGCAGCAGAACAAGAAGAGCGTCCTGTGGAAACTTCTGTCCTGACCAGAAATTGGTGCGTACACCTGCAAAGAAGATGGAGGGGGTAACTACACAGAAGAGTTCAGAGTTATAACTCAACTCAGCAGCTCAGAGGAGTCTGAAGTGGAGTTTAGTCAGACTGTCACACCAAAGTAGTCTTTCTAGTTTTATAATGTATAAGGGTGAGACGGGCATTTAGAAGTTAATCACTTGGTTGTCATAACAGCAAGCAGAATTGTAGTTTACCTTTTGGACCAGCGTGTAAGACGATGCTTTCTGCCACCATCTCCATTAGACCAAATGATAAAATATAAACTTTTATCTTCAGAACTATTGAGTTATGTCTGTATCTGTCTCTGATGCTGTATGTCCTTTATTTGTCTGGCTGTTTGTTTTTCTTTATTTCTCCTGCCCTCATCTCTCTCTTGCAAAAGAGATTTTGGTCTCTATGGGATTACCTGACTAAAGGTTGTGTTTATATAAATGAGGGAATATCTTGTATAGGAATGGTGTTCATCCCTCCAACAGAGTTCAAATGACTTGGCAAGGAGCCCTGAAGCTGTTCTGGGGGCTCGTTGTGGCCCGACTCCATACTAAGACACTTCACCTTTTCCTTTCACTTGTCACCCATCTACAGTATATATGAAGCAGATCCGGGGTTTCTCTGTGACATTATTACGGTGTGTCTCGCTGTAGCTCAGCTTTTTCCAGCACACCAGTAAAAACTGAGCTTCCCATAAACACAGTGAATTATTATTATCTGTGATGGAAGGATCCCTAAGTGGGTCCAACGCCCAGTTGACCCCGAGGTCTCCCTCCCTTCCAGCCGGGACACTAACCTGCAGCAGGAAAGCCATAGGCAGGTGGCATATCTCACACTCCAGCTCGGGCTGGGAGGGCAGGCCTCTCTGACTGAGCCACGCCGGTTTACCTCCAACTTTACTGGGGAACTGCGGCGACAGCAGCCGCCACGGCTCCGCCTCCTCCAGGAAACCCAGAACTACCTCCGCCGAGGACATTCTTGTATCGCCGGACACAAGAGAGTAGAGATTACCTGTCTGTCACACGGACAGCTTGTTTTAGCAACTGTCCGAAGAAGCGAAGAGTCGTTTCAACATGTCACAACACAACATAACCATAGACTGTACAGAACACAGCACATGAAACCTCAGGTGTAGTTTCGAAAAGCCTCCGTGCGGAAACACTGAGGTCATTGTTGCGTTCCGTCTTCCATGCTCTCACTGTAGAAATGTTACAGTATACACAATAGATAAAACTTATCTAGATGTATATGATCCGTAGGGAAATATGTTATTTATTAGCTTTCCTGAAACTCTGATATATATATTTTTTATTTTTAAAAAATAAAAGATTTTATGGTTTTGTAACTAATAGGCACGTGTCTTTTTCCCTCTGTCCACTAGGTGGCCCAGATGTCCTGTCAGTATATTCTGTTGCTGTACTCAAAAACAACTTTGAGATATATTTCTGTTAATATTTTGTCATTTGAATATTTCCATTTTATTATACTTTATACTGCACTTTAGAATCACTTATTGTACTCTCTACTCCAGTGCATTTATCTGACAGCTACATTTAGTTGTTTCATTCAAAACATTTGATTAGTATATGATGAATAATGCATTGTTTTCAGTGAATCCACCCAGCATTGATATAAAAGAGCTTAATTAGTCCCACCATGACCAGCTACAACAGTATGTTGCTGATGTGTCAATGAATATAATATACTATCATGTGATAAGATATCAGATATATTGTAGGCCTACAATATACAGGTTCCTGTGTGTGTGTGTTTTTTGTTTTTTGTTGTGATGTTTGTGATGTTTTGCTGTGTTTTATAAATTAGTATGTTTGTGAGGTCGAAGCTACTTAAATTGCCCTGTAAAGGGACAAATAAAGATTTTTACTACTACTTACTACTACTACAAATTTTTATGGTTTTATTTTATTCTTTTTATCTATATATTTTATTTCTGCTTCTTGACTTTTGCAGTAGCCTAGCCTATCTGCTTTTATTTTCTCTTACTAAACTGATTCTGAATATATTATAGAAAAAACAGGCTCCATAGTATTGGTGATATAAAATAAAAAGAGGTCAGAGATGTGCTTTAAAAAATCAAGATGACCAACAAAACTGGCAAAGCCTTGTGTAGAATAAATTTAACAAAAGTTAGAGTTATAAAAACTTAGGAGGACAATGGAGGTGTAGTAGAGCTCTAGCTATAAAATAAAACCAAGAAAACCTGAAGGAAATTGGGGACTTTAAATAAACACACACACACACACACACACACACACACACACACACACACACACACACACGCACGCACGCACGCACACACACACAGGCGCGCGAGCGTGCACACCGTGATGTCATTTGAAGCGGAGGAGGCTGGGACGGTCAGTTTGTCAGTTGGTCGACCGGACGGACACTGTAACAAACGGCTATCTTACTTTAATTCGCGTTTAAATGAAGCATGGCTCTTAAAGTGGACACGGTCTTACTTCTGGGCTGTGTAGGGTGAGCAGAGGTTCAAACTTTTTCTAATTTAACCATGGATACTGAAAGGAAGCGGACAGCAGCGACAACAAAAAAGAAGTCCGTTGACAAACCACTCTGTAGCCCGGCAAATCACGGAGGAATGGACGGTGTGAAAACTGGCCCAAACCGGGACTGAATCTCCTACCCGGGTCTCCCCGAGCTTCATGTCACCCTCCTCTCCGTGCCAGATGCCTCCGCGGGGCGATGGGGGCTACAAGCCCGCACCGGTATCCCCTGCTCCGCCTGTCCCACCGAGGAGGGTCCGCAGCCGGGAGAGGGGCTCCGGCAGGACGCGGCGGTCCGGGGCAGGAGCAGCGGAGAGGCGGGTGAAGTGTGTGCTGGTGGGAGACGGAGCTGTGGGGAAAACCAGCCTGGTGGTCAGCTACACCACCAACGGGTACCCCACAGAGTACATCCCGACCGCGTTTGACAACTTCTCAGGTAAAGGATCAATAATAAACTAAATTCAGTTTCACTTTAGGACCAGATAGAGAGATACTATTATGTCCTAAAGCATCCTTTATTTGACCGGACAAGTTAATTAAGAACAGATTTTTATTTTGTTTATTTCAATAACGACCTGCCAAAATAATCTTACCTTCTGTCACTGTGTCACTTATGAATGAAATTATTGTCAAAATAAATTATTCCCCTTTTTTCTTTCACTCTACAAAATGTCAAATAGCCTATAGTGTGAGTTTTATAGTTTGTTTTATGTAACCAACACATAACCACTTTGAAGCCACAGCTAGAAAATGTTTAATATTTTACTTTTAATGTTCAGTTAGCCTTTCAAATAGAATGGATATTCTGTAGATGATCAATCAATTTATTGACTAATCTTTACTGTGTTAATTTTAATGTAGTTAAAGAGTTGGTCTGGTTGTGTGGTTGTTGTAAGAAAATAATTGTTCCTATGTGTTTTTCAATGAATAGCTACACTATGTCTCATTATGTGTGTGTTTGTTTAGCGGTGGTATCAGTGGATGGGCAGCCAGTCAAATTACAACTCTGTGACACAGCCGGACAGGTCAGTGATCTCAACACACACACACAGAAGGAGGGAGAGAGCGCAGCAGCATTTCCTGTTGTTGTTAAATTTGCATTAGAGACAATGTCTCTGAAAAGAAAACAATTGTCTTTCTCTTACTTTCTTTCTTCCTTTCTTGTTTAGGTGTTGGTACTGAAACACTTTTTTTCTTTATTTGACACGGACATGTTTTGCAATGGATATCAGTTAAAATTAGTCCTCCGTCCAGGAAACTGTCTGGTCGGTCTTTCCTTGGAAAACAAGTCTCTGCCACACAGGAAGTGATGACTTACATCTCTGTTTTCAGTAGTAGCTGTTTTTCGACTGGTTAGACGTGGAGCTAGTGCTAGTGTAATAAGTTACCTGTTACCTGTTGTTGTAAATTCAAACAACTATTTAAACGCATCTGTACACATCATATAACCATTCAAAAGATAGCTGCTACTGTCAGGTGTGTACTGTACCCACACGTTTGATGTGGAAGAATATGGGGACAGAATGAAGGCAAGGATCACAGGCAGAGGAAGGACAGAGTGGGAAGTCAAGGAAAGTTAGGGAGGAGAAACTAGACAGATCCTCATAGTGAATCATCTGTCACTTAAGAACAGATCACTCAGTAGCACCACTTGTGTTAGGACAGACTGGATTGGCAGGATATAACACCTCTGTTTTTATCCAAACATACTTTTGTAATCATCCTCACCTCTGTCCTGACGCCTCTCCCTCTCCAGGATGAGTTTGACAAGCTGCGGCCTCTGTGTTACACCAGTGCAGATGTGTTCCTGCTGTGCTTCAGCGTCGTCAGTCCCGCCTCCTTCCAGAACGTTCCTGAGAAGTGGGTCCCAGAGATCCGGAGACACGCCCCCTTCGCTCCGCTAGTCCTCGTTGGGACACAATGTGACCTCCGAGAGGACGTAAAGGTGGAGGAAATGTATTCTGTGCAGCACTTGCACATGCATTAATCCCCATGTGTTTGATTCTTTTGTTTGTTTCTGGGAGACCTTCGTATCATCGTGTAAACACATTGACTGGCAGCCTCAGTAGTTGCTCAGAGTTGCAGTAAATTAAAGGGATTTCTTCATGGCTCAAAGAAATAATGTACAGTCAAAAATTAAAGACGCTGCACAAACGCACACATACTTTTTTAAAGTGATAAGAAAAAGATAAAAATAAATGTGGCAACACTTGAGGAGTGGGAGGAACAAGCATCGACATCCTCATAAATTGGAAATACTGGCCTTACGTCAGACAATGCAACAAAACTACATTTCTAAAATTGAGGCTACAGGTCTTCATGGTCTAAAGTTAATTTTACCAAAGTATCACATTACCTTGACAATAGGCCCTTTTTCATAGCAGACAACTGTTTTGACAGGTGCAACTAATAACACTAACAATGGCTTTGTTGTATTCAAACATCAAAGTAAGCCATGACAGTTCAACATTAGTAATATAGCCTTTCAACACAACATTTGTGTTACTAATATATTGTTTTGGCAATTTAATGATCTTTACCCATATATAATTGTGTATTTGACTCAGTATGAGGATTGAATTTGCTTTATATAGACAGAAGTTTCAGCTGATTAGAAGAAAACTTTAAGATATTTGCAGCCCAAAACCAAATGCTCAAAAAGGTAAAGTTGTCATTGATGGACGAGAACACTGCAGGTGTATCTCTCCTGTCTCCTTGACTAATGAATCAGAAACTCTGAATACAGGATCCACAAAGTGTATTAACTTGCATGTTGGCTTCTCTCTCTCTCTAGGTTCTCATTGACCTGGCTAAGTACCGGGAGCGACCTGTGGACCCAGCAGCTGCCCGGGACTGTGCGATTGAGATTGGAGCTGTGGCCTACATGGAGTGCTCTTCCCTGACCCAAAAGAATTTGAAAGAAGTGTTTGACACGGCCATACTGGCCAGCCTGCAGAACTGCAGCTCCCATAAGCAACCGCGAGGGAAACAGAAACGACGGAAAAAGCAGAGGCAGACACCGGACAAGATGAAGAGCCTGTCCAAATCATGGTGGAAGAGGTACTGCTGTGTGGCGTAGAGTCGAACTGTGATGAGTTTGGGTCTTGATGTCTAAGACTTTGATGACTTTATCCTGGTCTGGATTCAACTGGGGTTGGGTTTTGCCTGGACTCGCTTTCAGTTTGGGTTTCTCTGTAATGGAGCCTGATGTTGAGCAGGACCTCGACTGGACCGAGGCTGGGAACCGAAGTAAGACTATCATGGATCTAAAATGTTTTACTTTTTGTTTTTGTTCAGGGAGGGTTTTTAGTCTCATCATGGATGAGATTTACTACTGAGCTCAGCCGGGTTTGAGCAGAACCTGGTCTGATGATGAAAGCAGCAGTATGAGCCCCCTGCAGGAGAAGGTACTCCTGCCTCTCTTCGAATTGAACTAGTATGAACTAGAATTTTTTTCGGACTAGCAGAAGAACCTCTTAATGTCACGGTGGATGTGAAAATGTTGGTTATGATGAGGCCGGTCCAGATTTGAAGAGTAGAAACTTTGATTTTCTCATCTGTGTTTAACACATTAATTGGAGGTATTAGTCTGGTTTTAAAATCCTCCCAACTTCGTATAGATTTACGCAGCCTTGTTACGTAGACTGAAAGGGAGCTTGACTCCCTGTAGACTGTAGTGAAGCCCTCAGTCCTTCTTCCAACTTGTTTCTAACGTTAGCCTGGTTTCCAACACTCATGATTAGAAACCAAACTTCCTCTATTTACATATGAAAAGAAGAAGCCATTTTGGATTTTTTGGTGCAGACACGATCGCTCGACATGATTTAAGTCAGAACTTAATCAACATATTGTGCACATGGTTGAATTGAGATCTTTTTATATATCCGGGATCATTGTTGTTCTAGTAACAGAACCAGTTGGAGCCGCTAAACCTAATCTAAAACCTCGATCTTGGTTAACTTTATTTTAGTCTCCCTCTGAGCTATTTATGGAGTTAGGTCTGGCTTGGTTTTTCGTGTGGTTTTCTTCACGTCCTGCCACTGTTTGGCCCAGAAAGAAGCCAGACGTTTGCTGAGGCTTTTTTATTTGAAACAGAACTAATGCCAATGTCTTTTCTTGCTTTGATCAAAAATAACACCTTCATATTTTTTCACCTCAGTGAGATTTCTAAAAAGAATGATGATGAAAATGATTCTCACCACATATCTACAAGACTGTCTGAATATCCATGTGATAAAAACACACAAAGCTTGTGTAAAAGCTTCTTGTTTAAAAGCAAGTTGTATCTTTACTGAAGAAAACGCAACACTGTGTGTGTAGAAGTCGGGTTTCCATGGTCGTCCACTCATCCTCATTCATCCTACATTAGTACTGAAAGACAGTCTGTGCTGTATTAATGTGGTTTGGTTAAACAAAACTCTTCGTACTGTGATGGTACAAGATGGCTACAGACTGGCTAGCACTTAAACTTCAGACAGGAGGACATTTTATTAATTTTAGTTTTCTTCACCTCTTCACCATGATCACATTGTTGTACAAGCCACAACTTTGCTCAGTATAGTCACCAAGTGACTAACGTAGAGGAGGCCCTTCTACACATTAAAACAAAGAATTCAGTCTAAAACTGAAAATACCAGGATGTGAAACATTCATCTTGTCAACCAGTAACTTGCATCGTTACAAAGCAGGCAAATACTATATTGGTTATATTTGTACTGCTTGATGTGTGTTTGATTTACCTTTCCGGAGACCTAAATGGCCTTAATTGTGAGCACTCAACAGAATTAGGTCAGCCAAGTGCTCTTTAACTTACCAAATGGACTCAGCTATTTGTTTGTGTTGGTTTGCAGCAAGAAAACAACTCAGAGCAAACTGTAAGACACAAAGATGGGTTTATTTCTTAGCTTTTCAATGTAATTGTGTATCTAAGACTGTGAAGTTTGAATTATGTCCATAATAAGTGAAAACTTTTCTTTGTAGTTATGAACTATAGTTTGACTCATGTTTGTTGCTCTGCATTTGTTTCCTTTACCCAAAATATGATCTTCTACTTTACCATTCTGCATCCATTCAGCTTTGCTAATTCTACAGAGGCGTCCATTGTCCATCATATGTCTACTGTATGCTCTATTTGTTCTGCAGCTTGCTCTCCAATAGGTTTAGTTTTGTATGTTGTAAAGCAGAAATAAAAAGGAAAAGTAAAACATGTGTGTGGCCGTCAAACTCTCAACTGCCACACCTTCCTTTGTACATTATAGTTATACAAAACGAACAAAACCCAATCATTTAAAACTATTTCTCTGCAGTTCTTGGATCTGAATGGCTCTTTGTATTAGAGTCACTGCAGCAGAAAGGAAAATGGTGCAACCAGTTTGCAGTCTGTAATGGATCCAAAGCAGATCTGCCATTATTTAGCACATATGCAATATAAGAAAAGGATTTTCACTTGCATTTCTTAGCCCCAGACCACTCTAAACTATAACTTGTCAAGGCCAAGTTAACCTTTGTTGACTAACCCACAGGTTATAAGACAGGTTTAACTGTCAAAGTTCAGGGTTAACATCCATTAACTGTGACCGTGTCATAATAATTTCATTTGACAAATAATATATCCTGCTGCTGCTTTCCACACCAGTTATCTTAAAACTGTTTTTGTGATGGTATCCCGAAAAAGTCAACAATAACCCTGCTCTGCTGAGTGTGAAATAGCTGTTAGTTTAGAGCTCACAAAGCTGTAAACTTAAAAGTTTCTTAGCCGAGGGTTAAGTGTAGAGTGAAAACGTTCTTCTTTGTGCAAAAATGAAGCAGTTTTTCTGGTGTCTGGTTTAAAGTCATTTCTCTACAGTGTGTGAAATGGAGTGAGCTGTGGTTTTCCTTGAAATTCACTTAATAATAATTCCTTTTAAATTTAACTGTACTGTGAAGAAGACATACATTTATTATAACATTTGTGTTTATATTAACAAAATGTAAAATTTAAAGTTAAACAAAATGTTCACAGTTCATGTTTTCTGTCTAAACAACACAAACAAAGACAAGTCTGACAGAACTTTTACAGTCAGAGGATTTGTATGATTAGATGTCTGTGGAATATTTTCACCCAATTAGTAAACAACTCTCTTTTAAACATTTTTATTAGGCACTACTAAGCATCCCAAGACACTGAACACAACTACAGCTTGATATGGGAATCAAACATCTTGCCATCTTGACTTCTTGCCAGACTTTTACGGGAAAATGTGCTTGTTTAACCCAAACCTACCTGCTGATTATAGTTATAAGTTGTATACTACTGTAATACATGTAGTATCATTCTCTTTGAGGTATCTGAGAACTTGTATCTCAGCTCGAAATGTTTGGTCATGTTGGGTTCAGGCCTGCGTGTTACACAGTGGCTCCTGATTTGAAGATTACTGGAGATAGTTTTCTTGCCGAAGATGTTACGACTGGGACTCAATGGGTTCACTGTGCTGATGTTGTACTCAGCAAATGCATTGTGTCTTTCTGGGGAAAAGGCATAATAAGTTGCTTGTCTTGCTGTTTGTGTGGAGTCTTGGCTGATGGTGGATTTAAGTAGGTTAAAGGTCACGCAGACCCTTATGATAGCTGGCATTTCCCCTGTCCGGTCACGTATGTTTATGGAGAGCATAGTACGTTTCCCATCACAGGGGCTTTGTTTGCATGCAGAATGTGATCAATCAGTCGTGCATAAACAATATCTTGCATGTTGCTGACAAGGATTTAAGGTTGACTGTTTTGGCTCTCCTCTCTTTGTCCAGCCTATAACACCTGCTACACTTAACCGTGTTATAATCCTTTAAAGCGAGTCCATGTAACTTTTCC
This sequence comes from Lepomis macrochirus, assembly GCA_024633595.2. Taxonomy (NCBI): domain Eukaryota; kingdom Metazoa; phylum Chordata; class Actinopteri; order Centrarchiformes; family Centrarchidae; genus Lepomis; species Lepomis macrochirus. Next base: position 17,346,849 of record JALXJV020000006.1, read on the forward strand.
TGAACAGCGTCCACTTTAGTGGATAATGTTATGTGCTAACACAGGTAACAAAGTAACCATGAAGTCGGCTGAATCAGTAATTCTATGTACATAGCAAGTTAGCAAACTTGCAAAGTCAGCAAAAGCTAAGTAATGCTGCCGCAGTAAAGCTTCACGGTGTATTGATGCTCATGAATTCAACCTTTAATGGCTGAAAAAGACTAAGATTGTGTTATTTCTTACATGGCATACATGATCTGGCTTGAATGTTATAAAGTGGTTTTCAGGAGCCGGACCAGGCTGGTCAGTCCACAGCAGTATATGTCCTGTATGACAGATGAACGGCTTTGTAATGTCGAACAGATGGATCTCTGAAAGTGAATTATTGTGTATAAAGACGGCCAGAGATGAGACATGATGGCGTATTGTGCTGCAGAGTCTGTGTTTTTTGTTGAACGTTTGACAGAAGTGTTAATCCTCTGGACAGGTGGTTTGAAAGGTACACAGTATCAGCGTTGGCTGACTCTAGTCATTGTGAGTAATTTGGTGTTCAAATTGAACAAGAGTGAGGGACAGACAGTTGCTCTGCTAATTATCTGTGCCAATGATTCAGCTAAATGAGTGACTCAAGTACAACACGTCAGTCAGCAAGTGTGCAGTGTTATTGGGTGTAAAGATATACATCATCGAAACCCGTCTGAGTCAGGATACAAACTGAAACTGTCTCTGTATGTGAGACTGATTACTGTGAGCTAATCAGTTTTTAGCAGACTTTACTTGACACTGAAATACCCACAGGTTTTGTTGTTGAAGTTTATTGATTTTAACAGAAGCAGACAGCCTGAGGAAACAGACAGACATGTTTCATTCTTGAGATTTAATTGTTTTATTGAGGTTAATACCACCTAAAGTACACATGAGCTCACTCACATTGGACACCACCTGAGAACATCGGTTGGAAAACCAACTCACTCAGCCTGAGCGAAACATCACTATGTTTTTATTCTTTAAGGCATGTAAAAACATTGTCACAAAGTGCACGCTGCTGCAATCTGCTCACGCTGAATTCTCTGTATCAGTGTATGTGTTTGTACAGAAGTTTTATACACTGAGAAATAAAGAATATTTGGTATAATACATGCTGTGTTTTGTTGATCTTGAAGCTCGCTGCTCAGTAGCGGGTCTGGGAATGTGTGTGTGCTTAAATATAACTCCTTGATGTATGCAACTTTGCACCTCGGCCGCATTGTGAGAGCCCGCTGGCTAAAAAGGACAATATGGTTTTTTTTGTTTGTTTATAGGTTCACATAAATAATGTTTGTCTGTATTTGGATATTTCTGTGAAATGAATTTGTCCAGAAAGAGACTTTAAATAACACTCAGGATGGTCAGCAGCATGACGCAGATAAAACATGCCCTCAGCACTTGGTTTCTGAACATGTTTTTTCATGTTGTTATGTCTGAAGTAATGCTTTGCAATCGGACAGTGCGCTTTGTGATAAGTGCCACGACCATGCCGTGCTCGGCTGATGCACATCAGGAGAGAGGAGATAAGATATGAGCAATTTTTGGGGGCATGGAGACACACTCAGAAAGTCAACCAACTTCACACTGGATCATTGTAAACAGACTCTCTGTTTCCAGGCCCTCATGGTTATGCAAGAGCTTTATTTTGAAGGCTGTCATGTGACATTTGGTTAGTAGCAGGTCTCTGTTCTTGGATGCAGTGTGTAGGGGGTGCATGCCCTGACTTAACTCTGTCTGGGAAACAAGCTGCTTCGCTCTACCTGACAACACAGACTGCGTAAGTAATGAGAAGGCCGACTTTGTTCTGGTTAGATCAGCTGCTCTGTGACTCAAGTAGTGCCAGGTCCCATTTACTGATATTATTCTGCTGTTCCTCCACAAGTGGGATGACGATTAGTGATACAAATTGCAGCTTATTTTCCAAAATACAATAATCATGAATTAGAATCTCTTCTGGAAGTAACACCAGAAATGTTATTGGAAATGTCTTGCAGCTATTTTTCTATGGTCTTGGTGTTCAATCAGAAGATTTTCGATTTTGATTTGATGCTTTTTACTTGCGATCCTAACCCTACGAGGCCTGTAACAAATTGGATTAAATATTCAGTCAAAATGTAATAAAACGTCTCCCTACGTGGACTGTAAATCTAACCTATTAATGAACCATGTAATAACACCTCACAAACACTTTGAAAATTAGCAGATTTTGATGCAACGATCCACACCACTGCTGAACGCAGTAAACTGTAACTGTAAACACACACGCAGCAGCGGTATGAAAGTTGTAGTTTTCTGGAGCTGCTGCCTACATCATCATGTGAATTAGACCCTAAAATCTTTGAGGTATTTGTTCAAAATTGTTTCCAAAGCTCATTTAATGTGTTTTCACCATTGTGTTGACAAAGTTTTGTACTACTTTAGAATGACATATGTGGCCACATCCTGTGTTTGGCTGTTGATCAGTTGCTTTTAGTCATTTCCAGATTTATAACTTTGGGAAAAAAGTGATACCAATACAGTTTAAAACCACTCGATAATCAAATAATGACCAGAATTATTTAATTATCCAGCGATTTATAATCCTGTATAGGTTTAGTAGTTTAACTTTTACTCAGTTGGACAGGTTATTTATCATTATTATGCTTTATTATTATTATATCGCACACAGAGAAACAAGGAAAGAGAGAGAGATTCAGAGGGACATAACATTGGGGAAAATGTTGTAACACTCAGTATATTTGCATTTAGCTTCTTATTGCGAAATATTACAGTCACATGTGCACACATAAACACAAAAGGATAAGCTGCCAGTAATCAAGGCTCATTTTATAGCCTCTTTCTCTCAGAGTGAGTGTGTGTTATTGTGTGTGTGTGTGTGTGTGTGTGTGTGTTACATAACACGAAGAGGGGCCAGAGTGACATCAGTGCTGACTCTTAACAAGCGGAGTTGAAATACAATCTCCATTTTCCTAACAAGCTATAAACCCAATCAATGTGTGTGTAGACAGCTGCTTTGTGTGTGTGTGTACTTGTACTTCCTTCATAGTGAGGTCCAGAACAAGATTAAACCAACAGACTGGGGACATTTTTTGGAGTGTGAGGACATTTTAGCTGGTCCTCGCAACTTCAAAGGGATGTATGAAGGTTAAGGGTTGAGGTAGCATTAGATTTAGGTTAGGTTTGGGGAATGGTTAGTCATTTACTTGTGATGTTAAGGTAAAGGTAAGGGGCGAGGGAATACATTATTTTAATGAGGGTCCTCACAAGCATAGAAGTACAAGGATGCGAGTGTGAAAGACAGCAGGGGGAGAAAGTGAAAAAGGGACCATTAGAGAGGGTGACAGACACACTAACATAAATTATTTTACAGAAAGTGACAAGAGAAACAAAACTCCACAGAAGATTACAGCATTTGAAGTAAAGGTTGTTTTAGATCTAAAGATCTTCAACCTTTAACATCAGTGAAATTGTAAACATTGTTCTTTAGAGTCACATACATTCAGTATCTTACCCTTAAACTCAACCACAACCACAACATGCCTAATTCCAACCTTTACACTGACCCAGGAGTGGAGCCAACGAGTGGCCCCATTTGCCACCACACACAACACTGCCTTGTGGGACACCTTTATTATATGTGTGGAACCGTATCTGTCCTTTTGACGAGACACAGAGATAATGCACTTGTGTAAAGCCAATTTACTGTTATGGAAAATTATGATAAATTATGTTTCTTTGTACTTAATTGGCGGCAAACATATTGGCTGCCTTAGATTTTGTTCAGAGGAAACATCTTTTTAGTTAATGAAGAGCTTACTTATAAAATGAGTGATTTCTATTTAGCTGCCTCGGGCCCTCGTGTTGTGCATGATGTTTCACTGTAACACTGACTTACTGTTTCCTCTGCTTATGAGCTTCATGCTAATTCAGGAATATCTGCTGCCTGAAGAAGTGTACAAAAATAGTGACTATTTATCCCGCGGCACTACACAGAAACAAACCCAACAAGACCCTGATTTCTGTGCCACCCAAAGTGAAACCTCTCAAACTGACTCACTTGGTCTGCCACTGCTCAAACCTTAATTCTTAATCTCTGTCTTACTTACTTGGTCTAGAAAGGACCTGAGATTTGGCCCCTCAGCATTGTTAAGACAGCTATATAGACTGACACACTCTGCTGGAATCTTTAGTGAGTGTGTGAAACTGCTGCTGAGCGTGCTTTATCTCTGTACATTCATTGCTCTCAACAAACACACTTTTCCCTCTTTTTCCTTCCCTTCCTGTCACTCTTTTTCTGTATTTTCTTGTCAAGTGCACTCTCCCTCTCTTTCTCTGCCCCCCATCTTTCATCATCACCCATCACATCACCTCTTCCTCTCTCTTTCTTGCTCTCCATCTCTACAGGTTGTCTATTTGAATAAGCTGGTGACAACATCTGTGTGTGTGTGTGTGTGCTGTATTTGTGATTGTGTTTGTGTTCAAAGTTCATAGAGAGTGTGTCAGGTGGCATTTACACAGTTGAGAAACATACAGCACATACAGTTCACACCCCCGCACAGCTCCCTCCCAATCTCTCTCCACATACATCTCTCAGGTGGACTGATAACAACAGCTGACCACTGCGTTTACATAAGCACATTACTGCAGAAAACACCACATACATGACAGTTAAGGTTAAGGTCAGAGTTTACCACATTTTCACATCCTGACCACATCCCTGCATATGTGAATTAACACAATATGTCAAATGCAGAGTAAGGTATGATATTTACAACTTTTCTCAGATAATATGGACAGCTCTATATTTCTTACAATGAGTGAAATAATGCTACACAGAAAAACATGTACAAAAAACAATCTCACCACCTAGATCAGTTTGAGGCCTCTACTACAGTCATTTCAAGCACTTTTTCAAGAATAGCAGCAGTCACAACCTTGTACAGAAATAGCTAGGTAAGTAGGTTTATGTCATAGAAAGCATATAATAATATTTGATAAACCTGCAAGCACACACAGGAGTCTTCACTTACACTGGCTGAGTGGGCAGAGAATGAAGTATGAGACCAATAACTACGAACCGTGTGCAGTGAGCAATGAGAAGACCTGTTGGAACAGCAGGGAGGAGGACATCGTCAGTCGAACTGTCCAAGAAGGCTAACCTGAGTCTGAATGATGAGCAGAAGTACCGAGGCCTGCCACATGAAGAAGCTACAGCATCTCAGATTTGCTACACGTCTAAACTGCACTGAGATTTCATGTTAATGGTATTTATTTGTATTGTTTCACTCTTTGCTAAATCTTCTAAAGCTAAAACGTTCTTGAAACTGTTGAATCTTTTAGAGGAAAACATTTTCTTCTGGAGTGAACAGAGCTGAGCGATTTGATGCTGTTGCCTCGGTCGACCATGTTTTTTAGTTTAGACCAACTTCCCAGAATTCATGGAAAATCAGCCAACGCTTAAGATGGCCCAGAACTAGACGGCTTTGTATAAGGGCCACAATTACAGACGTGTTTTTACAGTAGATATAGCAGGGAAAACACAGGTGTAACCAATAACATTAACGATTGCTCCGGTCAATTAAGTGTCCCAGTGGGCCACGACAGTCTGCATATGCACTAGCAGGAACCTCGAATTTGCTCACCTGCATGAAATACAGCCATCATTAAAGTTATTAATTACAGCTGTGCTTTTGCTACCATGACATGTGAAAATGTCTACAGTAAAAAATGTCTACTGACCGGTCAGTTGGTGAGTAACGAGAGAAGAAGTATGTGACTTTTAATCTACAAACACTGGCTTTATGTGAAGGCTGGTCGTAGTCAATGCCTTGTGTGATTCTTCTGGAAGTGACAAAGCCCAAGGTCACAATAATCTGTGTTATAGCGGTATAAACTAAATTATATCTTATATTCTGTATATTACTGTACTATACTATTTATTATGTTATACTATTCAACTACATTTCATCTTATATTATATTTTACATTGCATACTGACATCATCTTACTACATCACACTCCTTCATGTTACTATATTATTCTTACTCTTTTATCACATAATATATATTATATTTCTATGTGATTTCTATATTAATACAGACAAACACTAAGTATCATTAATTATTAACTTTTCCTATATTTCTAGTAGGGATGTCCAGATCCGATCACAAGATTGGAAATCGGGCCCGATCACGCTGTTTCAGACTTGATCGGAATCGGACGTTACCTCCTGATCAGGACTCGGATATAAATTTTTGTTTTTATCTTTGTTATCTTAGACTTTTTTTATATTTACTGTTGCACTAAAGTCCAAAAGTGAAGAATGTATGTTATTCATTACTTGATTGTTCAAGCTACCTCACAGAAGTGCTCTGTTTGTTAACAGAGTTGTTGAATGTTAAAATAAAGTGAATTAAATAAAAAATAAGGAACATCCTGGATCTGTTTTTTCGCTCTTCTTTATTCTTTTTTTAAGTATTATAGAAGTATCGGATCGGGACTCGGTATCGGTAGATACTCAAAATCAAATGACTCGACTCGACTCGGACTCGAGGGCAAAAAAACCTGATCCCTAATTTAGAGTATTTATGAATTTCCCCTTTGGGGATCAATTAAGGTTTACTATAATATCTGATCTTACAGAGCGTGATTAATGAGTGAGCTGATTACAGAATAAAACTTGATTTTATTTAAATTATCGTCTTTCCTGTCACAGTGTATCACAAAAATGGAACTGAAAAACAGACTCAGAAAGTAAAACCAGACCTACCCATAGAAGATAGCTTGTAGCAGATGTTACAGACAGTAGACGAGATAAATTGAGCAACAACAACTCGGTGGGCAGATAACTCAAACTTAATTTAACTTTAATCAAAATTTTCATCATCTTGTGCATTTTTCAGTTGAAGTTGTATATGGAAATAATTTTTTCATAAGTTCCACATAAATGCTTGTACACACACACACACACACACACACACACGCACACTTCTGGGAAACAGGGATTAGTAACTGATACTAAGAGGTGGGAGAAAGCTGCCTCCTTCTGTGGCCTCTTAAACCAGATGTAACCAGCTGGCACACACACACCCACACACACAGCTCCCAGTGACCAGGCTTGTGGCCAGAACTTTTGTCCTTTTCTCAACTCTGTGAGCCGACATAATGTAGAGAGAGAGAGAGAGACAGAGAGAGAGAGAGAGAGGCCCACTTTCAGCTCTGCAGAGTTCAAAGACCTGCTTCAATGCATCCCTGTAACCAATGAATCTCTATGTTCTGTCGGCTGCTTGAAGGTCTTTCACTGTTAGAGTTTTATTACATTTCAGGTCAAATGGTTTAACAAAACATTTGAATCGTTATCTTCGTGTTAAAATAACAGACACCTGAACGTTGCACATTAGCTACACGTTGTCAGATGCAGGGAAAGTGCAGACACTGTGGAATAAAGGATGACATGTATGAGTGCGTTTGTGTGTTATTTGTAGGGTGTGTATGTCTGTTTGTTTAAGGCAAAACAGACTGTGTGGGAGAGAGTGGGTGTCTGATGTGATGTTGAAGTAGTAACTTCAGGGAGTCAGGTTCACCAGACAGATTGGCTCTGTGAGTCATGGGAAGTCTATCCTGAGAGCAGGAGGATGATTCTTCAGAGTTTCTGTAGAAAAGTCTTCATTATTGCAGAAATAACACCTGAGATTTCACCATTTATACAGTAACCTGTTTTTAATCTTTGTTGTCAGTAGTTTCAGACCCTGAAGCTACCTGAGGCTAAAACCATGTGTAAAAGGAAGGTTTATGAATAAAGCACATTCTCCCTTTCCTCCCTTTCCTACAGAAGAGCAGTTGAAATGCCTTCTAACAAGTTGTTGAATCATTAATGTGCTGGAAATTCCAGCTGGAAATAAAAACATATACTTTTTTTAGGCAAAAATGTTGTCTGGTGAGTTTCAGTCATGCTAGTAGCATGGCTCAATGTCGGTAGATCGGTAGTATGTAAATAACCTTGGTCCAGACTGAAATATCTGAACATTTGGATGGGTTGCCTTGAAAGTCTGTACAGATGATGAATCCTTATGACTTTGGTGATCTTCTGACTTTTCTTTAAATTCCACCAGCACATTGGAATTTGTGATTTTGAGTTACAAGGTCTTGACAACTCAGGATAAATTGCAATCACTTCCCATGACTTTGAACCTAGCACCATCATCAGGTCAAAATCTCACTTTGTCCAGTATTTCTTTAGTCCCATCAGCCTCAGCTGTCCTTTGTGTTTCATGCCAATTACCATGTGTTAGCATGCTGACATTAGCATTTAGCTCAAAGCACAGCTGTGCCTAAGTTTAGAGCTGGTAGCATGGCTGAGGAGCCAACACTGATGATCAAAGAGTACTACAGGACAAAGAGTAAGTTAAAGCTCTAAATTGTCTTCAAAAGGTTACCTGAACTAAACTGATTTTTATGGAATATATATTTTTCAACGTATTTTTGGTTTCTGCCTTATACTTTGAACAAAAAAGAGATGCTGTCACTTAAATTTCTGAGGAAAATGTGCTTTTCTAATGCTCTACAGATTGTGGAGCTCAATGCAGGTGTGCATTTTTTGAGCCTGGTAGATAACTGATCTTTCATGTCAACATCACACTTACTTTAATGTATTTTCATACATGATTTGTTAAGCGATTAAGAGGAGCAATAAAGCAATCTTTAAAAATACTTTTCTTGGTGATAAATATGAACAGGGGGTTCCGTCATGAGACATTAAATGTCTGTTCATCGGCCACAGAGCTTCTGTTGCTGTTTTTTGGACGGTGGTTTTCAGCCTGGTCACAAGATGATGTAGCTGTGGGGAGGAGCAAGATTTCTTCAATCACAAGACCTTTGAGGAAAGTGCAAAAATATAAATTTGTAATTTAAAAAAAAGTTTCTCTTAGTTACTACAGTTCATATTATTTCAGTGTCATCAAGAATGTGTCTCACACGGGACAAAGGTCTGGTTTAACATATGACCCTTGATTATAGCAGGAAGAACAGACTGTCTGTGTCTGAATGAATGTGACAGCTGAACAACAGCTCTTTCACTGACAGAAAGCAGACATGTAGGTGTCAGGAAGCATTTTCTGCACATTATCTCTGAACACACAATAATAAGACCTCACAGTCAAAAAACACTCTCAGTGGCAAGTGTGGAAGCTCAGTGACTCCACAGTATGTTTAAATGAGGTCATGTTATCCTTAAAGCTTTAAGCAGCACACTCACATGTAGGTCTACAATCAATGTGTTATATTAAATTAACTAATATGTACAATGTTGTGGCACTGCTTTTACATGTAAAATCCAGTGATCGCTTTAGGTTTAACTACCACTAATAAAATTATATTTTCAGCGAGGTGTCTAAAGAGACTCTCTCAAAAATGTTTGACCCAGACCATGCGACCTGCTCCATGGCTAACTAAATAAAGGAGATACAGGAACACGGAAGATAAATAAAAGCTATTGCAGGACCATGTGTCAAAATGATAAGAGAGTCAGGGGGAAAGAAAAGAGTTAGAAAGCAAAGAAGAGTGGACAATTACTTCTTCAAATTTTGTTTCCTCTAAAAAGAGCAGATTCTTAAAGCAAGGAGCCAAACTGTGACTTTAAGTGATACTTTTCCCGAATTAATATTTATTTTTTCCTGAAAACCTTCTGAACGTGGTTTCATGAAAGTTTGTAATCTCAGTGTTCACAAAGAAAAGAGATTGTATCCAGCTTGAATTTGCTGTGTTTAAACTGGATTCCCATAGAGTCCAGTTTTCAATGCAGAAAAATTAGCAGAAACTTCTCAGACCACTTCTGAATCATTGTCAACTCATTTGCTGTTCGTGGCTAGAGTATTTTCCTAACAGTCATTTGCTTGCTAAAATATGGACAAAGAAACTGCTGTCCCCTCAATACTAATGTGCTGGTTTATGCACCTCAGAGCACCTGCATTTTGCTTTTTGAGACCTTTCTTTGGGTCTTTTGATACTTTTTATGAATGAAAACCTTCTGATCTACTGGAACCAGCATGAATCCATGTGGACCACAGACCTTTTTGTCTGTGCGGAGTCACAAACATTTGATAGTGTTTTGCACTCAAAAGAGTTTGGGTGAAGTATCACATTATAACCCAAAGTGCTGTGCTTTGGCATAAAGGACAACTTTAAAACCAAAGGTTACCTGTGCAACACTTCACCTCTGCATAAATGTTAACTGCATTCTGTACTGTTTATTTATTATTAGTTGCTTGAATGACAAAAAGGAGATTAAGGCAAAAAACAGAGGAGATAAAAAAGAAGTGTGGTAAAAACAGGAAATATGCTGAATTGACAGAAATGTTGTCGGGGAGAGTCAGAAAGGAGGTGAATATGTGGCTGAGAAAGAATGAAAGAGTAAATAAATGTTCGGTGATGTCAGAGCAGCAGTATGCCGTCCGATCAGACAGCAGCTTGTTTCCATTTCTCTCTTATCTCTGACCGCACCCTGTGTGTGTTTACCTACTGGACATACTGATGTCCTGATATGTGTCAATCAGTTCCAGCATGGACGCTTTTGTGTCCGATGTTGTTGACGTAATGTTTATATTTATCACCTATTTGAACCCACAGACTTTGTGCTCCAGTATGTACAGATGTGTACTTGAATGTACAGTATGTGTCTGCATGGGTGTTGATTGATGTGTGTGTGTGTGTGTGTGTGTGTGTGCGTGCCTCCTCCATAGCATACTTCAACTTCACTTACTGCATTGATCATCTATCACTTTTTTGTTTTAATTTAATTTAATATAAATATTTAATTTTCATATGTCTTTTAAGAATCTTAACATAATATTATTCAAGTCATTTTAAGGATGCTTGGTTGTTGCTGCTTGAAGCTTGTTGTGAATTTGTCGCCTGCCATTATATTTCAAATAAACTGCGCAACAATGTCTGAAATGGACATGTATGCTTTTTGTGTCAGTATCACTATTGTCAATAAAACCTATTGAAAAAATAATCATTTTCATGTGGACATCATCCCAGTGAGACCTGAAAATCAGAGCCTAAAACCAAATCGGAGAGGTACGAACGAAACAGACTACACAGAATGATTAGGGAGTAAGACAGGAAACAGCAAGGAACATTTGTAAGAAATCAGAAGACAAAGAGGATGGGTTCTATAGTACAAGAAGGAGGGGAATAAGAGAGGAAGTGACTGGGTGGAAAAGTAAATGGGAAGAGAGAAGGGCACAAGAAAGGTGAAAGGGAAGAGCGGAAAAGAACACAGGATGTGGGAAATGTTCCTGTTTTTCTACAACTATCAGTTTATCCATCATGCTTAGCTTGATGCTGATGAATTGCACACACACAGAGGATGTGTCTGGAACAGACATGCTGGTACGTCCTGCCAGTAAGAGAACAGCTGACTGTGACATCCTCCTATATTGTGTGTGTGTGTGTCAGCAATATTGGGTTAAAGGGTCTCTTCTTTGGCCCTTTGGGGGGCAGCAAAACAATCTATAAACACAACATTGAAATAATATCACTTTATAAAATTGAGAAAGCTAACATATCAGCTATAGGTGCTTATTTACACAGCTGAAATAGAGCAACACTAGAGTTCTTTTGGTGTCACGTTTTAGCCCATCCTTTCATAAGGGCAAGGTTTAGGTTAGGGAATGCGCTGCATCAAAGAGGGTCCTCACAAGTATAGAAGTACAGACAGTCTGGTTGTGGACATGGGGGTAAAAAAACGTGACTGAATATCATAATGAAATCATTAAATATTTCCTCTTCCGCAACATCCATATTTAGGGAAAAAGCAAATTGTTAAACAACTAACTATACTTAATATAAGATGAAACTATTTTAACTTGTGATGTGTTATTATCTACTTCTACAACTGCAAATGAAAACAACTTTAGCAGAAACAGGAATGCAGTTTAGAGGTATGCGACCGAAAATAGTAACTTAAAGTTACTGCTTGCTGGTTACAGCAAGTATTAAAACTGCACTACAGTGGCTGCTAAACTGTCTGCGTGTGTGTGTGTGCTGAACTCATGCAATGTGAGGGCAACGAGGCCAAGCAGTTTTAGGAGCCAGAGCAGGAGATCGAAAAAGAGCCTGATGAATACTTTCAGTGTCTAACTACAACCTGCTATTGTGGTTCAGCTTTCTATATAAGACCTGTTGGCTAGGCTGCACACACACACACAGAGTCCTATATGTACAATTGCAGGCAAGGTTTAGTTGGACTCCTGTGGTTCTCTTCCACAGCCATCAGTCAAGTTTAAGAGTCTAGAGACAGAAACAACTCCCCCAAAAAACACACACACACACACAGATGGACAAGGCCGCCATTGAGCTCCATAGTAGCAGCATTTATAAGCATATTTTTCACATTTATTTTATAGTTACTGCTGTGAAAAAGCAGCCGGATTTCCAATAGCTGAAAAAGGCCTTGCATGTGCTCACTGAGCGGTGATGACAGAGTCATGCTTCTTATTTTGTGGGAGAGTCTAGCCAAGAACAGTGCAGAGCAGTTTTAATCATACCCATTACACATCCAAGGACGAACGGTCACAGTCACACAGATAGAGACTCAAACCCAAGCATGTCTTGGCCTGTATTTCTGTCTCTATCAGCACCCAGACTAACAACCATTCCACACACCCACACACACATACACACCACCGAAGCCGCTAATCTACAGACAAAAACAACAAAAAAACATCCTTCCTGTTAAAGACAGAGAAAATGTGTATAGTATATTGTGTGTGTGATGACATTTTTAGATTCCAAGGACAGGGTGTGTTTCCTCTCTCGCTTTCTATTGTTCCTGCAGCAATAGTGATCCTCGGGGAGCAGAGCAACCACCAGGACTGTGGAGCAGCAGCCAATGGCAGGGCAGGACAGAGAGGCCCTGAGGCTGATGGGAACTAAAAGTCTCTGTTCTTTTGCTTTGCTGTTTCTATGGATATATAAAGTATAACACACCCACTACATCTTAATGAGGACCGTGATCTTGTGCCATTGAAGGAAAACAGTCCTCAGGTTTTCATTTTACTGTTCAGTAGATCCGCTGATTGAAGGTGTGTGAGTGAGTCCCTTTTCACTCCGGTTCAGATGAAACCCTCCAGTCTCTCACCTCTCCCTGCTTTAAGGGATCATGAAATGTCTAACTATCAGCTTAACTGGTCCAAAGATCTCTGCTGCCCTCTGCAGTGACATCTGCACACAAGCTGTCATACAAAGAACATCGGCAGAGTTTGTCCAGGCAGGCAGAACTCATATCAAAGAGAAGCCTTTGAGCGTGCAGGTGAGAGCCACCATGAGGTTGGTGATTTTGATTTTAAGTGAAATGTTTTGAAAACTATTACTAAAGATTTACTACACCCATTTATTGCCCTCTCAGACGAAATTGTAATATCTTTGGTGATCCCTTAACTTTACATCAAGCGCCTTCATGTGGTCAAAATGCGTGAATGTCTAATCCTTTATGACATTCCCATCAGCCTCCTCAAATGTTAGCATGCAAACCTGAGCATATTTTAACATGGTTACACCCTGAACCAGATTATCATCAGCATGTATAGTAACATTTCCATAGTAACATTTTGTGGACTTTAGAGTATCCAATACTTGAACTAAGTGAGTCTCTTATTTTAAACCGTATTTTGATATTAATATTTACATTTGAGCTTCTTTTGATTAAAAAAAATTATGACAGACTTTAAACAGGTACATGATTAATGCTGTAGTTTTTTTTCCTCAAAAAGGTTTCCATTGTAAAGGCTCTGCTGCACTCCAATGATAAACCCACACAGGTCAATTTAATTATTTTATCTAGCTGACCTGCTTCCTGTAGTTGTTTACTCTCACTCTATTCTCACTCTTTACTATTGCATACATTTCATGCGCACACAATCTCACGCATAGGTTTAAAAAGAAAACTAGACTTGAGCCCAACCCAACTGTTAAATACATATTCCCTGACTCCTAATATTCACGTGCAACGGTAACATTTTGGCCTCTGAATGGCTTAAAACAAAAGCTCAGAGGGAGTCCTTCCTCAGGGGAACATGAATGTCGTACATATATTCTACCAGTCTTGATAGTACAAGTGGTTCTAGGAGCAAATCAGGACAAAAATACAGGATGGACAGTCAATGATCATCCGTTTTCTCTGCTGTAAGAGGGACAGCAAAACAGGTTTGCTTTGAATTGCTGTATATCGTAGCTTTGAGAAGCCCCCCCCCAGTTCAGCTTCTGCAACATACATATAATCTATGAACAAAATTTCACAATAAAATACTTTTCTGAACCCTCTGATTAAGTAGCACTGGCTGCATTTAATGAAACACAGGAACACAGTTATCCCATTATTTTAAAAAATGTATTTGTATGTACTGACATACTGGTGTCAAAAGAGTATGCACCAAAAATGTCACATTGACTCACAATTACAAAGAAAAAGCATTTTCTTTTTCTTCAATTACAAGTATTGAAAAAACTATGTACAGAAAAAAGGGCATGGTGACGAGAGTACACTAGAAACAAACATAAGTCACACAGTATGGTTTAAATGAAGCTTCTGCAAATAAAGAAAAAAAAAAAAAAGATCTCCTAAACAGTTATTCTGTCTTGGTGCTCTGAACTTCAAATTGTATTTCCACTCAAAAATAACCTTGTGCGTCCTCTCCAATGTCCAGCATCCAGGGTGTTTTCAGAGTGTGCTCACAAAAAGGATTTTTTTTAAACAACTGCCAGAAATCAGAAATGAAAAAAAAAAATAGGTGGAAATACTACTTAAAACATATGTAGTAGAGATGATCTTAAAAAAAGATGTTATAGTGGAAACAGTGAACAGGCAGGGAGTAGAGGACACTAGAGTCCCAGAGACGAGTTGTGTGTGGAGGGCCGGTCCAGGGATTCAATCACCACCTCTTTCTGAATGGACATACAGAGAAATAAAATGCTGGACACCTATCTCTGTCTCTCCAATATCAGTTCTTACAGATGAAAAAGTTTTCCAGCTCCCAAAACCCAGGCACCTTTTCCCTGTCTGGAAATTTACAGATTTTGATAAAGACAAGACACAAAGCAAAAATGGGAAACGGGGGCGCTGTACTGTTGATGACTGAGGAAAAATAAAAATATATATATAATGGCAAACAAGAGCAACTGGACTAGTACCCCAAATCCTTCAGTTCCTCTTGCTGTTTCACTGCCTCTTAAACTCAGGTTGGGCTATCAACATCAGAGAGGAACCTGAAACAGGGCACCAACACATTCAGTGCAACACTAGACGCACACACGCATTCTCACTGCATCTTCAATCTTCAATTTGGGCCACAGAAGAATTCCAACATCCTCTCATCCGATCAGTTTTCTACTTTTACACAATGCTAATCTATCTGAGGCCATTTCTGTTCCCTTCTCTGGGTTCAGTTAATTTGAGGATTTGAAATGGTGCCTATAAAAGGAATTCATGGTTTCTATGGCACTTTGTTGAGATATGACTGTAATTTGGGCACAACACACAGACAGCATTGTGCAGTATCATATTAGAAAAGTAACGTGCATATTTCATACTGCAAAACTGCAATGAAAATGCATGTGGCACACTGTAAGATGTGAACAGCAATCAGATGAGGTCACTACAAGACCTATCCTCAAAAATCTTTTTCCACAGTTTTTTCTAGTGGATGTTCAACAAAAACAGAGTGCAGTGCATGTCTACAGAGATGGTGAGACTTGTCTAAAATGTTTAGAAATACACACTAATCTCTGTAGACTGTTTCGTCCTGCATCTTCCTCCTAGTTACAAATACGTGGAAATGTGCTATTCAGCATGCCAGTGAGCGGCGAGTTCGCCACTTCTGAATGTAAGAAGTAAAGCGTGTCCAGCCTCGTTCCAATGAGAGCGAACAAAAGAAACAGCTGGAGAGGGTGTTACGGTGAGAATCCACCTAAAACAGAGGACGAAAAAACTATACCGATGGTCCTAGTTCAGCTGATCTTTGAGCATCTGTATAATATTTGTATTTTCTGTTTTAAGGTGAACTGATGTTTGTGAGGTCAGGATTTAATTTTGAACAGAATGCGTCTCTGGTGTATCGGGGGTAGCCTGGGACCTGCTGCTCCCTCAGGGACACATTCTTTAGTCACTTTTAGCCTTTTTGCTGTCGTTGCCATTCTCCTCCACTTCGTTCCCTTCTGCCTCCTCCTGGTGCTTCCTCTTCTTTGTGTCGTCTGACTGAGCGGGGGACGGGTGTGGCCGGAGGGTGATGATGACGCAGGTCATGTTGTCACATCCGGTCCCGTCTCCAGATGTGTCGGGGGCCAGACAGTGGTCCAGCAGCTGTCAGGATGACATGAGGAAAATTAAATTAAAGATACATTATTATTATTATTATTCTCCTAATCTTAGTACATCAGTTGGCCAATTTCAACCTGTGTGGAAATCACTGGGAACCTTTTCGTTCTCATCATTACCTATACAGATACCCCAGATTAAAACTAGGGTAGGCAATTTATTTTAGAAGCATTTCTGAAATGTTTTATATTTGTTGAAATTAAAATCCGTAAATCAAATGCTCTGACACAAAAATGAAATAAATTCAGCATCTGTCTGTCGCAGGACTGTAATGGACAGTATGGGCATCTACTCTTATCGATAATCCTTGCCTTAGCATCCCTGAACTTTATTGACGCTCTTAAATCAGATATTTTATATTACAATTAATACAATTTGATTATAATCAGACTGGAGTAGAATATATTTACAGATATATATTGTTGCTAGGGGTAGCAATGTCTGCATCAAAGTTCACTATACAAACTCAATATCTTCTTGGACGCAAATGTAAAATAGGTAATATTTCTGACATCAAAATGGTGAAAATTAAAAAGTAGAAAGAGCAAGGAGGGGCTGCCGTCTCAGTAAGCAGACAAGAATTTGCCATATTTTTAAATTGGTGGCTAATTATGTTAAAAAGTTAGGCTACATACAGTCGTTTTTCCTATTAGCTTATTCATAATAGATCTGCAACGATTAATTGATTTGTTTCCAACTATTTCATTAATTGGCGACTAAGCTATCTTTTTTTCTACAGTGAAGAAAATATGTCCAGTTGTTTTAATGTCTGAAATGTCATTGTGATTCCAGAGCTCTTGAGCTGGTAAAAAAACCTTCTGACCTACTGATTTATATACACATTGTATGAATACTCAGCGTGTAACAGGAGCTTTTGCTCACCTCTTCCACTATGGATGAGAGGGCTCTGACATTGCCACTCTGGTCTGGTTTGATTCTCTCACTGATGAAGTCCACAACCTCCTGACTGCTTAACACATTCCTGCACACAACACATACGGAAACACAGTTTATCAACAGGTAACTGATGAAACAAAAGGAATAACAACCTCATGTGCATTAACAGGGCACCCCGGATATGAAGTGAATGAAATCTACAGGTTTTCATGAATCCTAATGAAAAATCAGTAACTGGGACAAAGTGTCAATGACCACTCAAACTCACCAGATGCCGTCGCAGGCAATGACCATGAAGTCGTGGTCCTCGTTAAGTGTCAGAACCTTGACGTCTGGCATCGCAGAAATCATTTGCTCCTCTGGAGGCAGGGCCTTGTTCCTCTTATAGAAGTGGTCACCTGTAGTCCAAGTTAACAGCTTGTTAAGAGAAAGTCATTCTGCTCACAGATCTCAGAGGAGGAGGAGTGTGCAAACATTTTAGGTTGCGCATTTGAACCCAAAACCAGAAAAAAATATTACTGAATAAGAGTTTAATTCTGACCACTCATAAAATCAGCCATACCAATAGCCCTGGAGAGGTTCAGCCCACCGTTGACCCGTCCATCCATGGTCACCTTCCCTCCAGCGTTTTTGATGCGAGCCAGTTCCACCTCATCCTCTGGTTTGTGGTCGTATGACATGTCAACTGCTTTGCCTACAGCCAAACACAAAAACAGAGCGCTCACATTTCATACAAGATTTCTACAAAACCTTTAATTAAAAGATCTGCCAGTACGCTTTGCAGGGGCAACCGTTCAACAGCCAAACACTTTGATTGGCTGTTTCCCGGTAACACGACTAAATGACCTGATTGTGGAAAGTAAATTATTTGTCAGCCACAGTAAAAGCTCTTCAAATGAACAATGCCAACATTTATTGAAATTTTAAGTTTCCAAGTGATGAAAAACAAACAGCCTCGAATTTTTGTGTCATTTCAGGCACCTCAAAATTAACTACATTAATCACACGCTTATAACATAGATGTGGCTCCACTGTTTTCACATCATGCCCTCCCCATGTGGCTCAGGTGCAATACTGTAAGGCCCTGCATCTTTTTATGACCAAGTATGACTATAACCAGCCTGTTAATATACTCAGTATATGAACTTTGTGTATCAGCATACTAAGTACTTAAACTGAGAGCCAACAACATACAACAATAAACTCTGTTGAAACAGGAGGATTATAGATTTATGGCTGAGGCCCCCTGAGTTTAATTGGTAGAATTGTTTGTATTTGTAAGTATTTTACAATTCAAGGTAAATACGATCCAAATGGTTTGGACCTACCACGCTCAGACACCACGCAGCGAGAGTCCCCAGCGTTGGCCACGATCAGCTGTTTTCCTCGGATCAGAGCCACGACAGCTGTGGTGCCGCTGTCTGAGCCCGGCTGCAAATACATGAACATGGGAGATGTGACACACTGTTAAAACCTCCATGATATTTTACACCAACATTAAAAAAAGCCCACCAACCCCTCATTCCAGAAGACAAACAATTTATTTCACCCCATGACTGAAAAAGCATTTTTCCTGCAGACAGAAGAATTTAAGGCAGCCACTAAAGCTTCTTCCATCTAAACAGTCTTCACAAATCATTAGATCTGGCTTCTGCTGCAGTGTGGCTGTCCAACATACTGCCGGCTGTTAGTTGGCTTTGTAGCTGGAAAGTGTTGCATAAAAATCTTCTCATATGACTAATTTCAACAATATACATTAGCATATGAGAACACTGTCACTTTATGACAAGTGGTACAAGTCATCTGTGGAAATATTTTGATAGCTCAGTGTGATCAATGCCAATTTCTTGTGATCATGGAAGTTACAGAGACGAGGACTATGATAGCAAATCATTGATGATTACATTACTTTTCTACAAGTCATCATGCCTCCATGATAATATTTCACCCAGGAAGTTCTTTCTGAATAAGGATGTTCTTTGTGTGTGTGTAGCTAAATACGCAAAACCTCAGTATCACACAGAATCATGTTCATCATGTTCAACCCCTTTTGTCCACACCTCCTCCTTGCCGTCCATTCCGGGAAGACACATTTCCTCCTCTTCTTCATCCTCAGAGTCTTCCTCTCCTTCCTCTGTATCCTCCTCTTCTTCCAGCTCACTGCTGTCACCCTCTTCATCTTCGCTGCCATCCTAATAATGAAAAAACAAAACACATATACAGTGTTTTCCAATGTCACCAGACCGCGTGAGCTTTCACAGCCAAACAGGATGGTTTATTCTGGTCCCCTGCTCTCACCTCTTCATCGCTGCCCTCTTCCTCTTCTCCCTCCTCAGACTCCTCGCTGTCGTCAAAGAACCTAGACTTGTTATCTCCTGCAGTCTTGGAGGACAAAGAGGAGCAGGAGGGTCCTGCATCTCCCTCTGCCTTACCAGCCTTCTCTTCTCCATTGGAGCTTCCTGACCCTCCACAGTCAGAAGCTGGAGAGGAGAAACGAGGGCAACATGAGGTGTTGGACAACAGGAACACAGAGTGAAAACAAGCGAACAGGATGCTAATTTTTTAAATTAAACAGTAAAAGCAAACAAAAAAAGATAAATCAGTATCTGAAAGGTATTTAGTCAACATTGTATCCAATTTCACATGAAAGGACACTCATTTTAAAATGATATACTAGTTTTTAACTACAACATTAACCGGAGAAGGTATTTTATCATGTCGTTATCTTTTTGCAGACAAAAATGTACAGCTCCGTACCTGCTCCACTGCCTTCACCTCCACCTGTTCTCCGACAGGCTCGCAGCTTGGACCCGCATGCTGCTCCTTCTCCAGCCTTCACCTTCCCATTGCTTTCCTCCCCCACCTCTCCATTTACCCCCTCCTTCTCCTTCTCTCCGTCCCCACATTTATCTCCAGAGGCCTCGGGGTGCGAACAGGATGCCTTCTTAGCAGCAGCACTGAGAACAAAGCACAAAGAGGAAAATTAAGAAGAGTCAACCAATCGTGTCTTTTGATTTCATTGTGATTTCTGGCTCTTGAGGCAGCAAAGTGATCAATTTTATGTGTAGAGCAGAAGGGGAGGAGTGCTAAAACATTTGACTTGCATGAGGTCACCGCTAAGGATGAGTCAATTTCCATGAAGAAACATTTCCAGGAAGTTCAAGTCCCATTCACAGGCTGTTTAAGGCTCAAAATACTTCTTTATTGCCAAATTAGTGTTAGTCCTCGAAGAAAAACTCAAAAATAAAGAGTCCGTTAGACTACCTGATGGCAGCTGCGTGCTTGACAGCGTTGAGGTTCTGGCCATAGCGTACCAGCAGCTCCTCTATGGTCATTGTGGCTTCCTCGTGGAGCAACGCTGCCTCCTCCGTCTCCACTGAGAGTGGGACAGAAACATGGAATCATTTAAAAGTTAGCCGCTAGTATTATTATTGACATCAGCTTTCCCTCCCAGCAGTGTACATGTATGCTCAATAGAATAACTTGTATTTGTAGTTTTCTTACAGTGTTGTGTTTTCGTGCCCTTGATTGTGTTTGTAGCATTTTTTAAAAATAATTATGATCATAACTTTTATCTCCTTGTTTATTGCAATATGCTTTATGTCAATATTCAAAATCTTCTGTTACCGGCATTCGACCTGAGTGAGCTTTGTTGTATGTTCCTTACACACATATATTTCAAACATACTACACTACATTTATTTTATTGTTAGGGGTATGCTCACAGTCGTCCTCCTCTGCCACCTTTGCAGCGGGCGGCTCCTCAGTGGGCCGTCCAGCAATCTGGACCAGCTCCTTGATGACTTCCTCTGTGGTCATTCTGCTATCGATGGCCAAGAACGCATCCTCCAGAGCCTGGAAACAATTGGCAAAAGGTGCGTAAGTAAAGTGACATGGTGTAATATGAAGGTCAAGACTCTGTTCGAAGATTTGTTTTATTTGTTTTGTTGAGGAATAACGCTTATCAGACTTTGGTGCTGCACTAGGCTACATGTTAGCATGGCCGTAACCATGTATAAGGTCACCGAGGTCCGGACCTCCGTAATGTAGTCTATCAATAAAATAATTAGAATAAAAACCAAATGTTCCCGTACTGTGGAAAAGAGGAAAATAGAGACCACACTCATAAGACTCTGATTCCACATAATTTGTAACTTTGCCACAGTCGAGCAGCACACCTCTGGTCATCTCTGCTCTGTGAAACTTGTTCAAGACGGGTCATGCCGTGGATTTGACGGCTTCTCACCTTTTGCAGTTTGCCATCTTTGTAGGTTTTCTGCTCCTTGATGATGTCAGGAAGATACTTTGAACAGTACAGAGCCACCTCTTCACCTAAATGGGAAAATCAGGTTATATAGATGCGTACACATAGTGCTCAGAGGGGTGTATAAATCAAACAGTAAAAAGGGGTAAACCATAAAAAAAAAAACACTCTAGAAAATTATGTGGTGTAACGTTTCGCTAAGTCACAATTATGTTACTTTAAATGCTGTAAATGCAAAATAATACAAAATACAAGACTGTACCTCCATGTCCATCATATACTGCAAACATGGCTGTCTCCTCATCAAACTCTGGGATACAATTGTGAGCATCCTGTGATGCAACAAACAGAAATGCACATTACAAATACAGACAACATAGTTGGTACAAATCATAGCAATCTGAATTCCTCTTCTGGTAAAATAAAAAGCTGTATAATTAAGTTAGTCAGACAACAAATTAAAAAAGGAGACCTGTGCACATTATTTTCATGGACTTCAAACACACAATCATCAACAATATGTCTGTTCTTTAACAGTCTTGTGCTATCATCACTGAACATGTCTCTTAACTGAATTCCTCACATGTCTGCATTTAACCAATGTTAATCTGTTGAGAGCTGGCCTATCAGTTCTGGTTGGCTGATACGTGATTAGGTTATATGTATTACTTTCTTATTAGAAGGGACTTAAAAATTGAGGTAAAAGACACCAGATCTCAAAATTTTGTGAGCTGCAGTGATTGTGGTATCTTCTTTACACACCTGAGCAGACAAGAGTCAAACAGCTGATTACCAATTACATGCTCTTGTATGTTGTGGGAGATTGATTACAATGACGCTACAAAAACGCCCTGGTGATGAATTGTGGATCGCAGCTGATGCTCAGGGAGTTTGGGAATGTGACGAACTTCAAGTGTACTCTGGAAGGACGCCAAAACAATCCTACACAGAAAAAACCCTCACTTCCTTGTATCCCGCCATTTACAACTCATTTTCTCTTCGTTGCGTTTAAGAAACAGATCTGCAACAAGGCCGTCTCTGATCCGGTCATTCATTTTCCGCCTCACCTCCATGGACACACGCCAGCCCTGCATGGCAGAGAACCCGTAGCTCATGTTGCTGTTGCCGCCATCGGAAGAGGTCTTGTTTGTGTTAGGCTGCGACAAATATGCCCCCATGGTTGTCGGTTTCTATGGCTTTAAACCTGGAGAGAAGACGACACGGAGGAAAACATCACATTTTAGCTTCACACAAAGAGGACGGACGTACAACGAAGTACATTTACTTCAACTGCGTTTACCAGCTCGGCTAGTTAGAGTTGCTAGCTAGCTAACGTTAGCAACATCACAACAAAAAGTCGACGCATCAGCTAGCTTAGCATCACCATGCTAACAGGAGCAAACCCGGCTAAACTTCCAGCCCTAACCTCTGCCCCCGACATGCAAGCGGCTGCGCAGGTGTACAAACATCGGACACTCAACGCAGAGTTATTTTACCTTTTCTGACAGAGCAGGATGAGCTTATAAACTGGTCCCAATGGGAGAGATTCACATAGGAAAGATTGCACGTGTGGAAGAAAAAAGCCGCTATCAACACAGACCAGAAAGAAGCAGGAGCTGCGCAGGAAGTGAGGACGCGCGCACGTCCCTTTCGCTACAACGCGGGGGGCGTGGCAGACAGCTACGTCACACACGTACAGCATAATACCGTCTATGAGCACAAGTGATAAAAACCCAGAACCTCTATGAAACTAGAACCATTTATAGGAAAAACAAGCAGGGCCTCAACCGGCGGGGTTTTGAAATGAGTGAGGTCAAAATTTATTCATTTATTAATAGCCTAGAGCTTATTTACGGTAATTCATACCAAAATTACACCTAAACACAACCAAAGTTACCCTACACTACAGTCACACAAACCAATGACCTACACTGAAATACATAGCCTACAAAGGGACCTGTTGGCAAATAATTACTCTACTTGTAGCATATTAAAGCTAAATTTTGCTCTCCTGTTCTGTGTGTGCGTTTACAGAGGACAGGGCAGAGGACACACTAACTACAGGCTGTTCATCATGGTCTTCCTCCACACCCCAGGTACAGACACACAAGCTATGATCAGGCAGTGTAGCCTAAACAGGGAAGTCTTGGTATATTAATCTTCACAAGATGCATTGGGCTATATTTATCTCAAATATAGCCTATAACTGCCATCACAGGACTACTGTTGGAATCACATGTTCAGACTATGCATAGTGGGCACTATTGACAACATAAAATACAGCAGGTTTGCTGAATTCAGAGGTTGATACACAACATAGGAATCTCACGTCAGCAGCTGTTTGCACTGTTTTGTCAGCATTACAGGAGCTGAATTGGTGATGCGCGGATCGGCTCTGACATCTAGTTTCTGACATTATCTAAATAATCACGCATAAATCATCCAGCCGTCCCCCACCCAATTATCCTTTTCTCAGATTTAGCCTGCCTCTACTGGTCCTTTTAACTTTCCAGGTGGTTTATTTATTGGGTTTTATTGATGTAAGTGTTTTCTTTGAAGATAATGATTAGAGAGGCTGCTGTCAGTCATTTTAAACGTCTCCATGCGCGCAGTAATGTAATAGTAAATATCGTGGGACATTTAAGCAGCAAAACAAAAAACAATGTATAAAAGCTTGACAGGACGGACAGAGAAAACTCTAAACGACTTTTAGCTTCTGAAATAATTTAGACGCTCTGATTGAGCTCAGGGTTGATCAGGAGGACGGCTGCTTTACTCCAGACAGTGTCACTGTATTAACCTGGACAGTGTGCGAGACCTTTTGGATAGAAAAACACACATTACTTAACATTAGATCCTGATGATCCTGTCGGCTTGTCGGGAGATTAGTTATGCTGCTGTGCCTCCTGCGTAAATGCGCAGAGCCTCTCTCCACCCTCTTTTACCCACCTAGAAATACTTTTTAAAAAACATGCACAATGTAGGCTATTGTGCTTCATGTGTTTTCCCAAGTCTGGAGACTGATTGTGGGAACAGTTTTTCAAGTTGAAATAAAATGAGGGTAGCGACGGTGTAATCAGCTGCGCCCGCATGACTCAAAAGCCTTAATTTAAGTTGATTGTGTTATCAGTGGTTTTTATTCTAATTATTTTATTGATTGATTGACATTACGGAGGTCCGGACCTCGGTGACCTCATACATGGTTAGGCCATGCTAACAATAGCCTAGTGCAGCACCAAAGCCTGATAAGCGTTATTCCTCAACAAAACAAATAAAACAGATCTACAATCCATTGGGTGACTTGTCCCTTCATTATGACGAACATGGGCACAAGCTGTTTTAGAAAATCACTGAGCCTTTTTAAATAATGGACAACTGTAGGAATGTATAAAAAGATATATACTGTATATAAATAAGTTATAGTATTTCAGTTCTTTGTTCTGTATGAAATCCCAATTATCACTCTTTTCCAGCTCACTAACACAGATTTTGGCAGATTTGTGAACAATATTTTAGAGAAATAGGCCTTTAGTGTACATAGAGAAAGTCTTAGATCTTTGAGTTCAGCTCATGATGAATGGGGGCAAAAACAAAAGGGTTGTTCAGTGTAGTTTTTAGGCAGGCTCTTAAAAAACTGCAGTCAATATAGATGTTACCCTTGTACCGTTACCGTGTTATTCAGTTTTTTTTTGTCCTTATGCAGAATTTCAAATTCTTCGAAAATTTCGTCCACTAGCCTATTTGGGTTTAAAATAAGCAACAATATAATTTATTATTTTAATGATAGTATTTGATCATTTACACAAGTATGAGAATCATAAAAAAAATCCTATTTTACTTTTATTACGTAAGTGATAGTTTTGTGTAATTGTCATTTTATTTATAATCTATTTTTTTATCATCATATTTTATGTATTAATAATATTATTATTAGGTGCACACCCCGTACCACTTGGTGGCGGTAATGCGCCATCTCGTTGCTTACCAACAGCCAAAAACATCACAACAAGAAGAAGAAAAACAAAAAACGTCACTGATTCAACATGGCGCGGGAAACCCGGGAAGAGACGAAGATGGAAACCGGGGGAGAAGTCGCATGAAGAGGCAGATACCTTAAAACTGTACGAAACACAGTTCTTCGGCTTCACCCCGCAAACCTGCATGTTGCGGGTCTACAGCGCCTTCCAGGACTGCCTCTACGACATTTTACCCGTCGTGGAGAAGGTGTGTGTGAGGCAGCTAAGCAGAGGCGAGTCGGACGGGGCCGAGGAGCTGCTCCGGTCCCGGGCCAGGGAGTGCAGCCGCAAGTTGCAGCAGTTCCTCGAGGAGCGGTTCAAGCCGCTGTCGGAGCGGATGGAGGCGCTGCTGGTCAGCCGCTGCCTCTCAGTGCCGCCAAACGTCCTGTTGCCCGAGGACCAGGCACACAAGACCTGCCCCCCAGACAAACAGGTGTGTGTTCATTAATGCACACTGACGGTATTCCGAGTCCGGCAGCCGCTGTTTAATTCATATGTCCAGCTCTTTACTTCAGTTTGAACAACAGATAACTACTAGCCGTGTCTGTACGCACTCCTCTCCATTTTTTGCAGGTGGACAGTGATAGGGCTACAATTCCCACACGGTTCACCCAGTAGCTATGTTTGTCATTATATGTAATGAAGAATTAAGAATAATCTCTGTAGTGTTATGATACCTCATACTCTATGTTGTTACATACCTGTTTATTACATACCTCTCTATCAGAGCCAGATTGATACATTTAAAAGTTAATAACGTTACTGGCTGATTTTTAGGGCTGGGCAATAAAACAAGTGATAATTATTGCGATATACGTTTCCTCAATAATAATAATAATACAACAAATGTTCAATTAATGGTTGATTTAATTCATTTTAATCACAAACTGCCCGCCCCGATTTTTTGGCCAAAGTGACTAACTTTGGGCCATATGGCCAAAAAGTGTTATGATAAAAAAAATAATGTCGATTGATATCAGTAATTATCAGGATAAATGTGAAATCATTATTTCTTTGAAGTTTAAAGGCAGATTTTTGCTCCTGAGTGAAAGTTGAAGAAACCAGATGGTTAATTGCGGTTTTAAATGTTTCTTTATGCTCAGAACAAACATTTGATCCCAATCAATGGATCACTTAACTGAGCTAGAACATTCAAAACAATTATGATAAGATCTTTTTTCAATTTACCAGCATGAGTAAAATTAGGTTAATTCTTTTTTTCAGGTCCTTTTTCTTAACAAAATTAACATCTTAATAGAAAAATTAAGTACTAATTCATTCATGATTCAAATAAATTAAATCAAACATTTATTGAGGAAAATTATATTTCAGCGATTATTTTGAAATGATCGAATATCATATTGTTTTATTGCCCAGTTCAAGTGACAAAAAAAGACAAAGATATGTTTGAGATATCATTGTTTGTCCGAGAGCTAGAGAGCAGTAACCATTGCATACCCAGATCACAGTGTAATAGATCCTTGTCAAAGCAACTTATGTATTTATTATATAAAGTAATTACAATCTGCCCAGGTTACGATATGGGTATCAAACACAAAAATCCACCATTGGTCCAGCTATACTGACACTGTGATTTGACT
Source organism: Lepomis macrochirus (assembly GCA_024633595.2). Classification (NCBI taxonomy): domain Eukaryota; kingdom Metazoa; phylum Chordata; class Actinopteri; order Centrarchiformes; family Centrarchidae; genus Lepomis; species Lepomis macrochirus. The sequence continues at coordinate 17,374,005 of JALXJV020000006.1, forward strand.
GTGGTACTGCTCCATCCAGGAGGTGCTGAGACTGGAGTCGTCCCTTGCTGACCTCCAGAGATCGTATGAAGCAGAAGTCTGTGCCAGACAGGCCCTGCTAGCTGAGCTGGAGGAGCAGAGGGAGGTGCAGAAGCAGCTGGACGGGATCCTGATGTGGGTCAGAGAGCTTCAGGCGGCCTGGGTGAAGGAGGGCAACGGCAGCTTCCATGAAAGTTTCCGGCTGGTGATGGAGTCCGTAAAGAAACTGCAGGAGGCCGTCGGGGAGGTCTGCAACAAGGCGCCTCATTGAGATGAACGCAAAATTTTAAAACAGACATTTCTGCAAAACCTTTTATAGTCTATTCTGATTTGTCCCATTTGAAAGAGCATTTGGAAGACATCTGTAACGGCAAAGCAGACATTAAGCAATCTCACTCGCTGACAAGTCAGTAGTCTGTAAATCCAGTTTTCATCTTGATATGTACATATAGTAACACAGCATACTTTACTTACACACGGCTTCTGTTCAGACCTTTAGACCAAAAAGCTGTTTTTGTTGAGTTGGACAATAGTTTTTGGCCACTGTTTGTCAGGTATGAAGGTGCTGTTATTATATAAATATATACACCCAAAAATGAAGTCAAAACATGTGCTTTGATGGCTTCATAATGATAATTTAATCCCAATAAGCAGTTAGTTACTTAATAACATAACAACATCAGCTAGTCAAGTTTACTTTCCACCATGTGATGTAAATGATAAAACAGATGGATGTATTTTAGCTGATGTGGTGGTTTCTGTCATCTACCTCCTCATACCCTCAACTTCACCGCATTAAAAGCTCAACTCCATTTTCTTACTCCTTATATTTTCTTGACGTTATTTGTAAGTTGAGGATGGTGATATTTTGTCACACTGGAAGTGTTCATGATATCATGATTATACCCTGCAGAGGGCACTCTGCATGTTGACTCTAATCCATCGGCAGCATCACAATAAATCGTCCCGTCATGTTATCATGTTCAGTTTTTGTTGAAACTGTTTTAGAGATGTGTCAATTCAACTGTATGGTCATTTTGGATGAATATCAACTTTATTTATATAGCATGCTTAAAACAAACATGGTTGACCAATGTGCTTTACAGGGTAAAAGTACAACACGAAAACAGTTATTAAATAAAAGTACAGAAATAAAACATTAATTAGAATATGCAGCATATTATAGACTATATATATGATCTATAATGATAATTAAATCACCTAGGGTGTAACTTTCTACATAATCATAAAAACTCCTCTGTTTGACACAAAACAGCACCACAAGCATTCATGAAGGTAACGTTTCCTGCAGGATAGTTTTACACTGCATAAGTCTACCTAGTGAACTTCGTGTAAGTAACATTTTAAATGAACAGATGGCCTCCAGGATTGATGGTGTGAACTGTGAAAGAAATCAAAGACAGTGGGGGAACATAAAAAGTACGTTTACAATTCTGGAGAAATTAGTATGCAAAGCTGTCACTCCTTGAAGGTTTGACCTTGAAAAGGTTTGTCTAATACTTTTTTACGCACCACGCACCCACAGATATTTCAGCAACTATTTAAAATAATAATGAAATGAACTAGTTTAACACACAAAACTGGCCAGCACTTTTGATACTTTTGATATGCATCAGCTTCTAATAAACACTTTTTAGTTTGTGAAGAGTAAACATTTGCTGACGGTAGAAGAGCTGGTTCTTATTCCTCTTCTGTAAAAAAAAAACACTTCTGACTAGTATTCAACCCAAATTAAACAATAGCGACCTCTGGTGACTCCTGCAAGAAAACAGACATCAACAGAACTGTCAAAATGATAAAAGTTTAATTTCACAGGTGTAAATAATATGATTAATGATGGCTGAATTCCATTTAGCTGTTTTAGTTTCAGGGTCCTGGTGTTGTGCAGGCTGGCTCACTCACAGCTTACTGAGACACTTGAGCAGAGCCGTCACTATTAATGTTATTAGTAACTCGTGTTTTTCTTACAATGACAAGTCAAAATGTCTGCCGTGAAAAAGGCCTGATTTACTGGTGACTTGTGCTGCAGGGGGTTGAGAAGTTTCTGTTGGTGTTTTGATTCTAGTTTTTCTTCATTACTCTGAGTGACCATTTCAGCGCATTGTAACTCCTGCGACTACAGATGCCCACCAAACTTCAGAGCCTCCTTTCGTCTACAGGGCACATCTGTTTAATCCTCAAAAGAAACATAGTATTAATTTGTATTTAACTTCAGTGATACATTTTTATTTTGGTGTTTATCTTTTTCATGATTGAAATGATGCTGTAGACCATCGGGGGGCGCTAGTGCTTTAAAAAAGTTTTTTGTTGCGACTTCTCTCCAGTTCACAGCAATTACAAACAGTATCTTTAGTATTTACTTGCTAACTTATTTTAGTACAGATACTGAAGGGAAACTGTTGTCATCAAAATCATTTAAAGGAGCGACAAAGCATATTTTATGAATGTAGACTTGAAAGATGCTGTGCTGTTGCAGCATCTGAAATACAGAGTCAGATGAGCAAGTGAAAATAGATCTTAATAAACATATTTATTTCTTTTTTTTAAAACAAAAAGAAGAACTTTAAGCATGATACTCATAGTCCCTGTGGATTATGTAAGTGTAATTCTGTGGGAATAGCTACCTGGAGACAAAACCTGTGATTGTTATTGCTGATGTCAGATTTACAGCCCCAACAACAACAACTATTGCAAGTGAAAGTACATAAACAACTACAAGAGGCCCAGTGTAAATACTAAACATTTGTTTTAGCATTCTTGTAGTGTGTGTGTGTGTGTGTGTGTGTGTGTGTGTGTGTGTGTGTGTGTGTGTTTGTGTGCGCGTGTCACCTGCCTGTTGTGATTGACTTGAGAAATGATCAGTCCAGATGGGGAGGTGTGAGAACTTGTCATTGTGTCTCTTGAGCAGAAACAGTAATGGTTTTAAAGGCTGTAACTGCATTTTGCTTGGACAATCATGCAGATTAAGGAATCTGGCATCGCTTGTCAAACCATTTGCTTACAAATCTTGTCCAATCATTGTCTAGTTACATTTGTAAAGAGTGTGTGTGTCCTCCACCCTGCTGTTTGAAATGAACCAAAAGGACAAAAAGGCACAGCTATCATATTTCTTATTTTTCTTTTTGGCCTGCAAGACTCTAAAAAATCCAGTCCAGAAGCACGGGTCGGTGGTTTCACATGCTCTGTTCTGTCATCATGTTTTGTGTCAGATTAAGAAGTACTGACTATTGACTATATGACTATTTAAAAATGTTATCTCAGGTTGTTGTGTGGTAAAACTGTAGACTTTCCTAATCAATCTGCACTTACAGCTGTACTGCCACAGATCGAGGCAGATTGAATGGATTCTGATATCTTATTGGTATGTAATAAACTACCATGAAGAATATGTTGTAAGTAGTTGACTTAATCCCTGATAAAGATGTAGATTGTTGTGGAGAATATACTTTATGTTGACATATATACTTAGGTCCTCCACTGAACACACCTCTTATTAATTACTGACCACTTAAAGTTCACATGTATATAATTGGATCAGTGGAGCCGTTATGGTGGGATGTCCTCAAACTTGACTTTTACTGTTGACAATGTGAGACAGTCTAACTGAGACATCTTGCTTTTAAATTTATCTGTTGAGAATAAAAAAGGAAACGATTACACCTCATTGTCTCTGCTGACAGCGAGTGATGCAGCGTAGCAGCAGATTCTCTAGAGACTGTAACCTGTAGTCTTGGATAACTGTTTCAGGAGTTACACCAGAGATGACCATCTTGCCTTCATCTTGGATTTTTGGCACTTTGACTTAAAAATCTTCTTCTTGTCATTTTCTGCTCAGGATGCGCTTCGAATAAGACTTGTGTGTGTGTGTGTGTGTGTGTGAACACAGCTGTCCTCTGCTTTTATCTCTGTGTGTGAAGTTTCAACAAATTCTAATCTGTGTGTGTGTATCTGAAATACCTCTAAAGCCTATACAAGATGTTGTCAAACACGATGAGGACACAGCTGTATGCAGCTGTCCGCTGGCTGCACACACTCTGCGTATGTCTGGATCCTGCTGGCAGAGAGAGGACAATAAAGTAATCTGAAAGACAAAGAAGTCAGTAAGAGAGAGAGCCAAGTAAGTTTCAGTGAGTGTGTTTAAAAAGTGAAAGTGTTTGTATCTGAGGGCAGGGGGGACAAAATAGAGACAGAAGGTCGACTAAGAAAACGTCTTCATTTAAGAGCAGAGTCCCAAACTTTCTCACAGCTGTCCTAAACAGCTTTGGCACTGAGAGTTGAAGTGGACTATGTTTACATGTGGAAACCACATGTGTCCACATTTGTGTTAGTGGGTTGTTTTAACAAAGATCAGCGTTGGCACTAAAACGCTGAAACATAAGGGAAATGTCTTTTTCTTTCTCTTTCAGTCAGCAAACGAAAAAGCTTCACATCACAGCAAATATCTGGTGAAGAGTGCCCTGTCACTCAGCTGGTTAATCCTCAGTCTGTCCCCTCTTCTTCATCGCCTGTCCCATGTTTTAATACAGCTGAACACATGATTTGGCCCATTTGTCTGTTCATGTTATCAGACATCTCAGTGAGCATAAACAGTGATTCCTGACATGTCGATCAAATTTTCCGATCACAAAGTCATCCTGACAAACAACCATAAAGACAGGTTAAAAACAATACCTGCGCTGTGTTTTCGGCCACAATGACATTTAAAATGAGTTGTCACAGGTGACAGAAAGTTGTCTCCTTAAGTTTACTGCCACACAGCCCCTGACCACACATTCCTCTGGGTCCGCTTGTTTGCCTTTTCTGTTGCTCATGAGTGCATCTCACTGTGTTTCTCAGTGGACAGAGTTTGCTCAGTTGTCACCTTGTGATCAAAGTATGGAACTTTGGTCGCCTTTAGTCAGCTAAACAAACTAGGTCGTTTGAAACATATTGAGGCCTTTTACGTCATCATTTTCCAATAGCTCAGTTTTGGAATTTATAAACAACAAAAATGGTTTACATTCAGTTTTTCTTACCAAAACACATGGTTGTGTATCCTTGAGGTCTAACAAGTGTGTTGAATTCCTTCTTCAAAAAATGTTTGTAAGGCTGACTTTTGGAATATTTTAATTCCTACATTGTTTACATTCATGTTAACTAGCTAGCAGTCTTTTTTTCTTATTGTAATTCTCTTTTTATTGACACACGTTTAAACATGCATCAGACATTTTATCTCCTCATACATTTTTCTTGATTTCACAGGAGAGAGGTTATTCATAGGTACAAAAGAAACATACATATGAAGCTTGGATATTTATGACAGTGACCCTGACAATTATGTCAATTGTAGTTAAAAACAACCACAATAAATAAGCACTATGCACCTCTAGAAAAGTACCCGGACTTTTCCCCTTTTATTGCTTCAGAATCCACTCTGTCACCTCTTAAACAGTATCTTTTAAGGTCATTTACTTTAAGAGTGGGCATCCTGGGAATGTTTCAGTGTATCAGGTAAACGACGATATTACAATGACAAAATTTGCATACATCTGTAGCAATTGACCAAGGAATGCTCTCCTATACTCACTCATTCTACAAACTCCAGTTATCCAGTTATCCCAAAATCTATTAAATTTGTCAGATTCTAATCTAGGAGAAAATGTCACTTTCTCCATCATATGAGTGGGATGTACCCTATTGATCCAGTCCTCCACTGTAGGTGCCTCTGTCTTTAGCCATTTCTTAACCACTATTATCCAGAATGTATATTTATCTGCAATCCTTGTCAACTCTGTGTTTAGGCTCCCCAAGTACAATACCTCAAATGTAAGTGGAACTGCTACTCCCATTATTTTCTCCATAAGTCTTTCTACCTCTGACCAGAAGTAAATAATAGATGGGCAACTCCAAAACACGAATGTGATCTGCATGACCTCCAACATCTAGTATCCTGGTATTTTTTCTGTGCCAGTGTTATCTTATATGGAGTGAGTTGTTTTCCACTTCTGTTCATTGATCTCTTCCCATTCTCCCTCTGATATCACAATATTTGCTTCTTATTCCCACTTCTCTTTTATATATAAAAATGTGTTTCTTCCTTTTAAATTTTCCACTCTGTTCGATATTAATTTCCTACCCTAGTCTGATTTGTATGCTGAAATAAAGATTTTGATAATTTCTTGTTCTAGCTCCTCTAGGTTTACCCCTCTCATTGTTTGCTCTAGGTAATGCCTAAGCTGCAAAAATCTTTTAAAAATCCTGATTTGTTACATCAAATTGATCCTTTTTTTCCCCTGGAAACTTTTTAAATTACTTCTGTTTTTTTGAGGAGACCCACTGTGTTCTTTGTCCCTTCTCCCAAGCTTTGACACATTGCTTCTCTTTGTGCATTTGCGTCCTCATGCGCATAAACAATACAAACAAACTGGACCCGCTCATAAAAACATAGCTTTGTACCGCTACTAGTGATCAAAAACTCCACAGGATACCTATGAAGTTCAGTTTTCAGTATGAAAAATATTGACTTAATGTGGACTTAAATGCCAAAAAACAGGAAAAGTAGATTTTTCAGATTTTACCAAGCGTAATGTTGACATAGTGCGAGCTGCCGTGTCTGCTTGAGCGCGTGTGTTGACATTTCAGTGATGTAAAATGATGTATATTTGTGTATCGGTGTGTTTACGTGTGTGAGAATAAGTAGATCTGTGTAAGTCTATGTGTGTGTGTGTTGTGTGTGAGAGTATCAATGCGTCTGTGTGAGCTCATGTGTGCACCTGAATTTACAACTGTGCCAATGTGCATGGTCTGTAAGCTTGTGAACCTATATATATGGGTGTGTGTGTGTGTGTGTGTGTGTGTGTGTGTGTGTGTGTGTGTGTGTGTTTGTGAGTGAGTGAAGACAGCATATGGACAGTGCCCTCCCTTCCTGTTGGGAGGGGAACAACTTGGTTCTCCATGAACCACAGCCTGACCTCTGACCTCTTAGGATCACACACACACAAAGAGAGACACACACACATAAAAACCCAGATACCTACACATACGCAGATATACATCCACAGTTAGGCAGCCAGCTGTCCTCGCTGACTGTCCCACATAAAGACAGAGAGCAGAGAGGAGGTGAGAGTGACAGTCAGGCGGGCAGACGGGATTGTTTTCTCAGGCTGTGAGAGCAAGTCTGGAATTCACTCTCTTCACTTTTTAAACCCACGTGTCACTAAGCGGGAAAAACAGCTCGCACAGCAGCAGATCCTCTTTTCTCCTTTCAAACACTTCTTCCAATTGTAGGTCAACATGACGTCATCAATTCAGAGGAAAGAAAGTCCTGCTTGCCTCAAATACAGCTGTGGGCGATCACATTTATTGTCTGCCACTGAAGCAAACAATAACGAACAGACACCAACATTCTTCCTTTACTTTTAAAGAAATCTGAAAGTGGTCTCTCTCACGCTTTTATTTTGATAATGTGTTGTGTTAGCCTTCATTAGGTATGTTTCTGGAGCAGTGAAAGCACTGTGTAATCCAAAGGACACATTGTAACTTTGGAACTGGAGGTAAGCAATGTCAGTGTTGCTTCATAACCAAAATTGTTGTATATGTTGCTTCCATGAATCGCTTTGTTTCTTCTGTTTGCACATAATGTGTGATGTTATTATTAAGAAGAAGCAGTAGTAAAGACCATAAAGCGACCTATAATCACATTTGTGCACATCTTACATTTACTCATTTAGCTGACATTTTTATCCAAAGCAACTTTTGCGACAATTGCTATATATATATGTCAGAGGTCGCATGCCTCTGGAGCAACTAGGGGTTAAGTGTCTTGCTCAGGGACACATTGGTGGATGTGTCACAGTGGGAATCAAACCCTAGTCTCCCACACCAATGGCATGTGTCTCATCCACTGCCCCATCTTTGCTTTTGTTGGGCCTTTTTATTGAATTTCTGGTTTTTCAGATTCATATGTGTGTATTCAAAATGCCTGTCACAAGGTGCACAACACATTGTTTTTTTGCTGTTTATGTCCCTGAGACCTTTGTCAGTGTCATCATTGATACCTTTCATATCAGAAATGTTTTACTTCAGTGTATTTTCCAGTGTGAAAATTGTTGCACGGTGTAACTACCCAGTGCTCTGTTGCTTGAAACATAAAATCCTTTACTGCCTCTGTGTTGCAGGATTTTTACCTACCAGACCTGCCAGTTGGCATATGTAAATAACAAATATTATAGTTAGGAATAGTAAAGAAAGAACTTTGCATGAAAATGTTGCAGAGTTTAACCTCCATCAGTGGCACTTGTTTCAGCTTTAACCATTAATTCCTATCAGACACACAGAAGCTCCCCCTATTTACTGGGAGAAATGCCCAACTGTCAAATAATTGCTGCAAAATATGTCTCCACATGCCATGAAGTGGCATGTGGACAACTAGTGAGGACAACTAGTGGAACCTCAGACTGATAAATAATTGTACAGATTTAAAAATTATTATTATTTTGATTGTTTGGTATTTTAGTAATTCTTTTGTTTTACATTTTATACTTGTTTTTTTTAATCTATTAATATAACTATATACACACACACACACACACACACACACACACATTCTACTGTTTCATTTATTTATTTTAATTTAATTCTTTTTTAGATATCTTTATCTTTAACACACACACACACATGCTTACCGTTTTATTTATTTATTTTGTTTTAACTTTTTAATATATATACTTTTTTAACACACACACACACGCTTACTGTTTTATTTATTTATTTATGTTTTTAGTTTTGTTTTGTTTTTTAACACGCACACACACGCTTACTGTTCTGCTTATTTATTTCATTTTTAGTATATTTTTATTTCACACACACACAGTTTTATTTATTTTATTTTTAATACTTTTTAAACAAACACACGCACACACACTGTTTTATTTATTTATTTTATTTTTTAATATATATATATATATATATTTCTTTTTTTTTTAACACAAACACAGATACTTTGATTACTATACGCTCTAACTCTTTAACAAAATGTATGGGGGTGATTGTTATGTTATATGTGTGGGGCTGATTGTTATGTTATATATATGATGCTTTGGCAATATTGTTGTACAGTCATGCCAATAAAGCAAATTGAAATAATGCCATGGCCGCGATATATGAAAACAAAAACACTCTCATGTCCCTTTTAGCACACGCTTTCTCCTTTACTGGGCATGTGCAGAAGGACACATTGCCCAGCTTTTTGCAATGTCAGCCAAGCTTTTGTTTTTGTGCCATTGTTTGTTGTTTACAGAACAAACAAGAAAAAAAGCCTGACTGTGGCAGCAAGTCAGGATTCTCAAAAACTGGTCAAATGTCTGTGATCACATGACCGTCGAGCCACAGCATTTTTGCAAAACTTCTTTTTCTTTGCCACAACGCAGCAACAGAACACCGCTTTCAAGCTTTTCTACTTTGAAGAGGAATAAACTTTTTTTGGTGGTGGTGGTGGTTGAAAACACCAGCTTAATGAGAACATAAAAAGGGTTTTGAGCATTTCAGATTTAGCCATGTTAGTGTAGAAATGACCTTCTTGGGTTTGCTAAGTGGTTTTTGTAACGTGCCACACACATTGCTACATTGCTCTGCTTTCAGACACTTTGGTTTCTGAGTGGATAAACAATGCCTTGCTCAACAGCACCTGGGTGGTAGATGTTGAGGGAGGACTGTTGAGGAATCTGAACCACTGCTGCTATGCACATGTACAACATACAGTTTCTCACACTCAGTGAAGTGTTATTGAATTATTTGTGTTAAATTTGGAAGTTTAAGCCTTCATACACAGGAAACATGTTTAGCTGTCATAAAAAGGCCAATAATTCACAGCAATATATATATATATATATAATATAAACAATACCAGCGGAGGAATATGAATTCATCCTGTAACACCTGAATACTTCCAACCCTCACTGACCTATCCTGAATACAGCACACCTCCATCCTCCCAGTCCAACTATTTTATCTTCTAAATGTCTTTTCAGTGAGTAACAGCTAAAAGTGGAGGAGAAAAAGAAAAGACAGGCAGGACTGAAAGAGCAGAGAAGGAGAAGAGAAGAATAGAAAAGGATAGAGACGATGAGGTGAGAGGAGAAGTATAAAGAGGTGAAGAGGAGCAGAGCAGCAGCTGGCAGGTGTCAGGAGTCACAAAGGACCATCTGTCCATTGAGTGTCATCTCCACACACACACAAACACACACACACACACGCACACACACACACACACACACACACACACACACACACACACACACACATACACACACACCTACATTGAACCTTCTTCCTCACAACAACATGCCTCGACAGAGACGCTTACACTCATTTCCCCTCATCTGTTTTCATCTGGGTTTAAAAACTCAAGTTTATTTCCGGAGTTTATTCTTCTCTACCGACTGATTGGCTGACTGAGTTAGTGTTAGTCGGCTGTTTACAGTAAAAATAAATGCTTTGAGTTCCAGTCTAGTAAAACTTTTGGCTTTAACACCACAGGTCTCCACCCTGTCAGAGTCAGACTTTCCTGGTCTTTTGAGACGGATTGACAGTAGGGAACAAGTCCAGAGAAGCCATGATGGTGACAGTACAGAGGCAATGTGGCAAAGATTGACTGTGTGTGTGTGTGTGTGTGTGGTATGTTGCTCCTGTTCTGAACTCATGTTCCTCAGCTTCTTACCGAGACAGGCATGCACAAAGGTGCACACACGCATACTTGTGCTGTGCTAACGCTGAACTTTTACCTCAAAAAATCTCACTTTTTGGATGGCTTGCAATCCATCTATGATATTGGCATTCTGATTGTCTACTGTAATTGTTATTTTCGTCTATTCTGTACACACAGCATCTGTTGTATGTCTGTCCCTTTCTCCTCTGTTGGTCTTTACAAAGTTTATTCCATTTTTTTCCCTGTTAAAGATTTTTTGGGGGAGTTTTTCCTGAATAAAGGGTCTGTAAGGATAGAGGATGTTGTATGCACTATAAGACAAATTTAAGATTTGTGAAATCAGGCTATATAAATAAAATTGATTTGACTTGACAGAAAAGGACCGTCCAAAAAATATTGACACAATATCAATTACAGAACAAGTGTGTGGAGAGGGTTGTCCTCATACTTTTGGCCTTATAATGTGCCTATTAGAACAGCACAATTATTAGGTTTCCTTCTTAAGGCCCTTTCAGATACAACACCATTTGTGCTCGCTTCAGCACACTCAAGTGCAAAGCAGCGTCAAGAGCTTTCCTCGTCCCAACGAAAAGCAGCCAAGGTGGGGCTCAAAGCATTGAAAATAACGGGTTTCAGAGCACAGTGTTGCCATTGTTGCTTTTTGTCTGAAGGGACTTTATGATCTTACTTGACGTTTGCTCTGTAGGTTCTGATGTTTGTTACGCATTATGTCAAAAGGTCTTTGTTCTAATCAGTTTGTCAGTTTAGTGTACACCATGCAAAACAACAGGGCTAATCCACCTCAGGTCAAGTCAAACAGGACAGAAAAATCTTATAGCAGCCTAACATTCGGCCTCATTCACAGTATATTAGTGTACACAGTGTAATATTTTTCTCTAAAAAGTAAGTAATATTCTTCTTGGGGTAACTGGTTACATGTAATTTAGTTACATAATTTAATTGCCAAATAAATTTAACTGTAATTCGTTACAGCAAAGCCGTATGCTGAATAATGTTCATTTTTTATTTGCATGTTTATCATGTGCACGTCTTCCATTGATGTTTAAAGTAAAGTTTGATGCTATTCTGAAAGTTTTGATGGGTTCTCATGTTTAAATTTGCACTGTCTTCTTAAAATGTCTTTTGAAAATGGTTAATAGTTAAAAACATTCATTAGAAACTTAAAAAATTCAATTCAATTTGCTTTATTGGCATGACTGTAGAACAATATTGCCAAAGCATCGTACATATAACATAACAATCAGCCCCATATAATAATATAATAAAAAATATAATAAATATAATAATAATATAATATAAATAAATGTAATAAGTTACATTACTTTGATAAAGTAATTGAAATAGTTACACATCTATTTCATTTTAAATAGTGTAACTTGTAATCTGTGTCTCCACTAATCAGAAGATCAAGATCAAGCCTCGGCTCCTCCAGGCTCTAAGTCAAAGTGTCCTTGGGCAAGACACTGAACCCTGAATTGTCCCCTGTTCCTTCGGTGTATAAATGGTTCATAAATGTGTATGAATGTTAGTTCTGTTTGAACACTTATGACACACTATGAATGTGTGTGAATGGGTGAATGCAATGTGATGTAACATTGCTTTGAAGATTAAAAGGTGCTATACAAAAAGCATTTAATGTATTTCCAAATTAACCTTTCCAACACTGCGTATTACACCATGTAACGGAATCACTTCTTAAACACTTCTGCTAAAGGAAACATTTGAAATCTTTTGTTTTTTTAGGGCAGGTTGGACGTCATCTCCCTCACACCTAACACACTCTGTTGCTCTCTCTCTCACTCTCTTTTCTTATTTCAACAAGTCTCTATTTCATTTTCCCTCTCCCCACACCCACTCACCCCTCTTTCGCCTTCCTTCCACATCCAGCAGACAGAGGGCGGATGCTGGCAAACACTTCCTCTCTCCATGAAGTTACTTCCTGTCTCTGGGAATCCATTTCCTGTTCCCGGCTACTACAACAGCACTAAGAGCATTCCTCAGTAGTCTCTCTATCTCTTTCACACACACACCTTCACACACACACACACACACACACACACACACACACACACACACACACACACACACACACACACACACACACCTTCACACACACACACACACACACACACACACACACACACACACACTACATGTGTACATGCATTTAATGACTAACTGTGTGGCAGACTGGTTTGACTTATAGCTCACATTGTTTGTGTGTGTGGGATTTGTTTTCCTTTGACTCAGGATCATTAGTGTGTGTTGGCTCAGTGTCCCCTTGTCAACAGTCTTCTCCTGTAACTTAAACATGTTTGTCTTGTAGGCCAGTCATTCATAATGAGATTTAAAATTTTTGTGTATGTAAGCTTACACTAAGAAAATGTTGAAGTGTCAAAGATCTCACTGGGACTTTATAAAGGGGATTAGACACCCACACTTCATATCATTTCACTTGTAGCGCAGCCTGATGCTGCACAGGTAAGATATGTGAAGAAATACAGAAAAACAGACACTGAAGAAAATGAATGAATGAGGATGGGGAAAGAAAGACAAAAAAATAATAAAGGTTCTTGGCAGGAAACAGGCATGGTTTCCTGTGGTGTTAACACACACACACACACACACACACACACACACACACGCACACGCACACGCACACACACACATGCACACGCACACACACACACACACACACACACACACACACACACACACACACACACACACACACACACACACACACACAGTCTTGTTTCTAATCAGTGGCAGTATTATCTGGCCTTGGAAGTGTATTTGTCTAGTTGGTTGGACCACCGCACAACTCTGAAATGTGACACTCACAGACACTCAATCACTACAAATGAGCCCGTTTTATTGCCTCATATTTGAGTAAGGACTTTCCAGGACTGCTCTTTAGTGTCATCAACCTTGATGGTATAAAAAGCTAAATAAATCTTTAGGCTTGAATCTATAGCTATATAGATCTATAGTGCAGGGACAGACAGGAAACCGCTTCAGCCCTGTAGGGAAGTACTGTATTACTCTGCCTCACTGTCTATCTTTGGGCATAAGGTGAGGGTTCAACAACAATGTCTCAGCTCAGGCTACATTCACACAAGGTTGATAAGGTCAAAATGAAGAGGAAAATATGTGTTTTCAGTGTTAGCTGTTGTGAGGCCATGTCCTTGGGTGAGTGTAGTATCCTGTTGTTTATCTGAATTATTCTTGTGTACTTGTACAAATAGGGACAAGTAAAGATGTGCCCTGTGGAGCTTACAAAATCATCTCACCACAAAGAAAGACATATAATAAACATAATTTCCCCTCATTCTTGCTTCTTGTGCTTGTCATCCCTGTTGTCTTTTCATTAAAGATCCCCTCCAGACATATTTTAAGATACATAAAATACTGGACACAAGATGTCACCTACTTCACTTAAAGTCCATTCTCAGTGTATGTGCACCAGAGGTTTCACATCACACCTGTGTAAGTTGTGTATTGGACTGTGATCAGATTTAAGTGATGGATGTGAAAACAACCTTATAGTGTCAAACTCTGCACATCATTATTCACAGTGAAGGTTTTAACATTCAAGTAAAGTAGCAATAAGCAAACACATATTAAAAACTATCTAGCCTCTAGATTAAAAAATACAACATTAATTTGACTTTCAACTCACTCATTCATGAAACATCATGTTCTCATGACAGCTTGTAATGAAACAATGCTACCAATACAACAGCTAACACTGCTTGTCTATGTCGTCTTTCTGCCATAGTGTCAAAGCAAATTTAAATGAATCAGAAATGCAAGGTGTCATTTCCACAAAGATACATATTGTTATGGTGTAGCTGGAAAATTTGAACGACCTTTACCTATACTTACAACTAAACATGTGCATTTTAGTGCTTATTAAATAACGTTTTTTCCCAACAAGATAACTACTGTAATATTTGCTAGCTAGGTTCACTCTATACACCAATAATAAACTACTGTAAAACAGGTAAAAAGCCTTAATTCAGCCACTAATAATAATTCATATATAAGTTTTAAAATATAAAATTTGGGTAGTGAGGTGCATAATTCCCCTCACCACTACACCCCTGTTGTTATATGATATAACAAATGTAAATTTCATGGCATTGTGGCAAGACAATTTGTGTTTGACTGTTTTGCTAGGTAACCATAAATCCAAACAACACTGAACACCAAACTTTGATGGAGAAACATTGTATGAACATGGGACCAAGCCAAACTATTGTTTTTATGTTGCTCACAGAAAATGGGAAATGAACCTGTTTTTATCAAGTGGAACATACTGTGCTAGCCAAGACTTGTACAGGGCACTGATTAAATGTCAAAAGGCCGTAAATAAATAAATAGCTGACAGTGAAATTTTTCCTATGTGTGTTTTCCAGCCGCAGGTTAGTCCTAACAAAATGTATTCATACTCTACAAAAAGCTAATAGTAAGGTGTATACGCCATGGTGTCCTTCTTGCCATCAACTTATCCTAACATGCCATATTGACCATATTTAATGTTTACATGCTCCAACAAACAAGAAGAAATGGCATGACATCAGAGTATTTGTGTGCAAGGAAACTCACCCTACAGGAGGGTCTCTTTGGTTTTTTAGGTTGTATGGCTGCTGGTGTTTGTTCATTGTTGGTCCAGGCTCCTCTCTCCCATCTGCTGCTACTCATTAGCATGGAAACAGGACCGGGAGCGTTTTCACACATACACACACTGGCCATTAATCAACAAGTCAGACCAAGATCCATTCCCACACATACACACCATGCAGATGAAAACAAAGACCATACACACACAGACACAGCGCCCAATCACAGAAACATCCCAGGGCACACTTTGGTAGCTCTCGACCACACCTCTCGTCTCAGCGGATCAGACCTGGCCACCAAAATTTTTGTCTATCAAATCTGGCAACCTAGTGATGTCTCAATCGCTTTTCACTTTAAGTAATGACTGTTCCCTCATGGCACCATCAATGAACACAAGGAGATTTGTTCCCATCAGCTGTTCTCTTTTTTTTATCTTCATGGGATGAATTGCCAAGTGCTATTGTGTGAATTTGTTGTCTAATTTGTCTAGCCACCATGAATGGCCACATTGAAGGGAAGACTGTATTCCCATGAATTGACTACCATGTGTCATTGAGAGTGGTGTGTAAAGGCTAACCAGCAAAAAGTGCTGCGGGCAGTAAGGAAGCCAAATGGCTTCTATATTTGGGAGAACAAATTTGTTCCTACTTTGGATTTAATATAACAATCATATATAATAACAGAATGTAGATTTAATGCAACAGAAGGTCATAAAAACAAGAACAGTAAAATATATGACTATTGTGTAAAAGCAGGAAGCCCCTTCCAAAAGAAACTAATGAGACCTCCCCCACCCACCACAAAATAAGAATCTTGAAAATGGGTAAAATCAGAAACAATACAAGCTGTAAAGTGATACGGTTATGAAATCATTATCATTATAATAATCATTATTCAAAAGCCTCATGTCTCACCATGTCAAGTTATGTTTGAGGTAAGCCCAGATTCATTACACATAAAGTGAAATATTTAAAGGCTTTTTTTACAGCTCATGGAAATCCAGTATCTGAAAATATTATACTTTTTGAGTAAAGAATTTATATTACAGAAATGTCGATCTGAGAAGAGCTCTAAACAGATGAGTAACTCAAAACACCTCCAAAGATTTCCTGGTTCTGGTGCTAACAATGCACTTAATGCACAATATTATTTCTTTTTTAGATGCACCTGTATACAAGTGAATTGCTCTTCAGTTATCCTGGCAAAATGCTATTTGGATTAATCATGTTGGATTTGGAGCTGACCAATGATGAACAGCAGTTACGTTTAGTGAAATTACTAAAACACAGAAACAAGAGAAGACGTCAGAGGAGACGGTATGTATGACCCTTGAACCGGTTGAGGCAGAAGAAGGAAAAGCTGGAAATGCAGAAGAGGACCAATCACAGTTCTTGCGGTCTGTGTCAACTTGTAGTTCAAGTTTTGGGGAGGTGTGTGTCTGGCTATGGTGCAGGTTATGCAGCCTATTCAACGCAGGAGTATAAATTGACCTTTACTTCATATGTAAATGGAGACAAGAGTTGACTTGAACGTCCCTTGAATCTTTCTAAGCTTTCTCTGCTGCATAACATCAAAAAAAGATAAATGCACTACTGTGTAAAAAGCTCAGTAATAAGGATGTATATGTATGTAATAAAGTGTGTGGCTTACAGGTGAAATGTTACATGCAGGTCACTATCACACTGTGAGCCAGAGATGGCAACAGCACTTCAAATAAAGACATTTGAAAATGGGGAACTTGGATGATGGACTGAAAAAGGAGTGACACAATTGAGATGTCAATTCAGTTTCCTATTAACAGACTGATTAAAAGGCACACTGGCGTTCTTTATCGTGGCTGTGGTTGTAAAGTGCTATCCAACTGTTCTGCAGCTGCCTGAGTGGAGCGTTATCATCTGCCACTCTTATGTTAGCTTTATGTTTTGGTACCTGAGATGCGGTACCAAGAATGTCAACCTGTTTACAAAGAAAAATATCCTTCTTAAACTCATGCTTTGTGGCAAAGTGTTGTTCCAACATACAGAACTAAATCACTCACAGGAATAAATTAGGAAAAATTGTGTAGACCTGTGTGAAAATCATGGTGGAACAGTTGGTTGGGCTCTATACCCTGTACCTGAAAAGGCTGACTGAGAAAGCAGACAAGGTCTGCAGGGATACATCCCATCCACTTTCAGTGGAGTTAAAGCCACTCCCTTCCAGACGACGACAAAGATACTCCAAGATTAAAACCAATTGTGCAAAACTCATTGATACCCATGACAGTAACTCAGTTAAATTAGAGATGGTGGTCAAGGAGAGTCCGGGGGAAACACATGGACATACAAGGGTATATACACTAAGACAGTGCATTTTAAATCACTATTATTTTTATGACATCTGATTGATACAGTTATTGACATGTACTTTAAATGCCTGTTGGACTAGGAAGACATATTTATTTATCATTTTATCGTGACAGCTAGACAATCTTAGATTATAGTTGCTTCTGTTTATTGATGTGTTTGTTTTCTTGTGTTCTGTTGATATGTCTTTGTGCTGCACCCCAAAGTGCCTCTCTGAGGACATCAAAGTATTCTAGGTCTATGTCTAAGTAAGTCTAAGTCTAAAGCTGCAGGGAAATGCATTATATAAAATCATGCACAAATACATGTTCACGTTTCTATATGATGTTTTACTCACTGTAAGCATTATGTCACGTCAGTCAGGTGTTGGAATTTGCAGATACAGAAAACATACAGATAGACACCAAATTGAAAAAACAACATAAAGTGTCTCAGTAAGTTGTTGGGTCACCATGAGTCCCCAGCATAGCTTCTGTAATTCTCTGTAAGTCTCTCTCATTTCCCTCATTTAGTGTTTTGATGATAACACGTAATGGTAACGGCGAGTTCAGCTGGTTTGCCATCTATTCCTCAAACCACTCAGTGAGCTCTTGTACTTCATATGGAAGCATCATCATCCTTATTATGTTGCTCTGCCCATTTACTGTCATCAGCCTTTACTGTGATTTCTTTATATAGTTGTATAGTGCGGTTATCATGATTTTCTAATGCTGTAGATACATTAAGGGACATTTAATTGCAAAGTTCAGAGTTTAGAAGGTTACAAATTGATTTTTGAGGAGAATATTACAGAGACACAAGCCTCATTCCAAAGGTGTTGGGAATAGCCGACACTACCGCCACGAGTGTCGGATATTTGTCATAATAGACCACAATAGGGAGGGGAAAAGGTCCAACTATTATTCTGTGAAAAGAAGGTAAAGCTGTTGTCTCTTCTTACCTGCTGCTGGAGAGCTGAATACAAATCCAACACATCAGAAAGAGAGAGAGAGAGAGAGAGAGACATCTGCTCTCTCTCGCTCACTCTCCCCTCCTGTGTGTCCTCTGTGGCAACATCTGCTTCCTCCACTGCTCTTTCCCATCATGCAGTGGGCGTGTCCTTTGTGTTGCCCCCCAGCTTCATTGTTCTAGCCAATCATTGTCCCCTCCAAGCTGTTCCCACGATGCACCAGTAATGACCAGAAGGTGCTGATGGGAGCTGGTGTCTCTGAAGGAATGACTCTCTTTACAACCTGCTTTAACCCCCAGGGAGAAACGACAATAAACAAAATTTTAAAAAAACAATGCTCTTAGTCTACTCCTGTGAAATGTGTTCTGTTTTAATTGCTGTGACATCTAACTGCAACCCACAAAACCATGACTCAAATAAAAATATTGTGGATGGAAAAGAAATGTCATGTTGTGCAGACATTAACAGAGTCAGAGGACAGTGACAATCAGAGAAAGAGGAATAAAAAGGGGGAGAAAGAGTAAGTGAAAGAGAGAGATGGAGCTCTGGGAAAAGATCAGAGCCTGGTCCCTGGGGAGCTGCGACAGATGAAGTAGCTGAATAAGCTGTCTGTCATTGTGTGACTCGGGCTGCTGTGGTCACTTCGTTTGTTCAAACTCAACAATGGAGGAAGGCTGAAGGAGAAATCGCTGTTTTCCCACAAGATTTAGCCCCAAAAAAATCACTAGCCGTGGTGCTCTGTGTGTTTGGGGATTTGTCCTGGTGACAAATTGAAATGCTAATAAAACACAGAGTGGAGAGAGGTGTAAAGTCATTGAGTCACTGTTATGATGCTGCTCCTTTTGTTGTGACAGAGACTGGAAATCAGCCAAAAGATGAAGACATGTTGAGAGAGAGGCTTGAAATATACTTTGTCTTTTAACTAATCAATTTAGTTGGTAGGAAAAGACATTCAAATAAAGCAAATACAACACATCAGCCAGAAACAGAAGGGCAAAGGTAGATGTCCAGAATCAAGTTTCCCATACTAATACTATATATTAATAATATATTAGAGTGTCTGGAGATAAAAAGATGAAATTAAAATCACACGTTAAATGTATGAATACCATGCACACTGTTACATGTTACATGATTGTGTTACATATCATACAAACGGATGTGTTGCTGAATAATTTGGGCCTTGTGCATTAATACTCGCACATGTACAAATAACTGAATAACAACTAAACACATGCATCTTTCGCAGTTGGGGTGATATGCAATCACCTGTTTTGTACCATATTCAGTCAAATACTTCTGTGATACTTTGCCACATATAAGGTTTACTTGGAGAGAGAATATGACCTCCTATATGGTCATTTGGGTCTTAAATATTGATTCAAATTTTTTACTATCTAGTTACGTTCACTCTTGATGTTTGATGCAATCATGGGAATCTTATTTCATCTATCAGCAAGATAACTACTGTAATATTCACAAGCTAGGTTCAATGTACACACTGATATTAAATATCTATAAATCAGGTGATCTGTCCAATAAGTCTAATAACATAAGATTTAAAAATTGTACCTAAAAGCTATTATTGTTCACAAATCTGTCAAAATCTGTAGGTGAGCATTTCTCCTTTGCCGAGATAATCCCTCCACCTTACAGGTGTGGCATATCAAGATGCTGATCACACAGCGTGGGTATTGCACAGGTGTGCCTTAGGCTGGCCACAATAAAAGGCCACTCCAAAATGTGCGGTTTCTCTCTGTTTAGGTGGTCTGGGGTGTCTGGAAACAAGTCAGTATCTGGTTTGACCACCATTTGCCTCACCCAGTGAAACACATCTCATTCACATAGAGTTGATCAGGTCATTGATTGTGGCCTGTGGACTGTTGGTCCACTCCTCTTCAATGGCTGTGCGAAGTTGCAGTCAGGTCGAGACCTCGATGAGGACAACGAGGATGCAGATGAGCTTCCCTGAGACGGTTACTGACAGTTTTTGCAGAAATTCTTTGGTTATGCAAACTGATTGTTGCAGCAGCTGTCCTGGTGGCTGGTCTCAGACGATCTTGGAGGTGAAAATGCTGGATGTGGAGGTCCTGGGCTGGTGTGGTTGCACGTAGTCTGCGCTTGTGAGGCCGGTTGGATGTACTGCCAAATTCTCTGAAACACCTTTGGAGACGGCTTATGGTAGAGAAATTAATATTGAGTTCACGGGCAACAACTGGTGGCGTTCCTGCAGTCAGCATGCCAATTGCACGCTCCCTCAAAACGACATCTGTGGCATTGTGCTGTGTGATGGAACCGCACATTTTCGAGTGGCCTTTTATTGTGGCCAGCCTAAGGCACACATGTGCAATACCCATGCTATCTGATCAGCATCTTGATATGCCACACCTGTGAGGTGGAGGGATTATCTCGGCAAAGGAGTGCTCACTAACAATATTTGAGAGAAATAGGCCTTTTGTGTGAGAAAGTCTTAGATCTTTGAGTTCAGATCATGATGAATGGGGGCAAAAACAAAAGGGTTGCGTTTATAATTTTGTTCAGTGTATGTATTTAGGAGTATGCTTTTGTTAGAGAGCTGACAGGAAATGATTTTGGGGAGAGAAATGTGGGACGACATGCAACAGAGATCGTCAACTGGATTCAAACCGAGGATGTTGTAGTCCATGGTCCGCATCTTAACCTTCTGGGACACGAGGGGGGCATCCCAGTTCCTCTAGTTTCAACTGCTTTCAGGAAAGTACTGTTGTGTGTGTGTGTGACAGGTGACCAATGTGTGGACAAAAGAAGGGTCAGTGGCCAAGTGTGAGCTCTTTTCTTTGCCCCTTGTCATCCTCTTCCTAGCAATCTCTCTCCCTCTCACACACACACACAGACACACACACACACACACAGACACACACACACACACAGACACACACACACGCACAAACCAACGGACATTGACATGCATGCTTAAACACATAAACACACTGACACACACAAATACATTCAAACAGATCTATGAGAGGAGAGGAGAGGAGCGTGTGAATGGACAGATTAATCAGATTATAGCAGAGACACACTTAAACAGCCTGTTCTCTGGATTAGCTACGGTCCTGCCTACTCCCTGTCAGAATAAAAAGTGTGTGTGAGAGGAGTGAAAGAGGGGGAGACTGAAAGAGACAATTTATTATGTGACACAAATGTATACTTATGTATTTTCATGTTTGTGTTCACATTTTGTGTTGCTTTTGTTGTTGTTGGCATTAGACATCACCCATGTTAGTGTCATCAAATAAATCCTGCAATATAAATCATAGTGCAACTTAAATATTCTTAAGAGGATAAATGAATAAAATGAAAACTGGCTGGACTGTTACAGTAAGTACTATGTGAAGATAAAAAACAGGTCCATGTGAAGATGAGACTGATGTAACTTACACTTATATATATTTTTTTAACCATGAAAAAGTTTCGATTTTCCCGTCAGAAGTTCAAAGAGTGCTGTTCTTTATGTGCAGCATATGGCAGCCAGTGACCAGGGCTTTGTCTGACTATTGACACCAGAGAGATGCAGAGAGGGAGGATGTGAGTGTGTGCGACTGTTCGGGGCTGGAGGACAGCCTAGCAACAACAAAGGACCAGCTTTAAGCCTGTCTCCTGTGATTTTCCAACTCAGCGAAAAGCTATTGTGGCACTGAAAAAAAGTTAAGTTAAAAAGCTTAGCATGGTATGTGCTAACAACTGCCTGACGCTTGTGTAATACAAGCAAATACTTTTTAAGCAGTCACACTCGCAGTCTTTGGAAGGGCAACAGTCCCCGTGTCTACAACCATTTGGGACAGGTCAGTGCTCCAATATGTTGGTCTATAAAGTCAGTTGGGATGTGGGGGAAACTTTACTTACAAAAGAAGTGACAAAATAAAACAACATATCTTTCTTTTCTTTTTTTCCTCCATATATGACTCTAACTTTAGTCAGCAAAGCCATGACCTGTGTTTATGTGTGTCTATGTGTGTGTGTGTGTGTGTGTGCTAATGTGGTCCATGTCGAGACACTTAATACAGTTTGTCCTCTGTAATTGCAGCAAATTTATAATCATTTGTCATCCAACTTCACCCTCTTGTGTGCGTGTGTGTTTATATGAGACTGAAAACCAGATGAGTTTCTTTGATGACTGCTTCTACACTCCCAGTGGTCGCTAACTGCCACACACACACACACACACACACACACACACAGACACACACACACACACACACACACACACACACGAGGGATAGTCAGGCAGGGGCAACTGGGACTAAATCCAGACTGGTGGTTTCTCTCTCCAGCTATAAATACCCCTCTGCTTAAAAAAAGATCACTCACACGCTCAAGCTGATACTGAACATAGGCTCATTGAAAACATTCATTTAAGAACACATTAAGACACAGACTAATTTAAATACACATATGCAGTCATACACATGTGGACATTCTCTCTCGCTCTCTCTCTCCTCTCTTTGTCTCTCTCTTTCTCACTCACTCACACACACACACACACACACACACACACACACACACACACACACACACACACACACACACACACACACACACAAATACATACAAAGAGATGACTCTGGCCTCAGAGGAGGCTAGCTAAGCGGCCTATGATTATGGGGTGTGTCTTTGTCTCATTTAGTGGTTCCACAAGGAGACAGTCTTCTGCTGCGTCAGACGAACACACACACACACACACACACACACACACACACACACACACACACGCACGACACACACACACACACACAACACACTATCACTTAGCGACAACAAATCCCACAACTTGAATTTGTTAGATTGCCCTCGTTTGCAAATGTAACAGTGACTGTATATGTGAGCATTTTCTCCCTGTGTTTTACTTTGCCATCTTTTGCAATGATGCAAAGTTCTCTCTGTCAACCCTAAATACAGCTAAAGCATTTGTTGTGCACACTAAATATACAAAACACACAGCAGGAAGTTGTTCATTCGTCTTAATCACTATATTCGTCCCTTAAGTGCATGTAAACCACATATAAAGATAAAATCACTAAACACCAGGTGTGCTATATTTAATTCCTTTTTTATTTTGGAAAAATATTGCGCTGTTTTCCAGTAATAAAAATGACAGGCTCTGTACATACGACTTTTCTCTTAAATACAACACAGTCACAGGGGTCTCAAGTGCCTAACACATACATGCATACATACTTACATACATACATTATCTGCCAAATAAAAACAATCCAACTTAAATTATAACAGGTTCAACAAAAAAAGAATCACAATGAAATGGAACACAAATAATTACATACTTAAATTAAAAGAATACATCTTTATTTAGATAACAAATTTAAAAAACAACAAATGATCCCAACCAACGGCAGGCAGGGTGATGGTGTCCTTCAATTGGCTAATAGTGGAAGACTGGGTTTGAAGGGAGCGGGAGTGGGCAGTGCATACATTTGACACCACACACAGGCATTACCTCTTCTGTACACACACACACACACACACACACACACACACACACACACACACACACACACACACACACACACACACACACACACACACACCCCTCCATAGTGCAATGAGGTCTTGGCAGTTAAGACTAGTCACTTATAGCTCAGCTTACTTGGAAACACAAGCATCATCAGAGTTTGGGACAATTTTGCACAAAGCAACTTCTTTAGGTTATTTTGTCGATAAATTGTAGTGTAAGGAGCTGCCAGGGAAATGTTAATGGATAATTACACTTTCCTTATGTTTGGTCTGATTTGTTTCATTTTGTTCTCTTATTTTGATTGTTGTGTTTCCTAAGTTGCCCTGCCCAAAACATTGCCCTGTCTATCACAACCTTCAGGGGTCAGGGGGCCAGTATGGCCCAACAGGATCCATGTCGGATCAATCTGCAGTCACTACTGGAGTCTTCAGTTCTCTACTTCTTGCTGAGAACCAGCTCAGCCAACACTGTTTCTGTCAGTGCTGCAGAGTTTAAGATGTGCAGCTGTTTTTAATTTTGTGTTTGTTTTGTCTGAAAAGATAGAGATTGAGGTTTTTTTATGAATTCTTAGACTACAGCAGCAGCTGCAGAACAAATCAAGCACAGGGACTTCTACTGTTGCTAGCAATCATCTTTTACTCTGCAGCACTGTGCAGAACATGAACTGTCCGATATCCACGACAGCTTTTACACTGCATTGTAAAACCACAGCACATAACAGTACTACAACAGTACTTCAAAAGTTCTCAGTACTCCAAAGGTACTACACTGTTCATTCAATCAGTACTCCACGGTACTACACTGTTCATTCAACCAGTACTCCACGGTACTACAATATCATCGGTCAACATCCAAGTCAATACTCCACAGTTTATCAGGAGAGAAGAGTTCATCTTGGTACCAGCAGTAAATCTTCCGCTGCTTCAACAGACATCAAATGAGCTCTTCATCAGTTCTCCAGCAGCCATCCTTTGGACTGCTTGAGTACTCATTCAGCACTGTTTCTGTACAAAGTTTGTACTGGTGCCAGCACTGAGTCAGCATCAGACTTACATCCATCGAATGTCAAAAATGTCCAGTATTCACCAGTAAGTCTTCGCCAAGTCGGTACTTTCTCCGTGCTGGCTCAGTAACACCTTGGCTCAAAGTCCTCCGGTAAATCCCAGGGAACAGCAGCAAACAGCAGGAGTAAAACCTCCCAGACTAGCTGAGCTCTACTGCTCAGGGCTGGTGTGAGTGGGCCGCCATCAACCAGAGGAAAATGGTCCGAGCTGATCTGGTCTGGTCTGGACTCTTATCATACCTGAAATACAGAGAGAGAGAAAAAGTCAGTGTTTGGTGTGTTTTTACATGTGTGCTGGGGGAAGTTAAAATCATTCTGAACATTTGCAGGCAGATGTTTCTATTTTTGTGTACTCACCTCTGTAGCGATGATACATTCGTCTTTTTGGTCCGACATGACATAGACGGACTGGTATTTGGTATCGGTGGTACACTGGTACCGGTTGTCACTGGGATTGTGGTATTCAGCATCACTGGTTGACTGGTATTTAAGATCACTCGATGGCTGATAGTTCAAATCGCGGGATGACTGATGCTTTGCTTCGCTGCAGCTTGGTGACTCTTCTACTTGCTTCGTTTCTGATGTGTCGCTGCGGGACAAAAGAGGAACACAAACAGATTCAGAAAAGATTCACAAGTCCATCTTTTTAATTCATGCATTTTTCAGCAGCGTACCAATTTAAATATATATTTCAACAGCTATGTACCTGTTTAGTCTCTTCCTGTATCCTTCCTCTGAGTCAGACTCATCCAGGATTTCACATTTAACCTCTGGCTCATCACGCTCCACTTCTTTACACAGTGACAGCTCCTCAGGTCGGAGCTCATGGACCAGGTTGTACTCCACACTGGGGTAGCGAGTCTTAAAGCCATTCTTCTCTGATCCATTGAGTCCGCTGATTCCACTCAGACCACCCAGTGACCCAGTGAGGTCCGAATGGTAATCCACCTTCTTGTTGGTGTTCTTAATTGACGTTGTCATCATAGTGCCCAGTTCCTTGTCACTGCGGAGACAGTTGTTGGTGGTCGTCAGGTTGTTCATGGTCTCGTGGCTGTCGCTGTGGACACTGTCACCCTGGTGACTGTGCCGCTCCTGCAGCTTGACCCGAACGTAGACCACCAGCACTGAGCAGCCGATCAGGATCACGAGAACGAGAAAGACTCCAGCGCATACGGCCGTCCAGGGGAATCCGCTGTCGTCATCCTCTTCGCCAGTTCCACTTTCTGAATATCGGCGGTCTGGTCCATCCACCACTGGCTGACCCACCGGTAAGAGGAACTGGCAGTTGTGACCGCCGTAGCCAGGCACGCATGCGCACACATAGCGATTGCTGCGCTCGTGGCAGGTGGCTCCATTGTGGCAAGGGTTGTGATGGCAGCGGGAGATGGGGGAGCTGCAGTTTTCCCCAGTATATCCTACAAAAAGAGCAGAGTTTAAGAGTTTTGAAAAAAAACTTTGAAGTTACATGAAAAACAAAATCACATAAACATAATCCCACAACACACGTGTGTTCAGCGCTGTCATACCTGGGGGGCAGGTGCAAGTGTAGCCGTTCACTCCATCCTGACACGTCCCACCATTCTGACAAGGGAAGGACAGACAGTGTCCAGACATGCTGCTACTGTCCTCACAGTTAGGACCTGAAAATCCCTCAGGACACTCACAGAGGTAGGAGTTCACCAGATCCACACATTCTGCACCTGCAGAGGGGACAAAGACAGCGGATTAGTCTCCAAATAATGTAATTCTAGATTTCGGTTTAATTGTAGGTGAACTTACAAACACAGAGGGCAACGTACCGTTTAAGCAGGGGTTGGAGGAGCAGTGGTCAATTTTCTTCTCGCAGTTGAAGCCAGCGTATCCCATCGGGCACTGGCAGAAGTAGCCACCTTCTGGGTTGTCGGCACAACGCCCGCCATTGAAGCAAGGCCCGTCTGCACAGGAATTGGCACTTAACTCGCAGTTGTTGCCATAGAAACCAGGCGGGCAGGTGCACTTATAGCCACTATCATTGTCCTGTATTGGAAATCATGTAAACAGTGGTTACACACAAGCTTGTTGTCATAAATATACTTTTTTTTTCAATCTCTTTATTGATACTCACAGTGCAGCTGCCTCCGTTGCGACAGGGGTTTCCAGAACACTCGTTGACCTGGATCTCACAGCTGGCACCTGTGTATCCAGGCAGACAGGAGCAAGTGTAGCTGCCCTGGCCAGTGTTGGTACAGGTGGCTCCATTAAGACAGGGTTTATGGTGTGTACAGTAGTTCAGATCTGGAAACATCAACAAGAAACATTTGTAAACACCACAGTTTAAATACAACACTGAGAGAGCTGATTGAGTCCAACAAAGTAGTACATCTCTCAGTAAACTCACCCTGGTTGCAGAAGAGCCCACCCCATCCCTCCTGGCAGTTACATTGCCAGGGCTGTTGGCAGGTGCCATGGAGGCAGCCGGGGTAACGGATACAGTCATCACAGTAACGGCCACTGAAGCCCACACGACACCTGGGAAGACAACGTTCATTAAACACTGTTCATAGCGAAAAAAATGATCAGAAAATGTTTTAATTTTCAGTGTTTTTCAACTTACTTGCACTCTCCAGGTTTATCACAGAAGCCATGTTCTTCATCACAGCCAGGAAGACAGATTGCTGCAGGGAGGAAACAAACAGTGACAGGTGACTCATAGGAAATCCAGTGATTATCCATCAGTCTCCCATTCACAGAGGGATTTTTCAAACTGCAGCTTGTCTGTTTGGTTGGTTGGTGCCCCGACCTTCTTATCTGTTTGTCTGCCTTTCAGCCTGTCTGGTGGCCTGCCTGTCTTTCCAAGTTGTTTTCCTGTCTGTCTGCAGTTTTGTTTCATTCACTCCATTTTCTTCCTTTACCTTTCTGTCACAGAGACCTCACAAACCAGAAAGAGGCCCGTGGCTCAGTTCTGGTGGTTAAAGACCCTCTGTGTCAAACTTAGCTGTCAAAGTGGTAAAAGATAAAATCTTGAGGGTAATCGGGTTCATCAGGTCATTCCTGACCACAGACTGAAATGTCTTGGTCTCATCATTCCTGCAAAAGTTGCTGCAAATGTTTCTTTTCAGCTTGAACAGCAACAGGGAGCTAAGGCAGCTTTGGTCACCAAACAGGGGAACCAGCCAACAAGCCCTCTCCTTTAACATGGTTGCTCTCCAACACAAAAGCATCCCAAACAAAGCCCCCTTTCTCCCCTTAACTGTGGGTCAGAAGTCCCTTTTCTCACCCTTGGCCCCTCTCCCCCCTCCTACTTCTGATCCTCCTCGCCTCCCTTCCTCTTCCATCAACCTATCCTCTCTCTTCTCCTCCTCTCTTCTTCCTCTCCTCTTCTACATTTTCCTTTTCCATCCTCTGCCCCTCCCCAATTCCCCCCCACCTCCCCCACCAGGGCCAGCTGGTCTGTGTGGAGCTAACCACCAGACAGCTGCTCCATTGTCTCCTCTCACCGAGCAGCTGCCCCCTCCACAACAATATACATCCCAGCTCAGCCAATCACCAGCCCGAGCCGCAACAATACAGGACCCCCACTTGGCCAATCGGGGAGGAGGTTTGGGGCGAGGAGGCCCCAGTGGTCTAATGGAAGGCACGCGGCGTGTGAATTACTGAGGAGCCACTGCGGCTCATTAGAATGGAGGCCTCTGGTGCTATGGGATAACTGACTGATGCCTGTTGCACACGGGCCGTAACAATACAGATAGGCAAGTGATTAACTTTGAAAAGTAGGCTAACTTCAAAAAATTTTCAGAAGGTTTTTGCCTTATTAATGTTGGTTTAACTTCTTAATTTGACAGTTAAATCATATTTTTTGAAGCTGATAGTGATTCCTATCTAAACCAAAATTAATGTGAAGCTGAGTTGTTATTGCTCATGTACTGAGGCAGTATTGTGGGGACAAACATTTTCTGTAAACATCTGCATCTACTTCATATGACTGTGCTGCTCCTTCAGCTTATTTATCCCACAAGCAGCTGTCAGTGAAATATTAACTAGTGCAATACTGCAAAGATGAAACCATGTTTTCTTTTATCCCTCTTTTATGGCATTTCCTAAGGTTTGCTTCTTACAGCCTGAATGATAAGCATTAGATTAATAACCAAACCAACTCACGTTCAGTGCAGTACTGTCCTTTCCAGCCAGAGTTGCAAATGATCTCCCCGCGCTCGCCGCAGCTGAAGTGCCCAAAAGCATCGTCTCGGGGCCGGCAGAAGACAGAGCAGCCATCACCGTAGTAGTGCTCGTCACACAGGAAGCGGTAGGAGTAGCGCAGCTCAGTTCTGCCAGCTGTCTGCATATCCTTGGACCACTCTTCTCCCACAGTGAGGTGACGCTGAGTGGTGATCCTGCTGATCAGACGCTCCGGGTTGTCTGCAAAAATCAATGAATGTTATTACTGTTAGTGTTATGATTAAATGCTAACAGGATGACAGCACAAGTATTTTTGACCAAAATAGTGTTTTTGGGCGGTGGATGCTGCTGGATGAATAAAAAACTATTTTTATGATGTCAAAAGTGCACTCTCCTTTTAGGAATAGAATATAGGTTACACCTGATGTCAGTTTTTTCCTTATCTCTCCCACCACCAACAGAGACACACACTCCCATACTGTGGCCAGTTAGTCATCATTGCTGCAGTGATAAGAGTGGGACATAAAGATAACAACAGCAAATATCCCAACTACAGGGGTAAATCTCTACTAGTACCTACAAAAACTGTCGGTGGCCTTATGACACATTTGACGCTTATCTAAATCAAGTATAATCAAATCTACATGTTTTGTGCCAAAAAATAAAAATACAAGCTGCTTTGGTTATTATGATATTAATGTAATACTGACATTTTTTTATGATGACAGAAACACAAATAAGATAACTTGTCATGTATTTGGGAAGGAAGCTCTAGGCCTACATGTTGATATGCTGACAAAAGCACTTATTAAACTTTGCCTTGCCCTGTTTGGCACTAACGGATGAGCAGTAAGTGAAAAACATACTGAGAGAAAACAAGGCCACTATTAGCCTTCTGGCCTGTCTTTGAGTTACAGCGCTGCCTTCTCTGGCTGTCACCCACCTGTTGTCAGGTCGTCCAAGGAGTCAGTGTGCAGAGCTTCAATGATCAGTGAAAACGTCCCCTGAGGAGAGACAGAGAGAGTCAACAGCTGCTCGGCCTGGAGGCCTCCCTCCCTCTGCAGAGCAGCAGAGGGCCATTAGGAGGCCTCCCAATAAACTTCACAGCCTAATTCCCGTGTTGATTAGGGGCCTAATAAGGGTTACTACCTGCTCCCTCTTCACACCCCTGCTACTATCACACTCTGACACCGCCGTAAAACCAAACGAGGCGGAATTTCACGCTGAGCTGCCAATGATGTGCCAACTCAGAGGATGTTAAATTTCCCACCACGCATGGTCGGAGGAGAGGAGCGTTTGTTGCCCACCCACCCCCACCCACCCACACACACACACACACACACACACACACACACACACACACACACACACACACACACACACACACACGCCCTCCTCCCCTCCCCGTTTTATCCTACCAAAGAGCACAGAAATACTACAATAGCCCCTCTCACACACTGCTGACAAAGACCCTCACAAGTGTTGAGTTTGGGAGCATCTGTTGCGTTTTGCACTCTTCAAAGCTAATATGTCCCAATGGAATAAGACTGTAATAACTATGCCCATGTTTTCAGTGCTCAATAACGTGACATTAATAATATAGAATTGACCGCATGACTTAAAGATCACACCAAAACTCTACAATTAAATGAATAGCCCATATCCTGCAGTAATGTTGCAGGAAAAGTTGCAGGCTAGTGATCACCTTGAGGGCCGTTTTACAGTATTACAAATAATAGGCTGTTTATTAAGATGCTCATTAACACTTACCGGCCATGTGAAGCCGAACGGGAAGTGGATTGGGTTGGTAAAGCTGTCCGCGTTGGTCTCCGGCACCTGGAAGGAGTTGGAGCCGAGGACGGGCGTCACAGCACCGCCGTAGGTGCAGGGAGGCTCGGGGGAGACGTTGGCCTGGTAATGCTTCAGACAAACCCGAAAGAAAGTCTTGCACTCACACTGCTGATGCTGGCCCTGCGGATGAGCAGAGCCTCCAGGGCAGCAGTTGCCGTTCCCCGTTACCCCTTTCTTGTTGAGAAACTCCTGCAGCTTCAGCTCAAACACCCCAGAGCATAAAACCTGTAACACACACACACACACACACACACACACACACACACACACACACACACACACACACACACACACACACACACACACACACACACACACACACACACACACAATCAGTTTGTTTGTAACTAGTAACGTTCTTTAACAAAGGATTTACAGCCACAAAAGTATACTAACAAACATAGCGTGCGTTCTAATACCCTTTAATATTATGATGTAGGTATTATTGAGCCTACCTGGCAGGTGAGGAGGGAGAGAGTGACAACCAGGAGCAAACACAGGCGTCCCATTGTGTTGACAGCCCTTCAACAAGCAGTGAAAGCTCCACAGGTCTGTGTAGCCCGGCTCAAACAATCATGGAGCAAGTTTCTAAAAGCTTTCCGTTATGCCACAGTCAGGAGGGATGGTGAAGTTAAACTTTTCCTTTGGGTTTGTCTTCAGCCCCTCTATTTTCCCATACGAGGCATACGAGTTTTTGACAGGATGAAAAAAGTTTTACAGAGTAAAGTAATCCTCAGCAGAAGGATCCCCTTGGAAAGCGTGAATGAAATCCCCGATGAAAATGTAACAGAGTTAATTCCAATCAATCGTTGTAGGAGAAAGAGGCAGCCCTCGATGGCCTTGTTTATTTTTCCACTTGACTGATAATGATATGCTATTCCTAAGTCTCCGTCTCTCTCTGCCTCTCTCGGTATAACAGTGCGTATGTCTGATGGGTCTCCTGCCCTGCACAGGGTTTTATACCGGGCCAGCAGGCGAAGGGTAATAAGATGCAAATGAGCTCCTCTGCCTCTTCTTCCCCTCCCTCCACCACCACCACAAGTCCGCCCCGGGGCCATCACAAAGAAAGGGGAGAGGGGAGGAGAAGGGGTGCACACAACTTTTCTAAACCCGCCCCCCCTTCTCTCAAAGGGACAGACCAAATGGCTAGTGAGCTGTTAAATGTGCAACAACCCCTTGCTTCCCCGATGCCTCCCTCCTCCACAACACAACACACAGGGCCCCTTTACATTCCGACAAATTCTTTAACCTCTACACGAAATCCTCCACATCGCACCATCAAGTGATTTATCTATACGCGGCAGCAGTCCGACACTGGCTCCTCATATTTGGGGTTATGGCAAAGCCTTGGCTGGCCTGTTCCCTGCCAGCCGGCTGCCAGCCGGCACTACTGCGTTACAACGACCATCTGCTCCGCCACATTCCTATGGTGTTGCCCCTGCCATGGTTTTCACATGTTCACACCCCCAAAACAAGTCGATCTGTTCCATTATCTTATCCTTGTCGCACACCATACCTCTTCATATAATCATATAATTATGTAGTCTATTAAGTCATCTTACACAATGTGTAATTGCTGTGAAAGCGGGTACCCTGATATAGGTTACTGATTTAATGATAAATAATAAATGTCAGGCAGGGCATTTAATCGATGTATTGCTGCTTTTTCCCTTTAGCATCACATCACAGAAAAAAGTTCACCCCACAAGTCCAACTTTATGTTCACAATGATGACTTCCCAAATTCCCATTGACTGACGGTAATTCTACTCCTAAATTATATTTTAACCATTTAAATGGATAAAGGACAGCTTTATGTTGCAGGTGAAATACTAAAGCAAATCTAAACCAAGTGCATAAAGACGCACCAAAACACGCACACACTGGCTACAGGCCAACATACGTAAACCTTTTCACTGCGTGCCTCCGTATTTCCCTAACTTGCTCTTTGGTAGAGGCAGTAAAAAAGACTTGGTGGTGTGTCACTCGCGTGGCTGTCATTAAGGGACTTTGTGAGGGGTGAGGGGGGTATAGAGGGAGTAAAGTTTTTTTTTCTTTGTGCTTTCAGCTGTATGGTAATTGGGCCGGCAGCACCTGCTCTCCCACAATAATGCAGCACCAGAGAGAGAGAGAGGGAGAGCGAGAGAGAGAGCATAGCCGTTTGCAAAACAGTAATCTTACAATATCTTTAATAATGAAATATCACATTCCCTGCATAAAATCACAAACATTTATAGACTTCAACTGTATATACCGTGGATACAATATAAGTCCCTGAAAGTATTTCTCTGAATGGGAACACAACACTGACTCTACACATGGACTCACTGTCTAATTTGCATATCTGTGCGCATCCAGCAGAAAAATGTGGGTAAAGAATGCGCACTTGTTGGCAGGATGTTATTATGAGCTTATCTCTGGCCATGAAGTAATTGAAGATGTCGGGGTACCATGAACGCTGTCCAGCTTTCATTGGACACCATTAAGTAAATCCCCAAATGTGCTCTTCTGTTTTATGATCCTGCTACTGAGTCATTCTGAGTCTCTGAATATAGCCTACCTGTAGTGTCCTGTAGTGTGTAATTATGTGATCTGATATGGGATCTATCTATCTATCTATCTATCTATCTATCTATCTATCTATCTATCTATCTATCTATCTATCTATCTATCTATCTATCTATCTATCTATCTATCTATCTATCTATCTATCGGTCTGTCTGTCTGTCTGTCTGTAGAAAAAAACAAAGAAAAGAAAGGCTGGGAAGAGAGTTTCTGAGGCAACACAAGAAAGATCCAGCAAGGGCCATCCAGCAAGGGCCATCTTGAAGTGGCTATACTGCAGGGCTTTTAATGTTTACACATATGAGCACACACACAAGCATGGGGTGTGGGTGGGTGGGGTCTTAATTAACAACTCTAATTGAAGCTGTTCCCACTGCACAGAGTCACCGTTTTGATCTGCTGCTGTCCCTAAACAAGGCCTTCATTCACGCTCCACATCTAACATACATAAACAACTTTCAGTCTATCATGTCAACACATTCATTGCTGATGCAGAGCGGGTGTTGCCCCATCATTGCATAAGTTTAATGACCCTGGCTGTAATTCCCTCTGGGTCAGTGTATAGAGAAATGAGAAGCCCATGTATGTGGTTGCGTGTCCATGTTGTGCTCTTTCCACCCCTTGAAACTGATTGAAGGGCCTTTAACCTTAAGCTTTAACACTATTATCCTTGCCTGCCACAGTCTTTCCAAATACCCGTATGTGTGTTTAGCTACAGGACGCTGCTCCGAGCTGCTCATTTCATTTAACCAGTTGATTTCAGCCCCCTTCTCAATAGCATACAATGCTCCTATGTGGCGTGGCGTAAAATTCCTCTCTTGAAGGCTTTTATTTACACTCATCCCGACTTTCAGAGGTCCCCGGTGCTCTTTCTCTCCCTCTCTGTACTAGGCCAATATACTATCAGTCATTCATCACCATGACGTGGCACACATTTCCCGATTACGCCAGGAAAGCGTGACTGAAAGGCATGTGAGATGGAAAGTGACCCCCTCCCTCGTTCATCAGCATCAAGACGACATTTTCCTCTAAAACATAATTTATGGCAGGAGATTCTCTAGGAAACAGCAGAAAGTACAAACTCCTCCCATCTGATCCCTCTTCGTGTGTGTGTGTGTGCACGCGCGTGTGTGAGGTTAAAAAAATGTTTAACTGGAGGTCGATTGTTTAACTGAAGTGCTTTCCTATTGTCTATGTATGTATGTGTAACTGCATGTGCGCGTGTGTGTGGGTCCCTGTGTGTGCGCGTGTGCGAGAGACCAGGAGCTCTGTGACATGCAGGGGTACAACAAAGGAAGAGGTCTCGCGCCCCGCCGCCCATTCATCCCTTTCTCTCGTGAAGTAATTCCCATTGATTCTTATTGAACGGCGAGTCGCGAGCCCCTCGGGGGAGAAACCGTGTGATTTGTGAAGGGTCGCGAGGACAAGACACGCCCCTCATCGAGCCCCGGCCATCTGCTCACCAAACACCACAACACCAACCAACTACTAAATGGCTTCTTTATCTCTATCGCCCTATAAAATCTGTTAATTTCTCATTTTATAGGCTACCCCCTCTTCTACCTCCTCACTCTATTTTCTGTTTCTTTCACCTGTCATCACTGCCATCTTTTACTCCTTCATTTCTCTCTCCATCCTCTGCTCTACAGGCCAAATGCCTTTGCCTGAAGCTACCAGTTGCTTGATAGGACTCTGGGCCAAATCATAGTGGAGGCATGTAAGGGCTAAGAGGTGGCCATATGGCCTGTGTGTGTGTGTGTGTGCACGCGCGTGAGCGAGCCAGGAAATGGATGGATGGCCATCGTGGGAACCTCCACAAAATTGCCATCACACCAACTACCCACACCCTCACTGTTGTACATAGCATGACAGCCCTTGGTCTGTTCAGTTATAGAAATCAAAGTTCAGGGACTCTGGATCATTCAATTTGAGCCAGAACAAATGTAACTCCTAGTATGCTGGGTTCCCATGCACCACAAGAATACTGGTTTAAATTGGCAGCAGTCCTGACTGAGATATTTAATTTGTGCCCAGGCTGAATGGGTTTAAGAATGACTGAACAGAGACCAATATTCAATTAGAAAATTCCTGTGTTACTATGTTATTTCATTAGTCTGATGCATTGCATTCATTATGAATTTATTCCATCACATTGTGTTGTGTTGAGATATATGATAGAAAGATAGACGGACAAATACATAGATAGATAGATAGATAGATAGATAGATAGATAGATAGATAGATAGATAGATAGATAGATAGATAGATAGATAGATAGATAGATAGATAGATAGATAGATAGATAGATAGATAGATAGATGCTGATGTGATGGAGATCTTTCCGGTGCTGATTATAATGATAAAGGGGGGGTCGTGTGGCCAGGCTGCTGCTTGATGGATAATACTCCCCAAGCAACAGCAACACTGTCATGTCAGAAACTTGAGACTCACATGTCCCCTCCCCATCTGAGACACAAAGACCTGAGGCTGCCTACCTACTGTTGCAGTCAGGAATGTAACAACTTACACTGCCTGATAAGTCTCAACGTGTGACACAAACTCATACTACACATGTGTTACAGTATATACTGTTACTGTCTGTCTGGGCTGTCATTAACCTTTTAATGAAAGATAGGAAGTTCCCTCAGTGGGAAAATAATGTACTCTGTATTACAGTTTTTCTCACTTGCTTCTCGAATCATCCCTAACATTTGCCAAACAGTAAGTGCATTTCTCAAAACATATTGAACAAACAGCACAACAGAGTGGATTACCTGCAAAAGCACGTAACTTGCTCAAAATCCTTAATCTATCTCTCAGAAGCAGATTTTTATGTCAGTGAACATGTCAGTGCCATCAGAATAACAAGTCCTTGTGTCATTGTTTACGAACAAGAGAGTCAATATGTTTAGCCATGTTATCATTATAACAGTGTACTCTGTAAGTCTTTTCTGATGTAAACTATGGCTAAGATTTTGATGACTGATTCAAAATGCACAAGGCTGCACTTTTTCAAAATGGCATACCAATTTCAACAGCATCGCAAGAGATTAGACAGGATTCACAGTTTTTACTGTTCGTATAATTTGTGGACAGACCATGTCATTGTGATGCAGAAAAGAAAAAGAAAGGACTGACTGGATAGCACGATGGTACAAGTTACAAAATTAGAAATGTAAGCAAGGTAAACACTCCTTAGGCTGATGTTCCTGTCTGTCGCGTTACAGATTCTCATGCACATCACAGAGGATATCTTAATCAATTAGCCTACAGTAAGGAGACATTTACAAAAAAGTCTAATAAAGCATGTATAAAAAATACTGTTCACTGTGTATGGTATTGTGTGTATCAGGTGAATGGTCTGAGGGCTGTGTTGCTACTGTAGTATGTTGTGATTTGTTGTTCAGATTTTTAGTTTTATGGCTCCTCCATTACACTGAATGGAAAATTTCTACATGTTTAGGGCATTTGTTTGACATGTTCCCCTGTAATTTACCATGAAATATCTGGTGGTTTTGATCAGAATTTGACACACTGTAGTTTTGAACAGTTCTTGGCTATAAAACACAAGTTTGTAATGATGTATTACATTTATGATGATGATGTTCCAACTTTTAAATTCCCACATGACATTGTTGTCACAGCAAGTCTCGCTTCATCATGAAATCTAATGTTTCATGTTTAATAGACTTAAAACAAACAAACAAACAAAAAATCCTTCCTTTTTAAATGAGTCACACACTCCCTGCTCCATGAGATCCCTGCCCTGTGGCCCCTCAGGGGTCCTTGGCCTTTAGTTTGAGGACCAGTGGCCTCTAGCAGCAGGATTAACCAGGCCAGCTGCCCTGAGAGACCCTGGGCCCTGGACGCTGACATCAGGCCTGACCCCAGGGTGGCTACTATCAGGGACCCAGAGGGGATTTGGACAGGACTTGGTGTGTACATATGTGTGTGTTGTTCATTCTGTTAGGCAACTGTTGATCCAGTACAGATTTGTGCAGTGGTGTGTGTGTGTGTGTGTGTGTGTGTGTGTTTGTGTGCTTGTATGGTCAATTCTTTCAGGGGGTTAACTGCTGATCCAGTACAAATGGGAGTTGCTGGGGGGGGCTGAGCGCAGTCGTGTGCTCCTGGAACATCTGCCCCTATTTCTCCTGAGTCAAGCTTGGTCAGGAGCGGTGGGGGCTCAAAGCAGAGGGGAGGAGGAGGAGGAAGTTGAAAAGATCTAGTGTGAGTAGGCAACAGACCCAAACACTGCGTTGCTGAAAGTGGGATGCAGGATTATATAAACCCCTTTCACTTCTGGTCTTTTCTGTAATGGAGGATATTTTCAGGGGTGTGAACATAAAGTGTATGTGAATATGTGTGCACATCAGTGGACATACAATAAAGATTAACTATAACTCACATCAGGGACCAAAAATCTTTATCCTGGACACACCAGGTTTGAACAGTGAGCAAGCTTGAATGGATTACAGGCTGCTGTGTCAACATGATAAAAGCACATTTTCATTTTGATTACAGACCCAGTTTATCAGGCATTAAAATAAGGTGAAAACAAAATGGCCATTCAGAATACAAGCAACAGCATATTTTACATGACTTGCAACTCCAAACCCCAGTTAATACAAAACAATAATACAAGTTTCTACACAGAGCTCATAACACATCTCACAAACTGAACTGAATAACCCAGATGATACACACTCACTGTCCACCTGCAATACATGCTTCTTTTCAGGCCTTATGGCTCTGTACACCAGTTTAGTCCTTCTGAGCTATCCCAGGTCCTCAGCCTTAGCACCCCACTTTGTCCAACCATCTTACTAGTGGGTGATTTTCCGCACTTCATATCAGATTAAAACATTATTAATAGCATTAAGGGTGGCTAAGAAGATTACGTTGCCAAACTGAAAAGAAAAATTGTCCATTTAGCACTTACTCAGTTTGTTGACAGATCACTCCACTCTATAAATACTGACAGCCACTTTACAGGACAACTTCAAACTGTTTCAAGACACCTGGCCTCCATGTCTTTACACTATCTGTTCTGTCCTCCTAGAGCCCTGTATTTTTGTGTGTGACTGAATTGTTTGAGTGATGTTGTGTTACTGTTTTCCACCTTGTTGTTTACACATAACAATTCATTCTGATTATTATGCTATAAGCATGGACCTCAACCTGAGAAAGGACCACAGAAATAACAATAAAATTTTGTACATGAATAACTTTCAAACAAATGGTCTAAGGTAAAGCAGCTGGTGTTTAAAGACCTGCACAGCTTTCCTAAAGGCATTCTCAAAGCTAAGGTGATCCTAACCTAAAGACTTACAAAGGAATAAGGATGGGGGGAGGCAAAATTACAACACAGCTCCTCCCTACTTGGATTGTCCTCTCAGTCCACAGAGCATCTGGCTGAGGAACGACAGATGCTGACAGCTGGACTGACATCCAGCATATGCCCCTTCCATTGTTCTTGCTCCACTCAGACAATAGAGTGGAAGGGATGGGGGTGCGTTGTGTTGAGAAGGTAGACCTAATAGCGTGTGACTCCAGAAAAGAGCCCTCATTTTCTAGGAGAGCCTAGAGAGCAATTAGCCCGTCTTTGATCCCAGCCTGGGGAGTTATTGTGGGAGGACTGAGGCCACAAAAACCTCAATGGTCCATTCTTATTCATGCCACGTTAAGATGTTTATTTTTTACTTACAACCTCGGTAAATGGTGAAATTAGCGGTCCAATTTGTGTTCTAGGGATACATTTTATTTTGGGTCCGCAAAGTCCTTTATATTTGGATTAATCACACAGATAACTTACTATGGATGCCACTGCATTGTAGTCTTGGTAGTGGGCTTCGCACGCCAAGCACGTGTGCTTTGTTTTGCAACGTGATGACGCCACGCGTAGCTCATAGGAAGTGATTTGAATTTACACCAAGTAAACACAACAAGGACAAACGCTGCTCGTGAACAACAAGATTTGAAAGTAAGGTTTTGCACTGTGAATCAATAATGTGGGCTAAACGTATACACAGACATAACGTAGTTTTAGACTTGTTGGTTTATAAAGACACCAACGGCGCAGATTCGGAAAAAAAGCGGAAATTTTAGCGGCTAGAAGCTAAGCTAACTCTATTCTCACTGAACACTGAACATAGCAAGAGGTCACATACTGTCACGTTGTGTTTTGTTTTATGTCGACGTGAAACTGAAACAGTGTCACTAATGAAACCCTTAAAATATAAGATGTTAGGCACACGTGAAATTAAATGAGCTGTTTATATACTGTAATGTTATATCAACCTACTTAATGTAGATAATAACACAGCATCCTTGGCGCTCTGCTCCATTACACTTGCTGTCTACAAATCCATCCATCCATCCATCGTCAACCACTTATCCTGCGTACAGGGTCGCTTGGGGGGCTGGAGCCTATCCCAGCTGACATTGGGCGAAAGGCGGGGTACACCCTGGACAGGTAGCCGGTCCATCGCAGGCCCTGTCTACAAATGTTTTTGTTTATGTTATGTGTGTACTATACGCAGTAGTCTGAGTTTGTTTGTGTTTTGCCTGTGCTTTTTCTGTGGATGTACATCAAGAACAACGTAAGACCAGAGTCAGATTCCTCGACGTACACATACCTGTCCATTAAAGCTGATTCTGACTCTGATAATTTAGCATCTTGCTCACTCTGTCTCTCTGTTTCTTCTCTGTAGAAATGGGTGTCAAAGGTCTTCAGCACTTTATGGACCGCTGCTGTCCAGAAGCCTGTGTGACTGTAAACCTGAGAGAAATGGCCAGACAGCATGTTTCCAAAGGCCAGCAAGGCAGCACAAGCACAGCTGTCACTACCAGTTGAGTCCGTTTCACTGTGTGTGAGCAGTGTGACAGTGTAAAACTGATGTGGTCCATGTAACTTTACTCTGGTTTAGTCAGGGGAGGAGATGGGGATGTTATCAATTAAAACAAGTAACAGAACTTTTTTTCTGTAGCGCCTTTCAAACAAGCTGCTGCACAGGTGCAGGTAAAACTTTATGCTCTACCAATGCAGGTATATACTGTATACATCTGCCCACAGTATTTGTTTAAGGTCATGTCATTGTGAGTGGTAGTAACCATACATACACTTACATTATCACTAAGAGTACTGTTACACATGCTAGTTGTAATATATAGTAATACCTGGACAGCTGGCATACCTGTTTTAACAAGAATGTTTGAGATATATAAATAATGCCTTCAGTGTGAAAACACACATGCATCTGTCTTGTCTGGGTGATTAGCCAAAAACTAATTGTGAATTGTAATCCCCAAAGAAATATAAGAGAAATATAGATGATAGACAGAAATATTGCATTTAATGATTAAGAGTATATTTAGTTTTCGGGGGGGGGTATTAGTCAAAACATGTATTTTTCCAGTATCCGTAATTTTAAACCACATACATAGACTTTGCATCAGTGATGCAAGTAGTTTGAAAGATAACAGTGGTGATTACAAAGTGAAAACAGTAACGGCCACAAAGACAGGAAAATGGACATTTCTTATCTATTATTTGGGTATTTTCTCAGGGTGGGTCAACACCTTTTTATATACAGTGTATGGTCAGCACGCAGGCCTGCTCTCTATTACGTTTGTATTTTACTCTCATTTAGGCCCCACACTCGTTGTGGATGGTATGGCCTGCTTGCGCCACTGGTACTCATGTAAAGACTGGGTATGTGGGGGCCAATGGAGGGAGTACATGGATGTGCTAAAGAGCTGGGTGGAGGCCTTCATCTCAGCAGGCATCAGACTGGTCTTCTTCTTTGATGGGGTGGTGGAAGAGCAGAAGAGACAGGAGTGGGTGAGGAAAGAATATCTGTAAACCTGTGGT
The DNA here is from genome assembly GCA_024633595.2 of Lepomis macrochirus. Taxonomy (NCBI): domain Eukaryota; kingdom Metazoa; phylum Chordata; class Actinopteri; order Centrarchiformes; family Centrarchidae; genus Lepomis; species Lepomis macrochirus. The sequence goes on from JALXJV020000006.1 coordinate 17,415,684, forward strand.
GTTCAAATATTTTCTTTTAGAAAACATGTGTAAATGCTGTAATTCACACACATACGTCTTAGAAGTTCACCTGATGAAAGACTGTCAATCCACTAATGTCTTCAGTTTATTCACAGATTGTTTTCTATAGCACTACAGTGTAGATGTTAATAATGTCACAGGATTTCAAGAACATATGCATGATGTATCAAAAGTCTCTCATATTGAACTCTGAACTTGGAGAGTCTGCAGTTTACTAACATGATCTAGTTTACACTGTCTCAGCCCCCTGTATACAACATCCTCTCCTGTCCGCAGGTGAAGAGGAGACGCAGAGTGAACAAGGAGGTTTCTAAATTATTTTGTCACATGAAGGCACATGGAGTGCAGCCTGGTAGAGAGTTCTTTTGTCTGCCTTCTGGTCTGGCAACATTCACACGCTTTGCTCTCAGGTCAGCATTTACAAGACTGATCACGATGCATCAGCCCTCTTGTACATAATCTATACACTGTGACAATACAGTTGGTAATGTATGTTTAAGACAATGCTTCATTGACCTGAGATCTGATTGATTTTTTTTTGCATGCAGGTCACTGGGTCAGGAAGTGTTCTGCTCAGTGCAGGAGGCTGATTATGAGATAGCCAACTATGCTCGTCAGCATAGCAGTATGGGCATTCTGGGACAGGACACAGACTTTATCATATATGACAGGTTTGTTAAAATGATCATGTTGTTATACTTTTGGACTTTGTTGGATTTAAACAGTAAACAAATCATATATTAAATTTGCTGCAGAATTACTTGCACTACATTACCCACTGGTCACATTTAAAATGCTGAATTTGATAATAGATACATAGATTCTGGGATGTTATGATGCTTTGATGTTATGTTCTTAATAAGTCATGGAAAATGTGGATAAACTGTCTGATCTGAACATGTAGTTTTATCTTAAAGTGCCCCCTACTTGTCTGTGGCAAAGCTGCGGATAGACAGCCTCACCACTGTCCTGTACGACCGACAGAGGCTCTGCCGAACCATTGGATTGGCTGTTACCCAGCTACCACTGCTGGCCTGTCTGCTAGGTAACGATGTGGTGTCAGAGGAGAAGATGCAGCACATCAGGAATGTTGCCATGGAAACATACAGGTGTCTTTGAGGTTTTACTTTGAGATTTGCTCGCTATTAATATTTGTTATTCCTTATGAATATTGAAATGGAATTTTCATTCTTATCCTCTTTAAAATAAATGTTTTCTGTGTCATTGACTACATTTAGTTAAAAACTATGCACCGATTTATAATATTTATGATTATGGTGAGTTAACTTACATGACAGCAGTTGTATTGTTTCCCAGGATAAACAATCCCACACCACACTCGGGTGCTCCTCAGGGGCAGATGATTCTAGCTGTATCCCACGTTGTGAGCTCCTTGTGGGGCAGAAATGAGGTTGAGACTGGGCTTATCCCCCAGAGTCTGAATCTGTCTGCTCCTCAAAGAGAGCTGCTGAAGAGGGGGATTTGCTCCTACTTGCTGCCTGGACAGAAAATTCTTGAGCGAGGTGACATCTCTGCACTTCCCTCTGCCCCTGCCTTTGAGAAATATGTTAGTCCAGAAATATTAAAGGTATGTTCTGCACCTCATTCTGTCTCTAATGTTTTTAGACTATGAAATGCCACATTGGCTTATTACTTTTTACTTTGTGGTTTTCTCCAGGCCTGTAGGGAGAAGCACGTAGCAGCAGATGGTTATATGGTTTACGGTGTTGTGTGTGAGGGAGTCATTGAATGTAGCAACACTCTAGAGGATGAGGAGGACGCTGAATTGCTGCCTCAGGCTCTCGTCTACAAGCCCTGCAGACAACACATCTATGGACTGCTGTTGCACGGGCATGATGGTAGGGCAGCAAACTTACTGGATGGGCCACACACATACAGTAAATACACATATTTAAGGTCATATCTTAAGGTCAAAGATACACATGCACACAGTCAGAAAAAACCATATCTAAGACACATGCAGATATGAAGGTAGACACCCACAGCTTAGTATACTAAACATGTTGAATGTGCAGATTCACAGGCACATACTGTGCACACACCTCAGGAGAAATGTATGCTTATCACTGGAGTTTATTCTTTTACTTTATGGTGTTGTGAAAACTGCAGTTTAATAATAAAGACATGAATGCTTGAATGCTTCTTCTCCAGACAACAGCCTGAAGTCAATACAAGTATAACCTTGACTTATTTGCGTATTTTCAGGCAGCAGTGTTGACCTTCCAACCGTCAGGGAGTGGTTTGTGTACCCTGGAAACCCTCTGCAGAAACCTGACATGGTCCACCCTGTCCCAATCAGCCTTCCATGTACGTTACCTGTTTCTTTATATAATGGTTTGCTAATGTGATTTCAATCGAGTTATGCTATCTGATCAAGTTTAGAAGATGCAGGTTTTTTGCTATAATTCTGTTGAATTTTTCTTGCTAAGATGATGATACACTGTGCCAGTCTTGTGTAATGCCCATTAAGTGTACAATGCTCTACATGAGCAACAAAAACAACAACAATTAGTCATGTGGTTATAGAATTGTTTCCAGTGTTTCATCTGTAATTAAATTAGCTGTACACTAAACTCTTAGGTATCGTTGGCCATCAGAATAACTCTGAAAAGTCCCCCTCTGGCTATTCTTAGTGTATTAAAGTTATTTAAACATTTTATGTAGTGTTTCTGCATCCAAGTTCCACCGTATTTTTCTCTGTCTGAATGTGTAGGTGATCAGCCCAGTCTGGACTTGTTATGGTTCGGCACTGGTCCTGAAGTTTCTGCTCTTCGCCTGCTATCCTTCCTTTCAATTTTTGACTGCCAAGAGTTCTCCGAGTTATTTGGAGCTATTGAAGACTCTCTGCTGGCTGCTCTCTGCCTGGTCACTTACATAGCCCTCCAGGTAGTGTCAGTTTTTTGTTGTTTCTTTGACAGCTTTCAGTGAGTTATGACAACACAGCCAGGAGAAATAAAACAGAGGTGAAGAAATTATTTATTGGGCTAAAATCAAATAAATTAAACAGGAAAAGGTGGCAACTTGTTGTCCTACTACATATAATCCTCCAGGAAAGGGAAACAAAAAACCTGATTAAATATTTAGACTACAATGCAATTTATTTTTATTTTATTTTAATCAAAAATACATTTTCTCTGATGGTATAGTAGTATTTAGTCCACTACAACCTCCTCTTGAGTCATGTTTATGTGTCATGTGTTCCTGTTGCAAAAACATTATTAGTGATGGGTACTTCGAAAATAGTGACGTCTCCACTGTGATTTATATGGCTGTTTTGGCTTTTGTCGTTCGGTCTGGCCGGTTGGCTTTGACTTCAATGAAGAAGTTAAGCTGTTAAATGAAACAGTCGAGCACAATGGAATAAGTTAGTATTTAGGCACTTCAGTTGAGATAATGCCAGTGTGCTGGTAGTAAAGCCACACCTGTTGATGTACGTAAACAGAAAATAACAGACCCAATATATTTGGTGCCAAACACACAAGTCAGCCTTTGATTTAGGATTTGCATCTGTAACATACACAACTATTATTCAGCTCTTGTGATTTGAAGCTAAACATCACTTGTTGGCGGTCTCTCTTTTTTTGTCATGGCTGGGTGGTCGCCACTATCACCCAGAGTGCCCAGTTTAGCCGCAGACGCTGGTCTTTGAAACTCCAGCTCATACGTCAACAGCTGCCCTGATAACCACCCAGGGGCTTTGAATATCTTAAGAGTGATTTCTTAATTCATCTTACTACAATGCTGTCTTTATTTTGGTTGTAAATTTTAATCTTAAACTATAAACATTTGTTTGTAATCCTGCCGTAATGCCTTGTTTTAGTTCTTACAGCACCATCAAAGTATGTGAAAGAATCGGAGTTTTATGTTTTTGGTTTGACGTCATGTGATTAAGCTTTAACTCAACAGACATCACAGGATCACATTACCTGGGTAAAGGTGCATGCGTCATTTTGGAGAAGCTAAACAAAAAATATATATGTATTAGATTAAAACTTATTGTTATAAACTCCAACAATTGTTTTGGTAACAGACAGGTCTTAAATTGCTCTTTAATGCCTCCAAATTATGTCTTCAAAGAAATTTATCTTAAAGTTTTCGAAATGTGCTCATGAAATTTTACTTTTCTTCCATATTTGAAAATAATGCCTGAATTCACACAGTCTTTTGGTTGAGCTGAGTTGAGGAAGTGCCGTCTGCAGGGTTTATGCTGTCTTCCAACCTCATCAGAAAAACTGATGTGACTCGTGACATTACTTGAAGCATTTTATCAGACTTTGCATGGCTCCCTCTGGAGCCTCAAAAGGCTTTACACCACTTTTTCCATGTATGTAGTAGTACTCCCCAATACCAGTAAACAGACTTTGATGTGTAAAATTGGTTCCCTTTCAATGTCAAAAGCAACCTCTTATTCACGTTATTCTGCCTAAATAAAGTTATTTACACATTATATGCACATCATATGCATTTAATTGCGTGAACAGTAAAATGTCCTCTTCTACTTTATTCACACTGTATTTAAACTGTATACAACTGTCACTCTAAGCTAACAGTAAAAACATCTGAACAGTTTACTATGAAGGAACAGTGTGGCTTTCACAATTTAATTTAAATTACAAAGAACAAAGGAAAATTAAGAAAGGTTACCAAAGTAGGGCTGAACAATGAATCCAAATATTTGCTGAAATCACAATATGGCCAAGTGCAATATCTAAATAGCAGGAGCTGCAATTTTTTTGATCAAGGTAAAAAACAAACCGTTGCAAATGGAAACATTGCGGTGCTACAGAGACGCCACAGCCTACAACTCATATTTTCCACAAGGGGACATGCCTGTTTGGTGCAAACCCCAGCAAAAATCACATCATTCCACATTTATTTCAGTGAAAATTAAAAGCAAAAATGACCATTCCCGTAAAAATCGTGACTCATATCACAATCTCTGTCAAAATAATCGCAATGTGTTTTTTTTGCGTTCAGCCTTAGACCAGAGTCAAACATGCGGTCAGTGAAGTTATAACAAACCAGCTACATGGGATGTTAACCCTACACCTGAGTAAGTTAGACCTGCCTCTACAACAGCATTTGAGCTAATAGCACTCTGAGATCGACAGGCACCCTTGAAAACAGATGCAGATTTTTGGGCAAACAGACAGACGGGCACTTGGAGCCAGTCATTTAAATGGATGAAGGAGCAACAGACAGACAGAAGAGCAGTTTGTTAGATGGATCGTTAGATGAGTGGACAATGACAAAGTCGAGCTGGCAGACAACAGTAGCTGTCGTTGTCTGATCCCTGCTGTATTCACATTCCCTCGTCACTCTTCTATTTAAATAGCTTCAGGGTTTGTTTTGTACACACAACCGGGCAGCCTTGTTTCTGCGTGCAGCCTTGTTTCTTTCTCTGTTGAATTGTTGCAGAGAGAGCAGACAAAACAAACTGACCCACACAGTAGACACACTGGGATGCGATCACGCTGGCTAACCATATATTTTCCTACGGGTGTGCGTGTTTGTGTGTATGTTTTCAGATACCAGCTTTGTCTCAAGAGGACTTGGACGCTTACCTGAGTCAGGCCGTGTGTCTGAGACTAAAATCCTCTCAGGAGCTTCAACAGATCAAAGTCAGTTACAAACACAAACACACACATACTGTATATAATATCTATTGGTTTTGATTTTTACTGATTTTCAACCAAGAATAGCCATATTGTTTTTTTAAAGGAACAGACTAGTTTTCAGATTTTCACTCCAGTTTTTGTCTCAATGTACCTTAAAGTTGCAGAGTTTCATGCTGCAAGAAGACAATGTCCCCCGTAGTTCACAGTAAACAAGGTCCTCTTGTGAATACACAGTGAGCAGAGATTGTAGAAAACATTTGTAGAAAACACAAATAAGCTGCTGATTGTGTCTCCAGAAAAACAAACAAACAAACTGACCCCCCCCCAAAAAAAACCCCCAAACAAACGATGGTTAAAATTGATTTCCATGAAATGTTTATCACTTGTTATATACAAATTGTTGACGATCAAATGATGAGAAACATGAATTTAGCTCTTCTTTATCGGGGAAATTGGAGCCAAGTATGACTTGTGGCTTCACTGTGGTCATCTTGTTACATGAAGGTATTTTAAATGATTACTGGTGCTGCATTAATAAAAGTAAAACTGTGAACTTGGCTGACCGACCAGGGCAGCAGTTCTGATGCCTGGTGATCAAGAAGCACTGATCAGAATGACAGGAGATTAATAAAAAACATTGTTAATTGTTAATTAAGTGAGTTGTTTATCAAACAAAAATGCAGAACTTTCTCTGTTTCCAGTTTATTAGATGAGAGGATTTTCTTCTTTTCTCTGTGTTACATCAGACTTAATTGAATATCTTTTTGAATATCTTTTTTTTTCAATGGTTAGTCTGACAAAACAGTTAATTTGAAGACGCACTTTGTGCTTTCAGAGGGGCTTTTGAACAATTTTTACTAAATGGTTGATTGAATCATAAACAATAATTCACACATTAATTGATAATGACTCAATAGTTGCGGTTGTAAGAGAACTCTTCTGTCCTCTCACAGAGTCTTCAGCGAGCATTCAGTGACTCATGAGCTCTCACAGATGCGAGAGTCAGAGAGTCAGCTGTGCTTTTCCATTCTCTGGGAAAACGGCTGTGCTGTTTGCTGCCTTGTTGTAGCCCCATTTATTTTTACTGCTTAATTACCATACTTGTGTGTAGTAATTTGTATTTTTGCTGCTTGTCTGTTCTACACAATAATTAGGGCTGGGCGTTGATTTGAATATGCTGTCTGGGAGAGGTTCAGAGCGGCAGGAGGGGGGTTAACTGAGTGACTAGTGTATGGATTAACTGCACACGCACACAAAAACTAAACGTGAACGTAACCACATGCTCCCTTCAGCACATCACCCTTGTACACATGTTATTTCTCCATAACACCCCCCCCCCAAAGATATTTTCGAATAAAGATTAGAATGGTATGTGTTTGTGTGTTCAACTGAGTAGTCACACCATTTGTGTGTGTGTGTTTGTGTGTGTGTTTAGGGGAAAAGGGTTGTGGGTACTAGGTTTTGGGATCTGTATGTTTCGTTGCAACATTCCTCCCCATGGGACTGTGATCGTGGCGTGTGTGTGTGTGTGACAGAGAGAGTGTGTGCTGGCGACAGCCGCCCGTCTGTCCTGGCTGACGCTCACCACATGGAGCTATTTACACCAAGCACACTCCGCCCCGCCGGACACACACACATACGTTGCTGTCTTTGTCTCTCTCTCTTTGTGTGTTCTCATATTCTTCTACTTTTTTTTACTCTCAGCCACTTTCTCTTTTTCTGTCTCTGTTGCTCTTTATCTTTTTTTTCTCCCGGCCCCTTTGTGTCGGTGTGTTTGCGTGCGCCTTCAGGCTTTTGTGTCTCTGTCCAGAGGTTCATTGTTTTCAGAAGGTGAAGCTGTGTTTGACTGGAAGCAGGTGGCAGACAGGGCTGTGTGTGTGTGTGTACACATAATCACTGTTATCAGTGCTATCTGCCAGAGGACAGGTGAGAGCAGAAAGCACACACACACACACACACACACACACACACACACACACACACACACAGACAACATCTGCCTGCTGTCGTTACAGTTAGCTTGTTCTCTGTTGTTCATCATCCTCCTCGAGTTTCTTCTTTTCTCTCTCCGATGCTAACTTCCATGGTCTTTGTGAGCAAGCAACCTAACCTTCCTGCTGCTTTTCCTTTAATTATTTAACTTAAACTGACCCCAATGTAAAACCCAAAACGATAGCGTTTATTTAGCAGTACCAAAAGAACACCTGTAGTAAATGCTGTTGTAGCCTAATGTTAAATTTATCCTGTGAATTATAAAATAATGTATAAAATGTATAGTTTACATTCATATAAATATTGTTTCAAAGAGGATTTTCACCCTCACCTTATTCCCCTCTTGTCTCGGTGCCTCATCAGTCTAACTTGCCCCACTTTGCAGCGTATCCTTTCATTAAAAGAAGGTTCTCATTCAAATATGTTCCAGTGAGCAAATCTAGGCAATAACATTTCACTGTCAAATACAGTAACCAGCTAATCAGTTCTGTCACCTATAGATAGCCAGCTAGACAGATAGTGGCAGGGAAGTGGGTGGTCTGAGTCTGAAATAAAATCGTGTGATTTACTTGTCAAGATTGAGCAGATAAGGTTGTGCATATTTGAGTTGGGAAACTGCACTTATTTTAGCAGCTGTGAGTAAAATCGCAATCACTATGCATACTGGAGAAACAGATGTCGCTTTACAGCAGGACTGTTTTAACGGTGATTTAAGCTATAGTTGTGATGGATGTCTTAACTTCTACTTCTCAGTTAAGTTGTATAAGCTCTATTAATGTGAATGTCATGATAAATATGTCAGTCAATCTAAGGTGAATGAACCAAAATGATACACATTACTGATCAATAATAAGGACAAACTGCTGAGAATAACCATTAGATGTGTTGTAAGTGGAGTAAAACAAACGGTTATGATTTTTTAAATCAAATGAAGATACATTTTTGTAGTAAGTAAATTTAGTAGATTAATTAATTAACATTGCTAAATGGAAGAGTGAGATCTCTCTCCGTGTTTAGGGGAGTGATGATGGGCTGTGTGGTCAGCCGCTGTGGGGGTTGTGAGGATCTGTTGTTTGCTTTGTGAAACTTTGAGCTAAAGGAAATGATTGTCACATGTGGTGAAGTCAAGTATGACCTGCTGGCAACTCAACAGAGTCCCCATTGCTGCAGTCATGGCATGTGTCATGTGTATGGCAACAGAAGATACACCAACATATCAAGCCTCATGATAAACATGTACTACCAACCAAATCTAAAACCCAACCTTTTCCTTCCTCTGCTCTTAGCTGCCTTTCCTTTGCAGTCGTGCGGTGCAGCTGGGATCTCTCTACGTCCGAGGACTGAGCCACCTGCTGGGTGCTAACTGTGCCAGCGGCTGCCCGCTGCCCAGTGCTGCCCTGATGCCTTGGCACAGCTTCGATGGACGGCTGTTCCACTCAAAGTATCTGCTGGCACACAGCGGCACAGAGAAAACAGTGTTGCTGGACAGCGATGTGAGTGGAGACAGAAAAACAAAAAGGGGAATGTGTGTATATAGTAATGTGGTAACATTTTGAGGAGAGAAAAAAAAGTGAGAAAGCATGTTGTTGTCTGCCTCTCTCTCTCCAGTCGTCCTGCTTGTCTCTGTTTCTCAGCCTGAGAGAGAAACTTACAGAAGCCTGCAGGAGGCGAGGCAGAGTCCTGCAGTCCAGACTCAATCTGCCAGAACAAAGCCATAAAACCACACCAGGATACAGAGAAAAACACGCAGGTGAGACATATGACTGACATATGTCGAGATACACACCACCCACCTACATTTTCGGCCGCCTGCCTTTCACAGATTTTTCAGAACAAGTGAAGTAAGCTTTCTTTCCACTTGCTGATTGTCTTTGTGGGGCACTGTGAAAGTGTTGTCTGTAAAGATGTTGCTGTATGTATCTAATACATTTAACAATGACACAGTTACCTACAGACTTGGTCAAAATCATAAAAAGTGTCACGGTGTATGATAAAAGTATGGAAAATATGTCTTCAAAGTACTGAAAGGAGACAGTTCAATTGTTTTGATTAATAGTTTTACATTTCTTGAGATGCAGTGGGTTTTATGTTTTCTCCTTCCTTACTCTGACTCCACATTCACTCTGCCTGTGAATGCTGGTCCTGTTTTTTTGAGTGTAACATAATTACGCTGCCCTTTTGGCCAGGACTCTTCGGAAAAAGAGTTTTTGATCTCGGGACCATCCTGGTTAAATAAAGGTCAGAGAGAGAAAAACGGATTGACCTGAGTAAAGAAATGTTATGGTGTTACGAGGAAACCCTGGTGGCCTAGTGGTTAGGATGCATACCATGTAACCACAGTGTGCTGCTTGCAAATCTGGCTGGGGACCTTTGTTTCATGTCATAGCCCTCTTTCTATCCCCGTGTTTCCTGTCTTTGTCTATACTTTCCAATAAACAGGCAAAAATGCCAAAAGCAAACATTTTATTAATGTGATTTTATAATGTCTGTATTATTGTCAAGGCTCCAGTAGTTCAGTTTTTATGTCTTGGAGCTTGTCTTTGTTTCTAATCATTGTCCAAAGTACAGAGAGCTTTAGAAGCTCTCCATGGCTCATATTAAAACCTGAAGAAAATACTCCAGAAGCCAAACAGAGAAGCTTCATTTTAATCTGACAGTTCATCTGTGGTTGTAGTTCTCTGGTGCCCCTCGCAGAACCACATTACCCAGAGGGCCGTGCTGTAACCAGCACCATATGTGCTGCGGCCTTAACGCATACCACCGGGTGCGTCCACGCACACACGTACACACGTGCACGCTTGGATCGGAGACTTGCTTTGTCAGTGCACTGCTAATAGTAGGTTTCTGTTTATAGGCTGAGAGAGCTCTATTTTAAGACACACAACAAGACTAACTGATTACAGACTTCTCTCTTATGTCGCTCCCTTCTCTTTTCTCCCCTTCCCCTCAGTCATTTCCCTCTGTCTACTTCTTCATCCTTTCATTTTTCTCTCTTATTTTCTTCACTCTTTGTTGTCTGTTGTCCTTTTTCTGTTGCTGTCTTCACACTCTCCACACATCTTCCCATCTTATTATAGACATAATTTCAAACATATTCAGCCTCTAACACACCAAGTTGAGCTCCCTGTTGGCACAGACTCTGTCCTGCTCAGTGGTCACTCTCAGCTGACGACTCAGCAGTAGCTCATGAAATGCGACCCCGTACTTTCTATTCAACCCTGTGACTTATAAACCTTTTGGGAACTTTCTCGGCGTGCCCTGTTGGTGCGGAGTCTCCAAATTGAGTCTCCGAACTGTCTGCTTTTTGCCCAAGTAAACCCTTGTGGGTCTCATGAGGATGTTTCTGGTTTTATAGATGGAAGGCTATACCCTCTTTATACCTCAGTGTTTCATTTCTGCCAGACGCAGACACCAATCATTACTACAGAACTGTGGGGATATGAACTGTGTGTGTGTGTGTATGAGAGACAGAGAATGTGTGTGTGTGCGTGAGAGTAGTGGTGGCGCTATGTGGTATCGCTGAGGGCCCAGTTTGGTTTTTGTTTGGAATCAGGCCTGATGTTTAGTCTCCTCAGCAAATATCTCCTTTGCCCGCCTGCCCTGGCAATTACGCTTCTGCTGTGAATCCAGTATAGCTGCCCTCCCACGTCTCTTCAGTTAACTTCTGTCTAAAAAAGACAAACAGTAAATGAAAACAACTTCATTTTCTGATTGGCTCACGTGCGTTGTGGAGCACGTTTTCCTTTGGCTGATGAGGAAGTGATGTACCTCTGCTCTCTCCTCCAATCTGTCCTCTGATCAACACACATTTAACTCTCCACTGACACGGGGTAAACACATTTTTTCTAATCTTTCTCAAATCTTATATGTCTCCCACTTTTGGTTTTAGTCTGAATCTCAATCTGAGAAATTAAATCTTTTTCAAAAGACATACCAACCACTGAACTGCACCTTAAAAAGGGTTTTGGTGCTTGTGGCCTGATTTTTACATCCACTTATGCAAGGCATGCTTTCATGTGCTTCCCGCCGCACTTTCACACTCCGTGAATGGATTGATGGTAGGGTGGCGGGCTGATTTGGCCCAGCAGGCTACATCTCCCTTTTGGCAAGGTCTAAAGTTGGACGCGGTCTTTCATTTTAAGCGCTTTGTAATTGACTTAAAATCTGCCACATCTGTCAAAGTTCCTTAAGTGAAAAGTGTGCCAACCTTTTCAGAATGCGAGAATAGATTTTAATTGTAGCTAAACAGGAGCAACATTGAGCTTTTTCTGTCAGTTCATCAGTTTTATAACCAATAGTAGAGCAAAAGTCACTACCGTACATATAGAATATGTTTCATGTTAGTTGGGGTTTTTGTTTTTATTTGTTAGATGACAGTTGACAAGGAGATCTGAAAGCATTCAGCCTCATGAAACGTTTTGCTTTCTTTAAATAATTCAGCTTTCGAACCCGGCAGCGTTTGTCAGACTTGATGAGTGTGTACGTCGCTGTGATATGGCATTTGTTGTATTTTTTGCTGTTCTGTGGGTAGCCTTGAAATAACTGTGGACAGACTTTAAAGGCAAGCTGTGTGTGTGTGCGTGTGACTGTGTGTGACTGTGTGTTTTGGAGAGTGACAGAGTGAGAGGAGCGGTTGTTGATAAGTTGATACTTCATGCAAAGATTGGGGCTATTAACCTAGATTTACTACGATCATAGAATTTAGAATTAAAAGTTGGCGCTGAAGTATGAAGAAAGTCCAACTTAACTTATCCACTTCATTAGTCCCTTCCCAGATTCTTTAAAGAATAAAGGCTAGTGAAGCCTTATAATTCACTCAGAAACTGAATTTAGGTTGAAGTTATCCTTAAAGTGTATGACAGCATGGTTAAATCTAAAATGTTTCTCTATAGCATTATGAATAAGCAACAAGCTAATAAATATGTGGATATGCCAAATGTGAAATGGGTCACTTGTATGAACGTACAGAGATTATCACCAGACTCTACTGAGCTCCACTGCAACTTTACTCTTTTGGTTCACTCTCAGTTTTCTGTGAAGAAGCTCTAAAAAGCCACTGGACACAACCTGCATCATAGCAAGAAATGGCAGACAGGCATAGTTACGTCAGGAATCCGCTGACTCTGTTTATGGCACGTTAGGACTCCACCACGGTTTGGATGTGTCAATCGCCCGGCGTCAAACTCCACAGGAAGTGTCTCAGAAGCGTTTCGGCAGTGGAGCGTGCAGCCTGCCCCCACGTTATTGACTTTGTCATTTGTGACAAATCCTTCTTCTTCAAGGCTTTTTTGCTTTTGTTCCGTCAACTTCAGGCTGCATTTCCCACAAGGGAGCATTTCAGAATCAGAGCATTTTGCCTGCTCGATTATGCTGATATGTTTAGATTTTGTTGATTTGGTAACCAGTGTTTACATTTTGTACTTTTACTATGATTGAGTAGGCTACGTAGTTAAATGAGAGGTTTTTTTTGAGTTTTTTGTGTCTGTTTTAACCGTGTTTAATGTTGTTTTACGATCGTGAGTCTTCACTGCCTGAGTTTGATCTGCTCTGTGCTGCTTGATGCGGCTTGCGTCAAAAATAGACCTTTTTCTCTGTGTGAGTGGAGAGAGAGACGCTTCTGGGATGTGCTGCGGCCGCGTCTGGTGGACTTACAATCTGATCATAGAAAAATTAGTTGATGCAGGTTTACAGCACCAAACAATTTGTATGAAGTATTTCTCTGCGACATAACATTTTCAAGACTGAGCCACAAATTAGTGTAAATCTTTTGGTGAAAAGAGATAAAACACCCAATAACTCAACAGAAAATACCTGATATCACACTTTTCCATTACCATAAAACCACTGGGACGGAACACAAATACAGAAATCTTTCAACTGGTGTGTTCGTGTAGGGCTGATTGTAAGATAAGATGTTTTCTGGTCCTTTAAATATAACATTTCAGGTTGGCATCCAGGTGCTGGTGAGAGCTGGAGGGAGAGAGGAGAGACGACAGGAGGCCATCACCATGGAGGAGGATGGAGGGAGAGAAGGGAGGCGAGAGGAGACAGAAGTGAATATGAAAACAGAGAGAGACGGTGGGAGAGAGGAGGAGGCTGTGTCGGAGGACAGTGCAGAGGTAGATCGTACCGCAGCAGAGGGAGATACCAGCAGGCTGCGAGGTAACACCAGTGCGGCACTAAAATGTCTTCTTCTCTAATGTTCCTTCTGTTCTTGTCTGTTCTGTAACATCATGTTTAATTTTTTCCTCTCCTCTCAGATGGTCACTGCCTCCTGCACCAGGAAAATAACTTGACCCTGAACAGAGAGAAGAGGAGGATTAGAGGGGAGGATTTGAGGAGTTAAGAGGATGGGAAAGACGTGATGAATTTCTCTGAATAACCTAATTAGTGAATTACCCATCAGGGATGTTTGTCTAAAGGATGCAGTATGTAGTGAAATGGGGATCAAGAGGAGGCAGAATGAAGAGATCAGGTATACATTATCTAATTTGCCAGTTTAACCTGAATGTGCCTTTTTGTGAATCTAAAAATAATCCTGTAGACAGGTACTTTGAACATTGCAAAACCGCTCCTTTATCTCAGGGCGACTTACCTGTTTTACTGGAACAGAAAATGAACAGTACGCCTGAGCACTCACCAAACAAATGAGCCACTACACTACATTCACTGAGAAGTAGATTAATGGTTAATCCTCAAGTCAATTTTTACCTCTTATTTGTGACAAAATATTTTAAAGCTGTGTGTTTCCAGTGGCATAATCCTTTTAATGGAATGGTTTTAACTAGGGAAACAGCAATGCAGAAATCAAATACCGGCCGAAATAGGTCATCATTACCAGAGATTTATACACTTCCGAGACCCATTTGTGACATGCCAAAAACAAATGAGGCAACTTGAGTTTCTGCACAGAAGAGTGAGTTTGGATATGGATACTAGATACTAGATATGGAACGAGGTTCATATTGTCAGCTGTATTGTAATCTGATTCATCTTTCCATTTGATTCCCCCCACTTGTCAAACATGAAACTTTGTCACCACAGTGTCAGCACCAACAGAGAAATGAAAGTCCAAAGTTCAGGCCAACTTACATAAAAAAAACCCTCTTTATATGTTCATAAATGTCTATGTCTACGAATATCATGGGGAATTGGGAACTTTGGGAAGGTTAAACATTTTATCTTCATGCTGAATTTTTAGATGGGTCAGAGGGACAAGGAATCGAATGGCTTAGTGATTATTAGTCATGTGATGACCTCCCTCTCTTCTCAGTCCAGAGGCAGCAGATCCTAAGAAGAAACAGAGACTGTGTGACAGCTTTTTTGGGTTAGTAACTGTGGTGAGTGGAGTGGGTGTGTATGTGAGGAGGGGCGACAAGGGTGGGGCACGCAACACACATACTTGGGTCCAGTTGCCCCCTCTATATAATAACAATAACAGGAGAAGGGATGTTTTCTATGGTGAAGAGGAAGCCAGGCATGGAAGGTTAAAAGAGAGGAAGATGGAAAAAAATCTAAATGGAAGATGCAAATGAAGGAGCGTAAAGGAGAGAGAAGTAAACACTGAGAACAGGGAAACGAAGACGATGAGGAGTGAAGGAAACGATGGAGAGGTGGAAGACAAAGAATAGAGAAAACAGAAAACAGGATGAGAGGGGAGAGAGTGGAGAAAAGAGGGGAGGAAAGGCAAGACAGAAAAGTTAAAAACACAAGCAATTTGAGTCTGTAGTCTTGCTTCAACCACAGGAAACCCTGTTGGCTGCTTGACAGATCAGCTTCCTGCATGTGTGTGTGTGTGTTTGTGTGGTGGAGGTCTAGGCGTGGTCCCTCCAGAAGCAGACAAACAGTCAAACCCCCTTTGGAGGCCTCCACCTTAGGATTGGCACGGGCCTCTTTCCTCTCGCAGTCATTTAACAGACTGTCTACTCTAATTTGTCTCGGGCTCTCTGTCTAATCTAAACTTTCTGAGACCTTTGTCCGGACAAAGTCACCAAACTAGGCAGCCATTTGTGTAACTCAACTGGACCAAGGTGATTTGATTTAAACCCTTGTGATGTTCAGTGGTGGCCACGATTGGCGACACCATAATTGATCCCATTGTGACTACAAGACCACATCAACAAACTTGACCTGAAGCAAAGAGCCACTTTGAGACAGAGTTACACGTTTATATTTCTGCACTTACCTCTGCACAGGTGTAACATTTTCCTGAACAGTATTCGTCACAATTGTTGTGGATGTTCTAATATTTCCTGGCATCATTCTGGTGAGTTTAATGGTGCGTTCTGATTGAAGTCAAAAGATTTTTGCTCTGCTTTGTTCATGCTAGCGGGCAGTCAGTGTTTATTCACCACAAACAGACAATATACAGGTTGTACAGACTTATTTATGTACATACCCCTGTATGACTCAACTACCACACTGATTCAGTTTTTGCACCCTGTTTACCTTTAAAAAAAAATCTTTTTATCATGTTGTTCGAAAACAATGAATAAAGTTGCTCTTTTTCTTTTGTCATGTTGCCATCATGTTTTTTAGTGTGCATATGTGGACTGTGTCAGCTACACATAAACCTGATTGTAGTGTGTCCCTGCTCATTAATAAGGTTTTAAAAAAGGCATCATCAGGTCAAAATACGGTGCTAGCTGAATAGTATTGCTGAAGAGTATAGATTGGGAACATGGTAAACATCATACCTGCTTAGCATCAGCATTTTATCATCATAACATGCTGACATTAGCATTTAGCTCAAAGTGCCACTGTGTCAAAGTACAGCCTCACAGAGCTGCTAGACCCTTAAAAAGAGGGTTGTCAGGTAGATGATGATCCATTGTTTGTTCAGATTCTGAGGTGCATGCACTTACAGCATTTTGTAAGAAATTGTGAGAGGAGACATCAATTTATGTCAACCACAACACCACTTGCTAACATGAGAAAACTGCCAACAAACCAGCTGTTATAGAGGATAATTGTAATTATATGGTGAATAACATATGTTCTAGTAAGTTAACAGGTACCTTCAGATTGAAGTGTTGTCCGATTGGTGTTTTCACTTTCTTACGTAGCCTAGGATTGCAGAGGGAAACGTATTAAATGTATTAAACAGATTTAGAAATATAGAATATTTGAAATCATTCTTGGAGGACCTCTTTGTCTACAAGAGATGCTGTAATTATGCAGTGATGCATCTTTATTCATCCAAACTGTTCATTCAGATACATTCAGATAGACATGCTAAGAGGAAGGCCTGTTTGTTTTCTTGGTCGATTGCATGCGTGTGTGTTTATGTGTGTGACTGTACACACAAAATCTTGGCGACAGAAATGGCTCTGTTATTTTGTTGTTGTTTTAGTCGATTTTACAGAGGCACGCACCAAAGCAACACAGGCTTCCAAAAATACACTGAGCCATAGTGACCAAATATAACCCATCTGTATTTACAGCAGCCTACAAATATAAACTGCTTTCTTTAGCTGAGGCCAAAACACAGAGGGGAACAACTCCCAGGCTGCTCTGTGTGTGTGTGTGTGTGTGTCACACCAATCCTAGCGCACTCTAGACTCCTACCTAGAGAGAGGAGGTTGTTAAAAAAAGGAAGACAGGAACAAAAAAAGAAAAAAAACAACAAAGAACAAACACCAGTAAACAAGAGAGAGCAGATAAGAGAAACCAGACTTACTTTTAGCTTTATTACCGTTTTGCCATCATGACAGTGACAGGCAATATCCTTTATAAAGTCTATTTTAATACAGTACCAGTATTTCATTTGTACATTGAAAGAGTTATTATATGCAGTAATCATTCATCCTGTTCATATTGGCTGTGAAGCAACTCCTTCCTAGTGCTACTCCAAAGCCCACTGGTGTTAGATAGGGGAAACAGCTCGCCTGGCTCTGTCCAAATTTAAACAAAATCTGCCTACCAGCACCTTTTCAAAAACAACACGACAACAGCACCACTACCCAAGCCATTATTTCCAATGGCCTGTGCAGGGCCACGGCTGCTTTTCGTTACATCGAGCAAAGCACTGGATGCCATAAAGCATGCCACTTGCGCCAGAGTTCAAATCACATTGTGTCTGAAAGGGCTCACTGATTTACATCTCATTTGTTTAATCCATACACAACGTATGTGAAAATGACAATTTGTAATTGTTGTCACGGTGGATGGATAAACTTGTTGAGTACAAGTGCTTATCACAAAATGTTGAACTTATTCTTTAACACTGAGTCTTATTACTATATTCTGATCAGTCTGTTGCTTTGGCAGAAAAAACAGCAGTAATCTGTTGGTGCAAAGTGATTGCAGAAGTTTGTTTGTGGTAGAATGCTGGAACGTGTAAACAGGAAGCTGTTTCCATTTATTTAGTTTTAGCGCTCATGTAAATGCTTTGTGGGATTGATCTGTCATGTTGGATTACAGAAAGAACAATTGGGGTTCCAGAATCTTTAAATGCTATCGAGTGAGTCTGTTTACCGATTGAGTAATGCTGGGTAATGCTTCTTTTTTTAACTGGTCTGTAATTTACAAAATATTTCCTTGAAAGTTTCCTGGAAGCAACTACATAAATTGGCACTAATTATAAGGAAAATATGTCCTTGAATAAAAAGCTAAATTTTAACCCAAGCAAATACTAATTCATTCTTTATTTGGCTTGAAGACAGATTTCACAACCAGTTACAGTTTAGAAATCATACCCAGCCGTAGTGCTTCGAGCAAAAGACAAAGGTGTGGCCTTTCCCTTCACCAACATGTCAACATCAGCACACATGGTCAGTTGTTTGCTTCCAGTGGTGGATAGGAGCTCTCTGCCACTCCCTCCCTCTTCTCTTCCAATCGGCTCCGTCCCTCCCTTCTCTCATCTCCTCCTTTATCTCTTTCCACCTTCACCCAATGCTTTTCCCTCGCTCTTTTTCCTTTCGACTATCTCCATCCCCCCTCCTCCTCTCCTCCTCCTCTCCTCTCTGTGTCTGTCCTTGAATGAATGCTCTCTGACTAGTGGAACATATGCTGCTGGTTGTTCAATACCCTCCCTCTGAGCGGGGGCTCATCCATGCATGTGTGTGCTCTGTGTGTGTGTGTGTGTGTTGTGTGTGTGTAAATGAGACAGAGATTGTTGTGGTTGTGTGTTTGTGTGTCTGTCCCTGTGTGAATACGAGTGTGTGTGTGTGTGTTCATTGAAACATATGCCTCCTGTTGCACATCGGCCATCTGTTCGTTGAATGGACTGATGGAGTGCTGCTGTAACCATGGCAATAGGCCATTCAGTCAAATAGCCCGTCAAACAACCCTTGGCTCTGTGTGTGTGTGTGTGTGTTGTGTGTGTGTGTGTGTGTGTGTTTGTATGTGTTTATGTTTAGGAATTGACTGGCAGAGTGGAGGAATTCCCACATGTTGATGAAATGAGGTTGACCCTCCAAGACGACCTCCTCCTACGTTATCCCGTTCCTCCTTTTAGTCGCCACATTTGGACAGATTTTTTTAAAATACTGTAGCTGACTGAAGACATTGTCTCCAGGAGACCTACTAACCCTGACAGACTTACAAAGATTTAAAAACAAGGGAAAAAAACATTGTACAATTGATCTTAAAAGAACTTTTTAAGATTTGAAGGGAGGGCGACTTGGTGGTTCAATTTCCAGCTTCTCCAGGCTGCATGTTGAAGTGTCCTTGGGCAAGATACTGAACCCCGAATTGCCCCTGGTGGCTCCATGTGCATGAATGTTAGTTACTGTTAGGCTAGCACTTAGGCTCACTGTATGAATGTGAGTGAATGGTGAATGCTGATGTGGTGTAGTGGTCAAAAAGACTAGAAAGGCGCTATACAAATACTGAGCATTTACAGGTAGGGAGACAAAAGACATAAACATACTGTAAACATACTGTACATTAGTTTTACTAAAGATTAACTTTATTATAAGCAGATAAAATAAGTTACTGTGCATTCAGACCAAAAGCAAATTTAATCACACTTTCCTCACGGGTTTTATCACTGGATTGCTGGTACAGCAAAGTAAATATTTTGCTGTGATTTAATGATTTAACTACAATATGATGCCAATGTGTTAAACATTGGCATCATAAACAACAGTCTAAAAGAAGCTCAAGAAACTGTTAATACTTGTTGGTTATTAAACAATAGCTAACCCTGCTGTAAGTTAGTTTGTCTTCACTTCAATCACACAAAATAGTTTTGTCATTTGGATACTTTTTCTTACTTAAAAATAGTTTAAAACAATATACAGGATGTTGCATTTTGGGGAATTATATAAATTAAATTCACAAATACAGACAAGTATACTGTGCTTAGAACCACACACATGAAAAGCATTACACACAACACACACACACACACACACACAGGAGATGGCAAACACATTACAGAACACACACACACAGCAGAAGGGCAACAGTGAAAATGAATATTGAGTTTCAACTGTCTCTAACCACTGGTCTATTCATCTGCACTCAGTCAGACCATTCAGCAGCCCCACCCTCACACATACACTGGCACCACCAATCCACTACACACCACACACACACACACACACACACACACACACACACACTCTGCTCCACTGCTCCACATAGTGCTGGCCATATGTCAGCCCATCTCCTGTGAGACGCCTCTCCTGGGACCCCCACTTTTGTATTAAACTGTGTGTGTGTGTGTGTGTGTGTGTGTGTGTGTGTGTGTGTGTTCTGTAATGTGTTTGCCATCTCCTCTTTCGTCAAAAACTGGCTAAAGGAATCTGAGATAGAGACATTCACTTAAACAAATGTAATTTATTAAAAAGATTTACACCAAACAAACAATAGGCTGTTTAAGTCAGCAATGAAAGCAGTGCATGGATGAGTGGGTGATGAGGAGGTACTGAGGGGGGAAACCAAGCGAAGATAATGCAGGTTAGATGTTAGATGTTGGAGGAGGGAGGCAGGAGGAACCACATGGACCAGCTTAGATCAAGGCCTCAGGTGAGCTTAATCAGCTGATGACCCACCCATGTCAGCGAATTGTCTACTGAGGCTGGCAAAAACTGCCTCAATGAGAGTGGGAGGGGCATGACAAGCAGGTGAATTGGCAAGGAGTTATGCCTGGGATATTTCCCAGTTGAAACTTCCGACATCAAAGCGTTCCAGGTGCATGGTGGTGCATCACGCCGAAAGTGAACGAAAATCTTGGCTGACCTCACTTATAATAATATTGTACTTCAGGCTATATATACGTTAGTTAACTGTGTACCCTTCTAGCTACAGTTGGTAACCCTCAAATCAGTCAATGTTATAGGTTACACTTCCTAATATTTTGGCATTTTTAACAATAAGTCCTCTTCTTATGCAGAGAAGATGACTTTATAAGATTCTTTACTGTAGCCAGCTGCCTAATAGGCCTAACATATTTCTTCACCAGTGTACATGCAGAACAGGTTTCACCATATGATCGTATTATTTTAATTTAAATACATGCAAATATACTTTTTGTTGCCTTTTAATTTATGGTTTACCATTTACAGTGTGTGCTTCTATGGGCGCTGGTAGTTTTCTGACGTCATTCGGCTGCTACTCGTGAAGTCGGGGAACATATTTTTTCTTAAGTAGGAAATCCAACTTCAAGTGGCGTTCCAGGATAGTTTTTCTAGTTGGAGGTCGGAAATTTCCCAGTTCCGAGTTGCCTGGGACACAGCAATAGTCAATGGCAAAACAGGTTAACTGGTGCATGACAGTTTCTGATCTCTTATGATTAATATCCAAATGAAGTGACTACAGTGCCCGAAAATTGCTGATTTGAGTTTGTTGTGACAGAGAAATGTGAGGGATACAGATAAGTGAGTAGTGTTGGAAGCAGAAAATCAGGTTCAACCCTTGAACCAAAGTGCACAAAATGCTAAAAAATAAGCACCAAAGCTCATCACAAGTGTCCATCAAAGTGGCCTGCAGCTGGACAAAGCGGCAAATTCACATTTTTCTGTCATCACAAAATTCCAGCAACCAAATAAACACAAAACTGAAATTACATAAGCGCCAAACCAAAGTAGCACACCAAAAGGTTCCTCTAAACAACGTTTTTTATTTAGGGATACAAACCCAAGACAAAAAGATATGTACTGGAACATGTGCAATTGTGAAATAAAGCTCCCAGCGTTATCTACTTCAACTTACAATCTTACCTAGTCTCCACACTAGCACTTGGACAGGTACCAGTGGTAGGTGGTGATTCCACCACAACCAAAATGCAACCAAAATCTGGTGTTTCCCTTTGAAACCAGATAAATGCTCTCAAGACATTTTATTCATCCAAGTTCTCTGCCACACTAAAGTGAAAATAACAAACAACAAACTGAAATGGGGCTATATTTGACCACCATATTGGTCTAATCCCAAAACAAAGATGTTTTTAACCCAAACAGGTAGGGGACTAACGCTGTTCCATTCCAACTTCCACTGAAGGAAACTCCACTGTAGTAACAAAGTAACCAGATTGAACATATGTTTCAGTATTACAGTATTACAAACTGTTGTCTGCTGTGAGCTGGTCTTTGAGTTTCAGAAGTAAAAAACAGTGGATGTGTTTTAATGTGGACCTGCTGAAACCAGTGGCCCCTGTGGCTTGTTTGCCTGCAGGCCATAACTGACATTGATTCCCTGAGACGTGACGGTAAACTCAGAATCTGGGTTTCAGCAAGTTGTCATAGTGGCGTCTGTGTGTGTCTGACTGTAGACACATTAATGCAAACACAGAAACTCAAAAACAACACAGGATTTAAAAATGCTCAACAGTTTTAACAGCAGTGCAGTCTGGTCCTAAATAATCTACTCAGTTTTCCTGAACATGGAGCCATATCCACGGTCTAAAGTTCCAAACTGACAAGATATTTTAAAAGGGTTGGCGATAGTGCAGTGGATAAGAAATACCTGGGTTTGACTAACACTGTGACACATCCACCAATGTGTTCCTGAGCAAGACACCTAACTCCTAGTTGCTCCAGAGGCGTGTGACCTCTGACATACCGTATATCGCAATTGCAAGTTGCTTTGGATAAAAAACTTAAGCTAAATAAGAAAATGTAAATGTAAAATGATCTGTGGCTTTGAACATTGTATGAAACTGTAGGACTAGCTCTGTCATGTAGCACACGCTGGAGGAAATCCGTCACTCTAATTTTGGACAACTAGTAGTTCTTTGTAATTAGTACATTCATGAAAATGCCAGCATGCATCATAAAAAACTGTTCCTGTAAATGCTACTGTAGACACTTTATATTTCAGGTAAAGGTTTACCTTTTAAAAAGGTTTGAACATAGCAGAATGGTCTTTTCTCATTCAGAATGACACTCACTAAATTGTTGAACGATGCTGCTGTATTGCATCCGCTTGGAGTTCAAAGCTTTTGTTTTTTGACAAACTCTTAATGTGAGGGTGAATTGTTTCACATTTTACTTTCTAACAATGCCCAAGTACGTGGTAAACACCGCTGTGTCTAAGAGCCGGGGTACATTTGATCAGAACTCCTTCAAATGGCGTGCGGTCTGACCACGTCTGAAATCAACCGTGTTTGTAGTGGTTCGGAACAGCCACACTCAAAGGCTGGGTGAAAAGCCGGACACTATAGAAATGGGCGGTAGGGGCATGATATTGTTTTAATATGGGGGTAACTGCACGCAATTTCAGACAGTCTGTCCTGGAAAGCATTCATAGTGTTGCGCTCTGTTGTACACGCAAAAAGTGACACTCGTAACATAAAAACAACGAGAAGCTTCGACGCTTGAAGTCAATTTTCTTTTCATTTATGTAGGATTACTCCATGTGAAGGTATTCTGTGCATTTGAAAGAAGAGGCTGACCCAGAACACGTTAGAGGGATTACATATCCCATCTGGCCTGGGAATTTATCTGCATCCTTTACAAAGAGCTGCAGAATGTGGCTAAAGAGAAGGCCATCTGCGTTACCTTAGCCTGCTGCCAAGCTGCGACCCAGATCTGGATAGTAAGACCACGTGGTCAATGGATGGATGTATGGATGATACATACATTAGCTCGGTACATGATGAACTTAAGTTGGTGGGAGTAATTTACTGTATGTTTGATATATCAAGATGATCACTGGTGGGATAATATGAAGTTAAATGTTACAAACATGTCTTTAAGTCATTTTTAATACTGTCAGGAGATGTTTTGCGGATATAAAAATCCCCATAAACACTGTGTGTGTAAAGTAAGGAAACACTTTGAAGTAACAGTCAGAGTCTGAGTAGTACAGCATAAAAAAACATTCAGGGATCCCCCTCTAATGCAGCAGGGGACTAACTGGAGCGTCCTGGTTGTTTGGCAGCTGAGACTCATTCCATGTTGTGGTGTTTTGTGTATGAGCCCAAATTATGATCTTGGTTTAACGTCAACCACCTAAATTCTTTCCCATTCTGTTGGTCCCTCACCACTGTCTCCACTATCAGACATGCCTTAAATATACTGTTACATTTTCCATAAGTAATACTTTTGTTGTTATTAGTGTTAATGCTGATTGGTTGTCCTTGAGAAGAGCCATGCCACGTATTTCTCAGCCCACAAGACAAGAGACAATTGTTTCCTGATTTATGAGACTCATAGTCTCTTTTCTCCCGTCAACGACATGAGAAAAACAAAATGATGTTTAAAATTCAAAAGACATGTTCAGACATGTTTGGGAGTGCCTGTTTCATTTGACATATGACGTAGGTAAGTGTGTGCAAGTGTGTGTGTGTGAAACTGTTTTAACTCAGCTTACACAAACATCATGTGCGATCACCAGAAAACCAGCTGCATAATCTTCAAAAGACAAGTCTGATTTTAGGGTTAAGCATTAAATGATCTGTTCTCCCAAATTACCAAATAAGGCTGAAACCATTGGCTTGATCAATCATTTATTAATGCTTTAGATTCATCAGGAATATGACTCCAAAGGATGGTTTTCTACAAATCATGATAATATAATTTATTTATTTTTAACTTATAAGCAATTTGTAAAAGGCGCCTTAGTCGAAAGCGGTTGAAAGAGATTCCCATCAACCTTTATTGCAGCAATGCGTTCCCCAATTCCTGTTACTTTGAGAAGTACAATGTTATTGTAAGTGAGGGAAATAACCACCAAAAAAAATAAAATAAGACCCATGTCGTGATAAACTTAACTGATTACGTTATCTGTGCCTCCTATTGACCGCAGCCTCTCCCGAGTTTCAGTGAGCACAGATTCATTTTTATCCCACAGGTCTGATTATGAAGCTTCTGCTTTTTGTTTCTTAGCTCTGTCTTGAGCAGTTGAAAAGCCATCTTGGTTGACAGATGACAATGATGAACACAATATATCTCTGTGTTTGCGGGGGGTGTAATATTGTGCAACAACAATTGAACTGTAGAAAATATTCAGCAAACACAGCATTACTGACCACAGTATTGTCAACTAGTTAGGGTTAACCAAGACGTCTGTGAGCATGCAAACTAAAGTTGTGTGTTACATCTGGTTGAGTGAGTTCGTGAGCGTTTCAGCTGTAAACTCTTGTAGCCTCAGACCACTTTTTCAAACTTTGTTGTTTATTTCTTTCTTTTTCTCTTGAGTTATTGAGTGCTTTGTTGTTGTTTTTTTGGTCTTTTCTGACATCAGTATCACCACTTTTTCTCTCTTTCTTTTTCAAAATCTTCTTTCGACTTTTCTCTCTCCTGTCTTTATTAAGCATATCTGTGTGGGGGTTTGTGGAATTTAGTGCAGTTGTAGAGTCCTGACAACTGAACGGAGACATCTGTCCTTCTTCCCTGCAACTATTAATGTAAGTGTTTCGTTCTGCTTAGAGCAAAGCAGTTTAGATAATTTATTCTCTGCTGGGTCAAGAAAGGAATGTTTGTCTATGTGTACCTGTCCATCTGTGAGTATATTATTGGTCAGATATCCACAAAAACCCTTAGACACACATGTTATAACATTCACACCCTGCACACAACACACACACACACACACACACACACACACACACACACACACACACACACACATCACACACCACTACCTATGTATTCTTGGTTTTTGTGAAATGCTTTAAACAGGGAGCCACAATGTGCGTGCAGTGTGCGTTGACAAAGTGACTGCTTCCATCTGCAGCTATTTTGTGTTCATCTTAATGATGAAAGAAAAAACAACCATTGTTTTGTCTCTCACTGTGAGAGTCATCTTCACAGATGTCTGTGGGTTTTTGCTCCCACAATTGTAATCCACAATATATGTGAGTGAGAGTATGAGTGTTGTGCAAAGTGTTTTTGGTGGAAAAATAACTCAAATGTGTAAGTGTGTGTTAACATCTAATATCAGCACCAGAATGTAACATTTTACTTACAGTAACATTCAGTAGCAGTTTAGCAGTGAGCATTAGCAGGAAGTGTATTTATTGAAGAATACTCTTAGATAGTCTTAACACTGCTGTAATCAATATTTTTATATAAACAATGGATCAAGGAACTTGGAAATGAAAAGTAAATGCATGTTTAAAACATTATTACTTATTAATTAATATAACACCTATTAAGAATATATTATACCCAATATGTTTGGTGCCAATGTGAGTATGGTTCGATAAAAGTACATTGCTTTCAGCCAAACACTTGGCTGCCTGTTAATCTTTCACCATGGTGCCAAAACCCAGAGATTTAAAAAGAAATTCATGAGACTACAGATTTGAATTATGAAGATGTTCTTTTTTTGATATTTTGTTGGTGTAATAAATTAGGACTTTCCTAAAATAGAATAAAAATCCCTCACAATCATTTAGCTTGCTAAAGTATCATGTTTTCCATTACAAAAAATACAATGTGTACAGTGTTCGTACACACAAGTCCTACTGTCAACCAATTGAAATAACTTAGAGTTTAGAGAAAATAAGGTAAGGGCTCATAGGGCTATAAGTGCTGAGCTGTCATAGCACAATCTCTGTGCTGGGAAGCTACACAAATGCCACTGCCAAGTCCGTCAAATTAGTATTAGTAGGATTGTTGATGCACGGCAAAATGGTCATTTCTATTTTTCTGAGCCCTACTGCATCTGAGGAACAACAGCACACATGGATTTTGTTTTGCTGCGGATTCTCCCTTTAACTAGTTCATCAGTTGCCCCCTTCCCCCCTGCTGCTGGAAACTAGCGTGCCTGTTCCACTTATCAATGGCATTCCTGTGTTAATGCATGAATCATGACACTTTGACTCGGTGCTTCTCTTTCTTCCTTTCCCTCCCTCCCATTCATATCATTCTACCATGGTAACGGTTTAACCCTCCACAGATGACTTTGTGTGGCAACTTCCTCTGAAGTGCTGATGGGTCACACGCATGACGACCAGGTTAACAAGCAGGCAGGTTTGGGAGGTGGGGATATTGGGTCATGGTCAAAGGTCAGGATAACAGGGAAATCCCAGAGCTCAATGCAGGGCCACTCATGCTCCTGTGGGATGATTACATTAGAAATGTGCTTTGATCTGCGGCTTGTCCACAGTGCCTCTTCAACAGGTGACAAAAGACTGTCCGCAGATGATCATTTCTTTTTAACTTACAGTATTTGCAACTACAATACAGCACGACCAGTTTTCCATCCTGTTTGTGCTGCACTGTGATTACGAGGTGGTTTCCTACACTTCAGGAACGCACTGCTCTTGATAAAAAAAATGAGTCTGTTGATTACTGCTATAAGCAGCATGTATGAATAGAAGACCACACATAATACAATCCATAAGACATACACACAGAATTTGCATTCATTGCATTCATTTTATGCATTGTTTTTATATGATACTTTCTCTATGTTTGCTTTACAATTATCCTGTTTTTTTGTAACTTCATGAATTTTAAAATACATTATCTAATAACAGTGGTGTCTAATTTATGTTGCCAGTCTGTCCGCATGGCAGCAATTCAGTAAAGCTGGGTTGTGAACACAGTACTCACATAAAACAAATTGTGCATGATCAAAAATGCATCACTGTCAGAGAGAAAAAATGGAAAAGCAGCAGTTTAATTGACATTTTACAGTCTGTCACACCGCAGTGGCGTCTTCCTTTGTGTAAATCACACTGTCCTTGCTGTAAATGCCTGACTGGAAACTCTTTGATCACAGTGAAAAACAAATGAGAGAAGAGAGGCAGGACTACATTTCACCCTACATGTTACCACGTGATCTTTTTCCATCTGGAGACATGCGCACCTGATCAAATTAGGCTGCAGACAGCTAACCAGCTCCATGGCACTGCAGAATAGTTACAGGTCATGGTGTGAGACTTAAACAAGCTCTGTTGGGAAAACAATAATATTACATACAATAATGATATGGAAAAATGTTTCTGCAGCACAAACACAAACACACTGTGTGGTTGGGACAGAAGAGCTGATAGCTCTTCAGCAGGTACATGACACTTCATCCTGCTCTTTGATAAGCACAGACACTTCTCTTTAACATGGTACTGACAAACACACACACACACACACACACACACACACACACACACACACACACACACACACACACACACACACACACACACACACACACACACACACACACGACTGCCCTCCTGTCATGCCGTTATCCTCTGTGTCCAAACCAAGCTGCCAATTTTGAAAATGCATAATTTTGGTCTTCAGCCCACATTTAGCAGATTAAGTGGAGCCTTTTAGAAAGTGCTTTCTGTTGCCTCAAACCCTCAAAATGGACAGCAGCAGACCCACAGAAAAAGTAGCGGAGCAGTTTATAACCGGTTCATTAACAGATGCAGGCTGTGGTGCACACTTCTGTTGTTTGCCAACTGAAAGAGGGGCAACATGAAAAGATTCTGCTGTTCAGGTGCCTCAGTGTGGACTTTCACATGTGAACAACTTTTTCCGATGTATCCACTTTAAAGTATCATAGCGCACCTTATCTGCATGATTATGCTTGTGTGCAAGAGATAAAGAGTGTGTGAAAGAGATGAAGACATCTAGAGTTAATGAGAGGGGGAAATGGCACACTGTGTTCACACCCAGAAGATGAGTAAGATGCTGAGCAAGGCAGAAGAAAGGAAGGAAGAACTCTAACAGAAGCCTTAAATAGTACAAATGAGTCCCAGTCACTCTTTAGCATGTGTCCGTTAAAAGGAACAGGATGTGTGTGTGCGTGTGTGTGTGTGTGTGTGTGTGTGTGTGTGTGTGTGTGTGTGAAAAGAGAGAGGCAGCGAGAGTTTACAGGGCAGATTGGCAGTATGGAGCCTTGTCATCCGTCTACTGTGAGAGTCCTGGCAGTTTAACTGGCCTCCTGAGCTTGTGACCTCTTCCAAGATGTCCACATATCTAATATTTTGAACTGTCAGTGGTCAAACAAGCCACTTAACCTCGGCCAATTTAAATATAAAAAAATATGGTTGGGTTATGTTTCATGTTCCACAACAAAACACTGTACAGTGTATTTTTAGCTTTAGAAAACTCCTCTAAACTGGTACACACAGAAGCAAGTTGTACTCTGATGATGCTGCATTTAGCTGTCTCACTGTGTGCGTTGGTGTGTGATCAAACCTTTTCCACAAGAAAGATGTCTCAAGTAGCAGTGAAACAATGTGCCAATTAACCTCTCCATTGACAACAAGGGCCCATTTTTCACTGTAAAACAGGCATTTAACATGAGAAGGTCACATTTCCACAGCAGGAATCCAGTTTGACAAAATAATGACTGTCATGACAGAGAAAGCATCATTCCTGTGGTATTTAATGTTTTAGACCCTTAGCTATGAATTTCATGTAATTTGCATGAGTGCCAAACATTTTCCAAAGCATACCGTATGTTTCAGACCCTCCAGGCAGTCATTACTTTCCATGTAGTTAACATATTTGAAACACTGCTATAATCAATATTTTTATATAAACAATGGATCAAGGGACTTGGAAATGAAAAGTAAATTCACGTTTAAACATTATTCCTTATTAATTAATATTACACCTATTAAGAATATATTATATATAAGAGTATGGTTCGATAAAAGTACATTGCTTTCGGCCAAACACTTGGCTGCCTGTTAATCTTTCACCATGGTGCCAAAAAGCAGAGATTTAAAAAGAAATTCATGAGACCGCAGATTTGAATTATGAGGATGTTCTTTTTTGATATGTCTGCTTGACATGGCTAATCCATTACAGGGAGTATTTTGTCTAATTTATTAGCTGGATTTAGTTATTATAATTATTTTAAATTACATTATGGCATGGTGATGCAGTTGCAAGCAGGGCTGTTTACTTTGCTGGTGCATTTAGGGACAGGCTGATGTCCACGATAGGTGAGTTTACTCAAATAGCAACCTTTTTTCATTGCAAGACATGATCACGTTCACAGCCTTGAAAACAACAATACAAAAAGGTTGGTTTTGTTTATCCTCCAGGTTTGAGTTGTTCCCAACATAGTTCTTGTTTACATGAATGCTTCACTAAGGACAAGTTTTCTAAAATAGTCCCTGCATTTCTGTGTAAATATAAAGAAGATTCAATGAAATAAAGTGTAATCAATAAAGTTTTCTGTAATGTATTACCTACGATGTCCTCTGGAAAATGGTTGACAAACCCAAAGTAGACTTCAATGGGCTAAAACTTGCAAAGCCGTCAGTATGTTGCTTTAATATGCACCACGGATTTCTAGTATGGGTGTGTGTGTGGGTGTATTAGCAGGTTAGTTACAGGATCATCTCCTATCGTCAATGAGGTGTGAACCCCAGACTTCTCACATCCCCCCACACCCCATCTTTACACCAGCCCAGGTGTCAAAGCCCCCACTGAGGTGACACTTATCACTGGTCTGGGAAAGAGCTGCTCTGCAACAACACACACACACTCACACACAAAGACACACAGAAGCTCAGATACCAGAGGATGACTAGGGTTGGTAAAAGTCTCTCCTTCTCAGCAGATATTGAGGTCTATATCAGGTCTAGACAAGAATGATAAAATGACATTGGCAACCGTGAGAGCAGCACTGGTTCCTGAATTTGGTTCTTCCAACTGCCTTAAGTCTGTCTATGAAAACCGCCCTGTCAAAGATTTTGATCACTGATTTACATTATCTTGCTCAGCATGTTGGGCCTCGTCTCAGATACTCACCGAGTCGCTCACTCACAGATTTATCTCTGACTACCTGCCTGGTGTCTGTTTTTAGGCCGTGTATCTTGCTCTGTTCTCCCTCCTCCTTTCCTCTGAAGATAAGTGTGTCACTCACACAGCAGAGATTGTGTGTTGAGACGATTTGGAACATTGACTCACCCATTAATGGCAGACAACCCTGCAGACAGACAAACACATCAGCAGTAGGAATGCCAAACCATTATTTTTGTCAAATTTATAGCAGAGTTACTGTAATAAATACTCACAAAATTTACAGTTACACTTTGTTATCATAAACTCAGTAGCAACTTTTTTGAGTTGTATGGGTTCACCATGCAACAGAATGCTTCAACAGGGCGTAGAGGATAAACACGAGTACAGAGAATATAAACTTTTGTGGAGGAAAGTAGTCAAATGGTGGCAGCAGTGACCTCATGACCAGAGGGTCAGCGGTTCAAATTCCTAGACCACCTGGCAGGGAAAGTGGCTGAGACACAGTAACTACCATCAAACGCTGTAAAGCAAGGTACCCAATACTCAGTCACTGCTGTGGCTCTGTTCAGTTAACATCAATGGCAGACTCTGGTTTGCACTGTCCTTAGCAGCTGCCAGATGTCTCTCTGCTACAGCACTCACTTAAACTATGTCTGCAGAAAATAAGGTGTGTCTTCTGTATAAATTACACAACTTATCAGATATTCATTGTGAAAAACATCTTAAAAACAGCTTACGTATTGTAAATTGACATAAAATATAAGTTGTAAAGTGGCCACATATTGAGATTAAAATTGTATGAATAACTGTCTTCATATTAAGATTTAATCAAGTGAGTCCCTGTAATGTGAAAGTGCTACTGTTTGTATCAACCCCACTGCTCTGTGCTGAAGATGAGGCTGATTGTTTTGATGTTTCAGGATGTGTGATTGAGTCCTCATGGCTCCCTCTAGGCAAACGGTTTCTCCACATGTTAGTACATTAGCAAAATGAGCAGGACACTTCACATGTTATGTCAAAGTTTGTTGCTGTGGGGGATTTTTTGGAGCCAACATTGTGAATGTCTGTATTATCGCCACCGCTTGCAGAAATTATTTTAAACAAAAGCACAATTTTCCCAAAATGGTATTTTTACCTGTATATACATGTATATAATCTGTTTCTGTTCACTTGTCAAACACAAATCACGCAGTTTTTCTGCTGAGCTCTCGAGTCACACAAAGTGGGAAACTTGCTGCTGCAGCTCATGAAGGAAGATAAAGGTTCCCCTGCTCTCTTGTGTTTCCATGCTGGTCTGCTGAAAAGGTTTATATATTTAGATAATATCTATAAACAGACTTTTATACAGACTGAATTGGAAAGATTTCTCTATAAAATTAGTTTTTCCTTTGTCTGGAAGCAAAACTGGTGTGGTCTCTGGTGGTTCCCTGTGCCCCTCTTTTTGGAGAAGGTTCCCATTTTCATCCCAAACTTTCAATTAAAGGTTTTTGTGAGCCTTTTATTGCAGGGGTTTTAACCTATTCTGTACCATCATCACATTTTTAATTCTCAAAATTCTCTTGAGTCCCCTGCCCTTAGAGAGCTGTCACTTTGTCATGTGAATATATTGAGCAAATACGGATCCTCAGACAACTGTAGTGTATTAAAACAAATAAAAATATATCAACAGAGATCTCTCATCATGGTGTCTACACATATGGCATGAAAAAGGTAAACCATGATGACTCTTGATGTGTATTTGACCTGCAGCCCCTCTGAACATACAATAGCTGTTTGTTTCTCCGTCGTCAACAAGAATGACAACTCTCCATGTTTATCAGTCATAATGAAATAAATTTGCTGACTATCACTTGTGCTGTCTTTTTAATTTGTGTTTTTGCTTTTAATGAAGGTGTCTTGACTTTCTGGATCCCAGTAAATGATAGGTTGCCACCTCTTGTGGACCCTATGGTAGTAGTCTAGCCAGTTGTACTGTAATTGTCACTGTAACTGGGTGTGCAATCAGTGGTGACATCCCTGTGATAATAGCCAATGTGCTCATAATTGGTGTTATTTATTGCGTTGCCCCTGTAATCTGTACTGTCCCACATGAGGAACCTTCCAGGTGACACTTAGAATGCCTCCAACAGAGACGAGGTTTGATCTGTCACAACTCGGCATTGTGGCCTTCACATGTAAATGAAATTTGATGCAGCGATGTAAGTATTCATCACACCTGCCTGGAGTCTCTTCGTGGTTACCATTTTAAAACTATTCAAATTAGCCGTCATTTAAATTTGGCCTTTGATAATCATATGTTATCGCAAAGCAAAAGATCCAAACCTCAGTGTAATGGACTGCAAAAGTATCTACATATAAATAAGACTGTGGGTAAGTACACTAAGTGTTAACATGATTCCTTTGATAATTGTGGCTTTAAAAAACACACAAATATAAGTCTGCATAAAATGAGTAGTGGCATCAAGCCAAGAAGTCCATTTATATTTTTTCATAGGGGACATCTTGACAGCAGCTTACACATAAAATAAACCATAAAACTGCACACCACACTCAATTGATTTGTTATGATGTTTTGGCAAACAATTACATTATTCATGGATATTTTCTTTATATATACAAAACATGCACTTAAAAGGCCATCCACCACCTGATTGCAATTATGTTAATTATAAAGTTTGTTCCATAACCAGCACTTCTGGTGTGTGTCTACCACGACTATGTTTCAGTAGCATAGATAAAAATATTTTAAACCAAAAAGACACACATAGGGAGGAAAGGAAAGAATAAAATACTATAATCCCAAAATATTATGGACAACACAACCCAACACACTCAGCCACATACTTCATTTCTGGTCCCTTTACTGTGTCTTCAAAGGAGAAGCCCATTAAAATTATTTTTATATCTAAGACAGCATCGTGTGTCCTTAAAGCGACCCCTGAGCCGAGGGATCGTTCAACCATCTCAAACTGCTTGCAGAGTCAACACGGTGACTCTAAAAGATTAAGTAGAGGTGAAAAGAAAAGAGCAAATACGCCATCTAGTGCAGGCAGGCAGGAACACACTGCTGGATTCTGACATTTTGAATGAAACATTTTCAGACAGAGATATCAGAATCAGAATCACTTTTAATGTCCAGGTATGTGTACACATATGAGGAATTTGACTCTTTGGTCTTACATCACTCTCAATGTACACACACACAGAAAAGCATAAAAAAATAGGACAGCAAGCTAAACAAATATAAATATTTTTTGTGGAGGTATTATTTTTTTTAAAAATCTAGATTTTTTAAAGATTCTTTAAAATTCTCAAAATTGTACTAAACTATTTTAAATTATTAAACTATGCAATAAAAGAGTAAAATGCCACAACTGACAATATGTAATATGTTTTTTATGTCACGATGTATTTAAACTCAATCTTGAAAACTAACAATAAACCACAAACAGAGGAAAACCTATGGTTACCTGTGTGTGGAAACCCATTAGAAATGTAGGTAAATAATGGAAAACATTCCCAGCTGATAAAGTGAAAACTCATTAAAGTTTTATCTTTATCTAACTTCATATTTATCAGTTAACACATCAACATCCAAAATGTAAGAGATTATTGTACAAATTAAAACTGATTTATTGACAGTACGTGTCTGTTTGGAAAGTAAAATGCAAATTTGGCTCAGTATGTATAAAGTTGCTATTTAATCCAGTAATATGCACTTTTGCATTGTTATTTATGTTCATATATTTGCTAAATGTCAGTTTTATTATAATTTAATACAATTCATCACACCTCAGTGAATAGAATACATATACTAGCAGGTTACAGATCACACTTAATGCAGTCTGACTCCACTGTTGCATGATGTCCATATACATATACATGGACAGTTGGTTTTTGATGTATAAAAACTATACTTTACTCTAAATTTTAGTTTATAAAACATAAACATGTTAATAATAAAGAATCTTAAATATGAATTAGAAATGTATAAAATATGGGTATGGAGTCCATATTCTAATTAAATATAATGTGCAATATATTATTTTCATTAACATTAGCATTTCCAGAATAATGTCAAACCTCTCCTCATTTCCACTTTATTCTTGAAATGCAAAAAAAGTAAAAAAAATCTTCATCCTCATTTTTCAATCTTAAATGTGACCCTACCGCTCCGTCGTAGATATTTTATTCAAAATAGTACACAGCACACAAAAAATAAATGACAAAACTTTTATTTTGAATTAATGGAGCTTTCTACTTCCCTCTGCAAACCCCAACCTGGAAAGGAAGACGAACCTCCATCGTTTTCTGCCGACGAAAGGACTTCGCGATGAAGTAAATAAACTGAAAGCAACATGAACACTGTCGAAAAGAAGCTCGCGGACCTGATCCGCGACCACCCGAATCTGTACGACCAATCACGGCGGGACTACAAGGACAACCTGAAGGGGCATCTGTCCTGGAAAGAGATCGCAGACAACATGGGAAAGTCGGAAGAAGAGGTGAAGCTGAAATGGAAAAATCTACGCGACAAGTTCTGCAAAGCGAAGAAGCGAATGGCGAAGAGAAACTTCCCTCAGCTGACAGACGACGAGAACCCGGTGGAAAGGCCCGTCCCGGTGCTCTACCACCAGCTGGCCTGGCTCAGCGCCTATGTCAAACCCAGACCAGGAACTGGCACGGGAGAGCCAGACGAGGTGTGCGTCCACCTGTCTGTCATTTATTTAAAATGCATTCAGGTCTTTGATTTTTAAATGCTAGCTATGTAAGTTAGCAGTTTTTAGGTAACAATTTTTTTAACCTTAGTTCGACCTTTGGAAACACAGCTAACAATAGGCTGTAATCACTCTGTGATTAATCTAGGCGTACTTA
Organism: Lepomis macrochirus; assembly: GCA_024633595.2. Lineage (NCBI taxonomy): Eukaryota > Metazoa > Chordata > Actinopteri > Centrarchiformes > Centrarchidae > Lepomis > Lepomis macrochirus. The sequence continues at coordinate 17,451,322 of JALXJV020000006.1, forward strand.
TCATATAAACAGATATAGCTTTGTATCCACAACGCTGGCTACATTTTTTACAAGCTAAAGGCATGAAAACATCCAACCTCATCATTAATGACAGCTGCCTCCCTGAATATCCGGGTTTAGTTTTCAAAATAAAAGCACTTCAAAAGCTAGGCAACCATCAATCAAAACATGACTGCAATGCCACTCTGTATGTGTGTATCAAAGCAAAACTTTAAAACGCTTTTCTACTTTTGCCTTCTCAAAATAATACACAAAGTAACAGAGCATGACAGATACTGGCGTTTTGAGGCTGACAGAGATATCAACATTAACATATATTTTTCATACATACACTTTAAACGTCCTGCATAGTCATACTACACCCACACCGGTGAATTTATTTATTTGGCTGATTAGGCCTCTTCTAAGGAACGTGATCTGACTGGTCTTGAGCCAGCATAACTGAAAACACATTTAGGGGTGTGCACAGCCTTTCAGTGTCATTGTTAAAGAGTTGTAAAAGGATGTGTACTTAGCTGGACAACTTACAAATGCAAAAATGTATTTGTCAGTGTGCTTTGGTGGATAAACTATGTTGCTTAAGTTATCTTACCTCAAGCATATATTTGGCGTATCTGTTCTGCATCCTCTTTTTAATTTTTTAGCCAATATGATATATCTGTGAAAAGCTACTGACAGCCCACAATATCCACCTGCCAATTACAGTTTTTCTCACTCAATTTAGTACATTTCTCAGATCAGAATTGAAATTCTCCAAACTATTTGTTCAACCCCCACATCATTTCGTCACTTGTGCACATCAAAAAAGCAATTTCTCATTGTTTTGAACATATTGCAAATGCTTTGACAAACTGAAGCAAATAATTATGTACAATTATCTCCTGTGTCCTACATAATCAGTTGCGTATGTCATGCTGATCATAATGTATTATACCGGTTCTCTGTTGAATAGTCTTACCCCCCAAAACAGCTAGGCACAAATTCATTGTATAAGTCACTACATGCAATATGGCTGAACACATCTGCCATCTGCTTTTTTCATGCCACACAGGGAGCTGGAAGTGGTGATGACCTGGAGAAAGAGCAGGAAAAAGAGCGAGATAAAGACGAGAAGGAGCAGCATGGTCCCCTGCCTGTCGTTAGTACTAGCTTTTCACATGTGGATGCCTGTCCAAACAGCCATCAGGAGGTGGGGGTCTCTCTTAAACGTAAAAGGCAAATCGCCACAGAAACTGAAATAAGTTCTGCAGATGCCCTCACCAACCTCAGAGATGAAGATGAACTGTTCCTGCTTAGCCTCCTGCCCTCACTAAAGAGGCTTACCATTAAAAAAAGAATGGAGGTGCGGATGAAATTCCAGCAAGTGCTTTATGCTGCAGAGTTTGAGGACTAAAGGGCTCTTTAAAATTAAATAAAATTAAGTAAATAGATTTTTTAAAACCATTATAAATTGTTAATATTTATTTTTGGATCACCACGGCTATTAAAAATATAAATATGTACGTCTGTATAATTCAGTGTTGTCAGACTTGTCCATGTATCAAGACTTAATCTCTAAACAGAAAATGGTGTCTCTCATTTTGAATGTTGGAGCCACCCTTTTGTTACTACTTAGTAAGACTAGTAGTACTAGTGAGATAATTAGGTTTATGTGCGGTAAAATCTAACACATCAGCTCCATAGTAACTCCCTCCTTTTTAAAGCTCATAATGTTCATTCAACTTATTTTTGAGGTTGTATGTTGTGATGTTGTTGTGTTACACTGAACGATGTTACGAGATGTGTTTATAATTTTGTCCATACCCATTTATGTCACTGGGACTCAGGCCAGGATGTACAAAACATGTGAACCTGTTAATCTGGTAACTCCATTAGCTGATTATTTTTTCCATTGAGAAGTTCTCTTTTATATTTACAGATATGATGCACAAAAGCCACAATTACACAAAATAAAATTTGCTCATGGTGTTCTTGTTGTTACCTGATGAGTGACTGACAGCACAGGGTCAGCTCACATTAACAGTCAAGTCAATGTAGCTGCAAATAACTGCAAATGTAAACACAGTTTTCTTTAACTTTGTAGCTGAATAGTTTTTACCATATATTTTTTTAAATAAATATTTTCATGCTCCTGAAATATTTGTTTTCAATTCCAGTTATTTTTGCTAGTGTATTGGATTCAAAAAGGCACCCTATATTCAAAAATAAAGTGTCTTTAACATTAGAGTCACAGTCCAGATGAATGATGATCCAGATTTACACAAATGGTCACCTATATGTCAAACTACTGCTATTATTTCAATGAAGAAACACACATCTTAATGTTAACCTATAGTACACACTACAATTATACAGAGTAAATGACTGTACATAATTTCATGGTAAAAAAAGAAATTCTGATTGGGCCATAAAATATTTGTTTTTATCATCCACCCAAGTCTCTTTTGTATTTTGCTGCTCAAACTTTGTTCCCTGTTGGTTTTACAGGAAATGTTTAGCAGGATAAGCCTTATCTTATATTTAACTGAGAGTACTTTCTAGATGCAGTGATACTATTTCTTTCTCTCAGCTGCAAAGTCATTCACTTACACACACACACACACACACACACACACACACACACAAATCTCTGGTCCACAAAGCCCTCCCTCTCTGTTCGGTCCCCAGTCAGGGATTGGTTGGTAACTGCAGGCTTGAACCCTCCTCTCTTACAGAAAGCACTGTTCACCGCATTTGAATGTTTTCATTCATATCTTCATGTACTTCATTCATTTAAACAGTGGAATATGCTAATGTGTGAGTGGGGGCTAATGAATGACTACAAGTCAGTACATCTTCCTGCTATCTTTGTATTTTGTCTTTTAACACTCTCTCACCACCCATCATCTCTTTCCTCTCCTCTCCTCCTCACAATGTATATCCCCCATACGAGCCTCCTCCCTACTCTCACTTCCCTTTCTCCCTCTCCTCTCTGTCTCTGTGTTACCCCCAAACCCCTCCCCCACTCCCAGGCTTCCTGCTCTCTTGTCATTGGGCGCTGTGTGGGGTGATGGTTGTGGTTTCTGTCGGTGATGTCTCCAGAGCGTGTGCCGGCTTAGAACAGCCTCGCAGCACCTAGGTTAGATAGATAGATAGATAGATAGATAGATAGATAGATAGATAGATAGATAGATAGATAGATAGATAGATAGATAGATAGATAGATAGATGTGTTGATGTATGTATACTAAGAATATGTAAAAGAAGATACTCTAAAGCTTGGACTGTATAATCTACCAGGACGTAGATCAAACCCATCCTGAACTCTGCACACTGGACCAGAGTATAGACTTATCCTTTTTCTGGACCCGACTACTGAGTGTGGACAATCTGCAGAAATAAGGATCAACTCTCTTTCATCTGCTGCCCTGAGGTGAGATGCAATAATCACATGATAACATACTGTACATGTTCATAAGAGATGAAAGTGTGAAACACATTGTTGGTATACTCCCAGCCCTCACATACAGTACACAGTAAATTTGTTCTGATGATAGTTTGTAAAATGTGCTCTCAGTCCTTCTGCTATTATAGAACGGTATGAGCACGGTTGTTGTTTCCTAATAATGACTAATAAATCACCAGAAACTGTGAGCATACCACCACTCCACTTCCAGCACTGCTGCAGAATGAAAGGCTGGCTACTACGATGAAACAGCATCACACCTCTGTTGGTGGGATGAGGTTTCACTGAAGAAAACTGATTGGTTGATCAAGCTGTCGGTCGTGTAGAAGGGTGTGTTCCTTCTTACAGTGATTAACGGGGTACTATGGTACAAACATACCACCCCGGAAGTGGTGCTCAACAGTGTGTTTGTTTAGGTGTGGTTCAGAGATGATGGAAGAGCAGAGAGACAAGGCAGACAGAGTGTGGAGGGAAAGTGGATGGAGGGCAGGAGGAGAGAGACAAACAGCCAGTATCATATTTACTTCTGATGTGAAATAAGAACCAACTCCCATGAAGATGTATCAGATTCTGAATGCTAGATATTTACATGGCTATGCATTTTTCCTCTTTTTTCTCTTGCGTAAGGATGAAAATATTAAATAAATTACACTAAATTCAAATATATTCAAGCCCGAATACTGATGCACAAGCGTTTGTTTTACTTATTGGTGAATTTATACATGTGGCACAGTATTAAAGTTAGTTACCTATAAGCTAAATGAGAAGCCTCACAAAAGCACAGGCCAACGAACCAGCAGAAAGACCAGTTTATACATTGTTTGACAGTGACTCTTGTTATGGTGTGGGAAGCAAACAAGTAGCAGAGTAAAACAAGATGTCAAGTTAAGCAAGTTGTAAAATCAGGGAATGTAAAGGCATACAGATACAGAGAAATTGCATGTGAGGCAGTAAACAGTCAGGTCAACAGAGAAACAAACAAAAAAAAAAGAAAAGAAAAGCACATCACCATCAAGGCAGCAGCAGCCCGATTATGAATGCTCTGCTTACTGGACGGAGAAACAGCCATTCAGAGAATTAACAGGCAGCTAAGGAGTGTACGGATCTGCAAGTCATATGATCCCTGGTCAGCTCTGAGCTATTAGAGAGAGAGAGACAGAGAGAGAGAGAGAATATGGCAAACAGAGGATGAGAATAAGAGCAAGAGAGGGAATATCAGTGATGCTTGTAATGCAGTTTACTGCTGCAACACTTCTCTTGTATGTTTTAATGGATCTAACATTCTTCCATTGGTGTGGTTGGAGGCTTTTACAGCCACACTATGGTGTGGTGGAGGCCCACAGGACTCATTCCTCATAAGCTACTTGAAGAAAAGGTAAAGCTCCTTCTATTTGGTAAACAAAATGTCAATTTTCAGTGATACTATGTTCATAGTAAATTAAGATTTGTTAGAGTTTATTACAATATCTGAGGAAAGAACCTTTTGGCATATATTATTTATGACAGTTAAAGGTCTCATCCTGTGGTGTAGATGTGAGTGGTGTTTGTTTGAATCGGTAAGGAGGAATGAGAGGCAAAGATGTAATGGTCTGAGACAGAGACTGTAGACAGGGATAAACTTTGAGTCTAAATTTCACAAGTACATTTTGAGGCAATGTAGTATGATAACCAGACTGAGAAGCCATTTTGTTTTGTTTTATTCATCAATTATACATCTGGAGCAAGGCTTAAAAATGTAAATGGTGAGTTGTTTTTCAAGATTCTTGTCCATCATTGAGTGAAGCATTGAGTGTATCTGGGCATCCTGGTGATGCAGTGATTGTGTACTACCTGTACCTGGTGTGAGTCCAGGTTTGGTGTACAGAAGACAAGAGTATATGTACCTAAAGTATTTGCATTCACTATGTGTCAATGATTACGTTTGTTTTCACTCTCTTCTGTTATCTTCCTGCTTCTAAGATCTCATTAGGTCTGTCTCTGCTGTCTGTTTTGTCCCAGGCTGTCCTGCTCCGCTCAGCAGAGGCCCAGCACACCCTGAGACTGTGACCTAATCTGACCAAACTGGAACATACCATATTAGAAAAAGACGAAACAGTCCCCAGCAGTTCAGGGAGAAGGGTTGTCTGGTTCCAAAGAAACTTGACTGTGTGGCTCCCACTCAACAGAAACCAGCCTACAGCGAGCCACTTCAGGACTCAGGGATCTGCTTGATTTACCATCCTCATTGCAACAAGGTAGAGGAGAGTCCCACACCATGTACTCCCCTCAGAGTCTCCACCGCTGGGGGATCACGCACAGTGAGAGTATGGAGCGGTTAGCCTACGGTCAAGGTAAGTTGGCATGTGCTATTTGAATGAATGAAACTATCATATCTATTACATGATGATTGATGCCACTGACGCCTCATACAGTGTTCTGTAATGACTTACAAACAGCAGATCCAGATCGAACCATCAGCCTATAACACCCACTCACCTCATTACAGATAATACCTTAGCACGAGTCAAAAGTGAGCCACCAGAGTCACTAGACGTAAACGTATGCAGAAACAGCAAAAAGCAACTCTCCTGTCTGCAGTTAACAGTACAGTAAGATACACAGTAATCTATGTGTTTTCCTTTGGACTAATAGTAAGTAAGTAAGTAAGTAAGTAAGTAAGTAAGTAAGTAAACTTTATTTACATAGCACCTTTCACAGACAAGAGGGGTAACAAAGTGCTGTACAGTAAAAATGTAATGTCAGTGAATGATTAAATGAAGCTGATGCTTACAATAAACGATCACATTTAAACAAATTACCAATATAGTCTGACACGTTTTGGCATTATCCATGAAAACATTAAAAGTTGTGAATTATTTATGTGTTGCCACAGCTTGGTTAAGAAAAACACAGTTCTTGATGCTCTAATTGTATTCCACAATAATTTGGATCGTGGGTTAATAATTATTAAAGCAAAATATGTCACAAATAAACTGGTTCCAGCTTTGACAAATGTGAATATTGATAGTTTCTTAGTCCTAAAAGTTAACTGAATATTTTTGGGTTTAAGACTATTGGTCAGACAAAACAAGCATTTGAAGACATCATCTTGGCCTTTTCTAAATGGATATTTTATATACTAAAATAATTAAATGAATAATGAAGGAAATAATCACAGATTAATTAGTAGTTACAGCCATAAATTTCAGGTAGCATGCTTATTCAGCCTTACTCTCTTCATCTACTTCTACCTACTCTTTACTTGCAGCTGTATGGGTGTTTATTGTTTCCACTGTTATGCTTCTACTGAATTCTGCATTGCTATTTAAGAATTTTCCAATGTGGGTTCAACATACTACAGTCAAAGTAGGATCATGGCCAGGAAATACTGAGGTCATGAGTCCAAATTACCCAAGCAGAACCCCACCCACCTAAGAAATTATGGATAAGTCACCAACCAAACCCCTGAATATTTTTGAGTATTTAAAGAAATCACAAAATTGTATTTGTTAATATAACTGTTTAATTATATTTTCTGTATGTCCCAGCCTTTCAAAGCCGTCTCTACACTGGGTATGTTATTGCTGTCGAGAATTCTAAATCTATCTATCATCTAAAAAAAATATTATTAAAAAATATCTAAAAGGTAAAGATATTTTGCCTAAAATGTATCAGACTAACAAAAATCAAACATGTGTAAAAGGTTTCATATCATAGAATGTAAACTCCTCTTCATGTCATGAAAGCCCCCTAAAAATGACCACAATAACAATGGTGAGGGAAGTATTCAGATCCTTTAATTAAATGAAAGCAACAATAACACATCATAAATATACTCAGAAACAAGTAAAAGTACAGTACTGAAAATGTACATAAATATTATTATCAAAATGTACCATAAGGAAAATCACGCAAAGCAGAAAATGCACCATGTGAGTGTTACACAATTATAATATTGTATTAATATTACTGATGTATTAATCTGAAAGTAGCATTTTTACTTTGACACGTTTAACTATTTCACATACTGTTTGGTGGTTTAATCTAAAACAATACATCATCATATTGTATAAGAGGACCTTGTTTACATGTACAATCTGAATTTGTAAAGTATAGTAAATGTAACTGTCAAACTGGGTGGTGATGGCGCCATGGATAAGACACATGCCTTTGGTGTGACACCATTGTGTCCCTGAGCAAGACACTTAACCCTTAGTTGCTCCATAGGTGTGCGACCTCTGACATGTATAGCCATTGTAAGTTGCTTTGGATAAAAGCGTCAGCTAAATGTAATGTAATGTAAAATAATGCAATGGAATAAAAAAGTTTCCCTTTTTAATTGTTTTGAAGTAGTACCATAAAATGGAAGTACTCAAATAAAGTAGACCCCAGTGGCCTCATTTTTAGTCACACATCGGTACATCTGTATCAGGCTGGGACCTCTGTCTCTCACATAGACTGTATATAAAAAGGTCTCTCTCTCTCTCTCTCTCTCTCTCTCTCTCTCTCTCACACACACACACACACACACACACACAAAGTAACGTCCTGTACCATCTGTAGTTCTCACGTCCAGCAGCAGAGGGCGGCAAGTCCACAACACAGCAGCCACTAAAATCATTACGTAACGGTAGTGCTGCCTTTTGTGTGTCTTGTGAGCCTTTTGACACCGCCCCTCCGGAGGGTGCAGCGGGACCGAAGCCAACTATCGGTTAGGTCTGCAGGGTGTAAACAAATCTTTACAACGCCGCGATGAACGGAGCAACAGTCCGCGCCCCCGACGTTAACGTTCACCATGTAGACCGACGCCTACGCTTCACAGTCCGGGGACGTTGACGACGGTTGGTTGTTGACTCGAGCGAGTTCTGTCATTGCTTTAGCCGGTGGTATCGCAGGTATTTTTGTGCCACGGTTGTCACAATGGTCACCGGGTGAATTGTACATCAAGGCTTGCTCGTTAACGGTTAGCAAACCGTATGAATTTGTGTGTTTTCGCACCGACAAGCACTGGCTAAAATCATTTCAGAGGTCCGTGAACATGGCATCGCCCGCAGAGCACGACCTGACTCTGTCTGAAGCGGAGAACACCAAGGAGAAAGCGCAGGTGTTTGGCATTTTAAGGCTGCAGGAGGAGAAATCTGGTCTTGGGGAGAAAGCTAGCGTTAACAGTAGCAGCACAGTGAGAGGAGGTGGAGGTGGTGGAGGAGACGGGCGATGGCAGGCTCCTATCTTCGCTTTGGCCAGGAAAGCATCCGAAACCATTTCAGGCAGCATTCACGTCCTGCCGAAAGTGTCGGAACACAGGACGTCTCTGCCCGGGGACTGGACCGTCCAAGGTGGAGTATTATCAGCATCAGGGGGCGTGTGTGTGTGTTATTAATAAGGTCTGATTAAACCCAGTAACTGATTCTTTCAGGGACAAATGAGGAAATGTGACAACCAGGAACAATAAATGATTCAGCCAGTTAATGTAGCTCTATTCTTCTGTTTATGTAAAGTTTCTACTTCACACTTGCTTTGGCAATGTAGACATGTTTCTGCCATGCCAGTAAAGCTGGTGTGTGTAGATAAATGTGGCACACCCAGCTGGTACATTTCCTCCTCTCTCTTTCATATTTCACATTACCTCACCACCCTGTGTGTGTTGCGAATTGATTTTTCATAGATCAGTGCTGTTCTCATTTTTTGATGCTACAATAGTGTTGTAGCTTTTCAGTAACCCCATGGTTTGATGTACCTTGAAGAAGTCACATGGTGACACATGCTTACTGTTTTGTACTCTAAGCTCCCTGCCCAGGGGCACCCACCAGTCATGCTGCTGCTCCCAAGAAATCTGTTGATTTGTGGGAGTCTCTGCTGGGGCAATTAAAACTATTCTACACTACTAGGCAACATTTCTATGTTTTAACCTGACATTGTTCTGTCCTGTTCTGGTGTTTGGCTACACATTAACCCAGAGGTTCCACATATGTAACACTTAAAAGCATACCTCTGTGGGAGGTGCAGATTTGGCACGCTGCCAACATAGGACAATTATGTTATCTGAACAGCAGAAAATAAGACAAATTGTCAGCTTCATTACGCTTTGTTCACAGATTTATGTATTTATTCTGATCTGTTAGGGTGGACTCTTCTTCTTCCTGATGGATAACGGTGCTTCTTGCATACTATCTGTTGCTCTGTGTGCCTTCACTGACACATAAATGCAAAAGTGCATTCTGTTTTTAGGGTGGATTCTGCCTTCAAAGCACTTGCGTCACATTTACTGTACCTCCCTATAGTAAGCATGTTCCTGATAATGACATGTTGTAAAGACATTGACCTGGCTGACTTTGTTGATTATGCCTTAGATAGAGACTCAGAAAACTGAGCGTCTTTGTAACGTCTAGTAACTGGATTGGATATGATTAGGCTATTCTATCATTCATCAAATGAAGTCCTTAGCACTTCTGAGATAGAGGACTACCCTTTAATTTTCCCATGCTATAAGTAATAATGCATTGAAGTTTTTAGCCCATGTGCTTGTATTGTACCATCAAAGTACCTAAATAAATCTGGGTCTAAATCTAAGTTCTTTAGACATTTCTATATAATAAAATGTCATTAGACATTATTGTATGTCCATACCATGCAACTATTTTGAGCGTACTTTTAGTTAAATGTTTGTGTGCTGCTTTTGTCCTGCAGCCCTGCGTGACCCCATGGCCATGGAGCGAGCCAACCTGCTGAACATGGCCAAGTTGAGTATTAAAGGGCTGATCGAGTCCGCTCTGAGCTTTGGACGAACACTGGACTCGGACTACCCACCTCTCCAGCAGTTCTTTGTTGTCATGGAGCACTGCCTCAAACATGGCCTCAGAGGTAAGAAGGAGAGACTGTTTTAAATCGTGCCAGGTGTAGCTGATGTGCTAGCATGGTCATATCTACAACCTCCCAACTTACTAATATCTGATGTCGAAGTTGCATTATATGTGTTTGCCTCCCTCATTAAATATATTATTCCTAGATTTTCAAACAGCAGTGTGTGTCTGTCTCTCGTCCTCTTTTTCACTCCAGTGAAAAAGTCTTTTCTGGGCTTTAACAAGTCTCTGTGGGGTCCTCTGGAGCTGGTGGAGAAACTGTGTCCTGAAGCAGCAGAGATCTCAGCCTCTGTACGAGACCTGCCTGGACTTAAGTAAGGATTACCTTTATGTACACACACACACACACACAGTTTAACCTAACAACCACACACTCACATGCACCTGTAACATGAGCCTGTGGCCTGAGCCAGAGCAGGGAAATACCTGATTTCACCTGTCCTCTTGCTGCTGCGTCACTTCTCCCCATGTCACTATATCTCTTCTTATTTATTATTATTATTCTCTGTGTAACTGTTCATGCCTTGTGCAGACACAATTATAAATGGACATGTCCATACGGATGTCGAGACACACACACACACAGATAGTGTGTTGTTTTGTTTGTTGCTGTTTGTTTCTGTTTTTCTTGGTAATGGTGATGTATGTAGCCTAACCAGGGACAGGTGTTGCAAATTAGCTTCAGCTAGAAGCCCTATATGCAACACATCTGTTCAAGTTATTGTAACCTGTTACAGTGTGTTTCTTCTGCATTGTCCCTAAGGACAGATGTAGTTGTTGAACGTGCCTAATGTGGGAGGTAAAATACCAACTTCAACAACCTAGATTCATATTCAGGTAGTTTCCTCCAGTCATTATAGTAAGTAGGCTCCAGCTCACTCGCATTCATGACCATGATTTGCATGTCATACTTTACTTAGTTATTCAATAATCAGTCACTATGCAGTAGAGCTTCCAGACAGGGAATCAAGTGAGTAATATTCAGGTTTTGTCTGATGCAGCAAAATGGGGAACAGATGTGTTGTTAGATGGAGAACGGAGTCCATTTCCTTTGGTGGTGCTGAGTCAGACCAACAGACATGTAGCAGTGCAACACAACCCAAGAGTTAAGATAGTTTTAGTTTGATTGTAGGCTTGATAACACAGTTTTAGCTGCTGAGATGACACAGAGGATTCAGTCTTAAAAAGAAGGAACAATTAATTAGGTTAGCCCGTAAAACTGTTGACTACAGTAAACACTCAGTAACACAAATGAGAAGTAGATCTAAACAATAAACAAAGCCAAAGACCGATACAAAGATGTCCCAGCGCCACCAGCCTTACACCGTCAAAACCTCTTAAATAAATCTAATCTAATCACCTGTGTGTTTTTGTGTGTGTGTTTTAAAGGACTCCATTAGGCAGAGCTAGAGCTTGGTTGCGTCTGGCTCTCATGCAAAAGCGGCTGGCCGATTACCTGCGACTCCTCATCAGCAGAAAAGACCTGCTCAGGTACAACCACTAATGTACACATGGCGACACACACAAATTTGATGTGTAGCCATGGGTACATTTGACTTGTTTAGAAAAGGATACCTTAGTATATATACTTTAGGTATGAAAATGAAATCGTAACAATTCTTGACAGACAAATGAAGGTCTTAAAGGTTAAGGCTGGTGATGATCAAGATTTCAAGATTTCTTATTGTCAACTAATTCCATTAAGTTAGTCACGTTTTACAAATTTGAGATAAAAATGTATTCATTTATAATAATTAAGTATTTAAATAAATAGATCAAAACATTATATTTAGCATTTTATTGAGAATTCTGTGTTCAAATCCAGCAGTTAATAGCACTACAAATACCCAGATAATTATTTCATATCCTAAAGTAAAGCTTGTGGTAACTACACTACAGAGCTAAAGCATGAAAGTAAAGCCTCTCCCAGTTTTACTTTTGCTGGAGCTCCCTTCAGTGTTTGAAAATGTGTTGTATTTTCCACAACACACAGTGAGTTCTATGAGAATTCAGCGCTGATGCTAGAGGAGGAGGGAGCAGTGATAGTGGGCTTGCTGGTGGGCCTGAACGTCATCGATGCTAACCTGTGTGTCAAAGGCGAGGACCTGGACTCTCAGGTAACCACTGCTCTCAGACAGTAATTTGACCAGTTGACTAATCACACAAACGTGTAGTCTTAATGTGGGTATACTGTCTAAAACAAATCTGATGATGTGGTTGCAATACAGCCGTGTACACAGCTGGTTTGCGTTATGCTCTCCATTCTTTTCTTTCTATGATTGGATCTACGTTTGTACTTGCACCATGCTAAGCAGAAAATATGTCCACTTCCTGTGCCTACATTCATTGACATGAACCAGTTTTTCTTCAGTGACTCGAGTTTGGGGAAGCAGACATGCAGACTAGAATTGTCTGTTTCGTCACTTTATCTTGGCATCAGGCAGAGAGAGAGCAGATGTTGTTGTGTCATGTTTCCACTGCATGGGTGGAGACTTTATCCTAAGAGCAAACCAATGGAAGCACCCTGTCATACAGATCGTGTTCACACACCTGACTGAGCCTTGTAATGTGAAGCAATGTGAACTTGTGTTTGTTTAGATCCGGTCGTTCTCTGATCACAAGGTGAGCCGTCATGCAGATTAAAACCTGCACTTTTTTAAAATAAACATTATACTATAAAATGCCAGAAAGTTGTGGAAAAGCTACCCAGAACAACTTTCTAGAAAGGTGACATTCTTCTTTATCTAAGGTCTTTATTAAAATAGTTGTCAGTTATTTTTCTATCGACTAATTGATTAATCACTTATTTTTCAGCTCTGCTACTTTTTACTGATGCATCGACTCTTAACTTAAGGATTTTCCACCTGGACCTCATTTTTCAATGGTTTTGTGTCTATAGTGACTAAATCAGATGACATATTCTGAAACTGGTCTAGCATTGAGTGACCCAAATTGTTATTACAGTTGTCTGACAAGATTTTGGAAAGGATCACTACAGACCTTTCTTTAATTAGTAAGATCCTTTTTGTTTAACCAGAAACAGTTGCTATAACAGTCTCATCAAAACCGCCAGACTTTACCTCGCAGAACACGGGAGTTGCTGTTCTACTGCTGTCTCGGTCTTTGCGTGACTGTGTTTTTATTTGTTTGTGTTAGTGTGTGTGACTGACACGATGGGGCGCAATTTCCCGCGAGGATTATGTTGTTTCGCTGCTGCTGCCGACGGCACCACGCTCGCTCAATACTGGACCAATTTCAAAAGACGTTGTCCCAATTATTCACATAGGGAATCTGGGTTGAAAAATACCAAAGTTATCCTGTAAAGGTGTCTTCAGACTGTAACCATGGTGAACTATGGTAGTTTCGATGCATGTGTGTGGTTAACAGACAAATTAGTTATGCAGACACACTTAGCATTGGATGTTCATTTTATACTATCACGTTTACATAAAGCATTTTTTTTTATTTTGTGTGAGCATTTATTTGTGTAACCACATAATTGTAAACATCCCTAATTCTCATGAATGTTCTGGTAGGTTCCTAATTAAGGCGTGACTCATTTCATCAAATTAATGGTTGTGCAATCATTGCTTTTCAGAATATGCTTCCTCTTGGGCGACATTAGCTGAGCTTATTTATTTTTTTCATTCAAGGTTGGGGTGATTGACTTCTCCATGTACTTGAAGAATGACATTGATGATTACAGAAGTGAAGAGCGGTATGGTCTTCTATTGTCTCTCCACTTTTTTTTATACAACGGGTCTCTTTAAGCCCCCCTAATGTGACACTCTGGTTTATCTCTGTTTACAATGCAACAGGAATAGCCAGATAGCATCCATCTTGGATCAGAAGAACTATGTAGAGGAACTGAACAGACAACTCAAGTAAGAGATTTGTGTGTGTGCTGTGTATTTTCTACCTAAACAAACTGGCTGATAAGCCAGATTGAACAGGCAGTCCTACTTTATTTCTGAGTCACATTTTGCTTTGCATGTTTTGTTTGTCTGATGTCTGAGTACTGTTATGCTGCCTTGAGTCAAGGGCAGATGTGTTCAGGCGGTTGATGTTTGAAACAGTCTGGTTGTTTCAGAAGTGTGTACCATCTGTCCCTACAGACAGTTTCATTAAAGCACAGACTGTCAGTCACATTTCCTCTTTCAATTCTTCTTTTTCTCACAAACTGTTTAAAATAACCTGGATTGATCTGCTGCCTTAAATTGAATTATAGGTTTAGTGAATATTTTCTTTACATTTGCAGCTGTGATAGAGCTACAAACAAACCTCTAAACATAAGAAAAGCTATCTATGGCACTACTGCATTGGTGCCGTGGCTATTAAAAGTATGTCAGTCTGTCAAGTTACACATTTTACCTACTAAACTCATTCTTGTTTTCTGAAAAAAATGTTGACACAATAAATTTAGTGAGACCCATAATGAAATGAAGTTGATTATAATGTCTGCGTTTGTTTGTGATTGTATGTCTAGCTCCACAGTTAATGGTCTTCAGGGCAGAGTGCACTGTCTACAGATGACCAACTCTAAACTCCTAGAGGAGGTGAGACTCAAAATATTTGCATGTTAGATTTAAGGTAAATGTGAAAGTCAGCACTTAAACCTCAGAGCTAAACAAATCACTAAAGGATTATAATTTAATTCAGATCCAACCTGATGGTCTTTTTGTGGAGAAGCAAATGTCTTTTGCATGTTAAGTAATCATAGAATCTGACTCGAGGATTTAGCCAAATATGTTTAGATAAAATCACAGCACCGGTGTTATCATTATTGTTAAACTGTTCTTAGCAATAAACTGAATTATTCTGTGTTTGTGTGTGCAGTTAGCCATAGCCAAGAACAACATCATCAAACTGCAGGAAGAAAACCAGCAGCTGAGGAGTGATAACAGCCTTATTCTGCTGAAGACACAACAACAATTAGAGGTACACTGTCACAAACTGGAACTGTAGATCTAGACCTTAATATTCGAACAATTATTTAAAAAATCCTTACTACAAATGGATAAAAGCGATCTATGATGTGGCTGACACGTTCTTCCTGTTGATGTGCTTTATCCAGGTAACCCAAGGAGATGTGTCCGTGGAGAGAGATACATACAAACAGTCGCGTCAGGGTTTGGATGAGATGTACAATGAAGCTCGAAGGCAATTGAAGGAGGAGTGTCAGCTCAGACAGGTCAGACTGTGACTCCATGCATTAAATGTGTAAAAAATATACAGGGTGACAGTGTTGTAACAGATTATATCCATGTATGTATACAATTTTTAGGATGTGGAGAATGAGTTGGTTGTCCAGGTGTCAATGAAACAGGAAATGGAGCTGGCCATGAAACTTCTGGAGAAAGACATTCACGAGAAACAGGTCAGCGTACATTTACAGTGTTTTCCTTTCCTATCAACAATGTTCAAAGAACTGATTAATATATGAAATAATGAGGATTATTTATGGTGAGGCTTAATCAATGCAACAAAAATGAAGATCCTAAGAATGATGCGGTTGCTCTTAAGACGTAGTGTCTCCCAGTGAGGGAGCACATGATAACAAGGCCTTTGGGGGGCACAGCTAAAAATATAGCACCAGTCTATACTTGCTCACACAGAGCAGTAATACCCTGCCAGCTCCTGTGCCTGTCAGGCCTCTCACCACCAACATGTGAACTCTTGCCACATAAACACCACCAGCTGACATTCTAGCCAAGCAGTGAGATAACAGCAGCTGCCATGGCAGCGGCATCATCGCAGCTTCGTAAGGAGGCTGCTGGGATCATTACAGACAACATCAGGTGAATCAGCTGTCAGACTGGAGAGTAACGTCAGCATCATTATTGCACAGGACTACAGGGTGTGCAACATACAGTTTGTATATTTGTTTGTATTTCAGGTAGCTTGAAGTACATACATACATACATACATACATACATATATATATATATATATATATATATGTGTGTATATATGTGTGTGTGTGTGTGTGTGTGTGTGTGTGTGTATATATATATATATACGACATAAATACGACTTAGCTCCAAAACTGAGCCAGTCTGTATGTAGTCCTGAGTTAAATATTGTACAGACCCCCAGTGAATAAATGATGAATAGATACATACACACAAAATAAAGCTGTTAATTTAATAATGATTGATAATGAAAAAATAATGAAACAAGAGCACACTAAATTACAGTGAAACAAGAAACAGTGTGAACAGGACTGGCAATACAGGATCTGTGTTTTTTTACCAGAAGACAGAGGTGGAAGATATACCTTTACTGAAGTAGATGTACTAATACTACACCGTAGAAATATGTGAGTAAAGTACCCCAAAATTGTACTTAAGTTACTTTCCACCACTTTCAACAGGACACACTGATCGGACTGAGACACCAGCTGGATGAAGTCAAAGCCATCAATGTAGAAATGTACCAGAAGATGCAGGTACAAGCACACGCATCCTTACCTGGTTGCACCTGTTCTCTTATCCCATACACTACATATACAGTAATTATTACTACTACTTCTGACAGCCGGTAATTCTCATTTGTTAGTCATCCGATGACGAGATGAAGAAGAAGAACAATGTGATCACTCGTCTGGAGGAGAAGACCAATCAGATCACTGCCACCATGAAGCAGCTGGAGCAAAGGTGAGATACACTGCCTGTAAGGGCACAGCACAAAGGCACTAACCAAAACTGGCAAATCACTTTGTCCCATGTTTCTCCTCAGGCCTTCCCTAAATCTAAACCAGGTTCTCTGCTGTTCTGTTAAAATTGTATTTACCAAAACATACATAATCCCACTGTGGCAATGCGAGTTTAACATACCTGATACTCCAGCTTTGACAATTACAAAAAAAGTTCTCAGACCCGAGGTATCAAACATCATGTTTTTTTAGACCAGATGATCTATAAAAATGGATGCTATTTTATGTTCATTTTAATATTTAGTTAAAATTGTATATTTAATAAGAGTTCTGGATGGTCTTGTGCGAAGCTGGAAGAGAACTGAGGGAAAACATGGTGAAAAATGATTTGAGTTTTCTTCCTCATCACTGTTTCCCCTAGGAAATTGCTTAGGAGGCAATAATCAAGAATTAATACTTTATAAATGTTAGTGATATGATTAAGGTTGTCAGCTGACACTGCCACGGGTGAAGTCTTTGTCATCCCATCCGCTGAGCTGAGCTAGAGGACGGCAGTCTAAGCAAAAGCCGCAGTCAGCCGCAGTCATCAAATACACAGCCATGTCTAAGGTTTTGTCTAATAAACGTGCATTCATTCCTTTTCATATTAGCAGGGGTCTAACTTCAGTGTAGGCACTCTGCAGCCTTTTTTACAAAATGGTAAATAGGTGCAGTAAAAAGTGATTTCATGTTAAATCTAACATTATAAACACACCGTTTAAAGTTAGAGCAAAATTGCACATCGTTATTTTCCAGTGAAAATCTTCAAAATATGTTTTAGTTGTGATTTTTGCATTATCCAAAAGGCTTCTTCTTGGTGTCAATATTGCCAAAATGTGAGATACAAAGCTTTTACTTGATAGATCCAATATGGGTTTGCGTTTGCCCTGCAGGATAAATTTTATAAATTATGCTATTATGCAGCGTGTCAGCAAGCCTGAAATATAGACCACCTCTACTTACATCATGTCGTTATTAAATTTAACATGTCTATGAAATAAAACATTAACCTTCAGGGGGAAAGAGCTGATGCCCTACTGTACATGGTATGCTGTTGTTTAGGCCATCACCTACTAACTCATTTCATTACAAGACCAGATGTCAGGATTTTCTAAACAATTTCCTTGGGGAAACCCGGCAATCCTCAATATATCATGTCTATTTAATGACACTGCTGATATTTTCATGCATGCTAAGTCCTCCTGGTCAATACTGCAGCACAATCTGTGTATAATGCTCCATATGTGAATCAGCCATTATAAGACCTGCTGGTTCATTGATGCCTTACCCCTCTTCACCCCATCGTTTACAAGTCAACACAGTCCATCCCTCCCTTCCCCTCTCCCATTGGTTTAAATCTGTTCCATCCTATTTGTGATTGGTTGTGAATGTATTTTGCTGCTCTAAAGGTGTATGTAGCCTGGTTGGACCAAGACCCCGGTTACACTTGTTATTTCAGCTGGAGTTTTGAATGTCTAATGAAGAAGTTAAACATGAGAAGTTAAACGGACACTGTTAAAATTCAAATATTTACTAGCTAATTAGAGAATTTTAACAGGTTGTCTACTTTAGAGAGATTGAAATAGTGATAAATGCTGTAGGTGCTTTCCATGCTTAAATTTCTTGTGTTGATAGTATAGTTCTGTGCACACTTTGCTTGAAAATTCCAGTTTTTGTCTGCTCTAGCTCTATTCATCTGTCTGTGGACATTGCCTTTCCCTGCATCTCCTCTGCACCTCTTATCATTAATCATACGCTTAATGTGGAGGGGAATATATCTAGACTGAAGAAATCTGATGACAGTGGGAACCTGGCAGCCTGAAATCAGATTTCTTTGTTGTAATGCCTTTTTTATTCTTACTGCTGTGCTTGTGATGTTCAAAGTCACTTAAAGTGTTCAGTGTAACCGGGGCACTTAGAATACAGATGTATTGACATCCTTTCTTCCTTCCTTCCTTCCTTCCTTCCTTCCTTTCTTTCTTTCCTCCCTTCTGTCCGTCTCTTTATACCATCCATCCAATCATCCATCCATTTTGCTCCCTTGAAACCTCCACATGTCGATCCCCTACCCCCTGATTTTATCCCTGCTCCTCTGTGCAGTGATAAGGATCTGCTAAGTCAGACCAGAACGCTTGCTATGTCATTTGTTAAGTGTGCCAGCACAGACACAGAGCACCAATACAAGCTAGTCAAGGACATCTCCTTCTGAAGAAAAACACGCACATATACTTGCACATGCAGACACACGATTGCTTATGACAGAATGAATAAATGGACTTAACTTAAGGAACATTCCTGTTTTTTGCACACAATATTTAGATGGTTTTAGGCCTGAGAGCAGCCACAGAATCAGGTGAGACTAGACCTTGTGGTTTTGTGCTTTAGTCACTGGAACATGACCATCACTAGCAGAGTGTTGGGATTCATACAGACCACTGCAACATGTTTCGTGATGTTTAGTTAAATCCTCCTCAGATAACTTTGCTGAGTTGTGCTAAATGAAGACACCTTTATTTTGAATGTCCTGGTTTAGCTGGTTAGAGAACAGTTTGAATATTACATCAATTATAATTTAATATATACTAAAGAAACCTTTTGCATTAATCATACACTACTTTGTCTATTCACTCACAGTTGTACTCATGCACACACACACACACACACACACACACACACATATGCTACACATTCTTCATGTCTCCAGTTGTCAGTTTATATGCAGTAACACTGACAGTAAGATATTTGATGTTTGGACTCTAAGATGTAACCACAGATTAAATTAGAATGATTATAGTGGGCTTCCCCGCTCAAATCACAATTGTTTTATCTGGCAACACCCAGAGCCACTAGTTAACACAGTTGAGTCAGTGTAGTAATTAGGGACTGTATGAGCATTATTGGGGTTGGGAGGAAGGGCTAAACATTCAGCTTTACTTTTAAAAAAAGCAAAACTCTTTCCATCATTAAGATTTTCTTTGTACCCTTTCCCCCCACACTGTCACAATATCTAGTAATATTTGATTAGTGATTCATTGTGCCATTAATAATGAAAAAGAATGTAAGATACTGTGCTCCAGTTTAAACTGTAATATGCCATTATATTTCTACCAAATTGCACAATAGAAGTGGGATGAGTAGTTGCCAAAATTCTGGAAAGCATAACAAATTGAGGCCTCTTGTTTACAGAAGAATATTCCACTTATTCTTTCTTTTTTAACCAAAAACAGTCATTTATATGACAGATGTGTTTTACACATTTACTTTACTGTAGTTCTGCTTTCTGTTAAGATATGTAATGTATATCTAAATAGCTAAACACACTCATGCAACTCTCCCAAAACATGTGTATCCGCAGAGAGTAACTTGTGATTCTGTGCTTGGCTGTCTTTTTACCTTATTGCTATCGACACAGTTTAGGTGTAGAGCACAAGTAGGATCGAGGATGTTTCTACAGCTGCTAGCATTTCCTCACAGGCACCCAGAGGTGTTCGCTGCAGATGTTTAGTCTGACAGCCTCCTGCTTTTAATTTCTTGCCAGTTTGCTCTGCATGTGTTGCACCTCCTGACCTGCTTCTGACTGGCTGTGATGATCCTCGCTGTGTCTAAAATCAGACCCTTGTTCACTCTCACTACTATATTGATAGTACACACTCAGTAGTTTATTCTATAGTGAGCAGTGCATTAAGATATCAGACAATTATGAACCATGGTGAGATAAAATGTTACGGATCGCATTGTGAGATCGTTAGCACTGTACCTGGACTCTGCTGTTTTTGTTGGAGTTTATGAGGCCACTGAGTAGACTGGGTTTGTTCACAGTATGGGAAAAGTATGTATTTGATTTTTGAAAATTTCAGGTGAGGATAAGTATGGAAAGAATTTGAATATAGAAACATATTTGTGTTTCCAGTGTGTTGCCCCTGTTCTGTTTTCTAAAATATAAAATTCAGATGTTCTAAAAATAAATTGATCTGACGTTTCAGCAAGCAGCTAGTGCAGCCAAAATGTTCACCACTGTGTGAGAAAATTAAATGATTTCACTTTTTTTCTATAAATTTTCGGTGGTCATTTATAAAGAGATTAAAAAATATGGGAGAAACAAAATATATAATATTATTTATTCAATATGTTAATTGAAAATAATACAAGTATAGCTAGCACCATTTAGTTTACTTCTGTTTGGGCAGAGATGTTTGACAGTGGCCGTCCAACTGGTTTGGTGTTAATTGATTTGCATGAGCTACAGTACCTTGCTACAATCGTCTGGCAATTGTATTTGACAATTACATTGTATTTGGCAATACAATAGCATACATAGTAAGAATGTAACAGCCATGTTAATAGTTTGATTTTAAAACCAGTCCTTTAGCGCTTTGTACTCAGATGTCAAATATGGTCTAAATATCTACAGAGAAGTCTGGAAATTTGAGTCTGGAAAAGTATGGACTTGTTTAGGAGCTCTGTATAGAGGATACATTTCACACTCAGAATTCAGGGAACTCTAATAAAATGGCAGAGGGTAAATATAGTGCACACAAAAGTAAAAAGGGAGTAAAAATCCTCCTGCGGATTCACCTAAATGGAAAGTTGTAAGGCTGAGTCGAACTCAATCCATATGCTTTGTTTCTGCAGAACAGACTGAACCAAGTAAAGTGTAAAGAACAAGGGAAAATGAATGTGTTGTTGTGTCTCGTCTTGGCATATTTATTGACTTGTGTGAAGGAAGTTATCATTCTACCTGTCCTAAGTCCATGGTCATAGTACTGTAACTCCTCTCAGTTTGTAGAAGAATAATCACTCAGTACAGCTGTTGAAAACTCACAACTACTGTCTTTTAACGCCGTGATCAATAAAGTTAGATGTTTTGAAAGTGTTGGGTGTGGTTTGAGTTTTTGGCCACGTTCAGAGTGCTGTTAACAGGTGGACACAGGAACATTTATTATTTTTTTCAGGGAGTAATAAAGCTCCAAGTCAGCAGTATGTCAGGGTCTTATCCTCCTCAATGTATCTGAGATCAACAAGATCTAAAACCTTATTAAAATCCTCATATTGTGAAAACATGCCATGAGAGTTTCCTCCCTGTACAATATTGGCTAAAAAACAATGAAATTGGCATATTTTTTTCAGAATGATGTGAATATCGCAGAGACTATGTGGTAATGCTCCTCTCCAGCACACTGTGACTGACCGCTAAGATGCAGCATTCAGCTAGCTATCCTCTTCTTTTTTTCCCCCATTCAGTTGCTTTGAGGCAGTTTTCTCTTGTTTCATCGTGTGTCTTTATTTTCATCCCCTTTGTACTCCTTACTGTTCTGTTTTGAACTCCACAATTCAACTCACGATGCACTCTTTTCAGTTTTACCCTCTGGTGTTGTAACAATGCAAATTACAACGCCTTCCTTCACCTCAACCTTCTTCATTTATTCTCAGCCTTCCCTCCTTCATGGTTCCACCCAGAAGCCTCAGTCCACAACCTCCCTTGTCCTCACCCTGCATCCTCCTTCTTGTTTTCCTCTGTTCTTTTCTCCCCTTCCCTCCATCCTCCTCCCCAGTTTTTTCTCTCCATGGTCCTGAGTTTGTCCCTGGTTATAATGGTACAGATTACAGGAGGCAGAGAGGCACCGCACCTCGGCCGAGGAGGGAACCAGACGCTTCAAGTTGGACTTTGCCAACAAGGCCGACAGCCTGCAGCGGCAGATCGAACACAGAGAAAGGCAACTGTAAGCAAAACCTTCTAAAGACAGAATGACTGGTAGACACATACACATTCAAATACTTAATCTAGAAAAGCTGTGGAGCTCAGAGGGAGACACACAACATAGGATTTACACCTTTAGCTGTGTAGTATGGTAAGCTAGCTGTTGGTGTTCATACTTTCTAGAAATTAAATTTTATACAGAAATTTAAAATGTATACAAACCAGTGTGTTCTAATATTTTACTCAGTATATTTCTGTCTGTTCTCTGTCATCGTTATTCTTGTTATTGGTGTTGTCCGTACATGTCTGTAGCCAGCAGCTGGAGACGGACCTGAAGATAGAGAGGGAGTGGAGGCAGACGTTACAAAATGATCTAGACAGAGAGAGGGATGCTGTGGCTCAGCTCAGCACAGAGGCGCTGCAGATCAATGGGCTAAAAAAGGTAAAAAAACACTGTGTATGATATTGTACAGTGTTTTATTACATGTACATATGGCTTTGTGTGTGACCTAGCATTTGCAGAATACGATCTTAATTGATCTGATGCGTGTCCTCTGTTGTGAGCGTTTGTATATTATTTTGACAGGAGTTCCATCATCTTCAGGATGAAAACATTCAGCTAAAGACCATCTGTGAAGATCAAGAAAAAGCTCTCGAGGAACTTGGCTCTAAACTAAGCGAGTATGTATGCTTTAATTAAAAACCTCTGCACCATAATAAAGCTGTTTTTACAGGCAGGTTATAAAGACCAAAAATAGGCTCTAAACCCAAATGTAATGTCCAAAGTGCGTTTTTATATTTTTGGGTTATTTGTGTGTGTACCCTTTCAAAAACATGTTTATAAGAGTACAGTTGTTTTTATCATCATATGAATTTCAGGTAAAGAATATGTTTTTAAAAAAGATCAGTGTGTTTTTGCATGTTTTAGCTCTTTAACAAAATCACTTAATTATATTCTTACCAAGTAGAGTTCACAGTTCTACAGAAAATCAAACAAGCTTCTGAAACCCTCTGAAAAGCTCTTTTTTTCAAAAGGAAAGATGACAAAATTAATGACCTCTGGTGTTCGACTTTATTGATTCCATTAACCTACTCTTCTTTTTGTCATCAGATCCAAAATGAAGATTGAGGACATCAAAGAAGCCAACAAAGCTCTTCAGGTAAAGTATCAGTGAGTTACAGAGAAAAACAAAAGCTAGGTTAGGTGTCTTCAACAATGCTACTCGCGGATTAGGGATGTTGTGTTGTGATGTGAAGTTAAAGCCCGTGTTGTTGCAGGGGGGTCAGGTTTGGTTGAAGGACAAGGACGCCAGCCACTGCAAACTGTGTGAGAAGGAGTTCTCCATCTCAAGGCGAAAGGTCAGTCCTGAAGAGAAATGGTGTAGCAGCTAATGTGCACCTGTAACCTCAATGCTACACAACAATATTTAGTTGTCGTGGTTCTAACTCTCTCTGTCTGTCTCCCTCTCCAGCACCACTGTAGGAACTGTGGGGAGATTTTCTGTAACAGCTGTTCTGACAATGAGCTCCCTCTGCCCGCATCACCAAAACCAGTCAGAGTCTGTGACACCTGCCACGCTCTCCTCCTCCAACGATGCTCCTCCAATCCGACGTGAAGGAGCCCCACACTGCTGACGTGACTGCTTCAAACTATCAGAGATCAGACCCGTAATTCCCACACCCTTTAGTCCTTTAGGAGATAAGATCCATCTCCTGACATATCTCAAATGTTTGCTGCTAGAAATGGCCCGTGTGCATGACCATTTAGTACATTTGATTTGTCTTATTTCAGTTTTAAAATGTCCCTCAGACAAAATGAGGGGTGTCATTGTGACGCGTCTTTGAGGTCACTACCATGTTTCATACTGTAGATGCTCTGCAGTATGAAACATTCAAACATGTGCTCTTGTAATCAGAGTCCATCTCTTCTGTAGTTCCCTTACAGTACAAGTGTGTGTACTTGGCCAGACCTAGAAAGCACCAAATTGACTCTAAAAGGCACTACAGGTACAACTGTGTCAAGGTGATAACTGCACACACTGACACCGATCAGCAGGTCAGGTTTTGGTCAAATCTCCTATAAAGTTTAGGAGGAGAGAGTTCGGTTAAGAAAGAAGGAACTACTTGACTATGAACTGATAGTGAAACTGCACTGTAATGAGCACTGCTGCAGTTCAAATATGTTTTTTCGAAAGCAAACCTCTAGTTGTATGTGTCAAGCCTCAAACTGTATACAGTAAGTGTATAGCGAAACAGATGAGATTGTCATGTATACATACAGTATGGTGGTCTTGTTACTGTGCTGTTTCCAATTTCAAAGCAGAGTTGGAGTGAAATGAACACAAAGTCTAAGGCTGCATTTACACAGGCACAAAACATCTAAGTCAACTTGACATGTTGAATCCAACTAGACACTAACTGTAAATATAGACTGGAGATATTTCTGTTTAGTTTTCTGTGAGGAGATCAGACCTGTGCCATAAAATAAGTGGTTTCATTTTTGTACCTGCCATCAACTGTTCAGAGGGAGGAATCAGGGCAGAATGAAAAAGGCCTGCTGGTCAGATTTGCCCTCCTCAGAATATCCGATGTGCAGTGTGAAAGTAATTCCAGGAACGTTCACTGCCCCAAGCTGATTTTGCACTGCAGACATTGGACTAGTTCCTCATGGGGCCATGGCTTTTAAAGGAACTGAAAGTCTGTTTTTTGTTGGTGCCGTTTGTGCTTGTGTAAATGCAATGAATATTACCTTCTCATGTTGCCAAAAGGAGCCCTATATTTCTACAGACAGTGTTTCTGTTTAATTTAAAATAAAATATGTAGTTGCAACACTAGCCTATACGAGCAAGCAGCCTAGGTTAAAGGCACATGCCACTGTTTGCTGGAGAAACGAATGCAGTGGATGCTGAGTCAAGGACCAAGAGAAACAGACACTGGCATCTCCAGGAACCGACTTAAATCAGTGTCAGTCTGTCTAACTGGTTGTTGAACCACTGATGGCTAGCTTACATCATGACCACTTCAATGACTAGGTAGCGATTGCTAAGAACAGACTCGAGTGGTAAAAACACATTTTACTGCTGCTCCATTCCTGAGAGGGAAACTTTGAAACTCTAAACCATTGTTGTTCCTTGTTTTGTTTTTGTTTTTTAATTAACATTTAGACATGTGTTTGTATCATGGGTTATGATACAAGTTACACTGCACACTCTGGTTTTGTACTTACATACAATGTTTACAACCTGAAGTGGAACTGGAAGTATTCATTCCCATGAAGAGAGAAAACAGGCATGGGTTCAGTTACATTTTTCTTGTTTAAAATATTTAAAAACTCACCAATTTATCATATCATTATGTACTACAGGCAAATGTTTCTGAATTGTACCCAGGCCTGAAGCATTTTTTGTACAGTTATATATCTCCCAGCTTTCAATGGGACTTGTACAGTGTTGATACCACTGTATGTTGTATATACATAATGTTGATAATCACTGTGGCCCTTTTAGCTTACTAAATCCTGCCAGTTTAATATTAACTCTATTGCCAACAGTATGTTGCCTTAACTGTGTAGCAGTTTGATTAAATTAAGTTACATACAGGACCCTTCATGTTGTTTACTGTCATTTTAATGTAGGTCACTCCCCTGTCGTTGAACCGTTTTTCTTTTTCCTTTGTCCTCCCTGATTTAGTTAGTTTCTCTAACACGCCTGATAAGGAGAAGATTCATTGAATTTTTCCTTATTAATTCAGATGTATTAGCAACCAGTACCTCTTCAAAAAGTGACATCAGAGTCTGAGAGAGAATTAAATATAAAATTTATTCAGCAAAATTTACAACAGCTGCTTAAGCTATTTTACAGCTCAAATATAGAGACTTTCTTTTACTTCCACTTGGAGTGGAATATAATAATCAACTTAGTTTTAAATTCTGTAATGAATTGTGAAAACATCCATAAAAAAAACACACTGGCTCACATTAATAAAACATTTCAAAGCAGGAAAACTAATCTGAAATTCACTTTGAACCAGTGTTTTACTGGATGGATAAGTGTTCTGCCGAAAATAAATTGAAACCCGAAAAAACAAAGATCTTAAAAACTTTTTTTTTTTTTTTTTTAAATCTGAACTTTTTACAAAGTTATGTTTTGATGTTGCTTCTCAATGCTCCACCTCCTAAAGAGCATTACCCACATCAACAGGTCAAAGCAGAGATTCAAAGTGACCATGCTCAGTCTTGGCAGTGCCAAGCAAAATTATTCTTTTCTCACATATCAAACTAATCCTACAGCTGTTAATCAGTCTCCCTGCTGCATCTTTACCAACTTACATCTCCTACCAACAGTGACCTGTGAAACAAGGTAAATTAAAGTGTTTGTCACTGAAGTTACTAAGAACTGTTAAGACATTCAGTTACCGACCTCTAAGTGCCATTCAAAACTCTGGAAAAAAATAAATGTGTTTGATTTCTCTTAATTAGATCACTAGAGAAAATGTTCTTTTCATGTGAAACATGAAAAACGAGATTACAACATCCAAACTGTGAAAAAAATATAGGATAAACAAGAAATCTCCAATATGACCAGTCAGCCATGTTTAGCACTTACAACAGCGCCAACATTTTAGTACTGACACATTGTTTTGTTCTTCATGAGCTTTTAGGAATGGTGTACTGACAATAGTGCTTTTTAAGATCATATCTGTCCTGTTCTAGTACGTGAAGTGAAGTTTCAGTACAACCCCACAATAAAAAGAACAAATGAACAACTTCACATCAGCTTTCCTGCTTAGAAACGCTAATCGAGTAAATGTGGCCCATAGAGACGCGAGAGAGAATCAGGATGGATTTGAAGAGGTGGGATGACATCATCAGTATGCACCTCGCAGCCCACTACTCCGTGAGCCTCCGCCCCCTCCTGAGTTACTGTAGTAACCGCCGCCGCCACCACCACCACGACCTGAAAGGGTTTTGAAAAGACAGGTCAGTGTAAAAATGTATACATTTGAAAATGGCGATAAGCAAAACAAAGGATTTACCAAACTTTATTTATCATAAAAACTCACTCATGTCGGTTGCCCCACTAGCTGTTGAGTTAAGAAACAGCTCAATATAGCGATGCTCTGTGGAGAAAAAGAATCAATCATCATTCATATTGAAGAACCTGTGTTTCCTCTGCTGTTTAACGTAGTTGAAATCCATAATCTCAAAGTTTTCAGATACTCTCATGAAAAATACTTTTTATTTCACAGCGTTCTGATTTGTTTTAAAAGGTGTACTTCCTGAGCAAAAGGTTTAATTTGTTTTCGGCTTACTACCAGAATAATGTCAACATTAAACCTGAGCAAATGAGAGTCAACTATCCAACTATCCTGGCAGCTAATCTGTTGCGTTACTCTGCTTCTGTAGAAATAACTGATGCACTCCTCTGCTCTTAGTCAACAAGTAGTTTTGTGTTACAAATAATAAACAAATAACATAGTGTAATGTAGCGTGAAAAAGTGGCGTCCCGAGGACAGACAAGCTGCAGAGGGAAAAAAAAAAAAGAGGACATACGCATGTGGTTCTTGTCTTTGGACATGGCTGCCACAGCGTCTTCATGGGAGCGAAACTCCACATCTGCTTCTCCAGTCGACTTGCCATTTGGAGCCACATCAATGTGGACCCTCAGTGGATTCAAAGGAGAGAAGAACTACATGAAGAAGAAGAAAAAGACATACACATCATGACTATCAACTTTTATTCAAATGCAGAGGAGTACTGAGCTTCCTGACCAATGCAATATAAACAGGAAACAGACATCATGGATCTACATTAATAGTCAGGGCTTGTATCTGGCTCCACAGACAGTGTTTACCAAGTTAAGTTTGAGGCCTTTTTAATACCACAAAGAATTTAATACTTGTTTTACAAACATACCATCTATAGTATGAAAGTATGATGGAAAACCATCACGGCCTAGATTTTTTTTTATTAATAAGACATTTTTCCAGTACTTCCCCACATGTATACATCAATAATTCCTAATGATATAAATCATTATATTAATGAGACCTAGACTCGGTGAAGCAATAGAAAATTGATGGATTAACCAATTAAAAATTATTAAAGTCCAGTTCATTTTGTTAAAATTGACACTTGCCCATTATGAGTTGAGCTAGATAATGTAGCTTGTAGCAGCGACAGCGCTGACTGAAACTCCACATAAAAGGACTGAACAACCTCCTGCACACACAATCCACCACTATCTCACTTTTAGTTTAACTTCCTTACGGCAGGCAAGAAAAAATGTTAAAACATTTGTTAACTGAATTTAAGGCTTTTTAATACCCTCTAATGCCTTATTGAGGAAAATAAATGCAGTGCTTTTAAAGACCACACCCATACAGCCCCACTTTAAGGACAGATGTAACAAATATTCCCAGTGTGTGTTCTTACTTTAGCGATGTCTCCCTCTGTGGCACGGAAAGGTAAACCCCTCATATGGACAAAATGGCCGCTGTGGAAGCTTGAACAACTGTCACTTTGACCACTGTAACCGTGGCCTCCCATGCCTGAGCCAAAACACAAATAGATCCACAGATTACCAAATTACCTTTACTAATGCAGAAGAGACAAGCTATCTGATGCATTCCAAGTTTTCATTTATTTAACGATAAACAAAAACAGATAAGAATAAAAACATACTGTAGATGTGTTTACGTTACTGTTTCTTGTTAAATGTGTAACCTCTTAATGCTACCAAACAAGATGGTCAAAATCTACTCCTTAACAAAACCCAACCATGATTCTATTATTTCATATAAACAATGAATTTTTTTTACTTGTTTTTTGATTTGCTCCAAAAGTTAAACATTGATAAAGATGGAACATTTGTTGCCTTTCAACAGAGATGCTGAACTGCAAGTATAAACTGAGGCTTTCAAACATTAACTCAGCACTGTCTAAATGCCAAACTCTGGAGAGGAAATAAATTTTGGATTTTACCTCTTCCTCCCCTCTCTCCTCTCACTCGCTCATCAAACATGCCGTTGCCAAAACAGTAGTTGTTGAAACCGTTGTAATTGTCAAAGCCACTGTAACCTGGACAGACACCAACACAGTGTAAGAAAGGAAAACTTGTACTATAATTTAACACACACACACACACACACAACAATAATGATGTGATTGTGTGGGTCAGTGAACTATAAAAGTTTAAGGGTTAACTTAAGTTATTATGTCAAAAAAGGAAGATAAAATATATCAAAATGTATGTTACTGATTTAACAATTTTTGTTGGTGAATTATATGATAACATTTCAAGTAGTTTAAGCTATTCTTCTGTTAAGTAAACATAAAACTTGAACAATAAAGCAGAAACTAACCAGCTAAAACTTAAAAACTACATCACACTTTAATACACTACTTACTTATCAATACAGTATATTCATTCTATCATAAGGAAATATACATTTGAGGTAGGCTTGTTTACCTCAAACATATCACAAAGTTATGTTAGAATAAAATATTAAATCAAAGATTTCACTTTTTCACATTTTAGGCAAAAGATTACGTCTGCCATTTAAATGTGGTCAAAGTTAACATTTTAATCTCGTCTGCAGCTCAGTTTGAGATGATTTTGTGCCTCCCGCTGCTCCTTCATGTCACATGATTTAATCAGCAAAGTACTGCCATGTTGCTCACACTTTCGCCCCAACTAAATATTCCTGTATGCAAAAATACAAAACTCTGCATACCTCCTCCGTAGCCCCCTCCACTCCTCATGGTGTCCATCAGAGCCCCACCGCGGCCAGGCCCAGGCCCAAAAAACCCTCCTCTTGGGCCCCCCATCACGGGTCTATCGTAGGGCCCTGGTCTCTGGCCTCCCATCCCCCGTCGGGGCAGCTCATAGTAGGCTTTGATCTCATTACGACTGCTCTTAAAAATCTCTATATACCTGCAATGTGAGAGGCCCATGGGGTGGAGGGGGGGCAGAGGAGAGGGTTAGGGTGTAGAAATGGCTTAGCTCGGGTTACATGTATAGATGTGATTTACACAGAGAGAAGATAAACACACAAAAGACAAATATTCTAAATAGTGGTCTACGTATCTACGTAGTTTTGACCTGGAGCTGAGAGTCTGAACAACCTTAAGTCTCATCATTAGCTGGGCTTAGGGCTGTGGTAAAGGACTTCTACACCAACCTCACCTCTTGTTACTTACAGTACAGAAAATCCTAACAGGGCTTTTAGGTGTTGTATTGATCATTTAAATGATTTAGAACTGCAGAAAGAAATTTGATGCTTTCAGAGGCTGCCTTGACTGTGCTCTGCTTTACTTCTACGCTTAATCCCCTCTTCCACAGTAAATTATCTATGAGATACATGTACGAAAGGATACAAAGGAAGTGCCAAATGTTGCTCTAACACAATTAAATAGAGCTCTTAGGTCTTAAATGACCAACAGTAAAACTTTCTATTACATAGTAGAGTAGATACATGACCTTTCATCCCATTATTCAACATGTCACCATTGTCACAATACATAAACCCATAAAACCCATCCCATTAGCATTTTAATAAATGTTACATGACCCGCCCAATTAACTGACCCACTTTATCATTGTTTTGTCATAATTATTCTAGCACACCAACCCATGCTTATCATTCAACCACAACAGAATCCATCCCATTAATACCATAATTACTCTAATATGACCAACCATTAAATACTACAAAGAAGCCCAACCCAGTCCAGCCCGTCCCTTTCCCGTCTGTCCCACCTGTGCCCTATTCTTTCCTTGTGTTTCCCCAGAGCCTTTTCTGCTATCTCCTTTGAGGCAAACTGCACGAAGGCTTCCCCTGTGCTCCTCCCCTGGTAGTCCACTGGCAGAGTAATCCCATTTGGCACGATTCTCAACCCTTCAACCCAAGCACACATAAATACATAGGTCGGTAGGTAGACTGATAAATATATAGAAGAGATAAAACAACACCCACTGCATCACTGGAGCTTTCAGGATTAATATATGTCATGACAGCGAGTAAATATCAGCTGTAGTATCTCATAAGCCTGAATTAAAAAAGGGGCATCTCAGAGGACTGAATTTACACTTGCAAGATGCCCAGCGGAGGAATGAAATTAATACTGGCCTGGAGTCAGCAGCTGTAAAATATACACAATACTGAACCAAATTTAGGTTATTGGCAAAATTATTATTTACTAGTGTTCAGTGACACTGGCCCATAATAATTCTTAAGTGCCGATTATCGCAGCTAAAGGCTGCCAATAGGGCAAAATCACAATACTGACCCCAGATCAGTGTCATGGGACGGCCTCCCCTCAGCCAAACCAGCCCAGCCCATCCTATCTTTTAACCCCCTAGAGAGGCATGATATCAAGGTCATTTAGCATAAGAAGGGATGTACTGATCCGACTTTTTCAGTCCAGATACTGATACAAATACCTGGGCTTTAGGTATCGACTGATGCTAATGCTGATGATCTTATATCTCTTATATCGTAAGTATTCCTTACGATATAATTCCTTACGATATGGCTGAGGAGGAAGAGTCTGGGACTCTGTGGCAGGAGGTGTTTGATTAAGTTGGCTATGTCATATTTTGCAGTGTTACCGCCACCCCTCACAACACTGCTTTTGCAGACACACTACGTAGCCGTTAAAGTTGTAGGCGTAGCAAGCGTGAAATACTTCCAAACGGCTGACCCCTTGTTTTTAGCTCCCTCCATGCTATGTTAGCTCTCCTAGAAAAATGTGTGGGTCTACCAGCACACTGCTGACACATCGCCTAGTACACAGATAATTGAATTGAATTGAATAGATCAGCCCCCTTGTCACCAACACCCGATCCAGCTATTTGAGTCAGTATCGGAATAATATCCAATATCAGTATCGGATCAGTGCATCCCTAAGCATAAGCATGCTAATTAAAGTGGGAACATGTTAAGAGGCATACTATTGGAATTCATAACAAGGACATTAGTCAACTCGGTATGACTATACTACAAGAACAAACATACATTAGGCCTTGACACACAGACATGTTGACTGATTATAAGTCACAAGAATGCCACTTAAAATGAGAGAAATATAAAATGTGAAAAAGTAATGTTAAGTGTTGGCAAATCTGTCAATCTACCTTAAATGTTAGGGTATACTTATGTAGTAGTGTGTTGCTTTGGGGTTGATCAGCAAAGTGGAATGTGCCATTCAAAGTGCAGTTGGCAGTATTTTTGGTTTTCCATTACACAATCAAAGTTGCATATCCTAATGTCATGTTACTGCTTAAGAAAGAGCTTGTAAATGTAAAGCTGGTTGTTGTTCCACTTTTGCACAAACATATACACCACATCAGAATAATGTTAAAGATGCTATAATCAGATATCATAAATAGAAATTCTACATGTTTTGGCTTTAAGTTCTGCCAGTGCCTTTAGACTTGGAACAATGTGACTGCCTGTTAAACTCATTTCACTGGAACTATTTTTGATTTATTTAATGAAGCCTATGTGGAGATGTATGTGATACAGGGCTCTACATAAATATTGAGCAACAGATGAGTGGAAAGTATTCAGAGCCTACATGAATCTGACATTTCTTTCAGTAGTTTTGTCTCGTTTCATTGTCTTGCATCGCAAGCTAAGATGTTCTTATGCACATATAAAAGCTAGCTGCAGTTCTGTCAGCCCCTTACAATGTGTGAAAAAACTACAAGTGAACAGCGTGTCTTTCAGATTAGCATCAGTGGTATAAAACACTACAATTCAAAGAGTAATTAGACAAACGTTGAAATGTTCATGTACCTGAGAAGAACTGGACAATCTCCTCCTTGCTGCAGCCAAAAGGGAGGCCTCTAAGTCTCAGCATGCAGCCACTGCAGTTGTCATAGTCAGCAGGACCGCTACGTTTCAGCACCCAGTCCATCTCACTACGGTTTGACTTGAACACTGATTCAGACACAAAGATAGACACACAGACGTCACACATGAAGATCTGAAAGGTTAAATTAAAGTTATTAAAAATACAAATTTTGATGAGTTTGGCTCACACAAGCTGTTAAATCAATACCGGTGAGCTGACTTTTACATGCAAGTAAACTGATGAGATGTCAGCAAAAGAGTAAGTTGTACTTTAACTGTTTATATTAGTACTTGTTATGTAATGCAGCAATTATACAACGCTCATTGGTCCATCAGTTTCTTAAGATTGTTTATATTTCTTACCTTCTATGTATCGGTGTCCCATGTATTTACGGTCCTTGGCAAGGGCATTCTTGAAATCCTCGGCCGTTTTCAGCTCAATAAAAGCCTCTCCACTGGGACGGCCTTCTTTAGAGTAGGTGAAACATACTCCGCTTACTTTGCCAACAATGTCACAGTCTGTAAATAAGTAAGACTGATTGAGATGTCCTTGAAAGGATGCCAGATATTCAAGAAAAACACACAATAGAATGTACATCTAATTTGAGCTGTCTGGATCTACAGTTCAAGTAGAATCCAACAGCATATCATTCAACTTCTGATTCAACTGAGATTCTGAGCTTTATAATGGTTGCAGTCATGCAAAACATTAAAATGGCCACAGAAAAGGCTTAGAAAGCTAAGTTATCTCTGTGTATAACAAACAACATGTTGCATATACTAAGAACTGCTGATTTTATCATTTTAGATGTAATTACTGCCTCAAGCTGTAAAGATATGTGTGTTTTCTCACCGGAGAAGAAACTAGCCACCTCTTCCTGCGTGCAGGACCAAGGTAGTCCTCTGATCCGAACCACATAACCTTCTTCATTCAAAGACATCCTCACTGCCTCAGAGATCACAAAACAGCAGCAACACATTAAATTACTGTTTTGTAAACACACATACATACTTTTATATATATATATATATATATATATATATATATATATATATATATATATAATAAAGGTCTTCATAGTCTTGCACTAGGTAACTTTTGTAATGTCTGCCATTTCTATATGTGGGCACCGACTAACGTTACTAATGATGATGGACGAAATTGTTTTGTGTTTCTTGTATTTGTACAGCTATCATATAAACAAAGCAGGAGCATTTGTCTATGTAACATGCTTATCATTCACAGACATCCCCAGTGTATTAATACATGCCACAACATCATTTCTGCAGGAATCGTATATTAGTGTTATAAGAAACAGTTTCGTAGCTTGTTAGAAACAATTGATAGAGACAAAAGCGTTGCATCCATAATTATAAACAGTATACATTACCAAAACCCAGTAGAAATATCTAATGTTTTAGTACTACAATGCAAGTTACTGCAGCTGTCACCACAGTTAAATATGCTAACGTTTGTTACTTCCTCCTTCCAGCTGTGTCTCAAAGTGTTGCTAAAACCAAACGTAACCACAGCGCAACTTCAACTCACTAGGACCTTTCCACACACATCCTAACAAGACGTTATTTGCTCTTTAGGAAAGTTACTTCTCTGATGTTCGCCACGGGAGACTATTTGCCTGCATTCTGGTTTAGCTAATGATGCTAACGTGTCTCTCCTGCAGGCTGACGTGCTAACATTAGCAGTTAGCAGGCTAACGGCTAAGGCTAACTGTAGGACACTGACAGCGGTCAAATGTACAAGACAAACTAGTTGAATTCCCAACGGCCGCACGCTGTCACTGGATATCAAAATGTATGCTCAGATGGAAATATGTCAGACGTCAGTGACAAATGTCTGTAAACGATGAAAAGATCTTACGGTCGCCTCTTGTCCCCGGTCTCCTCTGCTCTTTCCCGAGCCTCAGGTGTCACTGCCGACAAACACCGCTCAGGTATGATATCGCGAGATTTGGACACGATCTTTTTAAAAATAACAACAACAACAATTTATACGTGGAGGAGTTATGGGATGGAGGAATGTAAACGCACCTTGTTGAATTTTTTATTAAAACAAATATTTTTACTTAAGTGTAATGTACACATACTGTCTAAATGTTGTATACTGAAGTTTGCTTATTCATAGGTTGAGTGTGTTTATAATGCGTCCTAAGTCTTTAACGTTAATTAAATGCATTAATTCAAATCATTATTTGTATGTTCGTTCAGCTAATTACATTTACATTGACTTTATCTCATTTGGCAGGGGATTCCAAAAAGACTTACATTTGAGGAACAACATGCAGCATTGATAAAGCGCAGTAACAGATCTACAAATGACAATATAACTAGAAAGAGCAATAATAAATACTTGTAAGAGCTAACATGTATGGCATCAATGAGGTAAATACCTAGGGAAAAAAGTACAAGTTAACAAAATAGTGCAATGATACAAGATAATTGAAGGGGATAGAAGAAAAAGAAGACGCTGTCTTCTTCTTCTTGCATGTTAGAGGTTAGGGGTTAGGGGTTAGAGGTGTCATAAGTGGAAATGTTCTCAGAAGAGATGAGTTTTCAAGAGCTCCTTGAAGTTACAGAGAGACACCACTGCTCTGATGGCGTGTGCTAGCTTGTTCCACCATTGTGGTGTCACAGAAGAGAATAGCCGGGACTGACAATGCAAGGCAGAGACAGGCAGTATTGGAGGAACATTGTATTATGGAATTAAGGTAGATGCGTGCAGACCCAGTAGTCACTCTGTATGCACGCATTAATGGTTTGAATTTGATTCGGGAGGCCATGGATAGGCTAGTAGAGGTTGCTGAGTAATGGAGTGACATTAGTCCTTTTGGGCTGATCAAAAACCAGACACGCTGCTGCGTTGTCAACCATTTGAAGGGGTTTCACTGCTCAAACTGAAAAACCGACTAGGGAATTTCAATATTCCTGGTCCTATAGAAGCTGGGTGGGGTACTAAGTAAGATAGGCCTTATTTAGCCTGATTTTTCTTATAAAGCAAAGCGGCACAACTGAGAGACAGCAGCAATACGGTCTGAAAAGGACAGTTGGTCTTCAATCAGGTTTCTCACCACCCTGGTTGGAGAGATGGCTGAGGAGCCAATTTGTAGTTTGATGTTGTGGTGGAAAGATTGCTTGGCTGGAATGATCAAGATTTCAGTCTTAGAGAGGTTTAGTTGAAGGTGGCAAGCCTTCATCCATTTGGTTATGTATCTGCGCTGAGATGGTGGGGTTGTCTGGTGGGAAGGATAGAGTTAGATAGAGTTGCATATCGTCTGCATAGCAGTGGTAAGAGAAGTCGTGTGAGTGAATGATCGGCTCCAGTGAGGTGGTGTAAATTGAGAAGAGAAGGGGCCCTAGAACCGAGCCTTGAGGAACCCCTGTGGAAAGGCAGTGAAGGGAGGACAGTTGCCCTTGCCACCACACATGTTAGAAACCATAGACTGTATATAAAAAGATAAAAATGCCCAGAGAGGTCAGATTCGAACAGGAGTGCTATGCCCAAGATGCCCATTGCGGAGAATAGGATAGCAGGATCCTGTAATTGCTGTGTCAAAGGGAGCTGAATTAATGTACTGATACTTCAGGAGACTGCTTTGATTGCTACACCAGCTGTAATGCACTGTGATAAATAAGACGAAAAACTGTATGGAAATTGTAGGAAAGATGGATGCCTCTATAGGTGATTAGTTTATGACTTATGCGTGGGTAGCAAGCAGAAATCCCGGCTATATCCATCATCCAATGTCAGAACTCAAAAAGTAGATTTAACACTCATCAAAAACAAGTTCAAAGTAACCTTGTAAACATTTTCACAGTTTGTTAATTCGTTAACAGTTTTTAATTAGGGGGCAAATCTTAGGCCTAACCTACATTGTAGGCCTATACTCTACACAGGACAATAACTGACTTGTTCGTCTAGTGTTTGAAACGATAGCCATGCAGTTGGAAACATATTTGAAAATTTGGCAGCCCGGACAGTAACAAGGTCATTTGAGGACTGCAGTAAGGTGAGCCAGCCATTGCGTAAGAGTGGTTAGCCAAAAGTCTAATTTTCGTTGTGCCTATATTAGTGTTATTACGGTAAGGACGAGCCTTGAGCATTGAAGGTCCAGAAAGATACATGCACGGGTTTTCTGTGATGTTACTTTTTTAGATAAACACAAATAAATACTAATTGAGACATAATATACAATGAGGTATGAGATATAAAGAAATACTAATACAATAACACCAAAACAAACACAAACATTTTATGTTTATTTTGACCAAAATCGTTCTAATTGGCATCTGCTATTGCTGTAATGTATTGCTGACACACATCTGTTCCCGCTGGTCTACCAATAGGGGAGAAGTTCACCCCTTGAGACACCATAGAGAAATGTAAAAAGGACAGGCAGAAATAAATACCATCGGGGAAATAAATAGGGTAGAAAATGCAACGGAAAAATAAAACATACAAAAATATTAAAACACACACATAAATAAATACATTTAAAAAAGAAGTAATTAATAAATAAAGTTGAAGATTATAATGGACAATAAATAAATTAAATAAAGGTAATTATTACAAAGGTGAATAAATAAATAATCTAATTAAAATAGATATATACATTTATGTCTCTATGTATAATTTAATTACTGCCAACATTTATTTATTTAGTTTATGTTTTGTGCATTTAATCAGATGCTTATTTATTTATTAAGCATTTATTTATTTCTGTATTTATTTCTGAATTTGTCAGGATCAGTCTTCCATACATCTGGTCTTTGTACTTAAGAAATTACTGTTTAAAAAATGACACAAACACATTTATATTTCAATATCCAGAATCCACACCAACAGCAAACATTATACAGTTATATAAAACTTTTTGGTGTTGGACAGGAATTTAAAGTGTGATTTCTCCAGGTTTGTGCAGTAAGGTTAGGTTATGTTACCAAATGTGTGGCACTGATAGTAGGTGACACTAGGTGAAGTAACCTATTAAGGCATTGGTTTGGTGAAAGGTCAAAGTTCCAAAAATATTCAATTTTGTGTAATTTGTGGCTTTGGATGGGAAGTGAAAGTGTAATTCCTCCAAGTTGGTTCAGTAAATTGTTACCAAATTTGTGCTAGTGATAGAGGAAGATATTGCATAATATATATCCAATATGATAAGCCTAAGCCATGACGATGGTGAACTAACCTACTGAAGAATTGGTTTGGTTAAAGGTCAAAGTTCAAGAGAAATGTAATGTAAATGTGTTTGTTTTCGTGTTACTTTTTGTATTTCTTTATGTTCATAAAAGAACAGAAAGAAGATACACATTTTTTATAAAATAATAAATAGTAGTATTCGATCTATAATATTTATTATTTATTTTTATTATATCTATAGTAATATTCATGTGTGTTAATCTAAACACAAACTTCACAAAACAGCCATACATGCATCTTTCAGGACCTTCCTCTCGCTCACAGTCCGTCCTTACCGTATTAACACTAAACTACTTTACTACAGGTGCCAGCTGGCCTGACCAAGGTTTCCTGCTGAAACCAAACACAAAGGGTTTAAAGTCCACCCACAACGTAGGACGAGTGTGTCAAACCCCACCGTCCTCACGGAAGACTCTTCTGTTTCAAGCCATTTCATATTTAGCCCAACCATAATGGAGATTCCAGTATATACGGTAGATGCGTTCACTAATGTACCATTCAAAGGAAACCCCGCGGCAATTTGCCCCCTCATGCATGTAAGTATTTAGGTTAAAGTACAGTAATATCATAATGTGGGCTACTTACCTATGACCGCCTGCAGTAGGGCTTTGCAAAATGTAAACCAACACTGAAAAAGACAAAGACACTTCATCTTGAAGCTTCTAAATTGTGTGTTTGATTTGTTCAGTGATCGGTTAATAATTAATTTGGCGTTTACACTCAGCAAAGTTTTCCAGTTTTAGTTGCTCATGCGTTGCATAGTTACACCATTCGTTGTTTTCTTTATCCAACTATGTTTATGCAGTGTGAAATATGTCACAACAAAAGGTTGTATATTATGTGTGTGTTTCTAACAGGAGCTGAGTGATGAGTTGTATCAGAAGATAGCAACAGAGATGAACTTGTCAGAAACAGCTTTCATCACCAGGATCAACCCATCTGACGATTTTACTACCGGTCAGATCAAAGAGTTTAATATATTTTTTTAATATATTTTTCATATATATATATATATATATATATATATATATATATATATATATATATATATATATATATATATATATATATATATATATATATATAGTCCGTTACATATGTTCTGTCCATGTGTTGTCATTGAGGAGGTTTGAATGGGGATAAAACTGTTGCAAGCAGCTCATTGAAACTAACTAATAGACTTAAATACCAGCTAATAGCCATTGTAAGCTGTGACACTGACTATACCTTAAATTATGAGGATTTACGATGGTCACTTTTTGGAAGAGGAAAAATAAGAAGAAAGTGTCACTGCATCCAAATAAAACAGTGAACTTGAACTCACTAAGATCTGAAAACCCCCATAGGCAGCAACTCTGGTCACTTGGGGATTTGAATACTACAACTTCAGATCCCCAGAGTGGTTGACTAACTGACTATTAGCTACTGGACAGAGTATGTTATTGCACACCTTTTCACAAGCTGAGTTAGTGACATCACACCCAGATAGTTTTGCTTACAACACAAAATCACACATCATTCTGATGATTTCTGGTGTTTAGTCAATTATGTTAGTGGAATTTGATCCAACACCGAGCAAAAAAGAAAATGTGCGTACTTTACAAATTATAGCAAGATACTGAATATCACTGCAGACTCACTGTTTGACCAATCTAAAAACCCTTTGAAACTGATATTGGCCATGTAGAGAATGTCTGTGCTGATTTTGGTAGCATTTGAACAAAAACTTCTGGAGATACAGATGTTAATTGAATTAGCATATTCTGAAAGATATAGAGTGACTGACTTCTTGACCATAGGTTGCAGTAAGGCAAACTTTTGTTACATATCAGTGGATGTGCTCAAAAAA
Organism: Lepomis macrochirus; assembly: GCA_024633595.2. Lineage (NCBI taxonomy): Eukaryota > Metazoa > Chordata > Actinopteri > Centrarchiformes > Centrarchidae > Lepomis > Lepomis macrochirus. Next base: position 17,491,919 of record JALXJV020000006.1, read on the forward strand.
TTTCACCTGTATGGGTGATTTTATTAGATTTATTGAAGTTTGGAAAAAGAAATGTCTAGAAATTTACATTTCTTGTAATAACACACACCCACTTTGAGCAATCATTACCAGAAAGAAAGAAAGAAAAAATAGTGAGAGCAAACACAATAGGGCTCCAGCAGCTTCGTTGCTTGGATCCCTAAAAAAAAACACCTGTCCTCAGCAGTCTGACAGGTAACAATGTTAAATACACAGCTAAGACTTGCATTGTTGGCAATGGGAAGAACAATGCAATGAGCTGTCACAGTTAAAAATGCAGCGTGCAGGAGCTCAGTGTTTCACAAATGGTAGAAATGAACAGAGTGGAATGTCAGTGTCATTAGAATGCAGCTTAAGAATCCCTCATAAAAAATCAACTAAAGTCACATAGATAACCATAAAGCCTAGATAGAGCTCAAACTCATATACATGCTGTATACGTACCTCAAGCAGAGTTCAAACAGTTTACATGCCATCTTCCTGGTAATAACCCTATAAGGTTAAAACCTGTTATTAAGCACATTTACTGTTATAAAATCATCAATTTTACATTGCAGATGTCATTAAAGACATTGTTGGATAAACTGTATTGATCACAATGAACAGGATTACTTTGTTTTCACACAAACGTTAAGTGTAACTCAGCCCCCTTGTGTATAAATTTAGCTTGCAGCCAAGTAATAACTTACTGTATACAATAACAGAAATGTTTTTTAGATTCATATGAGAAATAGTGGATATGTATATACTTCCCTTTATCGGAGGATATTTTGCTAAATTTGAAGCAAACCATTTTTTGTCAACTGTTTCAGATAATTGTGGTTTATAATGGTAGACCTCTGGACAGTTGTGTGTCTATTAAAGCACCTGTCTGACAACATGATTAACAGGATCAAGGTTCCGCCTTCGATGGTTTACACCAACCAATGAAGTGAATCTGTGTGGTCATGCCACTCTGGCCACTGCAGCAGTGCTGTTCCAGTACAAGAGTAAGATAACAAAACAAAAAACACACACACACACACACACACACACACACACACACACACACACACACACACACACACACACACACACACACACACACACACACACACACACACACACACACACACACACACACACACACACACACACACACACGTAAAACAAACAGCATATCAAGGTTTCTTTCCAGTTAAAACCAAGTTCAACTGGAAAAGACAAGCACAGAAAAGTGGAAAGGAAATTCTTTTGTAATGGTTACTTGACAATCACAAAGGCTTTTCTATGTAATACACAGCTTGAGCAGCTAAATACATGAAATAATAAAGTATATCTAGCAAATTCACCCACATTATTAATTTACAGTTCAGTAAACATAGTTCAGCAGCGAGCCTGTGAGCATAATATTCTATGTTTATATGTTACGTCTGTTAGAGAATGTGAATCCCACACTGGTGTTTGAGACTAAGAGTGGAGATCTGGCTGTCGCGCAGCAGGGGGAAGGGTACATCATGGACTTTCCTCTCAACACACCCACCCAGGAGGTACAGTACGTGGTCAGATAAACGCCTCAGGACATCTGCTATAATAGGTTAAATTATTTGTCTCTAGATGTGTATTTATGTCAAGGAGTGAACAATGCATTGTGTGGAAAACGTAAACCAACAATATGCAACTGAACACCAGAAACAGACACACATAGGAAGTCCTTTCCCCGTCAGTCTATACAAATTATTTTTCATTGCCTATAACACCATCATGTAACTCACTATGAAGAAAACTTTTGTGGGATGCAGAATCTTTGCAGCCATCCTATAATAGTGTAGCATACAGATGTGGCTGGATTAGCAGAACTCCAAGATCCTGCATTTGCATGCATGCATTAGCAAAGCAAGATTTTCCAAAACAAAGTAATTAATTAACTTTGCTTAGTATTTCAAAAGACCAAAAAAGGGTCATTATTCTGACAGCTTTTTTGTTGTACAACTTTTCTCAGGAACCCAATGAGTTCAAAGACGTCATCAAGGTGAGTGTGACGGCCCCTAGAGCTCTGTGTCTGGGGCTGGTGTACTGTGTGGTATCTGTGTGTCTTCTGCAGGCAATCCAGGTAACTGGGAGTGAGCCCACACAGACGCCAGTGTTGGTTCCTGCACCTTCTTACACTGACAACATGCACCACATTAATCACTGCACACGCACCACCTCACATTACTGATACTGACTTCCACACCTCATTGTTACTCATTTTGTCAAGTTGATTATCGGTAAATTTGCTTCTTCCTTTTTTGTTGTGGCCTGGGCCGGGTCGAAACGGTGAGTTAGACAGGTTTTGACTCTGTGAGATCATGTTTTACAGTACAGACTCCTGCTTCACTGTCTACATCAGGGGTGGCCAAACTGTTTTGATTGTGTGCTATAAACAGAAAAATATAAGAAGTCACAGTTCAAATTCTGAAACTGTTGGCATTCACGCGCTTTCTTCCGTCTTTACGGTTCTGCCACATTTAATCAACTGAGGTTTCATTGACTAGTCATTTATCGTTGTAGGTCAAGTAGTTTTACAAGATGACAGCGACATCTATTGTTTAAACTAGGATGTGCAATGTACATTTAGTGCACTTTAACAGAGGTAAGCTCAAGCCACATTCTTGCTAATTTTTAAAAATTCAGTGGGTCATTTAAGGCAGTTGGCATGTGGGTGTAGTTTGGCCACCTCTAGTCTACATGAACCCCTTTATATGTAAAGATATATATTCTTGTGTTTGTGTGTCCATGCTTAACTTTGTGCTACAGGCTGCAGTTGGAAACCACCCAGTCCAGGCCGTTTATCTGAGCTCCAACACTAAAAAACTAATGATTCGACTGGCTGACAGCTGTGACAGGTTAAAATCAAAGCACACACTAACTCATACACACAATATACAGAGGTATATAGTAGTTAGTCTTTAACTGTTGTTGCCCATAAGTAGCTGAGCAAAAGTACATTGCTCGGGAGAAATTAAAACCACTGACCTCTCAAGCTGAAGCCTGTCTTTTCTCTAGGCCATGCTGAGTTTCCTCAATCCCTCACCTGAGTCTTGCCAGGTTTGTTTGTGACTTTGCTCATGTGTGTATTTCTTCTTTCTGCAGGTCAGTGCTAACCAATCTGAAAGTTGACCCTGTTGCTCTTCAGAGCAGTGAGAGGAGTGGAAGAGTTAAAGCAGTATTAATCACCATGAAAGGTAACCAGCACTTAAAACTATAATAGATAATTTAGCTCAAGATCCTTAGATAAATCCTTTAGCCAGGGGGTTACTGTGTTGGGTATTGTTGACAGCTTTGTGACTTGGCCGGACTACATGCAGTAATTTCTAGTTTACAATAGTACAAAAGTTAAGACATGTAGAGTCTTATAAGAAATAAGTAACATGTTTGTTGCCTCAAAATGCCCTCTATGTTATATCTCAAAGTCTCCCGAATGTTTCTGCCAATTAGCCAACAAATATATGATAACACAACACTGTTGAGGACAGTCCTGTATAAAAACTACAAGCCGTGGTCAATCAGTATGTCATTCTATGTCTGCCAATAGGATCCCCAGACTGTCAACCAGGATACGACTTCTACTCCAGAGTCTTTGCTCCATGGAATGGCATCCCTGAGGACCCGGTCACTGGTAGACTACTAATACTAAAACTACTAAAACACAAACAGAGTCTTTGTTAGCTTACACTGAGTGATCATGTTATCTTGCAAATATCATCAATTGTAAATCAAGTAATTTCAGATAATTGCATGTATTGGCAAAAAAACATTTACATTTCTAGCATTCACGCAGTAAAGGTTAATGTGACCAATTTCTGGTCGTCTTTTCTGTCCTTGCAGGTTCTGCGCACACCGTGCTAGGTAGCTACTGGTCAGGGCAACTAGGAAAGAAGAAAATGCTGGGTAAGTAATTTACCTGATAAGCAAAATTGGAACTAGTGCAATTTAACTAAGTGAGACAGGCAAGGTCTTTTACTATCCATTAAACAGTAAACAATGTGCCATTTACTTGATAACAAGCCTGGTCTCTAACAAACAGTGCATTGCTACAGAAGTGAACCATACAGATTCATATTATCTCATGTGTTTGTGTAGCTTACCAGTGCTCCAGTCGAGGCGGGGAGCTGGAACTAGAAGTGAGAGACGACGGAAGAATCAACATAGCTGGACAGACAGTCACCGTACTGCAGGGAACGATCACACTGTAGCCACAGACACACACCACAAAGAGGTTGTGGATCATTTTGTACCTGCACAGAGCAGCTGACAAAGGCTTTGTACCGTTTATATCAATCAAATTGACTGATTACTTTGATTAAAAGAAAATGAGATGGTTTAAATAAAAAGCTAAACAGACTGGTCAATCTCATACTGAACCATTATTAAGCATGCCAACATACAACTACAGGATGGAAAGAACGGCTCACTCCTTGTTAGTATTTGTATTATTTATTCACATATTACAAAGGCAAAAAATCACCAGATTTAAAAAAAGTTTTAAAACATACAGAAACAAAACATGTAAAATCAGAGCCTGAGAACAAAAGGTAGATTCAGTTATCTGACATGCTCCGATCACAGTAAATGAATCATCAGTTAAATCATCACTAATGCTAATTCATTAGCATTAGGTTACAGTGGTTTGCTAATTTCTTCACTGTACTCAAAGGAACTAACCTTAATTTCTGCTGTTACAGAGAGTATAACATTGTAAACTGTTGTTTGTTTTTAAAGAAAAACAACAAAATTTCTATAACAGTTTGTTGTTGGCCAGTGTACACACATTAAAATCAAGTACTGTTGAAGCGATATTTCTCATAAAGTATGAAGTCTAGTGATGTACAATTGATCCACTAAAAAGGAAATCACACATTATAGCCATCACTGTAACTTTTATAAAATATCGACTTGAGGTTTGAGCTCAAAAACACACTACAAATAATTCTGATAATAATAATAATATAGCTTAACTTTTCAGTTTTTCATCCTTCAGACTACTAGAAGAAGAACTACCTGTTTGGTCTCCATATTCCTTTTACTATTGGGTTTATGTGTTGTGTGTGTGTGTAAGAGCTTATTGAAAAGTTCAAATAGTCAAGTATATCGAGAGGTATTTGACACAAAATATCAGGTTATGAACAGTGACTAGTCCTAGTTGAGGTTTATTCAGTACCATAATCCACCACAGTCAGTGGAAGATCATCTTATGGATTCAGTACAATTTCTGCGAGCAACTATTTTAGCTGTTCATCATCTCAGTACCTTGTTTCACAGCATAGTCATTAGCCATCAGATCTGTGGCCTAAAGGATTCTGGTATGTTGAGGTTCAGGAGATTAAATTTGATGTCTTACCATTCCCCTTCACATGTGTCAGTGTGAGTTCTTAGAGCCTAAACAGACCACTGATCTGTAAAAAATCTGACAATAGAAAACATGCCAAATGGTGCAACGTTTTTTTTCCAGAGACCGTCATTTAAAAATGTTTCTATCATAAAAATCATACAATATTTAATCAATGTGGTACAGATCAGAGGTAGTGTGACCTTGAAAGCCTACATTTTCATCAGATCTCAGACTTAGTGTGTTCATTAGTGTAATCTGTATTTCCAGTTACACTCCAACAAAGGCTTGTTAAGGACACAAAGTAGTCACAGGTGGAGAAGTAAGATTAGGTGATAGGCAGGGACTGTAGGCTTCAAATGCCAACGACACCTTGCTCACGTATTGGCTGCTCATATATTAGATTGCAGCCTCCTGACAGATAATTTAGTGCTTATTCAGCTTGGCATTTAATCTCTGACCCGTAGAGGTGATCCACAGCCACTGGCTGCTCCACTGTGAGGCAGATAGGTGATCTGAAACACCATCATGACTTCCATCACAGGGTTGTGCTTGGTAAGGCCTTGTGGGCAGCAGGTGGGAGCTGAATAATGTAAAGTAAGGGTTCAGGAAAAAAAATACAGCATTGAAGCAGTCTTGCAGACTCAACCACCATTTGTTGGGAACATTTGTGAGTTGCTGACTTTAAATGTACAGAATTAAAGAAAGAAACTCCTGCAGTGAGTAACACCAGATTTTGCAATAAATGAGCAAAATGCTAACAGCACTCCCATTCAAGAGAATCAGATTTTGTTTTTCAAGTGAAGAAATGTTCAGTGTTAGCAACAACTTTAAATGTGTATTTAAAGGATATCAGGTTCTCTTGCTGCAGATGGTTGAGTAGTTTCTCCACAGGTGTGTAGCGTCGTAGAGTTGTGACAGAGCCCACCATCAGCAGCTTGTGCTTAGCCCTGGTAATGGCTACATTCAGGCGACGCCAGTCCTTTAACAGCTCTCCTAACTATGAGTGGAGAAGCAGCAGAGAATAGGGTCAGGTTCCCACTCACCTGTTCATTTTCTTGTTCATCCATGTAGAGACTGAGGCAAAGAGAAGAGAGGAGAAAGAGGGGGGGAGAAACACTTACATTTCCTTCCTCTGCCGTGCTCCTGACAAAAGAAAAAACTATCAGACTTTTGTCCCGTCCTTGGTATCTGTCCACTGTATTCACCTCCACACCGGTGAAAGCAGAGGACTGCAGCAGAGCAGAGATACTCTTTAACTGCTGTCTGTAAGGAGCGATAACGCCTATATCACTGGGCTTACATCCTGCCTGAAGAAAGAAAAATAAGCAGGTTAGTGAAATGACTAGCTACACAGATGATCTCTCTATTTTTACGTTTTTTTCATGGTATTAAAAACACTTAATGACCTAAAAATGAAGCCAGGCCTTTACAAACCAACTGAGTTATTACATCTATTGGGAAAGTGATGTACCTTTATAAGGAGTGAAAGCAGCTGGTGTATAAGAGCAGCCTCTGTGTGATTGCTTATGCCTCCCTGCTCCACAGACTCCAGCGCCGGCACCTGAAGACAGTGGCAGAGAGAAACAAAATGTAATTGTCTTACTCACAAAAAAAAAAATCTCATCGTGTGACAAATCACTTTCTTCAACAGGTGAAGTAACCGACTTAATTCCTTGACCTTTAACCTGAAGAAAGAGCTAATAAAGCTCGGCTTAATTGGCTAAAAACAATGCTGAAATGTTGCAAGTAAATCCATTTAAAAAAGAATTATTAAATATTTTAGGGTCACTAAAAACTGACTGGGGAGGATGCAGACTAATTTAACAGACGTAATTTGTACGCTGCAGGTAATTTACTCATTTACAGTATTGCTTGATTTCAGACCCCAGACGCTTTGCACAGTTTAAGCTAACCAGCACCTCAAAAATCAACATCTTTTCTGCTTGAGGTGCACCGCATATTCTACCAACCATTGAGCAATCTAGGAAGCAAACAGGGTTTGTAGGCAACAATGTGGCCTGTATCCAAGCCAGGTCGTGCTGCGGGTCAGTCTTAGAGTACGAAGTAAGCTCCGACTGGACAGAATGCAGGAAGGGCAGGGTGAGTAGGGCCGTGGCCGTCCTCTCTGATCCACACTCCAGCCGGCCCTCATACATCAGGGAGTTACTGAGAGACATTATCTGCCTAAATACAGAGAGCACACACTATTTAATATGGAGTGGGACTCCTTTTGACTCTTGTCATGTTGATTTATAGATGTCACGTTACCAAAATATTTCTCTGTTCTCTCTGAAATGCTAAAGCAAAACAGAGGGGCTAGTTTACTGTATTCTTATTATGCCCAAGCTCATGTAGTATTAGCAGGTATGAGTTCAAGTGCCATTTGAATTGTTTAAAGATGAGCTCATAACAAACATGACAAGATTACTGAAGACCACGGTGTGTAGGTTTACCTATTCATCCGATACTGTACATTGAGTTGGACCACTGCTTCACTATGGAGCTCTAGTCGCTTAAATAGACTTTCATCCATGCCAAGTGACCTGGAAGAAAAAAAATAAATGATACACATTTTTAACTTTGATGGGTTCAGTTAAGTAATTAGTGCAGATCGCCAACATGTTAATCCTTGTGAAAACTGACGTTGTAGTTGTTTTTTGTCTTGATGAGGGTAAAACATGAGACACTAAGTGTACTTAAGGTAATTTTTTTTTTCTCCTCAACATTCACCTCATTCAGACACACACACACACTTTACCTGGCTTCCTGATTTTGCACAATTGGTGGCAGTTGCTGGTGATCTCCAACCAGGACAAATCTCTTGGCATAGAACAGGGGTCCAACACAGATGGGCTGACTGATCTGTGAAGCTTCGTCTACGATGCAGAAATCAAACCGGCGACGTGTGAAAATGGGATGCTTAATGCCCATACAGGTGGTTCCAACTACCAGCTGGAAAGAGAGAGAGGGTTGGTACTGAATGGTAAGACGTTTAATCATTTTATTTAAGTTACAATATCTACATGAGAAATGTCTTGAAGCAGGAAAAACACTGACATCAGATGTTAAATATTCTAAATAAAGCATTACTCATATCAGTTTATATAAATCAGGCAAAGTTGGAACTTGCGATTACAATATTCCACAAATTTAACTTCTCACCTCCTTATTATAAAGCTGCTCCAACTCCGACAGAGTGTGAACTCCCTTCTTCCTCATACTTTCTTCTGTGTATGGCTGGATGTCTGGATGAACCTGGCGAAGGCGGCAGAAATGGAGAAAAAAAAATCAGAGATCAGATCTAGACTTTTGCATTTTTAAAATGTTTGTTTTTGGTAAATTGTTCCTTTCATGTTTTGAATATACATTCCATTCCCCAAATTACACTATAGTGAAATATTACTGTATGCCTTCAAATATATTTAATAGTGATTTGTGGTTTAATATGAATGGACTGGCTGTTTTCTCTTTTTTTAAAAAGAGCATGACATTTAAAACGAAATTTGCCGTAAAGACTTATTGACTGTACTGTATTTTACACATTACATAACTATAACTATAGCGCACCTTCTGCCCCTGCCCAAGGCGCAGAAACCCAACCCGGAAACGCTTTAGCTTCAGCAGGATGTTGTCAACAGCAGAGTGAGTATAGCTGGTCAGCAACACACTGAACCCACATGCGTGAAGGATGCGAACCTGAAATAAAAAAGGTGAGGAAGTGACAAAGAGCAAGAGGGAAAGAGAGAAAGGTGGATGAGAGAGGTTTATAAGTACTATGTTGATTTTATGGTTCAGATATTTTAGAGTTCATAGATCATGGTTAGGAGTTTACCAGGGTGCAGATGGTTGTGGTTTTGCCAGTGCCTGGCATACCAACAATCAGTGTGTAGTCTTTAGATAACAATACTTTCTTCATGGCCTGCTTTTGGGGTTTGTTGAGACCTGCACACACAAATGCATGAAATGAACGTGCATTTTCCAACACAAGTGAAGAGGTCTTTATAAAAGAAGAAGGAGTGGAACATTTTCGATTTAAGTATGCAACTACAACTTTGGCGGGTGAGCAAAATTTCTGGGTAAGTGTGTATCATGTTTACTTTTTTTTAACCATGTAGTTGTTTCGGAGATAAAATTTAAAACTAGATAAAAGCCAGTTAAAGTTCTGAACTCCCTCTCCAACACTTTTAACTCTAAAGGAAAAATATTACAGCAATTGGGAGTCCAAAAAATTCACTGGAGGTTTAACAGTGCTTTCACACCTGTAGTTCGGTTCATTTGATCCGAACCAAGTGAAAAAAATGATGCACTGTTGCATTTTAGTTCTGGTCTGGTTCATGTTCATACTGCAGTTTTACAAACAAACCAAGAGAAGTAACCATGACTTTGCGCAGACTTAACTTGTTGATTAACTTGTTGAAGGTAACTTGTTGATCGGACAGCTTTTTCATCCTGCATCTTCAGGACCCACGTGGGGAAATCAAACTCTGGTGACTCTGGCATGATTAGTATTGTTAGACTGCAGATTGACCGCATAGCCTGTTATGAATTATAACAGGACATGTAGTACAGTAATAATTCAGGGCTTATTAGTCTATAGTATACTGTGTTATCGCTGTCAAATGTTTTATGGACTTCATGAACTGACAGGGTAAACGGAGTACTACTAGCCCTCCTTTTTAACAGATTTTAACAGAGAAATACTTGGGCTGACAAGTTGGGTATACGTTACCAAATGATTTTCATAAACATAGCGTGGCTTATACAGGCCAAATTATACAAATTATAAGATCACTGAACACATTTCACAGTCAGCAGATGGATTTATTAGTGGTTCAGCTTTGAAAATATTGCTCAGATCACATATCTGCTATCATCAAATCCTGTGGCTGTGTGGACCACCTCTTCAAGGAGGTCTTGGTCCGGTTGTTTGGTCCACTTTTGGCGTGCACCCGAGTGCGATTGCTGCGCTCACACCTGGCCAAACGAACTGCACCAAGGGGAAAAACGAACTCTAGTGCGATTCAACCGAACTAAATAAGGCAGGTGTGAAAGCACCGTAAGTCTCTAACAATAATAAAAAAAGTTGACATGCCGGCATGAAACCTCTGATATTTAGCTTCTTTTGCACCACCTTTTATAGCTCTGTTTCTAAGCATGACCTGCTCTCTTGGCTGTTTTTCTTACTGGAATCAGGAGTTTTTCTGCCAGCTAACCAACATATTTGAGTCTTGGTGGTCATACACCTGTGCCATCCCAGGGCAGATGTGACCCTAAACACCAAATTGTTTTTAGCTAGTCATGTGGAAAGTCAGGCCATGTGACTGCTTTGAATGCACTGTGAGCTGAGTTCTGCACTGCACAAACAGAGCCCCCATTACTTTTTTGCACACCTACACACGCCTGTCCTTTTGTTGACCCCAGGCACCTGAGAGGAGCAAACACACACTCACATACACACAGAGCCACACATGTGATTTGTAACACAGTTTACAGAACAAATCTGCTCCGACAGGTGCTCATTTGTCCCCCACAGTAATGGGAAGTAGAACAAACTTCAATATAGAAAAGGGCAAAAGAAAGTAAATAAGACAGGCAGAGTAGTTTTGTCACCTTTGAGGATGTTGGCCACAGTGTCCTTTGCCTCTCTTGGCAGAACAGAACTGAGGTTCGAAATAAACTCTGGAGGACGAAGGTCAACAACCAGCTCTCTCAGACGTTCACTGCACAGCAAAGAGCAAACATAAAATGTACGAGGTTATATTTTTAACTGTCACCTTGTTTATTTCCTACAGATAGTTTCCTAGAGCTGCTTGATTACAGCAAAATTGTAATCACCATTATTATGGTCAATATTGAGATCATGATTATTTAAAAACGATTACATTACTGTATTTATTGAACTTAAAAATAAAATAAATTCTTCATTTTTTTAGGGTTACATATGCATGCTATTTGGACATGTCATGCCCAAACAGCACATGAAATTAGAAATAGTAATCCAACATTATTAACATTAAATAGCATGTTAGAGCACAAGAGGATGACAGCAACACAGTGTTGCCCTTAATACTGCATTTTACTGTACCTACCTGTCCGGAGAGTTTTCCATCAGTTTGGACAGATTGGTGAGGTGAGTGCTGAGGCCCACCACGCCTTCATCACCATCCAATCGAAACAACACACCGCTGAACTTAGACAGGTCTCTGTAAAACACATTAAACAACAAAACTGGTGTAAATCAAGTTACCAACAGCGGGTGAAAGAAAAGTACAAACAGTTCACTGTCCTTTATTGGAAATACTTCATGGGTTTGTTCTCACCTGTCCAGAGTGCAGCTGATCGATGTCCTGCTGACCTCACACAGGTAGCCTGTTGCCAAACCAACCATAAGACCTTCCTGGTCGCCTACAACGATGCGATCCCTGCTGGCCAGACCGCTGGTGGCCAGACCTTTCTGTGGCACCACACTGCTTCGCTGGAAACGATGGAGGAAAACACCTTCAGACTGCACGGCCACTGGACCACTGAGCTGCAGACTCCCCACACAGCTCCCATTCTTCTCACTAGAAACACAGGCAAGCAAATTCATACCATATAAGGGTGCTTTTTTAAAATATTCAATACTGGATTTGACTTTACTGTGAGTGTTTCATAATGGCTCACAACAGGAGCTGAAACATTCAGTGAAGGCCAAAGATGAGATGAGTGTTTACATGTTTAAATTTGATAGACCAGCTTCCTACCTCTCCTCAGCTGTCTGAAGCCACACACACTTTCGGCCATTTTGGCCTCCATGGTAGCAGCCTCAAGACAGCACAGCAGCAGCCAATGGGAAAAATAGTTCAGATGTGGCGAGTTCAGGTGAGCAGTCTCCTCCTGCAAGAAGTCATGCACAGCGTCCTCGTAGACGTCTACAGAGCTTCCACCCACCGCCCTGGAGGAAAGTGAGGACAGGTGTCAAGAAAGAGGAATAATAAGAGAGGAAGTGATAAGAAAAGAGAACAAGGTAGATAGACAGAAGGAATAATAGCTTAATGAGACCATTTAACTATTTAACTTTCATAAAAATGATAATGCTTGAGATTTCCATGGCTGCAAAATATGTTTAAAAATTTTACTTCTCATATAAAGCACAGTTTCTTCTCTGAGGACAATACTGGCAGGTTTGTCTGTTTGTCAGGATGTCAGGAAGTCTAGACAAACTGCTCCACTCAGCCTTTTTCTCCACACAGTTGTGAATGTGATGAACCAAGGTGTTCCTCAGCTTCAGCAGCTCTGAGAAAAAAAAACAAACAGAGTTTATCTATTATTAATGATGCATAATAACGTTTCATATCATTGTTCACAGCTGGTGTTAAGCACATGTGGGTACACTGTACCTCTGCGGTCCATGTGGCTGGGCACTACAGCATGCAGGCTGCCAGTCTTGAGGTAAAGCAGGAAGCCAGCTTCAGGACTGTATCTCTCCAAACTCATCAGAGTGTAAAGAATCACCTACACACCAAAAAAAGCACACTTGTATATGAACATTTTGAAGCATTTAACATTACCTAAATCAGTGTAAACCTGCCTTTTCACCCCACTAGTCTACATGTGCACCTACTGTAGGTGAGCACACTGCGGTCCACCAACCTGACTGCGATGTTCTATTGAGTTTGACTCCTTCCCAGTTTTCAGCTCCAGGGGGACAATCCTCTCCTCCGGTGTTCTGAGTCTAATGTTTTGTGGTCTTTGGATTCGAACCCGTGCCGTCACATCGATTTTGCCTTTCAGACCAAATCTCGGGGACCACACGTTCTCCTCTATATCTACCAGCTCTGTAAGCGTGACAGCAGTTGCAGGGTCCTGGCAGCTGCTTGGAGCTCTGCTGTTGCTTTGGCTGAGGAAATCAAGACAGACATTTGGTCACCTCTTTGGAGTTGACAAAACCTTATTCTCACTGTATTAGGTAATTACGGTTAAAACTGTGATTTAACTTTGCAAAAACATTTGTCAGATGTCTCACTTTTGACATTTACTGAATAATACCAGATATGGAAACAACATATTCAGGTAGATTCCTGCAGAGTGCATAAAGTTTTGTTAGCAAATTACATACATTTTGAGGCTGATGGTTTTTGGTGTTGGCGAGCTGAGGTATTCCTTTGCCCAGTGTTCCAGTGAGGGAAGATAATCATGCAGCTCCTGCTTCATCTCTTCTTGGCTTACACCCAAACTGTACCTGGAGACACATGGACAAAACACAAACATAACTGAAGACAAAAGAACATGCACACTAACATCAGTGAAAAATGTGATACATGAAAAAGACAACACATTGTTAAATCTACAGGAAACATTCACAAATAACAGCTCAGTGCTTCCCTGCTGTTTCTTTATTTTTTGATTCGAGTGCTCTATTTTGAACTGTGGATTGTATCATTGCAGACAGGTAAAGAGTGCAGCCTAACCACGTACATGTCTCCCAGGTACTGAGGACTGTGCAGGGCCTGGTCAGCCAGCTTAGACAGAGTCTCCAAAGAAAAGTCTTTAGCTGTAGCTGCTCTCTGGAAGACTTCATGGACCATGGTGCCATTCAGCATTTGCTTGGAGCCACCATCAAAACTCTGTATCACAGCAAACAGAAAGAACAGGAAAAGGTAAAGAAGGTACGACACTGTGTTATTGAGGTATGTGTAATAATAAAATATTCTCAAAATCAAAACCTCTTTGAAACAGTCAAAATAAAAAACAAAAAGTTAGAATTTATTGCAGAGCTATTGCATTATGTTAGAGCCTTTTGTAAAAGCTAATATAGAATATAGAATGGTTTAGGAGCAGGACTCCTGACTAAACATGATATATAGGCTCTAATGTGAACTGCAGGTATTTTATCCAACACCTGTTTGATTCAGACATTTCTGCTGAGCTACATAGCAAGATCTACACATATGCGGGTACTAAACATGATGTTTTTCAGTCACATTATTGTGCACATGGGTGGCATTATTAATATAAAATAACTGTTAGCTTGTAATAATCAAACAACATAAAAAACAAAAAAGTGTTATTTACTGCATTAATAAAATCTTTTACCTTGAACATATCTCCTAGTACTGCACGCCTCATGCAGCGGATGGAGTTTGAGATGCTGGTGCCTGAGATGAGGCTATCAGGCTGTAAAACCAGGAAGCCCTGCTCCCTGCCCACTAACCAGGAACCACCATCAGAGCGCCCCTCCAGATGCACCACATCACCACGACAAACAGGCGTCATCTCCCTAGAAACACATGGAATACTATAAACAATGATACAAAAATATACAGTCCCCGATCGTCAATCAGACAGACACAGGAATCATATATGAATGTGCAACACAAAATAGAAATGACGACTTAAAAAGGTGACATGTGGAGGTTTCTTATAAACAAACAAAAGTTATGTTTACATTCAGTATTTCTCACCAAAAGGTTAAGGTAAAAAAAATGTGTTGATGGCATTTCCTTTCTCAAAGATTTCCAATATTTTAAATCCTGTATTGTTTGTTTGTTTACTAGCTTGCAGCCTTAGAAGACTGCAAGCTAGTAAACATGTAAAGCCTTGTTGGCCCAATGCTACATTTCGTTCACATGTCTGCCACTTAAAGATCATTTCTATATTGTGAAACCACTGGCAAGGCTGTGTTATGACACCAACCACATGTGTGTGCAGACAAGACTAAGAAAACGTGGATCAGCTCATAAATAAAACGCTCCATGGCCTTACCAGAGGTTAAAAACTCCACATGGTATCATAAATAAATACCACAAGAAAAAGGAGAGAAAAGAAATAGACACATGCGTACATAAACACGCAGTTTGTATTGATACTGTACACGCAGACATTGAAAAGTCAGTGCTTTTTGCACAAATCCAGGCTGCAAATGGGCATTTTAAGGAAGAATGCAAAGCACATTATGTTTAAAATGATAAATGAACAACAATGTGAACAGAATAGTAGACCACACACACAGCATTACCATCCGTCTTTCAGCACACACGTCTCAGTTGGCTGTAGAGATTTGGAGCATGAGATGGTGAGTGTTTTGTGGCCAGGCCTCTCCTCCACATCTAAAACCCAGTAGCGGTTGTTTAGGCCTCCAGAAAGGATCACATGGTCTGGCACCTTACTGTAGGGACAGAGAGGACTATTATTATATGTGCTTATGTAACCGGCTGCCCCCGAGTGCGTACTGCACGGTCCTGACTCGAACCGGCGACCTCGGGGTACGGGAGGCGGACACGCTGACGAGGAGGCTAAAACCCATGGGCACTAGCGTCGGTCGCCAGTGCGTCTCATAAGGTGTCGGGGAGTGAGGTTTACTCACGGCACAGCCTCGCTGGCTTCCGTCACACTTATGTTTTTCCAGTAATCTCAATATGAATGAATTTATTCACCTGGAAGAACTGACATGTAGGTCTTTGTCTCATTAACAACTTTCCAGTCAAACTCACTTCAATTATGAGACTACTATCAGCCCATAGACGGATTTGGACGGACATGTTGAGATGCACTTTTCAGGAGCTCATTGGTCACCAAGTATGTACTTGAAAGCCACATATACTCTCTATATCTCTGTGTCATGCTCCCTCACTTCAGCTTTATCCTTTTCCCTCCATGTATTAGACATGAGCAAATATCATCACTTAACCTGATTAAACATTGAACCAACGTGCGTTTCTCACCAGGGTTTTTTGGATTTATTCCCTGAATCAAGACCTTCATTATGATCCATCTGCTCCGTAAACCAGCTCTCGTCCAAGCCCTCTTCCACAGCACACACTGACGTCATTCCTGTAGCTGTTTTGGTGGGAAAAAAGTAACAAAATTTGAAAAATAGTTAACAGGGAAAAAACACACTTCATTCAAAGACAGAGATGTGAATTAGAGCTGCTTGATACAGTTTTAGTATCTTGTCTGAAAGTCTGCATTCCTGATAGCATATATTTAACTAATGGTCCATCACACTCGGCTTAGTAATAAACACTTCAGATGCATTCAGTGGGAGTTCTTGGTGGGGACAATTCTCCAGTTTTTTGCAGTCAAATCATGTCAACAACATGCAGTCTTTGTGAAAATAATCACAATTATGTACAAAACAAGTAGTAGGTGTTAATCATAATATATCAGGTTACCTCCAGCCCTCTCCGGATCGGATGTCGTCATGTTGTCTCCATTTGTTCTTATAGCTCCTTTCTTGTTAAGGTCAATCTCTCCCTCCCTTCTCTGCGGAGCAGGTGTGATACTTTGTGGACTAGGTTGAGCAGTAAGAGTATCTTTATCCAGACAAGCGTGTGTGTTTCCATCGGCTTTCACTTCACTTGCCTTCTGTTCTGTTATCACAGTAAAACCACAGTCTTTCCCCTTTTCCTCATGGTTTCTCTGTTCCCCAAAAGAGTGGCAAGAATCAGATTTCAGTGACATCGTTTTGTGTTTGTTGACATTAATGACTTCTTTAGTATCTCTGTTGTGACCCTCTGACTCGTCAGTGGGGAAATGAGGTGTCTTCAAAGGGCCAATCTTAGGCTTTGTTACTTTCAGGTTGCTACCTGTGGGGCTGAGCGCAGTTCTTTGTGCCAGTGGATTGGCAGTTCTTGGTCTCTTGGCATTGTGGGATTCTTGAGGTGGGCTGAGGAGTCTTTTTAGGGAGCTAGAACATCCCTCTTCTCTCTTGGTTTTCCCTCCTTCCTTGGCCATTACTCTTCGTACACTCTGTCCTTTGCAGCGGGGACTACGACAGATGGGGGACAGTTGACCGAACTTCTCCAGGCTCGCCACCTCTCTGCTGGGCTGGGGGCTCAGCCCACCTGGATCTCTAGAGGAAGAAGAGGAAGCAAGCCTGATCTGACTGCTGGGAGTCTCAGGCACAGTGAGGAGAAAATCTGGCGAGGAGGGGAGAAGGTTTTCAAGGTCCCCAAGGATACTCCTCTTTAAGGGGGAATGGGCTCTGAATGTCGAGGGTTCACCATGTTTGATCTGAAGTTCAGTCTTGGAGAGTGCAGTGCCGCATAGCTTTGTGGAAGATGACAAGTCCTAAAAGCAACACAGTTAAATGAGTATTTCAATACAAAACTCAAACAACTACATGTGGTAAAGTGTTTATGTGAATGAGATATAAATGCAATAGGGCATTTAGGGGTTGACAATATGCCCAAAAATGTCGATCACAATAAAATATCTCATATCATTCGATACTGATAATGTTCACGATAAATGTCAGATCATTATTTCTTTCAAGTTTAAAGGCTGATTTTTGCTCCCAAGTAAAAGATGAAGAAACCAGATGGTTAATTGTGGTTTTAAACTTTTCTTTATGGTCAGACAGTGGATCACTTAACAAATCAAACATTCAAAACAATGCCAAAATCTTTTTTCAACAAATATGCATGAGTAAAATTATGTAAAATCTTTTTTCAGTCCCTTTTTAGCAAAATAAGTGTCTTAATAGATATTTAGAAAATGAAGTGCTAATTCAATCGGAATTTAAATGAATTAAATAAAAAATTTATTGAACATTCATTGAACATTTGTTATATTGTTATTGAGGAAAATTATATTGTGATAATTATCATTATTGTTTTACTGCCCAGCCCTAAGTGCATTACAGCAGAATAGAAACAGATTAAAAGAAAAATAACCCAAACTAAAAGTACAGAAAAACAGAAAAGAGACTGGTGAGGAAATAATAGAAGATAGTATAGGCATAAGAAGATTATACACCAACGCGTTAAGTAAAAACACTATGATGGCATGTAATGAGAGTGAGAAAATGTGCAGCCAACACAAACAAAACAAAAAGCTCAAAGGAATGAGACAGGTAGATTCTATAATTTTGTTATCCTTATGTGGTTATATATGTTATATATGTTAAAGGCTGTACTTAAGCCTTAGCACTTAATTGTTAAGTACTTATATTTATGAACTTATCTGATTGTTTTTACTGGGTGAAATGAACAGTATTTGCCTCTATGTGCTTGACCATTACATTCACATTTCTAATAATTATTTCTCAAAATTTAATTCATCTAATTTATCAATAATGGCATGAAGTAATAATATCAAGATGGGATTTTGACATTCATGTCAAGGCTTAGAAGAAAAAAAGGGAAAAAAAAGAGATAGGCAAAAAGAAAAATATAATCCAATTTACCTTCTGTTGGTTTTGAGAGGAAAAGAAGGATGATATGTTCTTCTGGCCTCCTGGTGCCTGACAGAAACCACAAAGCAAACATTTACTGGCATTTGTTCTTTTTGTTTGCTGTGCAACAAGACAGTTAAATTTAAAGCAGAGCCTCTTGTTTCAAATGGCTGCAGCATATTTGACATTTCAGACTCTAGAAGGGATAAACGCATAAACTCACAGCAGTAAATCTTTGTTCGTGTTCATTTAGATACAGGCATACACATGTTACATATTTACCTGAAATGCCATTTAAAACCTCAGTTGTGTGAAACATCTTGTTCAAATATTAATGTATGAATGCGGTGTTTTCTGTTTCTCATATCCTATGTTGCTCAAAAATTAATCAAACCAGACACACAGCTGAGTTAATGAGAGACTGCTGACATATTGACAGGTGGCAAACATTTAACAGTTAACGTTAGAACTCCTCATTAAAGGCGTAGTTACTTTTAAATCCTACTGGTTTGTAAGATTAAACAAACAACAGCTAGCAAAACCTTCTGAACTCACCTTGATTTTCTTCAGTTTGGTTCTGTTCATGGTGACTCTTGGGTAAAACACAGGCAGGTGTTTGTATTTATGTGCGTTTACTCCTTCCAGAGGTAAATGAGCTGTTGATTTATTAGCGATGTTTTTGTAGATAACAAACCGACAACAGTGTCAACGGAAGGCTAACCTCACCAGCATCAGCTAACGTTACAGCGATCCGGAGAGAGCTTAGTGTCTCTGTGCATCTTCACGACCGTGAGATCCTACACTACCCTAACAGCGTCAGCCTTTCCCGTGAAAACTACCGGAGTACTTTAAAGTTTGGGGTCATCTCGATGGTTGTCTCTTCCAGTGTTTCTAAGATGCTTAAACGTCTGGCGCGCCAAAGTTTCAGCTTCGCGCAACGGAAATGACATCAGGCGCACCTCCGCTAAAACACTAAGGACGTGTTCAATCTCAAAACGTTATGCAACGTTTTCGGATTGAACGACATGTTTCCTTGCAACGTGGCGCGACGTTCCGCAACGTACTTCGAGGTATGTTTTCTCCCGTTTGGTGGGCGTGTCACAGGTGTCAGCTGCGAAAAGTCAGAGAAGGGCTCTGCGAAAAGTTAACGTAAACACAACGGTTTTAAAAAAGGCAAGAAAATACATTGCGCTTGCGTACACAGCAGGGTGTTCGAGGCACCACGGTCTCTGTTGAAAAAAATGTTCTGCTAAATTTTGTCGGCGATGAACTTGCCCTACGTCTGTTTTTTCTTTTTATATTGAGTTTATTAGTTAGTTAAATGATTCAAACAGTTTATATATTCCATGTAAAACGATATTAATCTCATTTTGAAAGACAAACATACAAAATAAACAAAAAAAAGCAAATCTCCATCTGCTTATGAAAGTGTGAATGTAGAAGGTTGAAAGCTACATTAAATCAAGTATGTAGACCTGAAACAATGTTGTTTTGGGGGTAGTTAGGTTGTGTAGATTTTTAAACAAGAAAGTATGTGTCACTTGTCATAAAATATTTCGATTTAAACCCTGCATGGAGATTAAATGCTACATTTGATGATGTTATATATGAGCAGATATCTGGGTCACCAGAGAATTAATTGTTTAACATGAATAATTTAATTGAAAAACTGAATAATAATTACCTGAATAAAATAATTTGAAATGGAGCC
Source organism: Lepomis macrochirus (assembly GCA_024633595.2). Classification (NCBI taxonomy): domain Eukaryota; kingdom Metazoa; phylum Chordata; class Actinopteri; order Centrarchiformes; family Centrarchidae; genus Lepomis; species Lepomis macrochirus. The sequence goes on from JALXJV020000006.1 coordinate 17,512,157, forward strand.
TATTAGTTTAAAACTGAATTCCAATAAACTTGAAACTGAACATGAAACAGAAATTTCTGCCCATAGACATACTACAGATTTAAAGAGCTGCCATTCTGATACTGATTAAACATCCTCTCCAGAAACAGGCAGTATCAGACTGAACCAATGAAACGTGGGGTTGTGTTTATCTCTCACGGTTTGGTGGACCTTAGCCATTAAATGTATTCAGTACCATAACAGAACTACTGACAGTGTGACTTTCCATCAAGCCAACAGGCAGTGACCTCAAATTTGCCTCACAGATCAGCCATCTCAGTCATCATTCAACATATCATATTTGAGGCATGCTCATTTGCCTTTGTGAATTAATAATTCAGAGCATAAAACATCAGAAATTATACTGAGCATAAAACCTGACGTGAGGCTCACCAATGAGCATCATTTTCTTCTGGTTTCACTAAAAAGCAAGTATTTACGATCACAGTTACACAATACAGAAATAAACATGATATACAGAAGAGAGATTAAACCAAACAACACAGACACAGTGAATAATAAATTAATATACCACTACAACATGATACACATTAGAAAGTTATAACATTTTTATAAAAGTATGTGTTTTGCTGTTTAGGTTTAATATACACATAATGTTTACTAACTATTTACTTATTATTGGGTACATGAGCATGTCTGTCTTCTTATTATGTAAAATGGCTCAATGGTTAAGACGCCCGCCTTTGGTGTGAGAGACCCAGGTTCAATCCCCACTGTGTCCCTGAGCAAGACACTTAACCTCTCATTGCTCCAGAGGTGTGCGACCTCTGACATGTATAGCAATTGTAAGTCGCTTTGGATAAAAGCGTCAGCTAAATGAATAAATGTAAATGTAAATGTAAAAAAAAAAAGACAATAAGCATCTCATGTGCTGTAGGTAGGTGGGTCTTTTGCTGCTCACGTTCCAGAGTGCTGGTTTAAAGACTTTAATAAAAAAGTCTTTAAGACAGTTAGTTCTGAGTTTTTAGGGAGTTTTTTAGACATAAAAAACAGTGTGGGAGACAATGTAATGCGTGTGTTTGTATTTGCCAGCTTGGTGCATCCAAATGTCCCCAGAAAGTAGAAAATACAGCTTGTGTGACGGTTCTGGTTTCTGTATGTTGGGTTAGTTTGACAGTGATGATAAATAACACTGCAGGAGCTCTGCCAAGCCACTGTTAAGACCAGCTTGCCATCCCCTCGCCCCACACACACACACACACACACACACACACACACACACACACACACACACACACACACACACACACACACACACACACACACACACACACACACACACACACACACACACTCTTCTAAGAGAAAATCACATCTAAAAATGTCTATAGGTGGAAAAGCTCATGTTTTTACAAAAATGCAGACTTGTTATCTATTTATTATCTTGGAGAAGATAATTATTACAGTTAAATCTTTAGTATTTTATTTGATCTGTCTTACAAGAATGTTCACCTGGAGGAAACTGTGAAATTGATAATTCCTTACAATCCTTAAAGGCTACAGTATTAGGACAGAGTAACCACTTATATGCTCAAACTGAGAATACTGCACATTTGCAATTACTTTCTGTGGAGCTCTGTGGTACATTTTGGAGAGATGAGTCCAAGATGACATGTAATCAGACAGCATCCTCCTCACTGACACCACTGACAGACCACCTGCATCACTGTCAGCTTCTCACCGGGGTGGTCTTCAAAGCACTGGAGACGTAAAAAAAAATCCTGACCCCACACAGTGTTTGCTGGCTTGTCCAGGTTGGCGTAGATGCAGAAAAATTATGCTGTTCTCAACTTCCAGTCGGGGCTGGTAAGCTAATTGAAGGGGGTCCAGGAGCGGTCTGGTCCCTGGCCGCAGCAGTTCCAGCACCAGTCTGTCCAGGGTGTTCATTATGTGGGAAGTCAATGCCACAGATCTGTAGTCTTTGGAGCCACGGGGACGTGACGAGTTTGGCATAGGAATGAGGCAAGATGTCTTCAAGAGCACAGGGACCTTTCGAAGGCTCAAGCTGAAGTCATGGTAAAACACTCTGCATAGCTGGGGGTCACAGGCTTGGAGCACAGGGGCTGACACCATCAGGGCCTGCAGCCGTGTTGGAGTGGAGTTTCATCAGCTGTCTTCTCACCTGGTCAGCTGTGAGGCACACTGTAGAGGTTACAGGCAGAGGAGGGGGAAGGGAAGGAGTCGTCAGGCTGTCGGACTGGAGAGGCCAGTTAGCCTAGGAGCCAGATGAGGGATGAGTAAGTAATCTTTGCAGGGCTTTAGACTGCGGTGGAAACGCACACAGCAATGGGCTGAAGGAAACTTTAAGTTGCTTGGAAAGTAGACCCTGGGACTAAAGGTCCTGGGTAATTTTAGTGGAAACGCAGCAACCCTACAGCACAGGGGACTGTAAGGAGGAAAACGGTATTCGTGTATCAGTGTTTACTGTTCCATGAAACTCCTAAACAATGACTTGATGCCACTATAGCAAAAGCCTCATATATACTATTTGTCTGTGCGGTACTGACATGTTCCTTCATTACTCTGAACATGGGCACTGTAGTTACTTCCTGCTGCTCGAAATACACATTGCAAAATACTCTGTTTGGGTAGGATTTTCTAAAAACTAGGTTGCTGAACTGTTTTAGGAAATTATTGATGCATCCAATAGATTTTTAGAAAGAATCCTATGGTCATCTCTCCTGTTCTGATTAATGATCAGGCTGCTGAGTTTGTGCAGCAGTACAAGTACCTTGCCACAGGAATCGATAACAAGCTGACCCTCAAGCTTCGTGTGGATGCTAGGTGTAAAAAAAGCCCATCAGCGTGTGTATTGTATCGTTAGCATCAAAGTTTTAATGTTGACAATACTTTCCTGAAAATGTTATATTCCTGTTTCATTGAATCAGTCCACACATTTTCCTTTGTCAGCTGGTCTGGGTCACTAACCCTCAAAAACAGAAACAGACTGCAGGTTAAGCATGCAGCAAAATTGCAGGGATGATCTTGAATGACCTTCTTCATCTGAACAAAGTTAGGACTTTGAGGAAAGCCCAGTCAGTCCTGGCTGATCATAGCTAACCCCTGTCCAAGGAGTTCATTGCGCTACTGTTTGTCCCTGCTGCCATTGGGCTTTTAAATAACTCAATGTGATTCTTATAGTGTGCTTATGGTGTACTGTCTGTCTGATTGTGCAGTAACTGCTGGCTATTCAACAAATTTCCCCACAGGGATAATAGAGAGACCTTCATCTTTTAAAAATGACTACAAATTTGTGACTGGTCTTAAAGGTTTACATCTCCAAAAGGAATTTATTTTCTTAGGGCTGAGACGGACAGAGGTGGAGAAGTTGGAAGTCTTGAGAAACCATATATCTATCACCCATGAATACTGGAAAGGGCATCACTGACAAACTAAATACTTTGTCTATTTCAACAGAAATTTAATCACTAGAGAAACATACAATATTACAACTTGCTGTTTACATTCTTCTTCAATACAAAACTATATAGCAACAACTTGCTAAAACACTGGTTCGTACAAGGTTTGTTTCATTTATGAAAGTTGAAAAAAGTATTTCATACATTTTACATAGCATGGAGCAAATCATTTCTCTAGAGCAGGGGTTTTCAAATTGGGTGAATGTGAGCCTCCCCTTAGAGTAGGTAAGAACAGCCGATTTTATTTGAAGACACGTATTTTTTTTTAAATCAGGGTCAGTGCTGACTAAACTGACTCGCGCCTCCCCTGTCGCTCTTTGGCCCCCAGGGAAGGCGCGCCTCACCTATTGAAAACCGCTGCTCTAGAGTCTAGAGATTCTCTCCTGCGTGAGTCTTCATGTGAATGATTAAATGGGAGCGCCGAATGAATCTTTTCCCACAAGCAGTGCAACTGTACGGCCTCTCCCCTGAATGAGTCTTCATGTGTCGTGTCAGATTAGACTGAGCGCTGAATTTCATATTACATACTGTGCAAATGTAGGGTTTCTCGCCAGTGTGAATTATTGTGTGCTTGATAAGATCTCCTCTCTCTCTGAAGCTTTTACCACAGTCAGCACAGCTGTGAGGTTTCTCTCCAGTGTGGATTCGTTTGTGGGTGTTCATGTTTCCACACTGCGTGAAACCTTTGCCACAGTAACTACACGTGTACGGTTTCTGCCCAGAGTGAGAGTTCATGTGAGTCTGCAGATAGGAGCGCTGGATGAAGCTTTTACCACAGACACTGCAACTGTAAGGTTTCTCTCCCGTGTGCGTCTTCATGTGGCGGGTCAGAATGGATTTGATCCTGAAATTCTTGTTGCAGATGCTGCACGTGTGCGGCCTGTCTGCTGTCTCACCAGCTTGCTGTGGTTTCTTCTTGTTTACACCGGAGTGAAATCCTCGACTGTTTCTCCATTCATCATCACTCACATCAGTCATCTGACAGTCGCTGGCTGGCTCTGATGCACAACAGCCTTCTTCTTTATCAGGCTCTGGTTTAAACTGTTCAGATGAGCTGCTGGGCAAACAGTCTCCTTCATTTTCAGCTTCTTGATTTTGATGTGGAATTGGTCTTCCATCATCACTTCGTTGAACATAAATTATATTGAACATAGAGTTTTTGGTATCAGCCTCCTCCTGCTTTTCACCTGTCTGAGCGGTCAACTGTTTCTCCTCCTGTTCTTGTTTAATCCTTGGGGGCTCCCGGTCGTTCTCGCTCAGCTCTGTCTTCTTCTCACAGTGATCCTGCTCAGAGGGAGTCTCCTCTTTCTGGACAGAGAGCTGCAAGGGGACTGGACAGTATCACGCATGAGAAAAGAAATTATTTAAACAGGGAGCTAGACAAGACAAGCAGAACATGAACATGTGTTCCATTTATATATAAATCTCAACAGGTGCAATGACACTTACATTTTAATGGCTACTTATTAGTGAAATAAGAAATAAAGTGTGCACAGATCAGCATAAACACAGATCAACTAACAAATGCAACAATCTCAAAGCCAAGAAGTCAGCTTTGTCACAGCACTTATTTTGTTTGTTTGTTTAAGTTATGGGATTACGGTTCATTATGTGTTTGATGCAGTGGGGAATTTGATAGATAAAGGTGGTTAAAGGTCAGTTTTGCTTGTAGTATTTTCATAGGTTTCATGTGAATTTGTTTCTGTCTGAGGCTCACAGGACACAACAGACACATGCAATGAAATGCATCATAGCCACTTATTGGAGGTAAAAACAAAGGTTATAACATCTATCGTGGTTTTCTTGCACTGTAAAACTACATGCACCTATTAGCTACAACCATGTTAACAAGTAACAGGTCCAGCATGAGGCAGAAATACAAAAGATGTCTTGGGTAATCATTTTAATTTTCACTTCCTGTTATATAGAGAGATGTTTAATTAAGCATGTAATTTAAGAAGATGTCCCATTTGCCTCTGGGAAAACAAATATAAATTTGCCAAAACATGAACAACAATCCCTACTTGAACATCTGTTGCTCCACCTAAATTAGATTAAACATAATGCAAAACAATAATGTAAAAAATATTTTACGTCTTTCGGAGCATCCACTGCCTTTGCTTGCTACCCCAATTGTAAAGAAGAGGAGACCAGATGCAGTGAAGTCTGCCTTTGACAGACAGTTCCTCTAAAGCCTTTTTTCATGTTGGGGGTTTAACCCCACTGTGGCCTAGACCATAATATTATTTCCAAATAGGGGAGCAGGTGTCTTACTGTAAAGCCACCATTTATTCTTAATGAACAGGAAAGCAGCACAGGGGAAATAATTTTACCACTAATCATATTTTGGACTTGCCAAAACACTTTTAATGTTATTGTTGACTTGTGACAGGGTCACTTCATAATGACAGAAAATCTCTTTTTGATAATAAATTAGCAAATAAACTTATCCAAAAAGCTTTTGGTTTACTCACTTCACCCCTTTTTCGTTTCAAGCCTAACTATCTCACAAGACAGAAGCTGAAGTGAGGTAGAAAGGTTGGTATGAGGTGGTTTATAGTGTTTTCAGCAGTTTCTACAAGAAAACCATTGTGGCACATAGACCAGTGCAGCCATTTTGCATCCCCCTCCCCACCAATCAGGGATGCAAAATGGCGCTAGGATGTCTCCTGTGTAAGGGACTGTTTTTAGGGAGTGGCCCAGATGACTGAAGACTCCAGCACATCTTAATATACGCTACAGTGAATAAAACAGAGGTCTCAGTTTCAGTGCTGCATTGAGGTTAAAGTTAACCCAATAACAGTTACCTTTCCACCCAGCCAGTTGTCGTTGATGCTCGATCTCCTGCTTTGAAAGAAAAACGATCTCTTCATATTCCTTAATACTTTTTTCAAAGATGCTGAATATTTCCTCAGCAGCGGCTGTCAATCGCTCACTGACCAAAGCTTTTAGTTCGTCTGTTTTGAACATTTCCGCGGGTGACAGAAGACCGCCAGTCTGTTTCCTGACGGGCTGACAGAAAACTGACTGCTCGGGGGGTTGCCAGATATGGCGAGGAATACGTGTATGCTATCGAACTAAAGTGTCGTGCTTAATGAGCCAGAGTGAATCAGATTTTTATGGCAAATAGCAGGCTGTGCTCCACGTTGTCTATTTATAGGGTAAGCACCTTGGACTCTACAATTAAATGTGTATGCACATTGAAAAAAGCCACTGGAAGATGGACTTCATTGTTTTTGTAATTAATTTTTAACTGATACCAATAGACCAATTTCTGACATGCGCTGTGAAAGTAGAAGCCTGTGAAGTGGACATTTTTTAAAATTTTATCTCTGGTCTTTGTGTTCTAGTGAACAGACAGATAAACCCAAGTAATTGCTGCCTGAAGGAAAAACAAGCAGCATTATGGAAAAGCAAAGTCGCTTTTAATAAAGAGACATGGCAACACAGGCTGCCAACAAAAAGAAACTCAGGATGATGGAGCTTTGCTGCCACCCACTGGCCGTGAAACGCAACACCAGAGGAAGACCAGAGGTATATTTTCAGCAGTGGTTTTGCCAGTTTATCAGGCAATCATGTGGATATTCACTTTGCATTTTAGGTCTAATGTGGAAAGTCGAAACAGGAACAGATTCAGGCTGTATTTGGTAAAACTGCATACCTACAGTATACACAAATGCCTTCCTGTCTGCCTTGATTAGAGCTAACCAGATTTGCAATTTGCACCAGGAGATGTCAGCAGATATCCAGGTATAACCTACATTTCTTGAATGAAACCTACAAAACATAAGAGAATAGTTTAGTCAACTTTCGGGACTCTTGAGTTCATTATTGATATTAACAAATCCCACTTTCATTTGACACTGTACAATGCCAGCGTTGTTACCATTGTGAATGATATTTGCTTTAGCCATATCTGCAGTGAGAACATGAAGATGCTGAATCAGATTTATCACGATAGATGCAAAACTAGATAGAATGTGTTAACTGAGTCTTTCATTAAATGTGACAGATGTTTTTGTTAGAGATTTTTATTTTGAGGAAGGATGCATTCGTGTCAACCTGCATTTGTCTTCATTCTTATACAGTTTTGATGATTATCTTCTAATGTAAAATATGCAAAACATTTACTTTGGAAGATGCATTCCTCTATAGGTCAGTTGATTTTTAATATTTTACAAATTCAATATTTTTATTCTTCTTTCATTTAGTATAAATACATCATATTTTATTTTACTCAATTCAGTTTTATTTATGTAGCACCAGTTTATTCATTAATAGAGTGTCATCGCACAAATTATCTCATTGCACTTTTTATAGAGAGCAGGTCTAGGCTGTACTTTTTTGTTTTACCTGTGTATACTTTCCTCTACAGATTTTCCATCAACTTTGTTCCTTTGTGTCCCCACCAGGCTTTTGAAAAATACCAGAAATACCATTCATGGTATTGTTATTTTAGACACAAGAATTAAAGTCCACTGTTTCAGTATAGTGAGACAGTAACATACCAGTGAGGGGCCCCAACACACACACACACAGAGCAGAACAGAACAGAGATCAGTCAGCCATCATGTAAACTTTACATGCCAACGTGACAGATACTTCCACACCAGCTTATTCTGCACAGACCCCACACGTCTCAATAAGTCAAGTAAATTCTGAACTAAAGTCTGAAATTAAAATACTTTTTTCCCCCCCAAAGCAATATAACATTTTGGCATCTGGTCTGTATCCTAAGCTGTTAGTCAAATATAAAATGCAAAAAATAAGAGTAAAATTATGCTTTGACATATGCTCACAGCACTCTTGTCAATATATGTGCACATCCGTATACTGTGTCCTGTGTACCAACTGTGAACTGGTGTAGCACATTCTCAGAAAGAAAGACAAAAATAAAGATGTTGCTTTATCTTATAGCCCATATGTGTAACTGTTTGGGTAATAGATAGAAATCGTGTGAAAAAATAATGTTGTAATGTATCTGTATGGTTTTGGACACAGAGCCAAGCCAAAGTTTTTTTTTCTGTTTCAAAGTAAAATAATTAAACATCTGAACAATTAGGTAGGTCTACTGGAACAATTAATCTTGATTAAATCGCAAACATAACTTAAACTTTAACAACACTCCCCAGTTACTGTCCTACTGTTGACACATCAGAAATAAAACATTCTAATGTCATGTATAGTATTTCAAGTGTTCATTTTGAGGGAATCATGAGTGATACTTAGAGAGACTGGTTTATTAAATGTTCAGTTCAAATTTCAATTCATATCGGAGCTCCTTCAATTATTCTGCATCTGATAGCAGCTGACATACTCCTGAAATGTGATTCAGCCATGGTAATTTCCTTCTGGAGAGCGGTGTTTACCAAAGAGCTGTATTGCAGTTATCACACTGTCACAAAAATGGGCATTGTTCTCTCATTGTTCCACAGAGTATCAGTCCTCCACAACATAAAAAGTACAATATAAATTCTGTTCGGAAAGGAATTTAATGATAGTTTGTTTGCTGCATTTATTTCGTTTCGATCAGCTTGTTCTTCTCTGGCAACAACAGTGTGGTGCAATTCAATTCAACAACATGTAACAACTGTCAATATTTACATTACTTTTTACTTTACTTTTTTCTCTCAGTATTGATTTAATGAGTGGGTTCTTGAGGGACACTATTTTCCCACAATGCCATGGACAGAGTGAATCTAGGAACATCTCACAGCTGAAAAACATTCAACATGTGGTAATGAGAGCTTATTTGGCGTGAAGGAGCCCAACATTTGATTGATACCACATCTAGTATCACTTCAAAAGTAATGTTTCTCCAAAGTCTGTTTACCAACTTCCAAGGCTTTAAAGTAAAACTAAAAGCCAAAAACGGCAAACACATCTGCCCTTTTCTGGCTTAATCTTCACATTCGATTGAAAATCCGAATGTCTCTTCTTTGTCCGGCATGTTTCTCCTAGATATAACTGAGCTCAATTTAATATCAATATATACTGACTTTTTTCTTGTACTTCTTAAATTCAGCTTACAAGTCCCTAGAAATAGCCTTTCTCTTGTCTCAGCCTGATACTAATTTCAATTTTAGAAGAATTTAAGATATTAAAATGCTACTTTTTAATGCAGTCATGTTTATTAAATAATCAGATCTTGAGAAAACAGCATGATCCAAAGGAAAACTTGATAAGCTTATATATGGGCCTGCACAATATCAGAAATGTGCCTTAGTGATCAAATTCAAGTCTCAACTCCGTATATGTTACCTGTTCTCAGAGGTGTCTCAAATCAAGTCAAAACAAAATCAGCATATAAACTTGGGTTTCTCATTGATTTGTCACAAATACATTTCAAATGCCTTCCAAGAAAGAGCATTATCTGTAGAGCATATACCCTGCTAGGCCTGCTGGTGGCGCTAGGGGTGCAGTCATGGTCACATCGTTTATTGAGAAAAAATTGGAGGAGAAGACAATGAGGAACAGCAAAATAACTCCTGCTTCTCAGTCTACTACTATTCTCAAACGGAACAGGCTAATTAGTCTTAGAAGACAAGACAAAGAAGATACTCCCTGGCAACACTGAGGCTGGCTTGGCAAACACAATGGAACGTAATAATGGTGCTAACATGGACATCAAAGAGGGCTAATGATCAGGATGTCTGTCTTTGTAGACAGACAACGATTTAGCCCAATTATTGCCCATTTAGTAAATATAGATTTGAAAGAAATGCTTTCAAATGTTGTCCATTAAGTTTCTACAGCTTTAATCGCAGCATGTACTGCAGACAATCATATCTATTAGTTTTAGTTTGGCATGTCAATGTAACCTTAGTGCAAAGAGAATGAAATGTGAAAAAACAAGATCATGGTTTAACACAATCCTGTTTTTATGACTGAGGCAAACATTACACTCTGTGGGAAATGAAAAGATTATTCCCCAAAAGGGATCCTTATAATTTGGTTCTAAATTTCAGCTTGCAGAAGTTACAATATTAATGTAGAGTTTGACTTTTAGGTGACACCTGCTGTGTGTTTGAAATCTATTTATGTGACTCTGCTCTACAGGGATTAAACTATGTGTCTATACCACAAGCTGACTGTGAACCATGATGTGTTTATATCAAGGAGCCACATCCCTGTGAGGGATGAGGATCACAGTCAGCAAAGTGGTGTTTACTGCATGAAACACATTCGGATCCAGTCACTCTGCTGACGCATTCATTTTACTCAGTTCCCTTCTTTGAACTGTTTCATTTTGTCTTTGTTACAGGCTCTGGATGCTTTCATGACTCACCACCACTTCTCACAAAGGTCATAGCCAAATTACAGAGGTAATTGGTATTCGGTAGACTCATTAGTAGCAAACATTCAACAAAGCATACCTGACTAAGTTGACCTTTTGCTCTACTTCTACATATTAATGATCAAGCTTTTTTATATGCCCATCATGTGTAGCTCATTAAGCACTCAATGTAGATGATCAAAGATGGTTTTATACAGGCACACTTAAACTCCCATTTAACTTTTCGTATTCATCTTAAAAGAAAAAAAAAACTCTTTCTGAACATCTATTTTGTCTTCATGTAACCACAACAAAGTCCAAAAAATGAGGGACAATATAAGTCAAGTTCTCTTCATTAATTTTGTAAATTCAAGCTTGAAATCATTAAAATCATACATGGAGACTTCATTCAAGTCCAAGTCATGTGACTTGAGTCCCAACCCCTGAAAAAACTGGGTGTGAAAGTTCATTCTTGACCTTGAAAACAGCAGTTTGATAAAGCAACATTAACAAGTACCACAAAAAACTGGCAAATCAAGTAAAGATTTCTGTGGTCAAACACTCAAAAACTTATTTTACAAAATATTCAATCTTAGCTAGATGAAACAAAATCACATTACAGAAATAATTTCCAAACTTTATTAGAGAAAAATATTCAGCTTGAAGCATTTAGAGAGCTCCCTTTGATGAAGGCAATCATATTTGCCTAAAAGGTCTTGTTGCCGTTCACAGCTCTGTTTTCCAGACTGACTGTGATTCTGTTATTTGGTGAATTAAGTTAATGAAAATGCAACATAAACAACTGGCAGCATACTTTTGCATATACTGGTGTATGTCTGCCTTTTAATCAGCTTAATGCAGTCCCCAGACAGATAGTACAAAAGTGATAAACACTTTTGTTGTTGATGGTAACTTTTGTGGTTATACATTGCCGAAGAACAAAATTGACTTGCAAGAAGTGGAACTGAACCTAAATACTAATAATATAGGTACTGCCTCAGTGAGTAGCTCAAAGCTCTCTTTTTTTTACACAGTTATACCTGGCATTTACATTCTTGTGTTCTAACCTCCCAATGTCCAGTGTTTTACTTTTTGTTGTCTTTTGTTCTCCTCCTCTTGTATTCTCATCGATTCCATGAAGATCACCATTTTACAGCAGTGAGCATGATTTTACGTAGATTTACTAACTGTGTTGTTGTGCTAAAAGAGTTTAAAAGAAATCAACAAACTAGACAAATCACATAATGCTATATGAGTATATGAGAAACTGGCAGATAACCTCCATAGCACCTCATTATAAGAACAAATTCACTTAACCTTACACTTAAACACAAGTTTAATCAGCCATAAAGCGATAAACGATTAATGAAAACAGGCTAAGGACAGAGCAGCGTCAGGTGCCCCTCCTGTGCAGTGACACCTAGCCAGCTACATGCGTGTGTGTGTGGGTGTGTATTTGGACGTGCGGCAAAGGGGCGGGAATTAATTATAATTAATGAGTTGATTAGATGTGCACACACAGCATAGGGACAAACAATGCACACAGCACAACAATACTGGGGCTCAGAACATTTTCAAAAATTGAGCCATTGCAAAAACGCCTCATGGCGGCCATTTAGCTTTCCACCATAACGGGAATTATGTATTTCACATCTCCTGAACCAAACGTGATAACACAGAAAAGGTGATGTCTACCCCTATGTTTTGGTGGTGAAGGATGGACAGTGATACTATAGACAATATCATAAACGGTTCAGTTGAAAATTTAATGTTGTGAGAAGGATACAATGAAATCACAGTATCTGAGAAGACACAGAATGAAATTTCAAGAATTTTTCATGTAATTTTTAATGTACAATCACTATCTGAGGCTAGAAACGATTTTGTTAGTGTCCACAAGGGAAAAGCATCATTGTTTCAGTTGCAACCTTGTGACAGTTGAGTCACTCTACTGTTACCTTGGAGACAGCGCTACACTTTGCCTGAGAGGTAGGTAAAAATACACTTTTCTGAGAGGATTTTATATATATATATCTATGAAATGTAAGATTGTATTGTTGAAAACAGCCTTTTATTGTTTTACTGAATAAAATATTAGTCAATTATCAAATAAACAGAGAAAATGAAAATCTCTAAATATAGACTAGTTTAGTTGCTAGCTAATAATACATTTAACAGGACAAAAGTAAGCAGACACAATGTACCTTTATTTAGGTGACGCAATCAAAAAATGAAATGCTTTCCAGAATTTCTATTCACTAGAATCAGGCAAAAACATGGCAGACATGAACTGCCAAAATGTCCCTAGTAAGACTGGTCATTTTAAGGATATTCAACCTACTGACTGGACAAAATGCATCCTGTGTGAGCAAGTAACATCAGTGAGCCTGCAGTGCCCTGCAGATTCAGTGAGAACAGATAATATTCCTGGATACTTGTCTCTGACTAGAAACATCACACGATTTCATGACCTGAAGCAATTGCCAATCCTTTTATGTAGATGTAGATGAAGCATCAACATGCAGGCTGGATGAAGGAGCTCGTATGGCACCCACTCTTAAGTTGCATCAAGCAAAGTGGCATAAGTCCTGCTCTCTGAAATTCAACAACACCAAGCTAAAGAGAGCAGAGAAAAAAAGCAGAGAAAAAGATCAGTACCTCAAGATGATCCCACTGTCTTCAAGAAGTACACTCAGTCAAGTGATCACCATAAAGGGAAGTGTTGTTTTGTGAAGATCTGACATCTGCTGAGCCACTTCATGAGGCAAGTACCAGAATTGGTACTTGGTTGCAATGGAAGCAAAATACCATGCATGTTGCTTGGCAGGACTATAACAAAGCTTGGTATGTCAAAACGTACCTGTATTGACGCTTTCCATGCAGATGAAGAAATGCAGTCTTTCTGTAGACTTGCTGAGTTAAACAAATTGTACTCCTCTCGCCTAGATCAGCTGGGGCTGGAACAGACATGTAGGATTAACACATTTAAAAAGTAGAATACTGAGAGATTTTCCTGACATGACTGAACTCAATAAAAGGACCCGGAGGAGGTCCTTTCCATTGTTAAGCACTTCACAGTTCTCCTCTACGTCTGCACCAGCAACCAGCTCAACTCTCAACTCTTGAGGTGTTCACTAAGACTGGAAGAGGAATGGAGCAAATCCCCCCAACTAAGAATGCACTGGTGCAACACCTCCAAAAGACCAGTGTACCAAGGAAGACACTGTTGGGGACTAGCACTTGAGGTGTCACTAAATATACCATCTCCAACAGACATCAACTAGTATTTTCCAAATTTTCTAAAGCCAAAGTAAATGTTATCTTTGAAGTGTGGTATTTACCTAAGATGGCATTTATGTTGTTATTTAATGAATGACTGTGACTCTTCTGTCCATGATTTGCTGTGATTTACTTTTGTTCACTGCCCTTTTAAAAGTATATGTCTTTTTAGTGGATTTGATTTGACCTTTGTTGCATTTCACTCCACCTTTTTCCAGTTAGTATAAAGTGAACTGAACAAGTTTGCTTCTTTTGGGAGCACAGTATATTAGAGAACATACAGTTCTACAATGATTTAGTTCAACCACAGCCATGGATGGCCATCCAGCAGCAGAGGACGTGGAAGGTGAAAGCATTTTTCAAGGGCATCTTCTCAGAAGTTATGAAAATATGTGAGGGTGTTACACAGTTCATTTATCATAGTCTTAACGACATCTGAACCGGCAACTTGAGGTCACAAGCTTTTCTTCTTCACTCATGTTATTTCCCAACACTGCAGCTTTGTTTACGAACAGTTGTTGTGTACCTTGACCGTTAGGATCCCTGCCATGCATCTGAACCAGTAATTACTGTATTTCACAGTCACTGCACCGAGCAACATGAAGCTGAAGATGAGCTCCAGTTTAACGGTTGTGTGATAGCAACTCAGTGATAAAATTTTAATGGAATTATACACTGCGCAATCCATGCAACCTGGACCACCAACACCCCTTCCTCTACCTCAGAGCAAAAATAAATCTACCTATAAAATCAGCTTCATCAGCCAAGAAATCCCACATGAAACTCAATAGACGAACCTATGATAATGGCATAGAGCCAAATGACACACACCGAAGACTATACAGCAATATACAGCATATATATGTTGTCTTCTGGAACACAGAGAGAGGTTCGCTCAGCTGGAAAATTTCAAACATATTAAATGAAAGTGGTTGTCACAGCATTTCTGATTAATGGTTTCTAGAGACTGTTTTGTTAGGACCTTACTGACCACAGTTTTGCCTTTGCAGTCATAGCAACACATTGTTTCCGCTTAAATCCCTGTTATGCAAGAATTTGTTTTTTCTGCGACTTGGTGAAATTCACTTTTTCACTGTCATAAATTCAAATCACGTTTTCTATAGCACCACCATGAGGTTCATTTTTTTGTGTGAAAGCCAATGTCTGCATAACAATTATATGGCCTGCCATAAAATCTGGTACATACATGTCCCCTTTGTGGACGAATTGTGATCACTTTGGTTGTTCCCTATGCTTTTCTTTAGCACCATCATCAGGTCAAAATTTTTATTTACTTTTAATAATAGTTTATGAACAAATAAATGAAAACTGCTTATCAGCAAACGTTAGCATGCTAACATGCTTACAACTTGGAGCCCTGGCAGAGTAAATATAGTCTGTCACATGGGGCCAAGTTTCATTCACATTCAAAAAACGCACCCTTCATTTTACCAGAAAACCTCCTTAATCCAGATCTATAAACAACTAATTTTCAGTTTCCCTTACTATATGACTACAGATGACGTTTTATGGGCATTGAAGATTGTAGACGAAATGAGAAGTGTTGACTGCTTATTTACCCTCATAAGTAAAAGCAGCCATTTGTTTCTGTGATGCAGAATGATGTAATCTGAATAATTACACTTTTGTTGAGCTGTTGTGATTCGCTCAGAGGATGTTGTGCTTGTTACTGTTTATCAGGATCAATGTATTTCTATTGTTTGAGTGTTGTCAATGTGTTAAATGCCAGCATTAGACCAGTCTCATTACCAGACTAACAGATGAGTCGCACATAATATTGGCTGTCATTGTGTGGTAATTTGTGTTGATATATTCAATACAATGTATCTGCTTGGTCTGCTCTGAAGAATAAATATCTTGTTTAAATCGGTCACAGTGAGAGGAATATATATCCATGGGGTATACTGTACATTCATGGCCATAGTCCATTAGACGTGTTTCTGATGTGGTATATATACATGCATATGTTGGAGTTGACTTAAATTATTCACATCTGTTCAACTGTTAAGAGGCAGCAAGAGATACAAGTAACATCATGAACCAGCTATAGTTCAGCTCTGTAAGCTGCTGTCCACACTAAGTGATTAGTATAGTTTGTTTCGATGTGCAGCGCTAAATGTCAGCATCAGACCGGACACCGGGCTACCCGACTAATAAATGACCAGCACCCTCCCACACATTATAGGACATAGTGACACAAGTGTCACTGTGTGCGTGTGTGTGAGTGTGTGTGCGTGTGTGTGAGTGTGTGTATCCATGTGAAAGAGAGAGAGAGGGAATAGAAAATATACAGTATAACTATCTATAGAGAATATATCTGTAGGCAAACCAAAAGATTTTTAGTAGTTTGTAGAGAACACAAAGTTATCATTGATGAAATGTAAAGTTTACATGTGGATCCGCTAAATGAATTAGAAATGGGTCTGTCATTCTTTTATGTCCTCATTAGCTCTCCGACTTATCAGACACAAGCTGATAGCAAACAACCCATTATCTATGTTATGCATTTGCGCAGATTAATGATGGGCCTGGTTTTGTTGGTAAGGAGGTGTCCAAATACAGATGTGTTAAGAGTAAAGATTCAGTCATGTCACATTTTCAGGGAGTAACATTGCACATTTTTGTTTTGTGATTTACATAAATGGCAGCTGGCCTCTCGGTTATACGGGCCCACTTATAACACAATGAGTAAAATATGTAAAGATAAAGATGTGTTACATTGTTCTGTGTGTTGCCTTAGGTTAGTTTTACTTCTTATCGATGAATATGGCTACATTTACTTGCGTCACTAAACCTAAATTGTGAATTTCTTTAAACTGTTTATATTATTGCAACAAATTACGATTTAAAAAAGATAATCTGCTTTTTGACTGGAACCTGAACATTTAACCAAACTTTTACAGTCATATATTCGCTGATTTACATCACATTGCAGTTATGGAAATGTGATATTACTGAGCTGTGTGTACTGATAACTACTGAGCAAATACTTGATTGTGATGTGTCATAGTGTATAGTGCTTTACTCCAACTCTACTGGCTCTGATATTAATTGAGTTTCTAGCCCACTGTAACCAGAGCATGTTTGAATTTAACAATTTCGTAGTTGTGCTCGGACCATTAACTTCATACAGGCACTCCATTAGCAGAGGTTGAATGGGTGGTGGGAGACAGTGTACTGTGTGTGTTTGTGTTTGCAGCTTGGTGCATCCAAATGTCCCCAGAAAGTAGAGAATATAGCTTGTGTGACAGTTCTGGTTTCTGTTTGTTGGGTTAGTTTGACAGTGATGATAAATAACACTGCACGAGTTCCGCCAAGCCACTGGTAAGACCAGCTTGCCATCCCCTCGCCACACACACACACACACACACACACACACACACACACACACACACACACACACACACACACACACACACACACACACACACACACACACACACACACACACACACACACACAGTTTAGGTACATGTGTAGTGGTGTGAGGTGTGGATTGTATAAACAGCAGGATTCAGTTTGTGCATGCTACACACCCACTCACCTCTCTCTTCATGTGTCTCTGAAAAGAGGAAATAAGTTCTCTCTCTGAAAAGAGGAAAAGGGTTGACCATATTTTTTCTTTAAGAGTTCGAACTCTTTCCTACTGTGAAATTAGTTTCTTTTAATGTAGAATATGTTTTCAGCACTTTTCTATGAGATAATTATTCAGTTTGAGAAAATGGGCCTTAGCAAGTAAAATCACTAATTAAAGTCTAGACTAATAACACAGTGCAAGCGCTGGCTGCAACTGAGACAGCCCTACATTTGGATCAGGAAGGTGCACAACAGACTACAGATAAGAAATTAATTAGTAGCTATAAGCTGCTGGTGTTAAATCTTGCTGATGACAAGCCAGCACACTAAAGGTGGATTTATGTGTAGTAGCTAAACCTTAGTTAATGGACATTGTCACTAAATATGTGTAGTACTCTTGAATGGGATGATTACAGAGCCTTTCATTAACTTACTTGATGTTATCACTATCAACAATCTCTACCGACATTGAAAACACTGCAGGACAAAACATTTGGCAATTCAGTTTCATTGAAAGGCTGAAGTCCACTGGAGGACCATAAATTGTATATCAAATTAGACATACATAGATACCAGGAACCCATGTGCCCTGTACCCGTGTCAGCAGTCACATGAGGCCAGCTGTCTGCCTGACATCCCTTACTCTGCTCTCTGTACATCTGTCTGCTCATGTGGTTCAGTGTGAACAGCTTAAGAGGAGAAGTGAAAGTCAAGGGAAAGACAGTCTGAGAGTGAGACGGGCAGAGATGACCGACACTCACACAGATCCACTCAAAGTTTCTCACAGGAGAGGCAGAAAGGGAAGCAAACACTATTAGCAAGGTCAGTGATGTACTGTAGGTCGATGCAGAGGCACAACCACTCTACTCTGTCTAATGTTAGGATCATGCAGTAATGTAAAATTTATATAATTAATATAAATTGGCATTAGACAACAATAAAATGGTGCATTATATTTTCCTTCAACACTAAGTACAGCAGATACTTCTTGCTCAGAAATTAAATGTCATACCAATACTTATTTGCCTACAGTAATATCACCCACATTTATAACACCAAGATTAGGCCAGGTAACAACCTGGCCTAATCTTAAACTTAATCCCAAAAGATTATGCGCACAGCAAGAGAATGTTAATGGATGATTGATTCTGTGCAGTGTGAGAGACTAATTGCATCTGCAGCTGAAAATGTTTTAGTGATGAACATTGCAGTTGAAATGCCCATTACTTAATGTGAGTAGGGATAACTGGAACTGAAGTAGAATGTGGTGCCTCAAAACAAAGGGATTTGTTTTACATACATTTTTGTTTTCACCTGCGAATAAGTGTTACTCACCCTGCTGAACTGTAATGAAGCTTCATCTACAGTTCATCTACATCTTAAAATGACTGAAATTATACATGTAAAGCCTGTACATAAGAGTCCATGACAAAATCATGCCAATGCATGGAGCACTGAGCCCTTTACATAGCAAGGCAGTGGGTGCTGGTGCATTACTCTCACGCAGGAGACCATAGTTCACCTCCTGTCACACACCTGCAATTTACATTTTTATTACCTCATCACAATCTTTCCCTAACCTTACCTACACTATAGTTCAGTCATCACACACTGTAGTTAAGGTTAAGTGTGTTGAGATGGAATATGTCAGAGTTGGATAGATATTGGAAAACAAATAGACAGGTGCATCTCACTCTGTAAAAGCCAGCATTTTCCGCAATGACATTCTGTGGCTTTTCTTCATTGTGGAGGGTGTCACTGAGTGTCCTCTGGACAACTGTCCAGTCAGAAGTCTTCTCCATGATTGTGGTTGTGTGTACTGAACCAGACTGAGAGACGAAAGGCTCTTCTCAGGTCAATATTTAATTCTTTATTCTAATATTCTAATGAGATGTGGATTTTTGATTTCCGTGAACTGTAAACCTTAATCATCAATCTTAGAACAAAAGGCCTGGAATATTTCTTTTTATATGTACTGAATCTAGAATATACTTAATATACTTAAATTACAAAAGAAAATAAACAATAATCTTATTTTTTGAGATGCACCTGTAATTTCCGAATGGCATCAAATGTTTTCTTTTTAAAAACTGCAGTAGGCTTGTTGGAGAAAACATGTGGTGCATCTCATGCAAACATTGCCCTCATTTGCTCGGCTACATGACCGTTTACCAGTCAGTCTTGTGACTTCCCTGACAACACTGCCTGCACATGACAAACTGTATGACAATTTTTTCAGTTTAAACATTTTGCAAAGCAGCGACTCTCTAAGTGAAATCACTCCCAGGGAGACAAATAGGAGGTGTAGCTTATTATGTGATCAACTTTTCATTTGGACACGATACATCGAATCCACAACAAAAATTAGTGGGAGAGCTGACCTTACAGACAATGAGAGCTTGTGGAAAGAATCTAAAGTTATTTTAATGTGTGTGTTGGTGGAACAGAGCAGCAGGACCACCTTGTTGGTGATGTAGAAAAATAATTTCCCCTTTCTCTGTGGTGGTGGGAGTAAAATATTAATAGGTCCATACAGCAGGAAGTCTTTAAAGCAGCAGTGGAAGCAGGGGTAAGAGGAAGACAGAGATACAACATACAAGTTCCTCTAATGTGTTAAGGAGTTGAAGAAGTGAGTTTAACCAGAGCCAAGTCATACTGAAATGACACACAGATGATGCCTGAGTGAGAAGCAAACGCTGTACATGGTAATGTTTCTAAAGGAAAGGAAGGCCTTAATTCAAGTGACAGTTCAAATGAGCAACTTCATTCATTTTAAAAACCCTGAATGGTCCGAACTTTCACTTACATAATGGATCAATTATTGGACATACTTTTCATATTTTTTGGATTCTTTTTTTAACCGTGAAGAGATCTTTTCTGTTCCTCAACCCTTTTCTTTGATTAACTTGGTTTCACTTCATTATTTTATTTAAAACAAAAAAATTAAACATTATAGAAATTAACTTAGAAATCCCTGTGACAAAAATAAAGTTCCTTCTCTAATATTTGTCTTGAATATATTAGTCTTAATTCGATCTCCTAGTGTTTCTCTTTTGAGACTTTCTTCCCAAAGACTAAGAGAGTCAAAGATGTGATGAAACAATTCTTTACACGTGACCACGGAGAGGAAGATCACGGTTCTCTTTCGACATGTAGTCTCCCTCTCCTTAAATACATTCAAAGACACAACCACAAAACAAATGGCAAATCACATCTGGAGTATTAGCATATACTCAATGGCTCTTCCTGAGTTGACAAAAGGAAATGCAAATGTATATAGCACACAGATTTCCCCATACCACCATTGTCTCATCCATTTGTCTGTGTTAAAATCTCACCTACAAGCTCGCAGATGTTTATTATAGACCAATCACTGATAAAGACTCATTTCTCAGAGTTAAATATGAGTCCCAAGAATCTGCAACCTAAAATTTATTTCTCATGGATTAGAGATACCGTATGAATATCCTGTGTTCCAAAGCATGGAAAATTGTTTAACTGAACATTTAACCAAATTAGGTATTTGTTGAATGATGATGATTACTGCTAGTAAACTGTAGGCACCATGTTCTTGGTTGAAGTTTGACATTCAAGCGATTGAGAGTCTTTGGAATTTGAATGTCACTACTTATGCCAACTGAATGTCAACTGATATGCTTTGTGAAGTCCTCTGACAGGGTCTTTACTATGTTTTCATACTTTACCATCCAAATTTGCATCTACTTTTGCATGAAACATTTAAACACTGCCAGTGACTCAGGGTGAAGCCTGCCCTAGAAAATACACAGTGTGATGCTGTATCAGCCATCATTTATTTAACAGCCCCCAACCCCCAAATATCCCTTTATGGGAAGATCTATTCAGTGCTACAGTCAAACTCAAAGATAAACAACAGAACTCATCCAGCAGCAGTAAATCATTTTATTTTCCACCCTCAACCATGCAAAACTATTTCAATTAGTGTGGGTTTGTACAACTCAATGAACTGATGATGACACTGACTTTTAAAGACGATCCGATTTCAATCAAGGCCACCCACGTACTGAATGTATGCACTAATAACATACCTTGGATATACATCTATATACATGTCATGTAAAATCTTCAGAAAACATCTTCCATGCTGTACACATTAAAGGTGGAAAAGATGGACTTTCTTTGGTTTGAAGTATTATACAGTATATTTATATAAATATCAGGTCCATACATTTTTAGCCGAAGAAATTTTAAAAAATGCTTAGTTTTATACTGCCAATTTGCTTGATAACCTGGATTGATCAGTGAGGCTGTTAAATGTGTGATGTCTCGTTAATCCAAGATGATCTTTCATCATATAGTGTCTGGTTTAATGAGGCAGATAAATGAAGTGACCTGAGTGGAAACCTAAAAGTCTTTATTCCCTAAATCCATTAAATCATAAAACTTTTCCAACTTTTTCTTCCCGCTGTTGTTAAACCAGCAAGAAACAGCAGATTCTAGGTGAATGCAACCATACTGTAAGAACATAAAAATAAATAAACCCTCAACCAACTGATTATATAAACAGCAGCCAACCCACCAGCCAAAAGCTCCACACGATACAATCAAAGTGACAATGCTGAAACACAAAAAGGAACATTTCTTATCAAAGCCTGACAGAACAAATCAGGATGAGGGACAACCCAATATTTTAGTAATGTTAAAATCAAATGTACTCTTTTTCTGCAGTCAGCTGAACATGAGCGGAATATATTTAATATGCATTATTGCATATTTGGCCGTGATGTGTCACCATGCTAATGAGGATAAAGTCCTGGCAATCTCTATTTGACCCTTCAGTGCAAACTTGACTGACATGTAAACCGTGTAAGTCCTGTTTGGCATTGTATCCTACTGAATAGAGGAAATGCGGCTGTGGCTCAGGAGGTAGAGCGGGTTGGCCATTAATCGGAAGGTCGGCAGTTCAATCCCCGGCTCCCCTAAGCTGCGTGTCGAAGTGTCCTACTCTGCCAGTGTATGAATGTGTGTGAATGTTAGTTTCCGTTTGAGCACTTAGGCTCAGTGAGTGAATGTGTGTGTGAATGCAGATGTAGTGTAAAAGCGCTTTGAGTGGTCGAAAAGACTAGAAAGGCGCTATACAAGTACGGAACATTTAAATGCCAGTGAAAGAAATAAAAAGAACCAACCTGAAATGCTTGCAAACATATTTTAGCTAGTATACTATTATTATTATTATACATATCATTAAAGGGATAGTTTGGGATTTTTGAAAGGGGCCTTTTTTAGGTACTTACCCATAGTGAGTGCATGACCTACAGTAGATGGCGGTCGGCACGTCCTCAGTTTGGAGAAACAGTGTTGTACCGGCACGGAAGGTAAGCAATGTACTAATGTGGGCAGGGTCAGAAGCAGACCGTATTTAAGCCCACTGAAGAAGAAAAATTAATATCAATTTAAGTGTAAGCTATACATGCTTCACCTTGATATCACACAACAATTTCCTTTGGAACTACATTTTCTCAACAGTAGAACTCCCATCTTCCTATGCATAACGAGACTTGGCCCCGGAGTGTAAACACCGCAGGAGATCAGCTGTTCAGGAATACAGAACTTCTACGGTTGAGAAAATGTAGTTCCAAAGGAAATGGTTGTCTGACAAAAAGGTAAAGCGTTGAAAATATTCCAAATATAGAATATATTTAAAATACTGTGTGTTTTACTGTGTGTTGCTGCTGAGCCTGTCCACTGTAGTACTTTGCTTAACTTTCCCTGTCACATCGAAATCTGATCCTCGTCAGACAGTGTTTCACTCCCATTAGAATAGTGTCCAGTAGGATCCCCTGTGTTTAGGGGTAGGGATAAGGCTGGGGTCAGGTTAAGGTAAGGGGGAAACACATCAATGGGTGAACAGACTTTGACACAACACTTGTTCCGGTACAACTCTCTGCTTCTCAAAGCTGGGGACGCACCAACAGCCATCTACTGCACGTAATACACTGATTATGGATAAGTACCTCATACAGCCCCACTTCAAAAAAACAAACAAACTATCACTTCATGAATGTAGTGTGAAGTCACATAAACACTCAGAGGCACGGGAGATCTGAATAAAAAAAAAAAAATTTGGTCTCAGTTTCCAACTTTACATCAAACCAAAGTTAAGCAGCATATTAAATTCATGTTATTCACTTATGTCATGACATGTGCATGTCTGTAAAGCCACACTAGATTATAATATGTAGTAGGATGTTCTAAGGCAATTTTTTCCTACAGTAGATCTTGGATAGCCTGTTTTAATATGTCTATATGCAAACCTGTTTCCTAGAAATTATACTTCCAATTCATTTAGCCAAATCTGTTTTGAGGTAAACGCTCTGATCTGAATTATATTCTATGGCAATGTTTTTATTTATTGTAAGACAAGTTGTAGTGAGGTGGTTTGGGTGGATAGTTAAAAAGGCACAGGAATCAGACACTAGAGACTGTTTAGTTCTGGGCAACAAATAATTATTTGTGTTAATAAAAGAAACATCTCATAGATTGTGCTTCACGTCACAAGGTTTTGTTACTCATTTTGCCACTTAACAGATTTGTTCCTTAAAAACATTTTGTAATTTTTATAAAAACACTCATTCAAGCAGAACTGCATGTCTCACAGATTGATTTACTGTTTCATATAAGTAGAACATAAATGTAATTCCTAGGAGACAGGGTTGCTATACTTAATAACCCTGAGATATCCTCATGTTGGCACTGCAGTAGCCTTCAACATTAAAATAAATAAAATCATATTGAAACAGGCTATCTGACTGTGGGGAAATTTTAAAATTCTTAATCTTTAGTCTAAAACCTCTTAATATTTAAGGTCAATATACAACATGTTCTGCTTCCAGATGACAGAAATAGTTTTGGCAACAGTAGTGGTTGAATAATAGGACCTGCTTCATCAGTGGTTGAAAAGGGGAGTCAGGTAAATTTTAACTGGCAGCAGAAACAAAGAAACAAACAATGAACATGAGTATAAAACAACAAAGTCAGTGCTGTAGATTGTGGTTATCCAGTTTTCTGTGTGTATCCCTGAGACTGTCTGAGGCACAATGCAGCTAAAAGCACATAAATGAGCTACCATTTCCCACATGCAGTAGTACACTGTATGTTGACACAGCAATTGATAATTAATACAGTGGATTTTGTAAAAAAAAAAAAAAAAGTTGGATATTTACAGTAAGTTTAAGAATAAAAACCATTCTGGTCCCCGAACAATTCCTTCTTCCAAGAAAACAAAAAAACCCCAAAACCATCAACTTGTTTCCACAGTGGTGTGAGCATATAGTAAACCTGCAGTTCAGAGACTCCCACAGTGGCTGCAACAGTATCTGGGTTGACTGGAGAGATTTAACCAACTGTGGCTCTTGGCTGGAGTCCATTTGCTAATTTTTGTTCACTGTCTCCATCAGTCGAAAACTGGCATACACTTAAACCATTTGGCCACGCGGCCATGCTTCTTTTCTTCTCTTTTACTTCTATCCAGTAGTCCGTCTGTGTACTGACCACACTCACTGATGGCGTCTTCAACACGAGTGATGTACAGCCAGCTGACTAACACACCAAAGAACTGGGGAGGGAGAGAAAGAGAGACAAAGAGAGAGAAGGTGGGGGGTTAATTATAGCAACGAAGGGAAGGGAGGTTGCCTTAGGTGCCTCTCATTTATCTTAAATATCTCCTTATTTCCCTGACCCTTGTGTCTCAGTCACTCCCATGTTAGATGCGAGGAAAAGATGCAACAAGGAGATGCGAGGAGAGAGGAATCAAGTTGTTGTTATCAAGTTGCTGCTCAGAGCCAACAACGCTTTATCTTTTTATTAATTATTTGCATCAGCATTTATTGATATGGCTGAAACGAATCATCGAAATTAAAAAAATAAATTGATAAATTTGATTACTAAAATGCATCGACGCAAATTCTTTGCATCAAGGCTTAATCCATATACCTATATACCACACTGTTTCGCACAGACATTTATTACTGTTGTCACCTGTGTGAACATGATGTGATTATGATGCCGCTGTTTGCAAAGGAAGAGAGAAAATAGCGAGGGACAAAGAAGAAAGTGTCCAAAGAATGGGATTATTTCAAGATAAAAGAAAACAACAACTCTGTAATTTTACAGTCCGTCCACTGTGACACACTGTAACATTGAATTAATGAAATAATCTATAGAAGCTGCGAGTAATAAACTCATCGTTAGCTGCAGCCCCAGTTGATATTCTGTAATAATCCAGTTTACGATGAGAATGTCCCATAATTAATAAAAATTATTTAGTAGCATGTGTGTTTTATGGAAAGTGGAAATTATGTAAATACATCTCAACTTAAAATAAACTTTAAACCTTTTCACAGGTCAATGAAGTCCAACATACTTATTTAAGTCCAGCAGAATCGACATTCCGACATTCAAAGGTTTCAGTGTGTGTCTGGACTTTAATGCATCATATGTGTTAAAACAAGATGCAAGAGGGCAGAGATGAAAAATACCTTTTATCTGCCATGCCCACATCCTCTAATGGATTTGGTATAAAAAGCAGAATATGAAGGGAAAGATGTAGGTGTATCTGGTGAGTGGAAAATTTGAGGGTTTAAAAGAGTCAAAATACCTAATAAGGTTTTTCTAACAGTAGAAAAATACAAGGCAATTTAAAAAATCTGGTAACAGTGAGTTGATGTATCAAAAATTTTGCCTGTTTGATCTAAACCTAAATGAAATGGACCAGCAGGCCAAGCATTTAGTGGAATCGCACTGTGTAATTTCTCACTGCTGAGTGGAGTTGCTAAAGGTGGAGTAATTTGCATTTTCTCCTACTTAGTAATCTGAGTTGCATGCCTACATGTTTTAGTTCATTGTGCTTCTGAAATATTTACAGACATGCTGAATCTAAAGCTGCACTGCCAGCAGTGAAAGTTTGGACAAATACTGCAACAAGTACAAAAGTTCTTCTGTGAAAGCCACAGATGACATAACGCCTCCTTTGAGTATATGGTGTTTACATAACATGCGCTGTACATCTCAGTCTTATATTAGTCTTATATTTTACTGTGTTGTGGAAACATTAATCTGCTTACACAGACACATTGTAAGGGTTCACCTCCCTTTTGGGGACAGAATACAAATCATCACAATGTAAATCATTAGATTTTAGTGTTAAGACTTAAGGATTAAAGTTAAGGTCAGGGTAAGGATTGGGGTTTGAGCATGTAGTAGTTATGGTTCAGGTTAGGCTATGTCTTCAGGGAATGAATATAAGCCACTGTCCCCTTAGTTAGTTATGTTAGTTATGCTACTTAAGAGTGTCATGCACACACAAGTGGCCAGTCCACATGTACAAAACATTGCAGTGACATTACACTTGTCAGACATGAACAGAACTGCTTACATCACATTGCAAACAAAGAACTTAGTCTCCTGTCCCAGATAATAAATTATATCTGCCAGAAAAATAGTTCCCTTCCTAAAACACAATCCAGGACAGGTGTAAATCTGTCTGAATGGTAGGGGGGGCCATATGCATCTACCAGGGCAAATGAAACATGAGCTGGGGTTTGTCTGTGTGTGTGTGTGTGTGTGTGTGTGTGTGTGTGTGTGTGTGTGTGTGTACCTGAGGCAGTAGGATCCCTAATAGCAGTCCAGCCATAATCTTATAGTTGTCCTTCAGCCAGATGAAGAAAGCATCAGTGCAGCCTCGGATATGTATTATTTCGATCAAGTCCAAACGCTGCAAGACACAAATTGCTTTTTATAACCAGTTAGAGGCTAGTGTATCTTTTTTATTAGTAAGACTGGCAGCACATCAGATACAGAGGACAAATGCACTGGTGGTTATATATCAAGTTATTTGAGATGTTTGATTTGCCATACACTTTAAAATTTAAAATTAAATTTACCATTTAAATTTTTTCAAACTGAATTCTAACTAAACATTTCATGTTTCACTTTGTAAAAAAACTGAAAATGATGAAGTCCCAGCAACATCCGGGACCTATGAGGCCTGATCTCAACTCAGTGATCAAAAAAGCTTAATATGATTTGTTCTTTTTGTCATGACTGAAAGGTCTTCTTGTGTGTGTTGTGCTTTGCTCAAAGATTTGCGACAGTTACCAAGTTATAACACAGTGCATGTGTCAGCTAATCAATATAGTCACTGTGATGAATATACACAACAACTGCTGAAAATGGCCACTTTAAATTCTAATGCTTTAGTTGTCAAAGAAGACAAAACTGAACTAAATATTTTAAAATGACATTGAAGGAGAAGAGTGGCACTTTAATTAGTCAGCATGATGTTTACTGAGTTATGTGTGTCAGTCTTTGAGGTCTTACCTCTTTTTCCAACACTTTGTATCCACACATAGTGTTGGCCACTTCATTAGGCTAGAGGGGACGGAAGCAGAAACAAGGAGGTCAAGTTAAGAAGTTGAAATCGTTACAGAAACCTATGAACAGCTTTCAGTGTCAAGAGAATTCCACAGCAGACAGAACAGAAGGTATGTTTTCATTTAAGCGTGGAAACTGCACATTAACCGCACACACATAGGTGTTGCTCGCATGCACACACAAAACTGCTGAAGACATCATCACCAGAGAAACCTTGTGTGTGTGTGTGTGTGTGTGTTGTGTGTGTGTGTGTGTGTGTGTGTGTGTGTGTATATATAACACTGAGCTAGACACTAAACACAATACTGTTGACTGTTGAAAGTGGTGGTTGCCTTTGATACAGTGTATGCGAGCATGTGCATTGTGGCTTTGAGCTTGTGGTTTTCCATATTCAAATATATTCACATGTTGAAATGAGATAAGATAAACTGCCACTCTCGTGTGGCCTTCTGGCGCAGGAAGAAGAGGAGAGGAGGAGTGATACTGTACGATGCATAAATGTGAACCTAAATATGGACATCATTCATTATCTAAATACAGTTTAAATTATATGAGACACACAACTGATGGATAAGAAAGACATTACTTTTATCTAATTTACAGTTGCACTAATGGACAACAGTTTGAACAATGGGGTGCAAATGCATTTTTACTGTTCATATAGGAAATGGCAAAATTACTTCTAATTCTATTATTTCTTATTCAACAACATAATTTGTTATGTTATAACATATCCTAAGGATTTCCAATGATGGTATGTGTTGTGTCTGACTTTTATTGGCACCTGGTACTTAATACTTCCAAGGATGAGGTATTATAAATAAAAATCTGTGTATTTCTTGTTTATTAGGTAAGACAAGTCAACAGTTGTCAGGTACAACAAGACGTGTACTCTGCTTTGTCAATAGCACACGTGGTACACCATAGTGGCAGTGGCTCCTGCTGAGCAATTTTTTCCCAAACAGTTCTGGACAAATACATGATACTGAATCCAGTTAGTAACAAAAAACAAAACTGAGAACTAATTAATTATTAGTTCATTATTCCACATTAAAACACTATAATGGCTGCCTTTACGCTGCTTAACAATGATTCCTCCACAGTAGTGAGCCATTCCTGCAGGATTTTACATTTTAACAGTAGAACAGAAAACAAGTTAGCTAAACTAACAGCGAAAGCAGTGAATGGAAACAATGGTATAACTATGGAAACTTGAAAATGAAAATGTAATCTCACAATAACATTATCATTTCCCACATATGTATGTGTTATTTAGGTAAAAATGAAATGAAAATGCAATCATCCAATTTCCATTTTCATATTCCTAACTTGTGTGGGCATTCTAGTACTATATTAAAATGAAAATGGAAACAGCATTAGAGACATTTCATTTTCAATTACTTAACCTGCTCTAAAGTGGACTTTATTCAAATGCAGTTAGCAAAACAGCTCCCCCAGTCTATTGCATTTACATGTCAGATGTTCCTCATGGTCATTTTAGGTCAAAATTTAAATTAAATTGCAATTTCCCAACTATTTGAAAATGAAAATGACAACAGCATTTGACATTTCATTTTCAAAGACTTACTCTGCTCTATAGCGCACTATATTCAAATGCAATGAGTAAAACAGCTCCCCCAGTCTAATGCATTTGCTTTTCCATCTCACCATAGTCTTATTAGGTCAATATTAAAATTAAAATGCAATTTCATAGCTATTTGGAAATGATAATAAGAGCAGCATTTGCCATTGCATTTTCAAAGACTCGGCCTGTTCTATAGTGGACTTTATTTAAATGGAATGAGTAAAAAAGCACCCCCAGTCTATTGCATTTGCTTTTCCATCTCACCATGGTCTTATTAGGTCAAAATTAAAATTAAAATGCTATTTTATAGCTATTTGTAAACGATAATGAGAACAGCATTGCCATTTCATTTGTAAAGACCCTTGGTCTGCTCTACTGGGGACTTTATTCAAATGCATTAGGTGAAACAGCGCCCCCAGTTTTTGGATATTAAGTTGTTTTTTTGTTTGTGTAACCAATAAACTTATTGTACCGTTACTGCAGTTTGTGGTCCTGTTACTGATCTTTTTGTTGCGGTGTTGAGCCAGCCGTGACACTGGCACAAGTGATGGCGAAGTCTGTTTCAGTACTGCTCCGTGAGGCTGCAGAAGCCTTGGAGCAGCAAACTTCTCCCCATATGGACACGGAAAATGTTACTCCTCCCGCTTCCACCCCTAGCACTTCCAGTGCAAGGAGTGTCCCTGATTGCCAAGGCAGTACCAGAGGTAAGTACGACGCTTAAGTTAGCTTCCGATTCGGAAGTTAAGGGAAAAGTTAAGGGGACTTAAGTGAAAGTTAACTTGACGTCGTTGAGCGACCGAATCTCCGTTTTTTGACCTTCTTACTGCTGTAAAAGCTGTTATGCATTTTAGGCAAAGCCTTAATGCTGTCTGAAACACTTTTTAGATTTGAAAAAAACTTTATTTTATTTCTGAAAATGACAAAAGGGTGATTTCACTGCTTTTTCTCCACATGCAGACAACGTTAGACCAGGTCCAGATCCAAAACAACTATACCTTGATCTCTGAAACCTGAACTAAATTCTTCCACACAGGCTAAGGTTTCTTTACAACATGGTTTTAGATTTGGGAAAAATATATTCTGTTTGTGAAAATGAAAAAAGGATGATAATTCAATGCTTTTTTTCCACACGTCGCCTTACAGCCTTTCGAAAACGCTGCCTCTGATTGGTTAGTACTCCACTGATTAGGCTGGTTAAAGGAGAACTCCGGGCAATTTTTAAGTTAATCTTGATCGTTATACCTTTGTGAGTACTGTCTATAGGAAAAAAAACGAGCCGGATTGGTGCTTGCAACACGGAGCTGCTACAGCTAATGCCCAGAGCTCCTACATAGCTAAAACGGCAGTTATGGGGGCATTTACATAAAGAGTGTCTTTGTGCCTCTTAACAGACACAAAATGCAATTAAAATGTCTTTCCAACATGAACAGGGCTCTTACATGACAAAAAGATGCGTTTAGCAAGTTAGCCATTGTTTAAATTCACCTAAATAGTGTTTTAGACAGCTAGCTGTAGTCTCGCGCTGAAGTCCCGTGGGAACTCAGTTCGTTGTTGCCGGAAAAAGAAGATATAGTTGAACAGTTTGGTAATTTAATTTCATATTGATAACACAGGATATAATCTATAGATAGACTGACACTGTATTTGATTGTACATAGTCTGTATACAGTGTGTATATATTTTACATATTTGATAACATTTACTGATTCTATTTTTTCTACTTTTTTGTAATTGTCTTCTTTCTTGTTTCCTTCCTATGCCGATTTTTATATCAATAAAGGAGCATTTTATCTTATCAAAGATGCGGTGGTTTCATGAGGCCAGCTACTGTAAGAGGCTGTGTATTGGCCTGTTCATCAAACTGTTTTTATCTGACTAAAAAGTTTTTGTTCTCTCTCTCTTTTCTAAGCTCTGGGGAGTGTAGGTGTATGTTTCGCATGGGAAAAAATGGCATGACACAGGCTTAATCACCATCATAATGATGATGAGATGCATTTCAAAACACAATTCCACAATATTACAGTTATAATGAAATCAAGGGTGTAGGTTTGGTCTCAATATTAGTAGGGACCATATGCAGATATTTTTCAGTTACCCCAAAACTACCCTTTTTGTCACACTTACTTATTTGTTCCTAGTAGTTGCATCTATTTAGCATTCTTCTATAATACTGTCAGACTTGTGAAATGACAGTTAAAAACAGTTCTAATCTATGGAGCAGAACCCGAGGCTCTAATAATTATATCACACATTCTTCTTCCTTGTCAAAACCGACATTATTCACAATGCAACTTGGCCACTGACAGTTCGGTCGGAGGTTCGAGTTATGCTAGTAGCAGCTAATGTAGCCTCAACTCACAAGCACCAAGCAGAGATGAGGAGCAGTTACAGAGGTCTGGCCAGAGCTGGTAAGCTCAATTTTTTGTAACTCCAGATTTTTCATTTCCTAAATTCAGTCTACAGACCCTGTCGACGCCTCAAGTGGCACCACTTTGTGGAGCCACAAAAGGCTTTATTTAACTTCACATATGAAGCAGTACTCACCAAGACCTTTTAACAAGCTTTGATGTGTAAGAATGGCACACTTACCCTTTCATGTAAAGTGAAATGTTTATCACACATATAGTCAGGATGTGATGACGTTCATATCTCTTTTTCTAGGTCAGTGCTCGTTTATATTTTATATTTATAGCTATTTTATGTCGCTGTGTCTTGGATCTTTATCAAAACAGAAAAAAAGATCTTACTTTATCAAACATAATGACCGCAATACACCTTTTTGTGAAAATAATTTGAACAAAACTTAATAAAATATGCAACAAACTAGAATGCATGCAGCAAAATACTGGTGCTTACAGTTATAGTATAGTACTGGCATTTGTAGTAAAACTGGTTTGGTTGTAATATTTGAACCCAAGCTGTTAGGGAAAAACTAAGTCATATTAACTGCAATAACTCGGTAGCAGACATTTAGGAGCACAATTGCTAAGAGGGTTAGCTATTTTAGAGATAAAACAGTGATGATTTTTATAACCCCATACAACAGGAAACCCATTACAGACGGTGAGTCCATTATCCCATATAACAGTAGCAGTTAATAGTAGTGAGCATACTAACAGAATGGTAATAGGGATACCTACCTTAGTAGTAACGCAGCAGGTATAAGGGACCCCGCAGGCCAGTGGACCAGGTGCAGAACAGTTGTGGTACATGTTGACCCCCCAGTCTTTAAATTCTTGACCTCCACAACACTGAAACTGCCAGAGATGAGAAAGAGGGCAGAGCAGAGACAAGTGCAGAAATTCGAAGGACAGGCAAAGACAAAATGAGAGATTAACGAGATTAACAGGGAGATGAAAGAGGATATGTAAGGTGAATAAAAGATAGGATGCAGGAGAGGGGAGAGATAAAAAGAAAGTAAACAACTTGTCAAACAACATTTTTCTCCTGTGCTGGCATATTGCCAATAAAATTGTGGGATGAATTGAGCCATAATTTACCACAATTTGCATGTAATTATGTGTGTTTTATGTGTGTGTCTCTCTCTAACTTGCGTAACTGCCTAAATCTGTCTACAGGTGGTGGTAGGGATGGGTGATATGGTTGAAATCGATATTGGATCTGCGTTTACAAGCCACCTGCTGAGATAACTTCTGTTATGAATTGGTGCTACACAAATGTATAATAAAAGTGAACTAAATGTGATATTACAATGTTAAACAAGATAATGCATAATATCAACATTTGAAAATCCTCCTGCAGACAGGTGTTGTAAATGAACATAAAACACAAAATACAATATGGTGTTTGTGCATAATTGTATTTTGCAGATCCAAGGCTATGTCCATGTCAAATAAAAGACACTAAACCTAAATAACACTGAAATGAACACTTCCTTTGTGTAATGTTCAATTTTGAGTCTGTAGCCTGCTTACCTCATAACTAATAAAAAATCCATTTTTCAGCAGTTTCAACCGAGATAATATATATATATATAAACATTAAAATCCTGACATTATATATAAACATTAAAATCCTGAATCAATACTTGCAATACTTGCAGTACAAAACAACAAATTGATACCTGCCAACCAGTTTTTGGTTCACACACCCACCCCACAAAATAGTGTAACACCAACCAATTAACTTTATTGCCCTCTATTTTTATTTGGAGAAATTAAAATAGCATTACTTCACAGGGAAAATAAAGGATAAGCTTTCTAAAGGAAGTTCATTATTATTGGCTTAGAGCTTCTGAGTCACATTGACTTACTGCAAACAAACGTCATTGTTAATTTTGATTGAGTGTTCCTGTGTCATTTGTGTGGTTTGAAGGCTGTTTAGGCGACCGCCCTGTTGGGTAACCATGAAAATTAATTCAATATCCATCAAAATATGGCCTAAAAAACAAAAATGACTGAAGGCAAACAGGGCATTTTCCCCAAGGTATGTCCAGACCTTTCTCGTGGTGGGCTTAGCAGCACAGGTGTAAGACATAATATTTTTATGTTATAAGTTGCCCATGTATTGTGTATGTATATAAAGAACCTATAAATATGATATATGCCAACCACTTGAGACTTAGTGCTTTTCAATATTTTAATAAATATTTTAATGCCTCAATTGATAGCATTCAAAATTTGTTGTCAATATGTTATCAACCCTGTAGGGCCCCTATTCATTAATATCTATTTGAATTATACTTTCACTTGGGTGGATAGCTGCTGCACAGCTGCCTCTGAGGGGCAATGCTCACAGAAAAACCCAAGAGCCACACTATTAGCTCTACTTTGTAGTCATTTAGTGAGAGTCAGTCAGGAAGACTGTAAGCAAGAGAAACAGAACAAATATGACAAAAGGTCAGACAGAGAGACAGTAAGAGAAGGCAAGACAACAGATAGAAAGAGGGTGAATAAATTAATAAATATGAGGCTGCTATTTGCACAGCAGTGTGATTAGTATGCTGACATGATGCCAGTGTGCCAGGAAGTTACTCCCACTTGTCGTTGGCGTGACTCAGCAGATCAGTGACACTGGATCAGGACCCAAACAAGGGTCACAGAGAGGCAAAGCAATTATGATGTGATTAAAGTCTGCAAATGTTAGGTATGAGTCCAAAATCATTACAACTTCACACTGAGGAACCAGTTTAGAAAGTGCAACTGTATAGTAACACACAATCCAACAGTCCTGCAGTAAATCCTATCTTTTGGAAGATTGATGTCACGTTCAGTTCAGGGGATTTTGTATCCTCAGAAGACCAATCTACAGGAGCAAACTGTCAAAACACTCTCAAAAAAATCCAACACAAATCAAATTAATTTGACTATTTTTCCTTTATTTTTATCATCCATCTCTTTTTCCTATGGGTTCCAATTGTCCTTTCCACTGTTGGATGACAACCATTAAATAAAGTAGCCTACTTCTGATTCTTCAGAGGTTAATTACTCGGAGGCAGTCCTTAGAGTCAGTCGTCTCTCAGAATGAAATATTTGCAGCAGTGCCAACTGCCTCACTAAGTGATGACCGTCTGTTCACAGGCAGACTGGCTGAGTGACTAACTGCCTAAATGGCCATCTGTGCCAAGTGTGGTGCTGCAAAACAGAAGTCTGTCCATCATGTGATCCCTGCCTTCATTATAACATGGCATCCATGTAACAATGTTGCAACAGATATTTCCTGCAGGTTAGCATAGTTTTGGTAAACTGAATTTGCTTATAATAGTAATAAAATCTGAATGACTGCAGACCAAAATCTTTGCAACATCAAAATAGCAACCGGTCTATTTTGAAAATCCAGATGTGTCTTTCTTTCTGAAAAATTTTAATGAGTAGCTGATGCTGTCATCAGCTATCAAACAAGCATCTTCCCTTACCTTCTATGGCTGGACAACATGGCCAAAAATGTTATCACGATAAAAAGTTTCATATCTTTCAATATTGATAATTATCATGTTATTAAGTATCAAATCATTATTTCTTTCGAGTTTAAAGGCAGATTTTTTCTCCTGAGTCAAACTTGAAGAAACCTGATGGTTAATTGCAGTTTAAACTTTTCTTTACGTGCAACACTTGAGGCCAAACAGTGGATCACTTCACAAATCTAAGGTGGAACATTCAAAACAATAATGATAAAATCTTTGTCAACAAATATGCACGAGTAAAATGAAGTAAAAGCTTTTTTCAGTCCTTTTTCCACAACAAAATAAACAAGTCCTAAAAGTCCTCATTTATGTATAATTCAAGTAAATAAAATCAAACATTTATTGAATATTTATTGAACATTTGTCATATTGTTATTGAAAAAAAAAATACATTGCGATAATTATTGTTACTGTTTTATTGTCCAGTCCTACATCTGTCACATCTTTTTGAAGGGAACTAACTCTGCTGCAGCTTCTTGAACATTCAAAATGGGTTTAAATCAGCACAGTACCAATGGATTTGAGGTTAACATCCATTATGGTTTATGTTGAAAATGTGAACCCTCAAGAGCTATAAGCCATTATCTGTTAATCATGTCACATGCTGTGCTGACTTTGAATAAAAACTAAATAAATTTGGCTTTATTGTGGATCATATATAGAAAATATGTTCCGGTGACTTGTAGTGAACTCCCTGTGATGATATAAACATCATTGTGCACCTGCGTGTGCACCTTTAATTTCACAACTGTGATTGTGTTTTGCAGGGAGTACTTACAACACACTATCCATCATTGTGTCAAATATCATTTCTGCATGTAGGCTACTATCACACAACATTAGACAGAACATTTTTTATGGTTTAGAATCAACCAGCACTTATTGATGCTGTTACTGAAAATGGTGCTGATACATTAAAGAATTTTGCAGTTTGTTGGATGCAGGACAATGTTTCTGTCAGCACAAAATATTTGCAGCATATACAGACTTTTCTCTACTTCTCCACCCATCTCAACAAATCCCATCTATTCCTGCAGACTCTCCTACTCAGTTTAATCCCCGCCCCCATTTAGTTTAATCTTGTGTTCTTCTCCTGCCTATCTCCTTTGTGTTTCCCCAACTTGGAGTTGTGTCTTACTTGTTCCCTGCTTTATTCCTTACACAAATGAAGAGCTTAGCATCTGAAAACCCAAATGAACCTGTGCACTGAAATAATCAAAGAAAAAGCTTTTGATGATTTGGTGCTATCTGACAATCTCTCCAATATGAAAGGGTTATAGATTGCAATATATGCACTGGTAGAGGGGGACTTGACCCCTGAGACTGGCTTGCTGTGATACACCCCTCCCCCAAAAAAAGTACTAGTTAACGGTTTCCATATTGTTTTCAGCAGGAGAATTGTGTTCAGTCCAGCTTCA
Source organism: Lepomis macrochirus (assembly GCA_024633595.2). Taxonomy (NCBI): domain Eukaryota; kingdom Metazoa; phylum Chordata; class Actinopteri; order Centrarchiformes; family Centrarchidae; genus Lepomis; species Lepomis macrochirus. The sequence goes on from JALXJV020000006.1 coordinate 17,549,103, forward strand.
GTGGCCTCTGCTTTGATACAATACAATGAAAATATACTCACATATTGGGAAATTATACTTGATCAAACATTTACATAGTAGTAGTAGACTGTATGTATACGGAAAAGTATAATTTTTTACTTGGGTCTACTTTTTCAGAACTGTGTAGTCCAGCTCTTAAAAAGATATGGAGATATTTATATCTGAGCACATCTGGTAGTGAGGTGAGCACTCACACTTTGCAGGTTTGTGTGGTCCCAATTTAAAAGAAACGGTCTTCAGGTCTACTGTGGGTGGTCTCAACACACGCTTTTACACAGATCTGATGAATACCAAAGATGATGACGTGATGTTTAACACAGATATAGTAAGGCACAGTAATTATATCGATGAGGTTCAAGAGTTTCTTTTTCACAGTAAACTGTAATTAAGCAGACATGTTAGAAAAGCAATCTCTCCAACATACAATATTTTATGTTGTATGAAAGCCCTTAAGACTGATCTGCTTACACATAGCATGCTCTGTTACCCAATTAATCTTCTGTTTTGGCAAAGGCAAAAGACCAGTACATAATCAAAACACTGGCAGACTATTAGTGCCACAAAATAATCATGAACCTCATTTTTTAATGATGCAGCGCTGGAGGATAATAGACTATTAATTAAAAAAAATATAGCTCTTATCAAGACAAAGGGGCAGCTACAGGGGATCTAAAGTAATACAACCTGACCAACAATCTATCGTAACACACGAATCATGGACAGTACAAACCAACGTTAAGTTGGCCTCCTATCTGACGGATGAACACACTTTGTAGACGAAAGTGATCAATAAGAGCTCCACGTACTAGATGAAACCAGGTGTTGATAACTGAGGCTCGGAGTTAATGATTTTTTTCTTCTGAGAAGGCATTTTGTTTGTTTCATATGTGTTTATTGTCAGTTTTCCTCTGCAGTTACATACCTCTTATTTCATAGATTCACCAATTCCTGTTTAATACCCATGTGTCTGTCAGGTGGGTAAACATGAATTATAAAAGAAGCAGTTTTTTCTTCTGTGACCCACATTACTGAAATGGCCACAGAGGCTAAATGTTTGTATGACTGTTACCAGAAAGCCAAAGCGTGTGTAATTGTACCCATAGATAAAAACATTAAGTATTTATATACTAAGATTGTACAGATTACATTACATTTCTTTATAAACAAATTAAAGTAGATTGTTTGATAGATATACAGTCTCTCAACTCCATCAACACTACATTATCTAAGTCTGTCTCTCTTTATATAAATACAGTCATGGCCAAAAATATGTCCATTTTTGAAGTTATGGGTGGAATGTTGCAGGTTGCAGACTTTTTTTCCTGTTGTTTTTTGTTTTGTTGTTCCAATGAAAACAAATAAAGTAAACACGAGAATGCAAAGTATTTGTAATCGCATAGGTTTCTGGGAGAAGTACTGCATTATGCGACAGACATGCAGGGGTACCCATATTGTTTGGCCATGACTGTAGGTTGATATTAAGATCTGCTTACATGCTGTTATATTCCCTGCCTTTCTGAAGCTTTGTGTTATCTCTAATCTTCCTTTGCATGTGTGTGTGTATAGGGGTGTTATGAATATTTTTTATTGTTGCTCTTGTACTTTTGTTATTGCATTTTCTTTTATATTATTAATTATATCTTAACATACACCCACTACTTGTTGCTGTATGCATTTCAATGTAAAGCATAGTGAGTCCACTTCTAACAGAATGTGCTATGAAGATACAATTGGTTCACCTTGCTTTGCTTAAAAGCCACCAGTACCTGTTGTGATGAATCTAAAGTGAGCTTATAAATTTGCATGATAACAGCTCTGAGAAAATGAAGTCAATGTCCAAATGACTGAATGGCTTTATTGTTTGCATTGCTGTAAGACTTCATGATATAAACTCCAAAATCCTGGTGCTATGGCTGTGATGACACTGAACGCCGTCAACTGCAGTAAAAATTCTGATAAAAAAACTGCAGTTGTCTGCAGTTGCTTTGATTTCTTCTGATGAGGGAAATGAAAAATGGTTAATTAATTCTTTGATAAACTGTGCAATGTAATTGTGAGCACAAAAGCCAAAATTGTTTTTCCCAGTGTTAAAGACAGCCACTGTCATATTTCCATACAATACTTCGGCACAGTGGATAGAAAGGTTATCTTATAAATACTTATTACTGGACAGGATATGACATGAGGTGCCAGATTTGTCTTGTGGCTACAGGATGAGATTTTTCTTATTTCTTATTATTGCACACTTGATATAATTTAGGGCAACACAATCATTTACAATTGGAACAAAAAGCTTACAGGTGAACTCTGACCACTGAGAAACACTGCAGATTTAGTATGTTTCAAATGAAATAGTTAGTACGAAGTGTCATATAATGTTTTGGTGGTCCATATCTTTGAAGTAAAATGTCATACACCTTGAGATCAAATTAGAGAACAATGTGTCAACAACAGACAGCAACACTCATGGAAGGCGAGCTGTTGCAGGAAACGCCAGTGGAAACGAGGCAGAGGATTTTGCTGTGTACATACAAGACCAGCTAGCAAGGCTTTATTTCCTAATGTTACACCAAACTGTACTCTCCAACTCTGACATTTCCACCGTCTTTCTGCAACAACTCTCCACAACTCTCCACAACATTACAGACCTAGCATTGTCCTTGAGCGAGTGTCACTCGTAGGGATCCTTTCCATGAAGTTGTAAGACAACTAGTGTAACTGCCTGAGCCTAATGGTGGCAAAAAGAAGCAATATTTGGGGAAGTAATTGTGACTGGGACAGTTTCCCTGAAGGAATATGTTACGGCTGCCTCTTAGATTCCAAAACTTTTTGTACACCAAAATATGTGAAAATACTGCCTAGGTTTAAAAATACCAAACTATCCTTTAAGCTGTGAACATTATCTCAACACACACACACACACTCACAGCACACACACACACACAGACACACACACAGACAAAGTAAAAGGCACATACTGACCACTTACACAAAATTCCCATGCAGTCACAATCCCACACACAAGAATGGCCTTTATTTTCCGTCTTTTAGTTACTACAAAGAAGAGTGTGCCATAACTTAGTCAGCACAAACACATGACCATGGCTCATTCAGGCCATTGTCCTCACACAGATAAATCCACAAAGCAAGTTTCATGCTGCTGCTGCCAAGTAACATATTACCATTTCTTGAAGCACTGTTCATTGTAATCAAAGCAAGCAAATTAGAGTGCCAGCAAGTTAAGATATTCAGGACATCACAGTCCTGAAAATCAGTTGCCAGTGCAAGCTGGCCTTCTTTTCTTTGGAGTAATAATAAAGTAGAAATGCTTTTGAAGGTAATCAAGTACTACAAGTCTCCCAAATCTGTGGAGAACATTGACTGGATGGCATGCCAAAATAAATAGAAGCCATCATTTGATCTAAACCTTGAACTGCACAAGCATAATGTTTTGATATTATTAACTAATGGCAGCACTGAAACAATTGACACAGATGACTGAGATGAGTTTCTTGCTCAACTAAGACATTCATGAATGTCTTCATCTTGCAATAAAATATTATTTTGGACAGATGGGGATGACAAGCTGTGCACACATCACTGTCTTAGTTTCATCTTATGTTAGCAAACAAGTTGTGTTTTTGGTCACCTGATAGACATCCAATATTCACTATACTTTAAGCTCTGTTTTTGTTCTCTACAAACTCCAGAGGGACATAGGTGGCTCTTTAGCTGCTTAAAAAAGTCACTAACTTTTCTCTCTATTGTTTGGTCACAGTCTCAACTGAGCTGACAATGCCATAAGAGCTGGGAGAATGAGAGAATGCTGCAGTGGGACAGAAACAATGAGCTGAAACTCTCTATAAAGCTCCATAAAGACAAGGTGAGCAGCAGGTTCAGATGATAATTCTCTGTAGGTTCATCAACCTTCAACCTCAATTTGCTAAACCGCCTAATCACCTCCCACACAACCAGCAAAATTACAACTTTTAAGCATCCTAAATACCATTAAGTCAAGCCACAGTCCTGCTCCATTGGTACAGGTCACTCTGCAATAGGATATGCCATGTAGCTTGCTGACCGAAGGATCGTTTTATCTTTTCTCTTCTGTTCAACAGTGGAGTCGCTGCTGGTTGCTTCTTAATATCAATGTGTGAAATTGTCTGCTGCCCCCAGACACTGCATCCTCATGTGCTTGATAAAAGTTCAGCTTCAGGCTGTTGTGTGTGGCAGCATGATGTGTTCTGGGAGCAGGTGCACAGTGTTGGCTCTACACAGCTCTCTGATTATTTTGGACTCAACTTCCTGTGGATTTCAATGGTGGTGTCGTTCCCCTCAACAAACAACTAAGCCATATAATGCTGAACAGGTTTTTTATTGTGTGTACTGCATTGCATTATAATTACATACCGGTATGTTGAAAAGCTAATACAGATCTTTAAATCCTGTCACTTGTTAACAGGAATGTTCAAGTAACATAACCTTACCTTCTTCTGTACAAAGTCCATGATGTTCTTGAAGTCCAAGTCATCATAGTAGTTCACTATGCCTCTTCGGATGTTCTTGTTCAGAAACACAAACGTCTGCAAGGGGGAGGAAATAAAACAAAAGGGAAAACTGTGTGTTATCGGGATGGAGGACGTCATATCACCATGTTTGTTTTGTTTCCACGACACAGCGGATCTACAATCAAAGTGTCAGACACGCAGCTCTGGAGAGGAAATGCTCTGATTAGTCAAGGTGACTGATCCACTGAACTGGAATTTTAAAATATGACATTTTAACAGCTCACATCTGTCAGTCACAATCTGGTGCAGTAGGGTCACATTAGGGTAATGTATCAGCCTATCCAGAGACCGAGAACAAATATTTATAACTTGGAATTCCGTTAAGTACATTCATGGAGAGCTCTTCATTGAATGTTTTCATTTAGGGAACTAAGCATTTATTCCACTTCACTTCTTTGTTTGTGACACTTTTGTCTTATTTAATCTTCATTAGATATGAGGGCAACAAAGCATGGGGTTTTTACCTTATTCAGGCCTGTTGGAGCGCCATTATTTCTCTCTTTTAACCACGATAATAATTAATTGAAAGTGCTTCCCTTTCAAGTCACAGAGATTAAAGTGACTGAGCCTTTGATTTAATTTATTTTCTTCCTCCACTGAACACTACAGTGAGTCTATAAGGGCAGGCCATGGTTAAACAACATTACAATGAGTAGATTCATAGACTTTGAGTTAATCTACTGCAGTGTTTCCCTTTGAGACAGAAGACAATTGACCATTATTAAAGAATTCACTATAAGCTCACATAGTATCATCTTAAGAGGTTTTCATGGAAATAAGACTCCAAAAAGAAAAATTAGTCTTTATAAAAATCTATTTATATGGGCAAGAAATCATATTAAAGTAAACACATTTCCTCATGCACTGCCATATCTTAATTCAATCTCTATGTAAATGAGATGACAGTAACATGAAGATATGATTTATTAGAAGCTGGGTCTTTACTGTATTTTTAACAAAACTACCATGAACACACTGAAACGTACAATCACAATGCTGATTATTTAGCCTTTCTTTTTGTCATAAACATTAAAATGCATCACACAAAATCGCTGAAAAAGTTAAAAATGTAAATGACATGATTAAAAGCATTAAGAAGAGGTGAAAAGAAAGACTGTTAAGCTGTTCCTCACAGAGGCAAATTAAGATATTCTTGAATGAGAGAGCTTTCTTAATAGAAGACTGTGATAATCATCCCAGTTTGGCTCAGTATTTATAAATCATGATTGCATGACAACGTTAGGAATAATCCTCCATCAGTCTCTATTACATTAAACCTTCTCGAGGTGTAAAATTAGAAAATTTTTATTACACAATACTAATACTCACTATTACTCTGTAAAAAATATAATATTTACAATTTTAATAATTCTAATAATAAAAACGTATATATCAAGTTAAATTATGGTAGGTGAGAGGGTGTCACTGCATTTGCTTTGTATTAATTATCACAACTTGCAACCCTGATATGCTGAATTTCTCAAGGGATTGAATTCATGCCTTGTGCGAGATATGGGCATGGTGCAAGATGTTTTCCCGACAGGCACAGCACAGTTACATGTGTTTACTTTGTTGCAGCTCTTCATTTATCATGGTGGCTTCTTCTTCAACCATTCTTCCCTAACAATATTTAAAACCATCCGTCTAACAAAAAAATCTTTGATGAATTAGCATCGTCTCTAACCTCAGTAACTAAGGCTGCACCTGTTCCACAATAAAAGGCTTGATGTTGTTTGTCATGAAAGGCTCTTGATATAAAGCAGGAATTGTTTCGTCTACATTAACAGTAGCTTTACAGCAGCTGAGGTTCATTGTAGCTCCAACAATGCATCAAATGAGAATTTTCAAGTCATGTTGCCTAATCAGCATTTGCTAGAAGGTGATATAGACTTGTCCAGTTGCCGCACTGTATGTGTCAGAATGAAAATGTCTATTCAACTGATAACTTCCAGTCTTTTCATATCTGGTAATTCAATTACTTTAATCAATTTCTTTTTCCACAAAGTATTGTTCATAATTACAACCTGTTCTGGAGGAAGCTGCCTGTCAGTCATGATTGCATAAAAAGAACCGATCATGCTGTGTCACAGGAACATTATTGGATTTTACTGCAGGGAGGGAAACTAGATCATAAAGGTAGTAAGCTAACCTGTTATATAAGGGTGGTCTAGTAGAAATAATAGGTGGGGAAATTGGATAGTGGGTTGGTGAAGTGGACTAAGGTTGCTGGGTTTGAATTCCTGGCCCAGTGTTCTATTTTACTCTATACTCTTTACTCTAATTTATAACAGAACAATTTGAAGGAGGGACATTATGTGGTAATCAAGCAGCATCCCTGAGTTTGCTGCTACCCCATGATTTAGGCAGAGTAATTTATTCTAAAATTTTTAAAAAATCCTGTATCCAGATTTTACATAACATTTCACATTTGCTTTCATTGGATGTGCATAGTTAAAAATAAATAAATAAGCGTAATTAACAAAACCTTAACTAAAGTAAATCAAGTACACTAATTAGTTCCAATCCATATGCAAGTTATAGCAGGTTTTGTGTTACAGAGTCTTATTTTTCAGTGGGACCATGTGTGTGTTTTTACATGCTTTGTCTTGCCCTGTGTGTGTGCATCAGAGTTCATAGTTGTTATAGCAACAGCCTTGTCCCTCTGTAATCTCAGGGACAGGGGATGGGTCTGCTTTGAGCAGGTCAACGACTGGATGTGCCAGAATTTTCTCCAGTTAAACAAAGATAAGACTGAAGTTATTGTTTTTGGAGCCAGGGAGGAACGATTGAAAGTCAGTGCTCGACTTCAATCTGTAATGTTAAGAACCACGGATCAAGCTAGAAATCTTGGTGTAGTCATGGACTCAGACCTGAATTTGCGTAGCCATATTAAGACAATTACAAAGTCAGCCTACTATCACCTGAAGAATATATCAAGGATAAGAGGCCTTATGTCTCAGCAGGACCTGGAAAAGCTTATCCATGCATTTATCTTCAGTCGACTTGACTACTGTAACAGTGTCCTTACAGGGCTCCCTAAGAAATCCATCAGACAGCTGCAGCTGATTCAGAACGCTGCTGCTCGAGTCCTCACTAAGACCAAAAAGGTGGATCACATAACTCCAGTTCTGAGGTCTCTACATTGGCTACCTGTATGTCAAAGAATTGATTTCAAAATCCTGCTGTTAGTTTACAAAGCACTAAATGGTTTAGGGCCAAAATACATTTCTGATCTTCTGCTTCGTTATGAACCATCCAGACCCCAGGTCGTCTGGGGCAGGTCTGCTTTCTGTCCCCCAGAGTCAAAACTAAACAAGGAGAAGCAGCGTTCAGTTATTATGCTCCGTATATTTGGAACAAAGAAACCTGCAGGTCTGCTGAAACAGTCAGTTCTTTTAAATCAAGACTGAAGACCTTTCTTTTTACCATTGCTTTTAATTAAATATTTAAGATTTTTCTTTTTATTGATAACTTACACTGCACTGTATCTTTTACTGTCCTGTTTTCTTTTTCTTTGTTTTTAGCTTTTATATTTTATGTTGCTTTTAAATGTTTTTTATTGTTTTTCCCTGTTGCTTTTATGTTTTATGTAAAGCACTTTGAATTGCCTTGTTGTTGAAATGTGCTATACAAATAAACTTGCCTTGCCTTGCCTTTGGGCTGTGTGTGTACCTGAATACAACAAGAAGAGCAGGTTGGCAGTGGCTGACTTTGGATGTAGGCTGTAGGCCAATCAGAAGTTGACAACTTTACAAGTAATATATTTGCTATTTTTCCATTGGAGTGGAACAGAGAGAAGAAAGATACAGACACACAAAGACAGGTCAAGGAAGCATAACATTTCATCAGCATATCAATATCTTATAAATGATAATCTTATCTAGTCTTGTGAATTATGATTATACTGTCCCTGTGAATTTCTTCACTAGAAATATGAGAAAATAAGGCTTCAATGTGGTGTCAGTGAAGTCACATTTTAATGATAGACTATATCAATGTATTACCTTGCATGGTTAATTTAATTTTTTGTCTAAAACATGTTACTTTTGTAACTGTAATATTATCCACAGTAGTTGGTTATGATTCAAATATTATTAATTTTATTAATACTAATTAAAAATAATAATTAATTATTCATCCTACCTTGTATATTGAGAAGATACATGGGGTGTTTGCATGTCAATGATACTGACAGACCAACCAATAACCAAATTAAAAAATATCATTCAGTATTATTTTCATGGTTGGTTTGGTATGTATAATTTCCTGGTAGGAAATAGTTTGTCAGTATAAGTTAACTACTGTATAAAGGTTTGGTTGTTATTTTAATTCCCCACTTCAGGATGTTTTTTATCCACGCCTTGGACGGCTCACCTTGTCATGGAACGACAGAGCCAATATTCCTCCCAACAGCTGCAGGATCAGACACACCGACAGGGTGTACATGAACTATGACCAAAAAGAGAGCAGACAGAAAGAGCCATTATACATTTCAATATTATTTGTCTTGACATTGTTTATTTTTTAAATTATCAATAAACTAGATACAATGAGTTCAGGATTTTCACCACTATGTTAAAGCTATATCTCAAAACAGTTTAGATGCATGCCATGCCTTTACATATAAGCACAGATGTGTATAAACATTGCTGCCTGTCTGAAGTTAGCAAAAGAGCACCTGGATGTTCCACAGCACTACTGACAGAATATGTCGACAGATGTAACCAAATTTGAGTTGTTTGGAAGGAACACACTACCCTTTATATGGAGGAAAAAAGGTACCACACACAAACATCAAAACCTCATCCCAATTGTGAGGTATGGTGGAGGGGGAATCATGGTTTAGGGCTGCTTCACTGCTTCAGGGCTTGGAAGGGTTGCTATCTTCCAGAAAAATTTAATTCTAAAGGTTATTAAGAAATTTTGCAGGAGAATATAAGGCCATCTGTTTGCCAATTGAAGCTCAACAGAAGATGGGTGATGCAACAGGACAACAACCCAAAGCACAAAAGTGAATCAACCACAGTAGGAAAAAAGTGCGACTTCTGGAGTGGCCCAGTCAAAGTCCTGACCTCAACCCAACTGAATGGCTGTGGCATGACCTCAAGAAAATGATTCACAACAGACATCCACAGAATATTGCTAAACTGAAACTGGTTTTGTAAGATGAATGGTCCAAAATTTCTCCTAACCATTGTTCAGGTCTTATCTGCAACTACAGGAAGTGTTTGCTTGAGGTTATTGCTACCAAAGGAGGGTCAATAAGTTAATAAAACCAATGTTCACCTACTTTTTGAACCCTGCACTGTGAATGTTTACACTGTATGTTCAGTAAAAACATGAACACATATAATTGTCTATGTGGAATTACTTTAAACAGACTGTCTTTTGTTGATTGTATTTATCAAACTTCTCAAAGTGCCATATTGGTCTTCATTCAATTCATGAAATTTACTTTATATGTCTACTTTCAAACTTAAGTATAAAAGCAAGTTAAAGACAGTTTTTAAGACAGCTTAAGAGGTCTCTCAAGAGGTTAGGAGCTGCCAATAGGGGCATGTGATGGTACTGTTGAGACAGAGACATGCACAAATCTTTCAGGAGTGGAATAATATTTCTGAATTATTTGTCAATGCGCAGTTAATTATACAGTATCATCTGGACAGAGAAGGCATCACCCTTGTCAGCAAGTTGGTGAGGGATGTCATCTCACCACAGACTTTACGCAGCAATGCGTTTTCAACTAAATTGAAGGTGGTGATGACACAGTTTTTTTGCCACAGAACAAATGTAGCAATGCAATGCTAATGATTTGAGGACATCGCAACCCTTAATAAGCTGAATTGTCATGGAAGCAATTATGGCAGTTACAGCTCCACACACTGTCACACGCTTCATCGACTTCCCAACAACCCCCTCACAATCCAACAGAAGCAAACACAATCCTTGAAAACAGCAGGTTTCCCATGAGTAATGGGCACAATTATTGGCACTCATATAAAGATCTACTTAACTTTAATCTTTATTTCCAATGTGTATATAATAATGTATTCTCTTGAAAATTCTTGTGTCAAATGTCAAATGTGTGTTGAATGTAAACTCCTCTTACGAATTTCACCATTCAATGTGAATTTATCTGAGAATTGTTTTAAATAAGGACATCTATTCATTGGTCTTTGCCTTTTTCCTGCAACTGTAAATTTACATATGGTACAGACAAATTCATATCATGGTTCATATCTTTACCTGTGTGTCATCTACCATTTATACCACCCACTTTTATTCAAATGCCACAGATTAAACACAAATAAATAATAAATATGGTCACTTACAGGATATGCAAGGTGAAACATCTCATCCCCACTCAGGTGACTTTCCCACCCTCTATCTTCAATCATTAATATCATTTTTCATTATAAACTCTGGGAAATGGGTTTTTACTTTATGTCAATTACTGCTACTGGCAAAGAAGGCAATAAGAAATTTTAGTGATGCTTGCAACAGTGAAATGGTCTATGCCCATCTGTTAAATTTAAACAACTTTCAAACAACTTAATATTATCTACCTTTTCCCATCTAACAACACTTCTACATCTTGCTTTACAGTGAAGCAAGATCTGAAGAACTGGCCATTAATAACAATTTTGTTAAGTACTGTGTTATACTGCAAGTATACGTTTTTCTTTTGACTTTTAATTTTTTTCAAATTTTTATAGAGCTATAGTCTATAGTAAAAGTGATTTATCGGTACAAATAGAGGCACATATGAAAACATTAGTCCATCAGTAATGCTGCTTTAAAAATGAAATAAACACAGTGAAAGCATGAATTGTTCTTTTTTATATAAATAAAAAAAAAGTACACACAAACACAAAAATTTACATTCTAGCACCACTTTTTTGTTTTAAAAAAAGATACATCACTTGGCTCTCAGCACACCACTCACCACTTTAAGCAGGGTTAGATTATCTCGCAGGGCAGCCAAGACTCCAATGAATGAAACAACAAACATGATGATTCCCAGAACGATCAAGATTATAGCCGGGGCCAAAAACATTCCATCCAGTGTCTTGTAGCGCTGTCTCTCCACCTCAGCGTAGATGCCAATGGCCAGCATAAAGCCGCCTATCAACTGGGAAAACAACGAGAAGCAGTTTGGATGAGTTAGTCATTAGCTTGGGCGTGATGGGAAACTGGTAGGTGTCTGAATTCATATAATTGCAGCAGCTTTAAATATTACTTATTATTAAAGAAGAAAATACTCAGTGGGCCAACATCTCACAATTTTTACAATTTCTACTTTCACAGCCACCACTCAGGTAGGAAAGTTATGAGGTAAAGAGGTTTTCGACATGTAGACATATACAGGTTTTCGACATAAAGACAGCAAAAACACAGACAGGTGTCATATATACTCTTTCGTTTGCTTGCAGTTTCTTTTCAAACCACTTCTTAGCCATGATTGGTTGTAAGAACCCATCTATCCAAAACTTTGGTCCAGACTGAAATATCTCAACAACTATTGGATAGATAAATTTTATACAGACATGTATGGTCCCTAGAGGATGACTTTGGTGATCCTTTGACATCGCCTCTTACGCCACCACGTTCACAATAGTGCTTTATAGTGAAATTTCACAACACCTATAGGATAAATTCATTTGGTGCACACATTCATGTTGACAAAATACTTTGCTTCAGCTGTACTTTGACTTCAGTGCTAATTAGCAAATTTTATCATGCTAACACAATAAACTAAGATGGTGAACATGGTAAACATTACACTGCTTAGTGACCGCATGTCAGCATTAGAGCCCGACCGATTCATCGGTTATATTATCGGCCGATATGAGGTAATGTCATTTAATTGGCATCGGCCGTTTATAACGGCAAATATATGATCATATAAAAAAAAACCTAGAGTACAACCTTCACTCACTCGCATTTAGAAACACGCAGAGGGCTGTGTTAGCGGTAAGGAAACTGCTGCTGAAACTACTCAGCTAATTAGAGTAGTAGCTAATAGCAAACTGCATTTTCAGCAAACTGCAGTGGACAGCAGTAACAGATAATGCATATATAATTACAAGGCACAGAAAGGCAAGCGTATTTTCGTATAGAACAGCAACAAGGCAATTCAAAGTGCTTTACATAAAAGCAACATAGGGCAACATCAAAAGACATTACACAACAATTTTAAGTGTTAAATGGAAAATAAAGACAATATAAAACAGGACAGGAAAAGTTACAGTGCAGTGTAAGATACTAATCAAAAGCCTTACATTAGATTTACCAAAAGGCAGCGGAAAAAAGAAACGTATGGAATTTGACATTTTTTGGTAACAGATACTTCACAACTAAAATATACAGCCCTGTAATGATGCTGGCATGGCTTTCATGGTGTTCAAATAGCAGTGATTACAGATCAACTGCCTAATTTGATTTTGTGCTACAGATATAAAAGTTGTCTCAACAGGTGCTATAGTTAATGGATGCTAATTGCAGGCTTTCTTTTCAAAGATATGTGAGAAGGTCAGCTACAAGTGACTTAACATTAAGGTCTCCATTTGACAAGAGTGTTGACAGTTTTAATAAGCCTGGGCTGCCTGGTGAGATATTCAGCACTACTAAGCAGCTACAGTACATGCCGTTCCCTATTAACTGAGGAATGCATGATATCAAGGCTCAATTATGGAGAAATTAAAATTGTTCATTTGATCCTTCCTCAAAAGGTCAGTGTTTTGTGCCTTCCTTAACCGATTACTACATCATCAGTGTCACATTACCATACATCAACGCTGCATCAGCAATCTGCATTAAATTAGCATCTGGAAGCAGCTATATATATATATATATATATATATATATATATATATATATATTATCTAGCAATGCAGATAGTTTTGTCTAAAATAGCTATCTATGATATTTATGCTGTCAACCTAAAACAATAGAGGTGAATGGAATTTCATTTGTGGTGCTCACACCATTGTAAACAATGTCTCGGTTACTCACATAACACCTTGTTGTGAACCGTTTGTTAGAATTGCTTTTTACTAAAAGCAAAAATGGCTGGTCTGGGTGATTTTAGTTCATTCACCTTGTCTATCCCTACAATTTGTCCCAGGCAAATCTAAAATTAAAAGGCCTCATAAACAGATAAAGTTACAGCCAAATAACGAATATGGGGCTGTAATGTGATCAAGTCGCTGAAGCAGTATCTGGCTAAACACCAATGACCTCTATCCAGCGAGGCTCAAGTGAAGTGAAGTCTAACTTCAGCCTTAAATGTACAATGACACATCTACATTCACAGTCAACATTCACCTGAAGGCAATACAGTACTATAAACACGTTTAAAATGAAAACTATGGTTTATTGCAAGTTGGGCTATATTTTGTGCAGATCAGGCCATTATGTCTAATAGTTATGATAACATTTACATAATATTAAAATTGCTGAGATCTGGAACACAGAGACACCACTACATATAGGACCAAAGGAGCAACAGACACTGGTGGTGGGTTGCAGAGGATACCAGTTTCATGGTATACCATGCATTATCATACCATATACATTTGTTTATCCACGGTCACTAAAAAAAAACACAACCAAAAACAAAAAAACACATATGACAGGACGTATGGCTGAATAACTAAGATCATCGAAATCAAGAGCAACATATCATAAATGAAGCATTGTTGTGCTAGAGATAAATTGCAAAATATGCAATTTGTTCAACCAAAAAAACTTCTGTTTTTGTTCCTTCAAAAAGGTCATTGTGACTTATAATACTAATATGAATACTTACAATGTCATACTGTGAATCCATGATATATTCTGAGATGGTTATTGTACCGTGGTCCGAAATCGCTATATATATATATATATATATATATATATATATATATATATATATATATATATATATATATATATATATATATATATATATATATATATATATATATATATATATATATATATATATATATATATGTATTTGTTTACATGCCTGATGGGTATTTTAAGATGAGATGCTATTTGTTTTTATGTTAGACTTTTTTTATATTTACTGTTGGACTAAAGTCCAAAAGTGAAGAATTTATGTTATTTATTACTTGATTGCTCAAGCTACCTCACAGAAGTGCTCTGTTTGTTAGCAGAGTTGTTGAATGCTAAAATCCTGGACATCCTGGATCTGTTTTTTCGCTCTTCTTTATTCTTTTTTTAAAGTATTATAGAAGTATCGGATCGGGACTCGGTATCGATAGATACTCAAAATCAAATGACTCGGACTCGAGGGCTAAAAAAACCTGATCGGTAGTCCATAGTTGCAACCCTAGTGGTCAGACAGAAAAGCTGTCAACAAGGTGAGAGCCAATCATACTCAATTTAAGTCCCACAGTAACAGAAGCATATAGAGTCATTTACTACTCCGCTCCACAAGAAGACTCGTGGCTGCTTTCAGCACAGATAAAGGGCTGGAATGCTAATCACTTATGCCAGCACGGGAGCCATTGGTTTGTTAAAATGTGTAATGCATTTTTAAAAAAGAGCTATGTCCCATTGCGCAAAAAAATGTGCAAAAGAAATTAACGATTTCTTCGTGTGTAGTACAGTGCAACACACACATGCAGAGCTGCCTGTTTATGAACATGTTGATGTTGAGCAGGTGTAATGTTTTCTATGCTCAGTGTGTCGGCGTGCTAACATTAGTACTAAATACAAGCAACTGTGCTTCAAGATCTCAGCAACTACAATGCTATCGCGAACCATAGAATCAATGGCTGGAGCTAAAAAAATGAAGCCCAAGCTCAAAGAAAACATAGTTTTACTTTAACTTGAGCCAGCCAAATTTATATCAGTTTAAACACATTTGAAAAATTTTAACAATTTGTCACTACACTTGCAGGAGCATTGGCTATCATTCCACATCAGTAGTCTTTCAACTGCTTAGCTGTGGGAGACAGATCACAGCATGTTTAAACTGCGAACACCTGATTTTTTGACACATTTGTTGCAAATCACTTCCCACAATTCCCCACGATCTATCTTCAGCCTTTGCAAATCAAGACAGACAGCATGTCAGAGAAGAGGAGTAAGGAAGGGAGGGTGGAAAGAAAGTAGTGTTATCTGTAAGCTCTGACGGTCCAAGCAGCACTGTTTATAATCCACCATGATTTCTTTTCCTTACAAGTCCCTGCTTGCTGTCTGTTATGGTGTCTCGCTGCTGGCTTGTCGCCTGCCCACCCCGAACTCACTTCCATTCAGCCAAGAGGGGAGGAGGGCACTTGAAGCCTTAACATAGAGCAACTCTAAATTTGTGTTTTGTTGGTTCCCAAATCACTCTGGTTAGTGTAAACAAATCTTCACTAAAATTGCTGAGATAATATAATAACACAGGGAGTGCTCTGTTTATAAGCATGCACTTAGCTGCACATGACTTAGTGACAATGTCAGGGCATTAGGCCAAGATTAAGTTGTTTTATAAAACATAGTACACTCTTCTAAAACAACTTCACAGTGCTATTAGTGTGCTTGACCAACTGCTGTGGGGGCATACAGTGCAGTGCTTGGCAATTTATGCTTAACCTTTACTGAAAATGACCATTTGAAAAGTTAGTTGTTGTTTTTTTTTAACATTTTTAGACATAAGAGACATAAGGGCAAGCATTCAGAGGAGAAATAGCTGTTTTAAGCGTCATATTATGTATCAAAAAGGAATCGTCCCTGACTCTGCCTTAGCTCAATGTGCGGTAGTTAGTAGGTGGTGGTTTGTCTGAACAGTAATTTAGTGAGTCTGTCTTTCTCTATAATTTTACGATGCATCCCCACCATTTTTCAACATGGCAAATTACTCATGCCTGTCAAGACGTTTAATCCCTTTTCCTAAAAGGCAAGGCACAAGCGTTAGGTCTTGTGCCTGGGTATGTGAAGAGACAGGACTTTACTGCTGCATCTGTTACAAAAAATGTGGTAATTTGCTCAGCCTATTTTAGTTTTAGACAGGAGGATTATATTCTTGCCAATATGACAGAGTTCAGGATGGGATGTCAATTTTAATGTGCCCAATATTTTAGTTGTAAAAACCTGTAAAAAAAACCTGTAAAAAAAAAAAAAGGTCAATCCCATCAGCCTCAGTTTGCAGCAAATGCTCTATGCTCTATTTCATAGACATTAGACCTACAGTAGCAACAAAGGCTGCTGGAATGTAGAGGACTGAATCTGTAATGATTCTCTCACAACAAAAGTTGTGCAACTCACATAGTCCCACAAAACAGCACTATCACAGCTGCTCAGTGGCCAAAAGTCAAAGACCTGTGATAAACAGTCCAAGTGTGTGCATGCATGAGCTACTGTTAAATTATAGTGTGCTCTGTCCAGGTTTGCTGAGTAAATAAAGGTTAGGAAAAGCAGATAATCTCATACAGCAAACTGAAGTGAAACTAACCCACAGGAACAAGAGGTTCAGAGCTGACAAAAGTAAACAACTTATGACAAATTACAAAACTGCTGCCGAAATCCTTTTACACACCTCCAATCACGTCCTGGTGAGCAAAACAACAGCTTCACATTAAAAGGCGACTAATTACATTTAATATACTAAGTCAGCTCTGCCTATCAAATGCACGGTTTGGATTATTTCACTACATACATATGGAAAACAATTTATTTCAGAATGATTTTCAAAGATGGTAAACCATGACCTTTGGAATAATAATTATACAAACAGTGTTTCATGTTTTGCTTAAGTTTTTGGTTTTAGTCTTGGTTGGTTTTAGCATTAAGTCATTGTATTTGTATGACTTAAATCATTTTCCACTGTGTTTAAGAAATACCTCATCTTCTCCTGTACATCGTTCCCCCAACATATGTTATTTCCCTTGGCTGCTACCAGTCTCAGCAGCTGATCTCCAATACATAGACATTATATTCTGCAGGACAGAATAGGGTCCGTTGACATATGAGATAGCAAAGACTGAAAACATGCAACAGAAATGTTTTTGAGCAACAAACTCCCTGGTAAAGTCATTCCCCCGAGAAGTTCAATGTGATGTTATAAATGAATTTGTTGTTTCTATAACTAATTAAAAGATTTGGGGAAATATCACTGATTGTGACACGCAGTCAACTAAAAATAAGCTTAAATGACTCACATAACTGTTTCATTAATTGTAATTCACGTTAACTGACATTTTAACAGGGCTGACAATTTTGTCTAGCGAACAACAGGCTTAAAACTAAATGTACTCACCAGAGAAAGTGAACAGCCAACTCCTAATACGCTCAAGATAAGTCATCATGGTAACGACTAGTCAATCATAGATAATCCCGCCCTGAAGCATAATCTGCTTTATGGTCTATTTTCCTTTAAATGGGACCATAATTTACTAATTGAACATCATGTTATATTGAAGAAGACATGAAAGTAGCGACTAAGACAATAAACTCATTAGGAAAGTGTTTGCTGAGGTAATAAATCAGGTGAAAACTAGGGTAATTTTACCATCATTTCTATCTGAACCCGACTTCTTTTTGCAACGAGAAGTCGCCCCCTGCTAGCCGTTCAATAGAATGCAGGTTTAAGAGATTTCAGCGTTGGCTTCATGTCTCAGACCTGAGGCTTCCCGCTTGTGTAAAAACTAATGTCCAACTTGAAACTAACTTCACCGTGGTCCATTCTTCCACACGTGCCAGTGTTGCATTAAAAATAATGGACAAGCCACACAGCACTATCCGGCAGTGGCAGCAATGATGTGTGTGTCAATCAGGTAACGTTAAACGACTTGCCCATACAGCTTACTTTCTAGTTCACCAAGACATGCTGCTGTTGTGATGTTAGCTATAGCAGTAAGAGAGTTGTGCGTGTTGCTGTCTGGAGCTGCTGTGCTGCTCTGGGACCGTCTCATCCTCTCATGTTTTGCAGCAGCAAGTAGCATCAGTTTGCTATTCCACAGCCTAGCTAATATTAGTTACATTACTTACTGTGTCGTTGTTCTCTCTATTATGGTATTTGTCATGGTGTTGGAATCGCTTCCCCCACCTTTACACCGAGTTACAGTTTAAAATGCCATATTTCATTGAATTTCAAAAAAGTTCCATATTGGGATATATATCGTTATTGGGATATGAAATTAACTATATCGAGATTTTTTTTTCCCCATGTCACACAGCCCTAATCCAAACTTTATTCTTCACTGAGAAACTGAGACAAACCACATTCTCCAGAGACAGTGTGTGGGGACAATGTCTCTTTAACATGACTGAATCAACATGCTGCACGAGCAAAGTAAGTATAAATCACTATTCTGCTTCAACCTCCCCTATCAAGGCAGCATTCATTCTCCATAATAAACCCATTACTGACTCCTCTGCTTTTCTCTGCCTCACCATCCCACTCACTCACTATCCATGAATAAATGTTTCAGAACTGTCTCACAAAAGAAACAAATAAGTGATTTCCTTGGTACAGTAAGTGTTGTGTCAATCAGCCATTTGTCTGAAAAAATATACAATCTGTTACGCTTTCTGAAGAGGGAGCAGCTGCAGGGTTAGAACACATCGCAGAAAACTGGTATTCTTTAAAAGCAGACATGAAAGCCATCAGAGTATATTGTTTCTGTTATATCAAAGTTAATATAAGACATCTGTTAAAACAAGTTAGTTGGATGTGATGACATTTGTGATCTCCAGGAGGCAAATTAAATGGTATTAAGTTTTTTTCTTTAAAGAATAAACTGATGCAAGTACATTTCAATCATTTAGGCATTTTATCGTTGTTAGTATTAAGATTCAGGACTGATATTAGGAATTAATGTGCGTTTCGCAATAAAGAAACTGAAACTATTTAAGTAATTTATTTTGTGACTGTATATGTACCATCTTATTGTGGTTAGACGTTGACTGGTTCAGCTTTTAATTGATGAAAAAGAGACATATTCTTTTATAATAAGATTATTATAGATTGTAAAAGAATATATATTTTGAGCCTCTTTATCTTATACAGTATCTCACAAAAACGAGTACTTCCCTCACATTTTTCTAAGTATTTGATCATATCTTTTCATGTGACAACACTGAAGAAATGACACTTTTCTAAAATGTAAGGTAGTGAGTGTACAGCTTGTAAACCAGTGTAAATTTGCTGTCCTCTCAAATTAACACTTTACAGAGCCATTAATGTCTAAACCGCTGGCAACAAAAGTGAGTACACCCCTAAGTGAAAATGTACTGTAACAATATTACTTTTCCCAGTAACTAGTAGTGTAACGGATTACTATTTCAAAAACAGTATTATCATTACAGCTACTAATCCAAGAAACACTGTGTTACTGCGTTAGTGTACGTACCATCGTTGACATAAATGTGCGGCAGGTCAGCGGCACAGGGTCTTATGCTGTTCTAGTCAGCTGTTAGCCAACAAGCTAAAGGAAGACTGGAGAATGAAGGAGAGAGGCGTTCTTTCCACAGCTGTATGTATCACCATTGTGTGTCACAGTCTAAGATGCAAAGAACACTGTCGTCCGTTGCGACCAGCAAAAAGCTTTCAACTGCCAACAATTATACACGTCTGATTTATTAAAGCATCTGCAAAAGCAGCACAGCGACACGTAGAAATTTACAGAAAGAAAGATACTGCCAGTGATGCTTGGACTTATTGGGAGAGGCGTTAAACAACGTTTTATAAATAAATAAATAAATAAATAATAAGTAGTAACCAGTAAACAGGTGGCTGGTTAGAGACAGAGTTAGGGGTAATTGTACAAGAATTGTTCAGCAGAGTGATGGCTTGAAGGAAGAAACTTTTTAATCGCGGGTTGTGTTTATTCACATTAGTAGTCTAGCGATAAAGTAGTTTAACTAGTAGTAGTCTAGGTAGTAGTAGTCTAGCAATAAAACCCCATCAAGGAAAGTGATGCGAAGAGGTAAAAAGAGATGTGAAATATGGACAAATGGAGGACCACATGCATTATTTAGCTTCTCCTACGCTATTTGGTTGCAATTCATAACCTTCATAATTAGATGGCACTTAATCTTACACACTGAACCTTGACCACTGTGAAATAATCCAGAGAAATCAAAAGGAAGATTCTTGGTATCCCTATTTTTCAGCCTAGACTGAAAGCCAGACAGAATTTGAAGGTGGGTACACAAAACAAAAACAAGCCAGGATACAACAGGGAGAGTATCATAGTTTGGTCAATAAACTCCATCTGGTTTTAGTAATATTTCAAGCTGTGGAGCACTGTTTCATGCCATAGGCTATGGCTTCCACCATTTCACTATTCTAGGTCCTACCTATAATTAACTTGTTTGTAATCTGTACTTGTACAATATCTGCACCAACACAGTTTAAAGCTTATAGAACCAGCAAGAAACAGCTAGATTTTGAAAGTATCCAACAGAAAACATCCCTCCCTCTCCCTTCATGCCTCCAAAAGCCACTCACCCATCCGCACCCAAACACTTTTCAATGCGCTGTGAGTGCGAGTGCAGGCAGGTAGACCAGCCAGATAATTGGCCGTCTTATTACAGGCCTGTGACCATCCACAGACACCGGGTTTTTTGTGTTGGAGCATTTTATTTATTGATTGTGGCGGAATGTAAAGAGAATTTCAACAAATATAACAACAATGCTTCTGAAATAAAATTCCTACCCCAGCTTTTATGCTGTCATTTAGGTCACTGAAAACATTCTGCTGACCACAGCAGGAAACACAGACAGTCCAGCGTCTGGTAATTCCCGAGAAAATGTACTGTTCCTCTTTTTATCTGCTCTCTAGTTATGTTTAACCCAGTACGGACCGTAAGTTGGGGCAAAGGTGGACGGGGGAGGGTGTGGCCACACTGTAACACCCAGGTAATCAACAGCCTGCAGAACAACATTAGCCTACTCCAAAGGTACAACACCTGTAGTTTCAACCCTGTACACCACAAAAACTAACGCTGCAAAAGGGGATACAATCTTATATTTTGTCTTTTTCTCTCCATAACAAGATCTATACGTTTTCCTATGGAGCTGAACCGCGCACACAATCCCACTTGAAACACACAAACATCCTGTTTACCCCCTGGAGCCGGGACAGCTTTCCAAACAGCGCACGCTCCTCTTTAACAAACCATAATCACGGCGTTACTCACCCACCAGACGATGGCATAGGCGAACAGGATGAATTTGAGGAAAATGTAGGAGCATTTTTCACAGTATCGGACATCTTCGTTTGTGGACATCGCGGCTGACTGAGGACAGTTGACTTCAGCGGCTCGCTGCGCTGTACTTCCGCGTTATCTCCTTGTCACCACACCTGCGGGCGCTCGTTGGCTTGATGGCTGTATATGAGATGTGTGGGCTCAAATAAACTGAGAATGGGAGCGTAGGGGAGTTTTACACCGTTAAATTTTTAAATTAGTTTTTAAAATGATTGATGACTAAGGTGAAATACGAAATGCGATTGTTTTGTGTGTGTGTGTGTGTGTGTGTGTGTGTGTTTGTTTTTTGTTTTACCGCAGGAATTATGGGCTCAATGCACTTGCTCCTTTTTTCCTTTGTTTAACCCGGTAAAAGTCTCACTTTTCAAGAGAGGTTTGCCCAAGAACACAAAAAAAACAGTGCTGCAGTAATACTGACTGACCTCCCCTTCTCCACAGCCAGCAATGTCCACACTGCTGAACATTATGCGGTAAGCTACAGTATTAGGGCCTAATCTGTGAATTCAGGAAGTTGTCAGTCTTCAAAATCACAAGCAAGCTTTACAAAAATGGGGCAGTTTGTTTTGTATATATATACAAAGTGGTGATAAATATGTATTTGTCTTTATACAAACAAATTCCACCTGACCTGTGCTGCCTATGAATGTAATGCTATTAATACAAGAGCCTCAGATATAATATGGTGTTACTAGGCAGAAACGTGAAAGGCAAACACAATTTCATCTGATGTTTAAAAGTGGTCTTTGGTTTAATATAGCGGCACATTACGGATTAAACAGTGAGCCTAAACCACTGCTCAAAACTATGGTCAAAACATGTAACTCTGCCCCCTAGTGGTGAAGTGTAGCAGGGAGACCAAACAGACTTGGACACCCCTTCTGTGTTGTCAGTGACTAAATCATTATCAATGACACGAAAGACCACAGTCCAGCTTGCCAAAATGTGGGCTTTGGAGCCTCTTACTTGAGATTACTGAATTTACTACTACTAGTTTTGTTTGGGGCATCAATCCAGTGCCTTAGTTCAAGCCTCATACATGGCCCACCACACAATTTAGAAATGTAAAGATGACCCTCTTTAACTGGTAAATAACTGGTCATTAACTTTAACTGGTCATTGAATTAAAAACATGAAACACATGTTGCATCAATAGCACACATGGAACAAACTAAATTTGTTGTCTACACATCACCATGAAAAAAGCATGTGGTGTGAACTACATATATACAGCTGTGGACCACACAAGACATTTCAGTGCCCTGATACATCAAAACAACAGGCAGCCATCTTTGGGCAGGCTGTGGCCAACTATCGCCCGTAGAGGATACAGCATGTCTGGCACCATTGGCTCATGGTCAACCCTTATCAGCAGCCGTTAAGCTGATAAAGCATTTTGAATCACTAAGAGTGTCTGAGTGGCTGTTTCACTATTTTCACCCACCTAGTTTGGTTACTCCTTATTTATCACCTGCGCCTTTTCTTATCTTCTTCCACAAGCAAAAGACCTTGGGCTGACAACACAAATGCAAAGTGAAGCAAACCTGAACAGTTTCAGGTTTAATCAGGTGTTTCAGATTTTTCAGGTATTTAATTTGTATCCTCACAGTATAACAAATTTCATCAGATTCCCTTTGGCCTGAAAATATGTGCAAAATGTTCACGCATTTGTCGGGGATATCTTTGAGATGTGATCAGGTGCAGCATTTAACAGAAGACATGGCAGTGTGAGTTGATGCGGCCATCTGTCTTTGTCTGTGCTGGTTCAGACAGGCTGTGTTTCATCCCTTCCTCATTAGTTTCAGACCCTGGACAGTAACCATTTTTATAGGCCCCTCTACAGTGCCTCAGGCTTTTATTCAATCAGGAGACCACATTTAGTAAGTACAGTTACACCAGCTTGGTAAAAACTTTTCTTAAGTACTCTTCATTCCCCTTTTCATTCCTGCCTGTACCCTGCCTGTACCCTTCAACATGCCCTTCACCAGGCCCTGCTGGCCAATAAGGATTTGTGAAAGTGTACACATGCAGTACATAATGCACACACATAACAGAGAAAAGGCTCTACCTCTATCCGTTCTATTCTGTGCAAACACATGCAAACGCTTTCAGTAGATTTCCCCTGAGAGGGAGGAGAGAACAGAAAGAGCACTTGTGTAAGGAATAACAGACATGAAATAAGAGGTTAGAATAAAGGCAACAGAAAGCACAAGAAAAGATGTAACAGTACAAAAGAGGATTATACATTAAAAGCAAATAGCTATTGTATCACAGACTACCTATCACATGCATTGTAGAGCTCTTTGATTGACTAATTTCAAGGAAAAACAGAGTTACTGAAGTGATCAAACATTGCCACAGTACCTTCTAGAAATGCCAACTTTGTAACGGTACAGAGTGTCCTCAGTGGCACCTTGTGTTTAGTGATAAGTGACAAGGTTAAAAAGTACAACTTTCTACCATTTTTGAACACACATACATAGATGCAGTGTGTGTGTGTGTGTGTGTGTGTGTGTTTGAAGAAATACCAGGACAAACCAAGACATTGATTGAGTGCCCAGTGCACTTTTACATACACTCAGATTAAAAACAAAAATCATGTTCACGTATGTTCATTTTTAAACCAACAGCTCATAAACACTGACTCACATAATCTCTGGAAGGCCAAGTGTTTGCCATGTTTTAGATGCCACAACTCTAACTAAAAGTAGACAGCAGCAGTTTTTCTAACTGGACACAGAGCTATACTTGCAAGTACTTAGGCATTGATGATCAACCCCATTTTTCAACTCTGCAGCACTCCCACTTCATCTCAGACAAATCTTAACCTGTGGAAAGCACTGCATTTGATTCAGATATTTTTTTTAAAAAATCACTTGATGAGCACCTCTTTGCTTTGTCATTGAGAAACAGAACTTATAAAATGACCATCAGCATATAATGAATACTGTGTTGATATTGTGATGATTGTGAATAGCTTAGAGGTACAAGAACAACATCAAGCACAGCACAACCTGAAAAAGATCCATATCTACACCATCAGCTGGGAGGCTGTTATGGGAGCCATAAAACCAAGCGACAGCAAAGAACAGAAAGACTCTCCATCAGGAATTCATCTCCCACCAGCAGAACCAAAAAAACCAATCCCACAGTGCAATAAAGTCTGACCTCTTCCGCCATGTCAAAACCCACAAAAGGACCCGAGAGATTGCAGATGATGATTGTGAGTTACAGAACTGAACACAACTACAGCAAGAAAGCACCCTTTTGAAAGGAAACATTTTATTGAGGAAGCTTTCAGGTGCACCTACTGTACGTGCACACCCACCCACACACACACACACACAATGAAAATGTACAAACAATCCAGCTCAAAAGAGTTCTCCTCAGAGCTGTTCTCAGAAGACCAGAAGAAACAATAGTCCAACCCTACACATGTTGCCCCTCTCTGTGTGTCTGCTGTATCAAACAGAAACAGAAGAAGATACATAGTGAAATGATTAAAGGCAATTTCACAGGTGCTGGAAAATGTAGAAGTAGAGACTGAGGATGTGCCTCTCCCATTCCCTTCTTATCGATTCTTTTTGTAGCTTTCCCATTCAACATCCAAGCTGTCAGTCCTTTTTCTCTCAGCATCTGTTGATTTGGTCTCTATAGTTCACTCAACAGATGTCTTCAATCAATGCCACTTCCTCTCTTTCTCTTTCAATGTTTTTATTTTATTTTATTGTATTGCGGTTTCTCACATTCTGTCTTTCATGCAAACACATTAACAACATTTTTTTTGCAGCGTTTTAAAACTGAGCCAGAAAATCAGAGTGCGGACCACAGCCGTTCTGTTCTTTCTCCGGTTTTCATTCATCATCATCATCATCTCTCTCTCTCTCTCTCTCTCTCTCTCTCTCTCTCTCTCTCTCTCTCTACATACACAGAGTTGGCGCAGCTCCACGCGCACAGTCGCGTGCCTACCTGTCCGTGAGTCTGTTACACATTCCAGGAGAGAAAGTGCGCGTGTGTGTGTGCGTGAGAGAGCAGACAGCAGAGAGAGAGCAGAGATGTCTTGTGATGTCTTGATGGATTGTTGGATGGACCCGTTTGTTACGCAGAAGGAGTCTAATTTTGGGGCATAATTGGCTATAGGTTGGACAAACTGATGTTTGAACTAACAACTTTACCACGTAATCAGAGGTAAGCCAGATGAAAGTAACACTCTGACAGAGATGGTGTCTTATTCCTGTGGGGAACATCTTGCGATTAGAACATTATTATTATGTGCGTCTGCCAAATGCCCGTAATGCACGCTGGCTGCTGAATGTATTTTGTGTTACTGACAGTTGAAACATGTTTTCAACCAAATACGGACTTCAACTAAGTACATTTAGCTTTATTTAACGCACGAGGAAATGGTTTATTAAAACTAACATGTGCTGCTGTAGATTAGGCTATGAGTAGCCTGTGGAATTTGCCACAACTGTGACATGGTGCATGATTATTAACCCAGGGGACTCTGCTGATGCTCAGCGAGCCAAATGGTCTCGCAGCGTAATGTGACAGTTGATATGATTGCCTCAAATCTGAAATGCATAGTGGTTTTAGGATTCAGAAACTTTACCATTAAATCTTATTGAATCAAAACAAAGAAAAAAATATGGGCTTCATGACATTTTTCCAAATTAAGTTTTAAATTTTTGGGCTAAATCAGATATATTTGGCTATAGCCTATTAGAAGAAAATGAACAGAAGGAAGATCATAAAAAGTTATATTGCCTAACTGTAATAGGCTAAAAAATGTTTGCGTAATGGGGACTAAAGAAAACCCCATATCGGAAGGACATCTTTATTTGAATACAGTCCATCCTTCATTATACCTTATTACGCATAACGCACATGAAGTTTATGTCACCAGGTAAACAGGGAGAAGAATATGGACGCCGAGGGTCCTATTCAACACATTGAACGAGACATGGAGGCCACTTCATTCCCGTTATCAGTCACCGCCGACTGGCTGGAGGACGGAAACGAGACGACCGAGAATCAGTTCCAGCAGCCTGACTGGCAGGTGGGAGAAATACAGCGGAATCAGAAATGAGCCAGTGGTTTTTTACTGGGAGAGATAGCCTATGTCCAGTACAGCATGGAAGCATGAAAAAATTAGACGAATGAAAGGGCGCATTTGTAAAAGGCTAGTAGGGGTTTTATTAAACCACTACAACAGATCAAACCAAACGAAAAAAGATGCTATGGGTGATAAAGATGGTCCTTAAGATGTTTGAAAAGTTTGAAAATATGTGCACTGTCTAAAAAAAAGGCCTGGTGTCTACCTCCCCAATGACTGCAGTAGCTAAATCTGGTGCATTTCTTTATGAAATTCATATTTTTTGTATGTTGTCCCTGACAAATGCATTTGTATTTGTCCTCTTTACTATTTTGATTGCAGGGCTTATGTTGGTGCAGTGGTTAGCACTGTCGCCTGACAGCAAGAAGGTTGTGGGTTCAAACCCCAGTTTCCCTGTGCTTTCTGTGTGGAGTTTGCATGTTTTCTCCAGGTTCTCGGGCTTCCTCCCACCATCCAAAGACATGCAGGCTAGGTTAATTGGTGATTCTAAAATTGTCCTTAGGTGTGAGTGTGAGTGGTTGTTTGTCTATGTGTGGCCCTGCGATGGACTGGTGACCTGTCCAGGGTACACCCACCCTTTTGCCCGATGTCAGCTGTACGCGACCCTGTACGTAGGATAAGTGGTTGACGATGGATGGATGCACTATTTTGATTGTCCCGTTGACCTTTGAACTTACTATGGCTGCTCAGACAGTATGTTTATTTATGTTACAATCCTCTCCTCTCTTTTTCCTCTCTCCTCTCCTCTCCTCCTCTCCTCTCCTCTCCTCTCCTCTCCTCTCCTCTCCTCTCCTCTCCTCTCCTCTCCTCTCCTCTCCTTACTCAGGTGGCTCTGTGGGCTATAGCCTACTCCCTCATCATCCTGGTGTCCATCACTGGGAATGTCACAGTTATCTGGATTATTCTTGCTCACAGACGCATGAGGACTGTAACCAACTACTTCATTGTCAACCTGGCCTTCTCTGACGTTTCAATGGCAACCTTCAACACACTCTTTAACTTTGTTTATGCACTCCACAATGATTGGTACTTTGGCCTGGGCTACTGCCGATTTCAGAACTTCTTCCCCATCACGGCCATGTTTTCATCAATATACTCTATGGCTGCCATCGCAGTGGACAGGTAAGGAAGCGCTCCATATGAATTGGTAATTGTTAACTAATTTGAACAATTTAATGTTTCACTAAGTAGTTACAGTTAAGCTGAAGCTCTCATCCAAACTGTACCATTGATGAAGCCACTATGAGATGACTGATCCTCATCTCCTGGAAAACCCCATTCAGGAGCTGCAAACAGAAAAAGTGGATGACCATTTACTGAACAACCCAAGTAGCAATAATAAATAACCCACTTTACTGCCACATTACTAAACTGTGTGATAATTTTTCTGATTTTAAGCATGGTGTATAGGCTAAATGTGGTTAACATACTGGTTGATGAGTACAAAATATCCATTAAAATATTTGTCATCCCATGTATTTTAGTCTTAAATGGCTGATCCAGGCTCACATGAGACAATATTTTCCATCAGTTAACTATTCACTGAAAATTTCAGAGCTTTTTTGTCATTCAGGGCTTTGTCAGCAACAGTAGCTCCTTCAGAACTTACCGTTCATTCAGCTACATGAGCCTGACTTGATAACAGCAGAAACTGTTCAGCCAATAGGAAGCTGCTGCACGAAGGAGATATGGGTCAACAAGCAACAAGCAGCTGAGATACAGATGTCATTAATGCTTACTGGAGCATGAATGGTCAGTCTGTTCTTAGTCTGAAACTGTGCTTAACATGTGACACATATACAGAGTTACAAATTGATGAGTTACACCTGCACAATCTCATGCAATAAAATAAAGCATCCCTGCAATTGATATTGTATTACAATAATGCAGCATGTGTTTATTTTTAAGGCTGTGGTTAGAGTTAGTGTCAGGCTGCATTGTAGAACAGATGTTGAATGTTTTGTCTATCACACTTCACATTTAAAAGCAAGGAGAAAACCTGAGTGGGTTGCTTTGCACAAGAAGAAAGATTACGAGATATTACAAGATACAAAATTTTTCTGTCTTATATACAGATTAAATCATTTATGGTTTCTTACACAATTTAGTTGACAAGTTTGTTTGTATGCTCCACTGATCTTAATTTTAGGCAGGAATACAACAGAATACAATAAAAATGACTTTAAAATTGCATCTTTGATGCAAATTATTTAATGCACAATCACTCACAGTTATTATCCATAAAACTGAAAATAAGAAAAAGGGGTACAGTCATTCACATACATT
Source organism: Lepomis macrochirus (assembly GCA_024633595.2). Lineage (NCBI taxonomy): Eukaryota > Metazoa > Chordata > Actinopteri > Centrarchiformes > Centrarchidae > Lepomis > Lepomis macrochirus. The sequence continues at coordinate 17,578,305 of JALXJV020000006.1, forward strand.
CATGATGTAGATCCTGAATAATTCAAATGAATGTAGTCACAGTTCATTCATTTCACTATTATGGTGACAATACTGAGTTATGTTGTTTAAAAATGTATTTAAGTACATCACATAAGATTCATTATGGATTCATTGGAAGATTCATTATTTCACCTTTATTAGTATTATTCCACATTGCTGACACATCTTCTCCACATGATACACAGCTGCTATCAGTGGACAAACTAGGCTGATACACAAGGAGGCACAATATCGTCTCAATTATCCATTTTACACCCTCATGCAAAAAGGTTCCTGTTCTTGCAAATCAGAAATGCATGCAGGCTACATATAGTAGCTTTTATTCCTGACCATTTACTGTATGTTGCATATAAATGGTCAGTGAGTCTGAGTCTGAGGTTAATAAATCATTGTTTCAGTATTCAGTTGTTTGCATGGTTAAAAGGATTTCTCTGATTCCATAAAAGCATTTTGACACAGAAATATACATAAAATATATTTTTTGTTTGATGATAAAGATAATTGTCGGTCATCTCTATGCTCTTTGTCAGCACATTGATTTCTGTTTCTATCACAAATAGATGCAGGGAAGAATACTTATTATTATTTTTATTATTGCTTTGGCAGATGGCCAGGACAGAACAAGAGGCAGACAGATAGAGATAATAATCTTTAATCAAATGCATGTTTATGCATGAGTAATATTCTTTCTCTTTGCTATGTGACTGTCAAAGTCAGAACCTTGAAATAATTCAAATAATTCTGTATACCACACAAAAAGCTGTTCATTTATTTGCAGGCCTCCCTTTCATTTAGTTAATGCCCTCCACTCAGGCGGAGTAAGTCAAGTCTACAGAATCAATAGAGTAATTTCCTTAACATGTCATTAAGTACTAATTGATTTACAGGTGATGGAGCCTTCATTCATCAATATTTGGTTGAATTACAGGACATTTAGATAACTGAAGCCTTTCAGGTAGAGAATAACGTGTTCAGGATGATACATGAAAAGAACAGGCAAAACAGGCGGACACAGACAAGGAAACAAGTATACGGTATCCCCCACCTCACATGATAAAATCATTTCTTTCCTGTAACGCTGACCGCTCATATACTACATGTTACCCGCCTAGGATGAATGAATAAATACTCAGAAAAGATTACATTTCCTCCTTTCAAAATATACGTGTATATATACAGAATATTGATAAATGCTTTTGAAAGATGAATAGATAGATAGATAGCTTTGATGGCTTTTCAAAGAATAAAACTCAGCAGTAACTTTTTATTAGCTTAAGTGAAGAGATTTAAAATCATTATTTGACAGCAAATGGTTTGATAGATGAGAGGATAGATTCTCTCATGAAAATACTTTTAACCGTTTGTGGTACTGGAGGCCACACAGTGAAATGTCTTTATAGAGTCACTTGAGTTGCTTTATGTCTGGTCATGTGAGTTAAAACATCAGTTATGATTTTGTAAAAGATAGATATGAGTGAATAAACATTTTTATCTTCTTTCAGGTACATGGCCATCATCCACCCTTTGAAGCCCCGCCTCTCCTCCACCTCTACAAAGGTTGTGATTGCCTTGATTTGGATTGTAGCAATCTCACTGGCTTTCCCTCAGTGCTACTACAGCGTGACAAGATTTTACTACCCCAGAACTGTGTGCATGGTCGACTGGCCTGATGATTATGGAGGAACACATCAGCTAAGGTGAAGGAATAAGATTATTAGAAAAACAGACAAAGGACTGTTTACGACCTAGTGTACAATTTACCAATGACTTACCAACACTTGCAATTGTGGGCTTGATGACTTTTATAAAGGGTTTATAATGGGGTTGGTTGAAAACTAAAGTAAGCTGTGTTGGAATAGGATATCAACCGGAGGAGTCTCCAATAAATGTGGGCTCGCAACCTTACAATATGTGATACCATCAAACAATTATGTATTAGTCATTCACGTTAGTAAACCCTTTCTTAAGGATGCCACTTTTTTTAAGTATACAATAATAAACAAGTCTCTTTCTCTCTCTGCAGTTACCAGTTTGCAGTGATTTTGCTGATCTATTTGTTCCCCCTGCTGGTGATGTTGGTGACCTACACTTTAGTTGGCCGATCACTGTGGGGAGGGCACATCCCAGGAGAGGCGACAGAACATTACCACAGCCAGATCACAGCGAAGAGAAAGGTCACACACTTTTATTTTTCCACCACACTATTATCAAAATTCTCAGATAACCTGGGCGAAACTTAGTTTAGTTGAACTGAACCAAGTGATATTACACAGGAATTTAAATATATTACCATATTGGCATATCCTCTCTCTGCGATTTTCTCGTAGGTGGTGAAAATGATGGTTGTTGTGGTGGTGACCTTTGCCCTGTGCTGGTTACCTTACCACATCTACTTCATACTGGGATCATTTAACAGAGACATTTATAAACAACATTACATTCAACAGGTTAGCCACTTCCTTTTTAAAAAAAATCTTTTTGTTAATGGTGTAAATCTGTAACATTTAACACTAAATAAGACAGTTCTCCATTTCATTTTAAAGAAAGAAATAACACACATGCAAGAAATGAGTAGATTAGTAAAAGAAAATAGCAAAAGAAAAAAAAATGAAAAAGGAAGATACAGTGAATGTAATAGTGTTAACAAATGTAAGAAAATAATCACAACCTTAGCAGACCAAACTATCTAGGTTTCCCACTTTTCCCACCCACTTTGCATATCCTAATAACATTACATAACACAAGAACCAATTTTAACATGTTTTGTTTGATAGAATTTCAAAACAAAAGACACAGAATTACTTTCTGGATGTTAATTAGTTTTAGTCCGATTTATGTATTTATTGGGCATCATGTTTCCTTTGATCGTCAGGTGTATCTGGCCATATTCTGGTTGGCGATGAGTTCGACCATGTACAATCCTATAATTTACTGCTGTCTAAACCAAAGGTAAAAGCCATTTTCACACCCAAAAACTCTGCAGCTTCCAGTAGCCTTTCTCAAAACTCAAGGAAACCAATTCTCTTCTCTTCCTGAAGGTTTCGTGCTGGTTTCCGTCATGCGTTCGCTTGGTGTCCCTTCATCAAAGTGTCGGAGGAGGACAAGATGGAACTGCAGCAAACACACACCTTCAGAGTCACCATGTCACGCAGCCACCGCAACGACAGTACATACACACGCACCTCCATCAAGACGAACAACGCCTTCAACACGAGCATGGCTGTCAACACTGAGCTGAACACAGAGACAGATGCCTGCATGCAGCTTAAAAAACAGACATCATCAAAAACACACAGCACACACAACAAACATGTGGCAAAAGGCCAGATGATACAAAATCCCCAGCTGCCAAACTTATTCAGAGTGCACACTGACTACTGAAACAAATCATAATCCGGTTATTCTTGATGGGAAGGTAACAAGGTTTCTCCATAGTCACAAGAGAGCTCATAGTAAAAGACCGTAACAAATAGAGACAGAGGAGAGCCTGCCGATTGCCAACCAGAGTTGAGCAAACTATCCACGTCGGAAATCTTGAAGAAACGTTCATTGGAATGTGACTATCAAAATGATGGATGGTCTGCTGCTATTGCCAAAGTGAGCATGGGTTTGTGAACATTTTGGTAGAAATAGAAGAAACTACAGGATACAAGAAAAGCTTATTCTTGAATTGTTAGTGTTTGTTGTTAGTGGGAAAGTGTGAAGATAAATCCGTCCATTATTCATTTATTTTACTTGACCCCATTCTCTTACATGCCTTCTTTCATCATTGACACTTTTCTTTTACTCCTTTGGAGACTAGCTGTGAACTGTGGATGTTTCTGTGTAACTGGAGGTTTTATCTGTGGTTACTGGTTTTCAAAAGGCGGATGAAAAGTCCACTGGCATCGGCACCAAGCCTTAATAATGTTGTTTATGTGTTTTTTCAAAAGAAAACAAAGGCTGTTTCTCAAAGAGACATTTTCTATTTCACTTATTTTCTTCACCAATCACAGCACACAAAGTGATCATTGAAGCCAGCATTCAAAATAACCATTAAAGTGCAGGTTAGCTCCTGGGAAGCTCTGTGGTATACATTCAGTAGTTACAGGATTTTTTTTCTAAATACCAATGTCACCACCATTAAAACTGAAGTAACTTCAACTGCAGTCATACAGCACAAGCATCTCATGTTAGATAATTTGGTAGAACAATAAGTCAATTTCAATGTGCTGCACATACTAAATATCACATAATTAGCTATTAACTACACAGGATGTAACATATTCATGTTACATGAATATGTTACATGAATACATGGCTGTGTAACTTTATGTGGTCCAATTAGGTCATACTAAAGGACATACTGAACACAAGATCCATTGTGAAAGAGTAATCACCAGCTATCAAAGGTTCACTAGCAGTACATCAACAATGACTTTAACTAATTACTATACATTTTAAAAAGGACTGTACAGTACTATTCCTCATATCAGCCACATAGTGTGCATTCATATGCATGTATATGGTCAGTGTATATTAGAGTCCAGATTAAAAAGCAAAAGTGCTGCTACTTAGATGAATCTGATGTGAAAAGTAATACTGTTGAATACTGAGTATATTAATGTAAAATATGTTGATGAAATGTAAATATAAACATGGGAATTACACACCACACATACAGTTTGTTCATGATGTTGTAAATATGTGTAGCTTGTTAGCATTAACATATCAGTGGAGAAAACCATTTGATTCCTAGCAACAACATTTTGACTTTTAAAATGCACACAGTGAAATTGTGAAACATCTGTATTTGTTGTCAAGCAGGTTAGTTGTTTGTGGCCTAAATAAACGTCAACAGTTTGTTTTAATAAATGTGACAGTATTGTGTGCACGCAATGGTCCCTCAGTTGTACTCTAAACATGTAATGAAGTTACAGAGGGGTCAGAAGTCAGGTGCAGTACAGTAAACAGGCTTGGAGCTGGTGCAGATTTAGTGTCTTGTTAAAGGCCGCTTCAGAAGGCCTGGGGCTGTCAGGCATGTGGGCTTGAGGTTACGTTCCTTTTGACGAGTGGCCTCTAAACACATTAAACAGTAAACAGAATCAATATGTAACATAAATGAGTGCAACATGTGTGGTGCAAAAAACTACAGCATTGACACAGGTTTGTCTTTATTTAGTGACTGATTGACAGTGTTGGAGAAATACAGTCTGGGTTTGGTGGACAGAAGCAAAGAGAGTGAAGTGTCTGTGTGATGTAGGGCTGGCTTTCAGACTGACTACTTTGGGGGAAATCTAAAGGTAGGGTAGACCTGCCAGAGAGGCTGGCCCTCTTTACCCTGGCAGTTTGAGTAGTAGGTAGGAATGCAAATTCAACTTGCTTGCAATGTCATTGCCAGAATGTGATTGGAATTGTGCTAATCTGATCCCACAAGCCAGAATTGTAACTGAGGTTAAGAAAGTTGGCAGTAAACTATATTGTAGCATCTCAAAGATCCATCCCTGTATCACAATTGCCAATGACTAGATACAGTACCCTGTTCTGACCCTGATTTTAAAACCATGTCTTCGTATAGTGTGGGATTTAAAAAAAGAACACCCTGAAAATATGTCTCAGAAGAATCCCAGTGAATAAATCCATCAGCATTTCAATGAGTGTCCTTAATAGTAATAATGTGATAGTTTTATTTTATTAAAGAGAAAAATAAATATGTAACTGCATGAACTGTGTTAATTGAGCCATACAGTAGTTCACTGAAATCCACTCCTGAGCCTTTAAGAGCCCATGGACTACAGGAAATGAGTATAGGGATAAGCTTTATTTCTAAAATGTTGACCAATGTTGTTCCAATGGCATCCATGTTAGCACCAGATTCCTGTTTCATGGCTGTTGCAAAGTAACTGATTTGTCTGATTGTGATGATGAGGATAATCAGCACCTCTTAAGACAAAAACTTATCACAGCTGTGATTAGTACCGACAACAGGATTTCTACATAGTAAAATACAAGTGCTCTTTGGACATATTTTACAGTAGAGTACATTTAAGTAAAATAGGATTGCTGTCATAAATTAGACCAAATCTGCACATTCAACAAGTATGCAGAATGACATTCCTGCAGATCAAGCATGGTAGAAGTCCCTTTTTGTGATGCAAAACCTCTCCCCTGGTGTGGTTTATTAAATCCTCCACTTCAGGACAAGTACCGGCTGAGGGGACTTTGACATTGGTTTCCTCTTTGTGCCTTGTTATTGCAACAGAATTATTTTTCAACATCTCCCAATATAAAAATAAAATAAATAGCAACAGAGTATGTATAACATATTGTATTCCATCTGGGTAAAATATTAAAAACTTTGAAGCAAAAATATTCCCTTTCATCACATTATACATTTATATAATAACCTCATATCCCAGTGAGTAGCATCTAATGAACATGTTGCAAGAATAAACATTTATCAGCAGTGATATTGGAAATTGCTGTACACCTGTTGTCCTTGGTATATTGTAACAGACTGCAATATCAAAGGAATCCTCTAGATGGCGAGGGTTAACAGCTGATGAGAGCATTACAGGAGCATGTAGACTTTTTGTTCCTGTCCTGCACGTTTTCATATGTTTAACGTCAGACAAAACCTTTAACAACATGGGTATTGTTACAATGGTTAATCAAACACAATCTAACTCCAACATAGTTCTCTAGACAGCTGATAGACTCTCTGTTACTTAACACAGCAAAGAAAGCTATCTCCTTCTGTCTTTGTCATGAACATGGGCTATAGCAGCTACTGGACCGTGATACATTGACTGGACTGGTTTGATTAACGAGACAAGGGGAAAGAACAGAGGGCAGGTGATAACAGATGGAGAGAGTGGGAAATATAGAGAAGTGGGGAGATATTGCAAGACTGCAGAGATATTTTCTATTTATTGTTCAGCTTCTGTCTCAGCCGGCAGCCCACAGCTGTGATGAGTGCAGCTCCTTTCCCACTGCCGTCCTCTGACAGTAGGAAGTTGACATTACACTTAGGGGCCAGTTCATTTACTGTCTGGTGCATGATCCCAGAGAAACTAGACAGAGACAAAATATTTCACATAATGTTAAACAGTGAAGTGATGAACATTGTACCAACTAGAAAAAAGAGCCAGTTTAACCATAACTTTGGGAGGATAGGGGATTTGGCTTGAAAACAACAATTAACAAATTAAACAACAATCTGAGTAAGGGACAGGCTTCTGCTTATGGTAGCTTAGGTTATGCTAGGCATTTTGTCTGACCTGTGATAAAACTAACATGATATTAATTTAGTAACACTCTTAATTATTGGAGTTTTTGAGGTGACACTGGCATAAAAGAAATGAGGTGTAGTGAGAAAGTTTATTTAACCTCAGGTGTCTATCTTGTGTTGTGTAGCTTTCAACACATTCTGTAGTTTATTGTGTCATTAACTAAAAGATGATCTGCATGTGATAATTCATGACACATATACTGTACATGCCATGAACCTGTCTGGCAAATGAATAAATCACCACACCACTGTTTGTTTTTATGATTATTTAACACTTAATGGATCATCAGTTTATGGACATTTACTCAGGGTTATGTTTATTGACATGACATTAAATTAGTGTGTCAGACTGGTGGTGCATGAGATCAGCAGGTCAGAAAATAACTTGTTTTTTATTATTTGCACGTGAAATACGAAAATGGTTCATTAGGCATGTTGTCAATGTAACATTTAAGGACTAAAAAGGATTGCACAGAGTTTGAGTGCAAACTCCTAACCATAGTGTTTTCACTTGGGAATGAACAACAATATGTAACCAAACAGAGAAGAAAATCAGCCAGCTTCCTTCCTTCCATAATGCAGTTTCTCTTTGATTTAGATGAGCAAGCAGCATAGGACCACTGTGATCATCTGTAGTAATTTTCTGTTGAATGCTTTGGGAGGCTCAACTACAACAGTTTAAAGTAGCAAATAAGGACACTTGTTTGTTGAGCTATAATGGCCTGCAGCTCCTCTCATCATTGTTGTCCACAACTGGTGGAGCTTTGTTTCTATTTGCTTGCCTTCAGCCTAGTAATTTCCATTACTGAAATACAGTTGTCATTTAAACTATATGAAAGTGTCATTAGCCGTACTAGAACATAAAACAAGTCATTTAGACAAGTCATCCTGATGAATTGAACTCACTGTGGATGTAGTTTGTAGAGTGTCCCGTCCACCCCTACAGTGATGTTCAGATGGTCCAGTCCTCTGTTCTCTCTGATCTTATCGACCACAGCCGCCATTCCTGCCCCACACAGCTGAGCTGCACGATGTGACACTGCTCCACATACCTGTATAACAATCAAAACCATTATCATTATTGCAACACTTATCAGACTGTACCTGTAAAGGTTTGCCAAGCAAGAAATACATCAATCCACAAAAGTTGAAGATAAATATGACTTAATATGTTTGTTTTGTTTTTCTTTATAGTCCATATGTCTACCTCTTTCACAAGACAAGCATGTCAATGTATTGTAGGGCTCAGACTCTTTCACGGTGTCCACAATATACAGTGAGTTGCACTTTTAATGGGTTCCCCTACTGTAGCTAAAACTAATGCAATAGTCTGATATAGCATTCTTGCAATAAATCCTACCGTTGTGACGATTTTAATGTCCAGTTTTTGTTGCAAATGTTTTACAAAGGTGCTAGTTTTACTCTGTTTTCAGTTTGGAGTTACTGACGGGTGTCTGTTATTTTGTCACTTAATTTATGTCAACAGAGTACAGGCTAAAAAACAAACACCTCTCTGGATAACAATACAATCCAACAGCAGCACAAAATAAATCCTTCAAAATGATCATAAAATTAGATCAACATCTCTCTAAAATGGTTTCAACATAAACTGAACATTAACTTCATGAAGGTAGGATTTATTGCAATACTGTTGTATTAGACTACATTTGTTTTAGCTAGGTGTACCTAATAAACTGACCACTGTGTGTGTATATTTTATCCAAACACCATCTGAGGTTCAAGAATGGTCAAAAGTTTGTGTTTGTGTTGAGACTGGACCAGCTACTAAACATATTTGTCTGCTACTGTTTTCTTTAATATAATGCTTTGTTATGCATCCACATATGTATGTCACTATACCTTACCTGTTTGACTATGATACTGTCATCACATGTGCTGTCCAAACCCAAGTGTTGCAGGATGGATCTCACTTGTAGCAAAGCCAGTCTGTCACTGGAGAAATACAAAGACAAAGACTGAGCCATTGAACCAGAAATTCAAGTACAGAAAGATAAGAACATCAGTAGCATAACAGTGAAATAAGCAATTTGTTGCAGATGCTGGTCTACAAGGGAAGCTAATAAAGTGCATTCAACAGTCACTGATGTTGTCACTTTGACAGCTTGGTAAGAGTAGAGACAAAAGAGAGCTTACCTCTCTATCTGTGAGAGGAACTTTGTTTCGAAGATGCCTCTGGTCTTCAGAGTTTCCGAAATCTGTCCTCTGAATAGGAATCCTCTCTTGGTCATGTCTATCAGGATGTTCCGTACAATTTCGCCAAGATACATGCCACTGCACATTTTCTCATATCTGAAAAGACACATCAAGCACAAAGCTTACACATAAATAGACATATCTGCATCTACACTTATTGGAAGTCATCTATAAGGATACCAGGATTGAAGGGTTAATATGCTAACAGGTGTTTCTGACTTGACAAACGTAGACGTAATATAAGAGAGTGTGTGTGTGTGTGTGTGTGTGTGTGTGTGTGTGTGTGTGTGTGTGTGTGTGTGTGTGTGTGTGTGTGTGTGTGTGTGTGTGGTATTAACCTTTGTTTGCCTGGATTGAGAGAGAGGTCATCCACAATACGGTCGTACTCCGTTCTGATGTCGTCAAGGCATCCGTTGTCTCCGAAAGCCCCCCACTCCATGTTGACACACATCCGCCCCTCATCCCCCTCTATCATCTCAACGTTCCTCATCTCCTCCATGTAACATGCATTGCTGCCAGTGCCTATAACCAGACAGACACTTTAGATTGGATAGAGCACCGAAAACATATCAAAAAGAGTCAGTACAAGGTAAACTAACCAGCGATCAGTCCAATCTCACAGGTGGGCTCTTCATAGGCACAGGTCATCATGGTTCCCACTGTATCGTTCACTATGGCCACAACATCCAGGTCAAATTCCTAAAGGAGTAAACGTACAGTATGTATTAACATCAGACTCTACATCTTTGCACACAGTGCCATGTTTATCTGAATGCTGATGCTGCTTCTAATATCCTACCTCTCTCCTCTTAATGGCCTCCCTCAGCAGTCCCACCACATCTTCTCCTTCACAGTCTGTTGCCTTGAAGCCCTTGGTCCATGTCACCAGGATGCCCTACACACACACACACACACACAAACACACACACACACACACACACAGTATATGGTCATATCTTTCATAGGAATGTGAGAATTCAATGGCCCCAATTCTATTCCTGGGTTCATGAAACACAGTGTTGTCAAGCTTAAAACAATTTGGAATCATTGTGGGTTTTCTCTTCATGGTGGCAATATGTATGCTTGTCAGTGGGTCCGTTTTGCAGAATCAGCAGGTTCAGTTTTAAGACAGAGCTGATTTAAGACTGAGGGAAGTAAGAGACACATTACAGTATATCAGAAAGGAAGGAAGATTTGTGCACTCACAGCGTCCAGGCTGGTCTGTTTGCAGGGAAAGGAGAAGGTGAAGCCCAGAGGAAGACGAGTGTTTTTCATTCCCATGTAGTCCAGGAAGTCACTGATACACTGCACAATGTGATCAAACAACTGGAAAAAGATAGATATAACAATATATGAGACAATATATGCACCCTTGTAATTTACATATTTTGGAGGTTTGATTATAGAGAACTGTTATATAATTTGACTGGTCTGCAGGCAGTACAGACCTGTGACATAGAAAGGTAGAATTTGGTGGACACCTGTTAAATCTGTTGTTCATGTGTGTCCCTTACTTAACCAGGCAAGTGACTTCATATTTCCCCCCAATGGGCTGGAGGAGCAGTTGACACAGATATGACATAACACTGACACAGTGCTCAATGACAAGTGTAACAGCAATTCTTCAATGTTGATCAATAAGAGTAAATCAACACTCAACCACATCAGTAAGAGAAGTGCTGCTACTTTGCTTAGTATGGATTAAGCCAAGCATAACAACTTCTGATCACGGCCCCGGTCACTTGTCACAGGACATATTTTGTACACATTAAGAGGTGTGACCAGAGGAGCAACATGCTTGACTTGATAAAGAGACACGAGTGGCATTTTTATTCCATATGTAATACAGTGTTACCTTAAATATACACTGGGTAGGGCTAAATGCCACTAAAGTAGAAGTACTGAGTCCAGACAGTCTATGTCCGAGATCATTCCCTCCTTCACTAAACACTTTACTAATTGTAAGTTACTGTACTTTTTAATGATGCACTGTGAAATTATTAGAGCCCACAACATAGGGTATAGTGGACCTTCGCTGACAACACTGCCATTTCGAGGGCACGCAGTGTACTGGAATGTACAACGAACAACACATACAGACCATTTCTCATTACTTCTGCTGCCTAGACTTTTCTGGCTAATAGGGGTAAGGATTTAAACTGCTCATTTAAAAAAAGGGTCCTGGACACCCACCAAGTGTTCTCACTTACTTTGGGCTATTAGACCTATCATACCATAACATTCAAACTTCACATACTAACAAAAACGATAAATGCATGTTGTTTCACAGGAAAGAGACTCTTGGTTTAATTAGGCAAAAAATATGTTCAACACCTGTGAAATCACAATAAAACTTGTACCATTTGAGAAAGTGAGGATGAAAAGGCCAAAGCTGACAGACAGGATAAGCCTCAGCTAGTGCTTAAGAGTTAAGTTCAACGCTACATTTAAAATCTGTCAACTCAACTCCCGGTCCATCTCTAACCTATCGACCTGCATCCCTGCTTTTATCCTATTATGTTAACCCCCAACCTTCTTCCTAAATGCCCTAATCTTTAACATCAAGGTAACAGAAAGTTAAGTTTAAAGTTTATCACCCATCCTTCTGACATTCTCTCAAATGCACCGCCTGTATCACTTTAGTCAGCATAACACAGATTAATGGCTGAAAAGACTGACGGATCTCACCTCCTCTCCTGTGCCCTGCATCACTTCTAGAGGAATAGCGTAGATCTTGTTGTGCATCTCCACTGATCTCCTCTTGCCAGAGCGAATCTTGACCAAAAGAACTCTGAAGTTGGTTCCTCCTAAATCCAAAGCCAGGAAATCACCATGCTCTGAGTGATAAGATGGGCAAACAAACAGACAGAGATACAGATAAATAATAAATAAAACAGCTGGTCTAAGCACATCAAACACATGAGCATTTCAGAAATACGCCTTATACAGTGCTCCAAAAGAATAGCTGTGGATGTCGATGTGAAAATCCAAATACTTGTCTGCATTTGGAGATACATTTTTCATATAATTCATATGCTAAATCTGCAATTGTATTTAAGTAACCTTTGTTAAACCATCATTTCTTTGCTTAGTTTACATGCATGTCCAATCCCTCTAAAATGTTACTGTTGTTGTCATTAACCAAGTTTGTTTTTTACCAAAAACAAATGTCTGTGTTGAATTATGAAAACTTTAAAATAAAGTAAGCACATGTTTTAAATAGGACCAAAAGTGACAACAGCATATGTACGTATGTCATGACTGGGTATGAGCAATAATAGACTGGATGAGGGCTCTGCCAGTCACAGAGAGGTGTTACATGGTGTGAACCAGCTGTAATGAACTGCCAGACTGCTGAGTAATGAATTATCAACTAGCATTTCTTCAAAAACAAACCTACAGTCACAAGTTGCATGCTTTAATATTTATGTACATGCATGTATGTGCATGGCATGCGTGCGTGATACCTGAGCCATCAGGAGTGCTTTGTACAAAGGTTGGCAGCATTTTGACAGTAGCAGAGTCCTGAGTACTCTTTGAAAGGCCATTTTGGATCTCTGTCCTCATTCGCTTCTTTACCTGGAGAAATTAAGGATATCTTAAATAGTGAAGTAACACAAAATGAATGCACACACACACACACGAAACATACTATAGCATCTCTTTCTCTCTGCCTCACCTCCAACAATTGTTCTTTTGTCAGGCGGAATTCAGACAGTGTTTGAGCAATTTCTCTTGAATGTTCGGCGAGTCGGTAGGCCACAGCAGTCACCATTGCTGCTCCTTTTCCACTGCCGCTCTCTGATAAGAGGAACCGAACATCAGAGTCTGGGACCAAACGACGGACTGTCTTATGAAGACGGCGGGCATATCTGAAATAGACATATGAGAGTTTTAAGATACATGTATTGTTTCTTAAAACAATACATGTTTGTACAATACTGTATATTGTACAAATATTGTACAATATACAGTAAGTCACCTCCAAACACCAATTATGTAGAAAAGTGAGGAGCAATGAGATGCATACTCTCAAAAAGGTAATATAACCAATTTAAGAGCCCGACAGAGCATGTAAAATAGACACAAAAGGCACACATTTTTATTTCATCTTTAATCTTTTGTCACTCACTGTGGATGCATCTTGTATAGAGATCCATCGATGCCTACAGTGGTTCGGAGTCGGGCCACGCCTTTGTTTTCTTTTAGCCTCATTAGGATGCCTGCCAGTGTGGCAGCTATCAGGTTGGCAGAGCGGAAAGACACAATGGCACAAACCTAAAGAAGGAGGGAAGGGGGAAGCTCAAGCAGTACATCCAGAAGCACCTTTTGGCTAAAGAACCTCAGATATGCTGAAAGAGATGTGTGGTTTGTCTGAAAGCACTACATCAAATACTTGAATAGACTTTGACCATACATTATTTCCTTGATTTAAGTGGCATCTTTGTCAAGAGAGATTCACAAGATTCAAGTACTATTTCAGCAACAATACACACATGCTGCACAGCGATGCAGTCGTCAGCTGAGGGCTCCACACCAAGTCTGGTTAAAACCTCTCTGGCCCTGGACAACCCCTCCTTACTCCTAAACAGGAAAGACAGAAGCTATGAAATGGGCTAGAAATATATACAATTTAAAGTTTTATGATTTAGTTTTATGTAACGCCTCAATTAAAACAACGCATTGTATTTAAATTCATTAGGACTTACTTCTCTATGGCGGAGATGTGTTTGGTCTCAATCTTGCCCTTAGTGAGCAGCTCAGGGGTGATCCTTCCCTCAAACAGCTGGCCCTCTCTGGCCATCTTCACCAAGATGAGACGGACCAGCTCCCCCATGTACATACCACTGACCATCTTCTCAAATCTACAAGACAGAGAAATGAGAGTTGGTTAAAACGAACACCCAGAAACATCTGGTTAAATGTTTTGAGCTTTGGATAAATATCACAAGACCAAATGTTCTCCAACAAATAACGGTTCCCTAATAGTTAAAAATTGCCCCTATTTGGGTGTTTAGTCTTTTCTACTTAAAAAGAATCATTTAATATACAGATGAAACAGCTGAGTGGAGTAACAGACAGCTAATCATCTGTTACTTCTGCTGCTCCCTCACAGCTTTACAAAGGGCGAACGAGGCTGTACTAGTTTTAGGTTGACATACAGCTGTTTGCCGGGGTTGAGAGAGCCTCGGTCAATCTCCCTGTCAAACTCTGTCCTGATGTCTTCCAGCCTGCCGTCGTCTCCGAAGGCTCCCCACTCAGTGTTCACACACATCCTGCCCTCGTCTCCCTCCACCAGGTCAATGTGACGCAGCTCCTCCATGTAGCATGCATTGGTGCCTGTACCTAAACACAGAAAAATACATTTCCTTACAGTTCAATCCAATTTCTATTCAATGTATCACACTGACTATCAATTGCAAGGAAATATTGTGTGCACAGTTTATTTTATATTATTGTACCTCTACCTGTATTTCTATTCTTCCTCTTTGATTGTTTCGGAGAGTATAGAATTCCTTTTTACTTCAAATGCCAAATACACATTGACATACACTCTGTAATTGATTGGTACCCGAACTATTCAAATGCACATTGTTGTAGTACCGATAATAATGCCGACTTCACAGCGCTGGTCATCGAAACCACAGGTCATCATTGTTCCCACAGTATCATTCACTACTGCCATGATGTCAGCCTCATAGTCCTGAAACAAACCACACACACACGTTCGTATGTTTACTGTCATCTGTGCAATTCTGAATCCCTGTTTGAATTCAAGTGACAGCAAATAAATGCATATAAGACAAAAGATAAGACTCACTCCACGTTTCTTAATAGCTTTGTTGAGCAGCTGAACAACGTCCATTCCTTCCACTCCACTAGCCTTGAAACGCTTTGTCCATGTTAGCAAAACGCCCTGTAGACCAATGGAGAGGGAAGAGGGAAGTGAGGAAAGGAAGGAGATGGACTGGAGACTTGGGCAGAGCCTGCCACATTATTGCGGAACATGTCTCATAATGTAAATGGACTGCATGGTAATCATCAGATATTTGAGCGAAAGCAATAAATGGAGATGTGTATCACAAAGGCAAACTGTACTGCTTGAGAGCCTTTATCAGTTAATCAGACGGTCGATATTTTATATTTTGTCTTACCTCATCTAGTTTGGTCTGCTGGCAGGGGAAGGAGAAGGTAAATCCAACTGGAAGTTTCTTGTCTTTGATGTTGTGTTTTTCCATGAAGTCACCGAGACACTCTGCTACATGGTCAAACAGCTGGAACAGAGGTGGAAAGAGGGAGAGGTTGGCTCAGGTTGAGCTGAAGAGCGTGTGTGTGCGCGTGTGCACCTGTATTTCAGTATACACCTACTCTTGTTCCGCTGCCGTGAATGATGTCCTCTGGTGTGTCATAGATTTCACTCTCCATCTGAACGGTCTGTTTCTTCTCATGGCTCACTTTGACACGCAGGATTCTGAAGTTACTGCCTCCCAAATCCAACGCGATGAAGTCTCCCTTCTCTGTTGAGACAGAGAGGGTGGGGAGGGACAGGAAGAGGGAAGAGAGAGGGGAAGAAATATCAATTAGCAGCAAGGTACATGATTATTGATTGATTTAACACGTATTTACTAATAAAGACCATGCCAATAGGTATGGATTTGAGATCATTTTTTATATATTATGTTTGGAGAAGAGCTGACATGAAGTAGAAGGGATGGATTTAGGGTCCTGACTGACTGTGGGACTGCCAGTAATCAGGGTGGATGGAAAGTACTGGTGATGTCTGCCTCGGTCCACCAGACTCCCTGGCCTGGAATGCGGATGAGGGCAATAGTGTGATCGATTGTTGTATACTGCATGGAGAAGTCTAAGCTAGGCTATTAATGCTTGGGTCAGTGGAGCCATGGGGGGGATAAGGTCTATGATGAATCTCTTTTTACCTGAATATTTGCTAGTAGCTACGCCAATTGATTCAATTAAATGCGGGGAAAGGTGGGCTGGAAATGGGCCGGTCATGAGTGCTTCTTTCTTCTCAACCTTTCTTTAACTAAGAAAGTCACATTGAGGTTAAAACCTCTTTTACAAGTGAGACCTACTCAAGACAAGGTCAGATAGCAGGATCAAACTTTAACTGCCTGATCAAGATGTTTAGTGACTGAGTCGGGCTGTGTAGGAAGAATCCGGCTTAACCTGCGAATACAAGCTGCGGTCAACTGAATTATGAGGAATTATGAAGTTGGTCTTGTGTGTAGAAGGAGCAGGTGATACTTGTGTGTCTTTGTTCCCAGAACTAGTTATAAAATGTCATAAAAAGCCACATTGTCTTGTTTCTGAGTAAAGGTTATAATAATATTAGAAACATTTTTACCTTCACCAAACAGGATAATGTGACATTATTATGATCTTGGGCTGCAACATTTTGTTGCATCAGAATGCAAAAGGTCAGGTCAGTGGTGCAAACTGATCTATCTGAAAGGAATGTAAATGTGGCAAATATGAGTAAACAATTCTTTGATAGTGGCAGTGCTTCTGTGAACAATAGGGTGCTTTGCAATCATGTTTATAAAATAATGAGAAAACAAAATATTTCTTTGGATTTCAATTATTTTAAATTCTCTGTTGGTCAGTGGGAACACACACACACACACACACACGCTTACTGTTTTATTTATTTATTTTATTTTTAATACATTTTTATTTTTTTTAACACACAAGCCTACTGTTTTATTTATTTATTTTAATTTTTAATATATTCATTTTAATTTAATTTTTTAATTTAAATTTGTAATGCTTTAATTACTTGTTTAATGAAATGTATGGGGTTGATTGTTTTTATGTAGTTTGTATGACGCTTTGGCAATATTGTTGTTACACATTCATGCCAATAAAGCTAATTTGAACTGAACTGAGAAGTGAGCCATGGAATAACACTGTAATGTTATTTTCAGATTTGACAATATGGCAGGTAATTAAACATTCTGTGTTTAACAAAGGAAACAGTCCTGCTCTCTCTAACCAGACAGAATAATGATCCCATAATTCAGATTAACTCAACTCAACTTTATTTATAGAGTAATTTCAACACCACAAGTGGACCAGAGTGCTGTACAGAAGAGAAAATGAAAACAAAGACAAAAACACAGCAAACATAACATGCACAAGTTACAAAACATTATCAAATGCTAAAGAGAACAAATAGGTTTTAAGCGCACTCTGAAAAATACTCAATGAAGTTTTTACAGACAGAGGCTCATTCCAGAGCCTAGGAGCAGCAACAGAGAAAGCCCGATCACCTTTACATTTTAAACAGAATCGCGGAACCATGAGAAGCAATTGATCATTTGAGCTCAGAGATCTACTGGATTGACAGCGGCTGATTAAATCAGTAACATACTCTGGTGCTAGGCCATGCAGAGACTTAAAAACATACAACAACGCTCTGTATTGAATTCTGTATCATATGGGCAACCAATGTAATCTAATTAACACTAGAGTAATGTGCTCTCTCCTCTTAGTACCCGTTAAAAGTCTGGCAGCTGAGTTCTGAACGAGCAGCAAACGGGAGAGAGAAGCCTGACTCACACCCAGATACAACACATTACAATAAACCAAACGGGATGACACAAAGGCATGAACAATCTTCTCCATATTGTCAAAAGAAAGGATAGATTTCAATTTCGATAATTATCTAAGATGGAAGAAACTATTCTTAATGACAGCATTGATTTGTCAGTCAAATTTAAGAACAGAGTCAAAAATGACACCAAGGTTCCTCACGCTAGACAGTTTTTTCCCCAGAAAACAACCCAGGCAGTCATCACCCACACACCCCTTATTTCCATAATAAAATCATCTCTGTCTTATCAACATTTAATTGGAGAAAGTTATTCGTAAGCCAACACTTAACTTCAGCCAAACATGCATGAAGAGACTGAATGGCACATTTATGCTCATGGTTTAATGGTAAGTAAATTTGAGATTCATCCGCATACAAATGATACTGAATCCCAAATTTCTCAAAAATCGAACCTAGAGGGAGCATATAAAAAGGGAAAATAAAATTTGTCCCAGTATAGAGCCCTGTGGAACCCCAAACACAAAAGGGGTAACGGAAGAAAAATAATCCCCTAAACTGACTGAAAAAGTCCTATCCTTCAAATAAGAAGAGAACCATTTCAAGGCTAAGCCCTGAATACCAACCTAATCCCTAAGACAATAAAATGAGAATGTTATGATCAACTGTATCAAATGCCGCTGGAAGATATAACAGCAAAACAACACGGTTTCCAGAATCAACAGCTCGATCGTTAGAGACCATCAAAAGAGCACATTCTGTACAGAATGATTTTATATTGCACCATTACTCACTCCATGTCTACTGTAAGGTGATGGGGAGCATATTGAAATACTATATTATAACATCTTTATTTAAGATATCAGGGGTAGCATATTCTGATAAGACTAATAATGAATTAATTATTTTGATATTGCTGACGAACAACCACTGTGCCGAGGCACACAAGCCTAACAGCAGGGTTGCACAGATTTATGGGCGTGAAAACAGACCGCACTTGTGAGTCATGCGTATGCGCAGAACCGCATATCTCGATAGGTTGTATAAATCGACAGAACACCGGGAAACATCCTGGCACCATCTTGTCTACCTACTTGTCTCAATAGGTAATATCACGCACACTAAAAGATTAAATATAGTGTGTTTGATCATTTATAACTTCTCTTACAATGGGAGGGAGCGAGAGCAGAGAGAGAGAGAGAGAGAGAGAGAGAGAGAGAGAGAGAGAGAGCGAGAGAGAGAGAGAGAGAGAGAGAGCTCACTAACATCTCTCAGTTGAAATGGACAGACACCCAGTACAGCACGTACCAAATATGAACAACTTCTGACTCACATTCATGTGAAGTACAAGGGCAGAACAACTGCAGTGAATTAGGATTAGTCAGCTTGGGGCAGACAATGACATAATGACAAGAAGAGAGAGGGCATGACAATTTTAAGAGCTAATGTGTCACTAAAGAAACACTAGTTTTGCCTTTTGAGTTCAGGTTAGATTAGAGCTCTGTAGTGAAAGGTATGTTCAGTATGGTCACCCACTTTCTACAAGATCAGTATTTCATGAGCATAACCCAATTATCCGTCAGCAAGGTTTTGTCTTTCAGCATGGTACTGTGTTTTCAAACCAGAAAAACTAATTAAAATTCATCAACAACTGAAATAAGTGGTTCTAAATCTAATCTAACTAAGCACATTGAAGTGGTTAGCACTGTTGGCTCACAGCTAAAATAACCTTGGTTTAAAATCGCATTACCAGGGCCTTGCATGTTTACTCTCTCACTGAGATTACATCTCATTTCATCCTACATGCCAAAGACATACCAATCAGGTCAACTGGAGAAATGTGAGTGACTTCCTTCCTGGGTGTTTCTCTGGGACAGGACCAAGCAACTGTTAAAAACACAAACTGACTACACAACTCTAATATCTTGTATAGTAAAATATTTTGAATGTAACTCTACTGAGACCTGAGTGGTATTTGTCAAAATGCATTTTATGCAGCTTATCTTACAAAATAGTTCTTTCTGTGTCTGTTGTGTCAATGCCTTTATCATTGTTGATGAAGTAGAAGTGGACCACGTGCAGTGAAAGGCCAAGAAAGGTGTGAAGAAATTATGAATTTGCTCTAAATTACAAGTTATTACAAGTCATTTTCCTAAATCCTTTTCATAAATCATTTCTCCAAATTTTGGTCCAGTGCTCCATGTTGAACACTGGGTTTGATGACGTATTTAGCAAGGTTAACACTTTTCAAAGTTGACTGTGCTGCCTGACCCTTGTTTGTGCATTCATACAGTAATAAGGTGGTTTTGATACGGATTTAATATTAGAAAGTACCTGACCCAATGTTGATCTGATGCCATGGTCCATGGTCACAATAAGGTTTTGAGGTACTAACCTGAGCCATCAGGAATTGATTGCACAAACGTTGGCAGCATCTTCAGTGTAGCCGTGGGGTTTGTGTCCCGTCCCAGTCCTTGGACCAGCTCTCTCCGAAACCGCTGCATAATGTCCCGTAATGTCTCATCAGAGAAACGCATGGAGTACAAGTACTTATCGATCTGAAATTAAACATCGAACAAAAGAACAGAATAAGCATACATCTTCTTAATGTCAACCATTAATCATTGTGATGCCCTGTGGGGTCATGTGTGGGCGTGGCCAAACTCTATCCCTTGCAGGTGAAGGGGTGAGACTGATTGCAGTAACTCTGGGCACCTGGGCTAATTGCCCTGTAGAGTATTTTTAACACCTGATGGCTACGTGCGTAAGCTGCGGCGTAGGTAGGCAGGTAGACCCTACGCAGGAGACCCTACGCATAAATGGGCCTTTAATATGGCTCATTTTGAGTTGAATAAATATATTTTGTTAAACGTTTACTGTGGTGTGTCTGCCTTTTGTTGTGGCCTTCTCAGCGAGATCGTAACATCATCGAGAGCTATTTCAGATTATAATGGAATTAACTGAGCTTTACTGGATTTGCTAATGGCATAGCCTTTATTTTCTGTCATGATGATGCAGTGAATATGACTGATCCCATAAAGTTTTTATCATCAATGAAGATAATCCACTCCCTTTAATGAAGGAAATAAAACTAAATATATCCCACCCTGCTTAACCCAGAAATGAATCAGAGCCACAAAACAAAATGATTATTTTTGATGTTGCTTCATTGCAAAATAACTGGGCAGTTCTTTGATTATCTGTCTGTCATACTGTGTTCATATTGTACAGTCAGTTTCTAATGAAAAGCACAGCATCATAAGTGTGACACACAGTGAGACCAGGAAGCCCAGGATACTCTCACTCAGGGATGTTATCAGAGCAGTATTGCACAGAAGGGTGTTCCTTGTGACTTTATTATGGGCATGACATGAAACTAAGTTGGAGAGTCTCTGACAAATAAATAACCCGGGGAAAGGTCAGAAAGTTATAGTCTGGTCACTATAAGAGTAATAGTAGTACCAAATCCACAGATAAAGCACAGCTAGGTGTGCTTTTAAACATTTATTAGCACGTCTGGACATACTGTATATCTTGCCTGTTGAAACTGCCCATTGTGTAACCCGTTAAGATATAGCAGACAACAGCCTGAGCTGTCTGGACTATCAGGAAGAGGATGTTAAACAGTCCTGATGAAATCCATTGTTGCACCACACACTATGAAGCAAAGAGTGTGAAACACCAAGAACAAAATATTAAAGACACATAACTCTGGTTAAATGCCATGTTCAGTATGATTTATGACCCATAACTAGATTATCAACAGTCAGCTTCATACCAATAAATCCCAGAATATGTGTGATAGACATAAAATGCTAACGGGGTCGGCCCACTTCACATTTAATTTTCAATGTTCACGCACACACAATGCTTGTGTTTACTGTATTTACTATTATTACTCATTGTAACAGGCATCAGATAGGAATGTTGTAACTTCCTGTTTCAGGAGTTACACATTAACAGTATTTCCTATACAGCTCTGGTGGTTCAGGACAATGCCAGTTTGGATGTGGGTGTACTTCCAGGAAGGAACTTAGATCTGCTAGATACAGAAATGGATTTTTTGTAGAAAAATATACACAGGTTTTGATGTGACAACCATGTGCTAGTCCAACTGAGTGTGATGAGACGCTGTAATCGTCAATTTGGCTTTCATCATACATTAAATGGGCACGGACAAGTACATTAATGATCTGCTGTATACTACTACCCCATACTATTCCATTTGGAATAGTATAAACAAGTTGTGAGTCAACATGGATGAAGTGTCACATACATGAGAACAGCTCTTTCCAACTGGTAGCTACTCTGTAGGTGTTACATTCTTTATATTCTGTCTAAGTGGAGTCTGCCTCTGGGGTGAAAGCTCATTAGCATATGTGCTTGTCACACAGGAGCCCACAGCTGAGTAAATTTAACCCCTCACCTCCACAAGCTCAGTAAAATACATTCTCAGTGTTAACCCTCCGGACCGTGCCACAATCAGGTCCATAGCCCACGGGACACTAAGGCTTCCCCTCAGCATGTGCTATTTCAGTTACACTACACACATACAAACAACCACATATGTCTCTTTCTTTCACTACACACAAATACTGCTCCTTCTACCTGGTACGACCACACATGGACATGTATGTGTGCTTAAATGCACATGCAAGTGAATGCATTTTATATAATATACAGATATGCACAAACAGCATTACCAAAAAATTCTTCTTGCACACACTGCAAAAACTAAAATCTTAGTCAGATTAATTATCTTAATTGAAGGCAAAATATTCTTGTTTTCTGTCTGACAAGATATTTCTTCTTACCAGTTGTTAGAAAATTTCAGTTGTTTCAAGTTTTTTTGGCCTTTAAGAGCACGTGAAATATAATTTTGCTTATTTTAAGTAATATTTCCCCCATTTTAATGCTTTTTTCTTGTTTTTGAGAGCTCAGTTTTTGCAGTGCAGTATTTGAAAATCAACTTGGTACTTGGTGATATCTACAGTATCTGATTTGTCTCAATGTAACACTGTGTGTAAGGCACCAAACAGATTAAAAATACATAGAGAGAGCTCATTGCTCTTACATTGTGTAGCCTATGTATTTTAATGCATGTGGTCTCTTTGACCTAATCAGCTGTCCAACTTGAGTAAATGAAAACTGAGTTGGATAAGAGACTGCAACACAAATATCTGCAGTTTTCTGCAAAATGATAGAGTGTAAAAACAATTGTATGGCTGACATCCAGAGTAGATCAGAAAGCCTTCTTCTACAGTCACAGTCTTCTTAAAATGATTTTTTTAAAAGATTCATCAATCATTTTTTGTGATACTTACCTTTGAACAGATAAATCCCAGTAATATGAAATGAAATGATTGTAAGTACGTGTGATTCCATTGAGAATCAATACTCAGTCGGCAGCTCTGTGTAGTTTTGTAGCTAACTGTTTTAGTTCACATGTGGTTCAGTCCATCCATCTCTCTTAAACACCTGTGCCCAAAACAACAGAAGTGAGTGGCTGACAGGCCTCGTGTCAGCTAGAGACCATCATTCAAGGTAACCACACTCTAAATTACTGCTAATGCAGGAAAAATAACACTTTTTTTATCAAAACAAGACAATCTTTTCCTGTCAAATAGTATATCATATCTCAACATTTTATGAAGGATAACAAAGAGTAAACACATTAGTTGAGTTGTCCAATGGCAGAGATGCCTGCAAGTTGAACCTTAGAAATCTTTCTCTTCCATCCCACATGATGTCAACGAGGCTGAAAGGAGAACTCCACCGATTTTACACATCAAAAAGAAAGAAGTGAGTTTACCAGACCATCTTTGCTTGAGACTAGCGGCTTCATTAGCTGCTATTAGCATAACAAAACCGAATCTCTGACTGATCTGTTGGTGGTAAAGCTGCATATTTGGGTACTGTAGGTGGCAGGTCTTCACAAAGAAGACAAATACAAAAAGGCGATATTTCTGGTTCTGCAGCATCAAATTTGATACTTTTTTAAAACTGCCCATCATGAGTCAGACAATGTTAACGAAATGCAATGCTAAATCATTGGAGAACTCTTTTTGCAAACATGTTAACAATGAAATTGAATAAGCTGATATACCATCAATACTTAATCATTTAGTCTTTTTACTAAACTGAGGTCACAAAGTACAGAAATCTGTTTAACCTTCTTTAAACAGATTTTATATTTTTTTATTTTTAAATATCTGTAAATGAAGAAATTAAGCATGTATTAGTAACATGCAGTTTTAGTGTCATGACTTTAGCTGTCAGATCCCTTCAGGTTTGATGCATCAACACGCCGATCTATTTAAGCTGCAAACCCATTAGGCTCATGCCAACTGCTACACACTGCAGCTCCCTGCTACACATTGCTCTTAGTGGTTGCATTCCTCCCATCAACACCTTGCCACTTCCTGGTCTTGCTTGTAACTAATCAATAGTGATGATGGACACTCAGCAGCCAAAAACAATACAATTGTAAAACCACTCATACATGATGTTTTCACTTATGGCATGAGCATTCGCATTCTCTCAGAGACTGTGTTCTCTCTGAACTCACCCCTTTATATACAGTAGGGTATATGTGCACTCAGCAAAGTAACTTTCATTTAGGGTCTTATTCAAATGGCCTGGTTGACATAAGAATGTGTTCCTAATCAGCTAATTGAATGAGAATACATTCTTAGCTAGGTTATTTAAATAACAATGTGTTCCAGGCTGAACAACTGGTCCTGGGGTTACAAAGGGGAGGATTAGAGTAGGCAGGTATTGTCCACATTTCTGCACATCAAACTAAGACAAATCCACTGGTCCAGACAAAATGCAGTTTCTGCTGCAGGAAAGACATTAGCATCTATGACTCAGCACTCTGCAGCTAGAAACCATGCCTAAGCACTTTACTATGGCGGGGTATCAGCTGATACTCACATAGGTCATATAAATATCTCTGCTGTGGGCTTTGGAGGAAAATACTGCACACAATGACTTTACTTCATCATCATCTTTCAAACGCAACTCAATTTTCTCATTTTAAAAATACAATGTTTCGGCCAAAATAGGAGTTTCCAGTTTTTTCCACTAATGTTGAGCAAAGTGACATTCCCTGGTGAGGTGACGTAGGCCTCAGTGTTATGTGACTCTATACAGGCCATGTTTTCCCCTCAACACACCTCTGGCACACAACTTTCTCAGACACCGCCTGGAGCTTGGTTCAAGTTACAGGAAGAGATCACACGCTCTGTATCTGCCTCTCCTTCTCTCCCCGTTTTCCTTCCCACTTTCTCCTTCTACCTCCCCTTTCTGTTTGCATTCCTCCTCTTAACAATGCCCTGTTCCCCTCGTCGCCACGAGGTGATTCGAGGAAGCACTGAAACTGGACTCCATGGTGTATGTACGTGTGCGTGACTGTGCGCACAGGGCCTTGCCATGTGGAAAAATACTGTCCCCTACACTGCCCTCTCCTGCACCTTCCCATCTCCCAAACACACACACACACACACACACACACACACACACACACACACACACACACACACACACACACACACACACACACACACACACACACACACACACACTGCTGTAGATGCCGTTAACAGACCACAGGAGTACAGTCAAGGACACTGCAGTGGAGTCAGTGAAGTAGAGACGCACTCAGCTGATTGAGGCTCTTTGCAGAGACACACAGTTTGAAAAACACATCAGTGATGAGATTATTTGTATACTTGATAGTCCCTTACATTAGCTTAAATCCTGGGCTGTATGTTTCATAACTGCACAGCTAGAGAAGTTGGTCAGGACCAGACAAACCCTACTCTTTGAAAAGCTATGCAGTAATTACACACCTGTCACAGTGTGTGGGTGTATTTGTGTGTAAGCCTTCTTCTCCTGTCACCTGTGGTCACATGGTTCAAAGCTGGCCTATTTTAGGGAGGCCGGGAGAGGAAGAGAGCAGGAGTAAAGTGGGAGGGAGATGTGTTGTCAATTCCTTGCTGCTGATAAATGTCTTTTACCTTTACAGAGTCTGATTTTACTGCGGCAATCTGAGCTTTGTGTATTGCCTTGTCTGAATAAAAATTGCTCCATTTAACTGAAGTGAAACAATGGATAGAGACAGAGTGAAAAATGTAGGAAGAAAGAGTGATAGCTGCTGCATTTTCCATTTAAACAGGAAAATGACGAGTGAATGTGTGGTTGTTGATGATGTGTGACATCATCAGGGGGCGACCTTGAAAGGGACACTGCGCCATATTAAAATATGAGAAGCCCATTTTGAGACATGACATAAATGGATCTGAGAGTATTTTAACTTGTTTTTACTCAGATGGAGCTGTGTTTTTTGCCTGGAAAAATATTTTATGGCACATCTAAGAAGTTCTGGAAAGTGTTGGGTATGAGTTATGTGGGAAAGTTCAGTTCCTTCTCTAAGGGCGATAAAACTGGTCAAGGAGTCACCTAAAGCGCACAGTCAGGGTTGCATTGCTGCTACTTCCCACTTTTAAGTTGATATTTCTCTTCATTGGAGAACAAGCGCCTTCTGAGAAGTTTGTTTATTTGTTTATTTATTTATTCGGATCCCCATTAGCACAGCAAAAGCTGGTGCTATTCTTCCTGGGGTCCAGAAAAAGATTTGCATAGATATCACAAGACATGTTTAAAAACTGAAAGCGTAGGTATCATTTTACCACAAGAACGTAAAACAATCACATCTGCTCTTTATTCAAGTTCTACCTTCTCATCTCTTTACTCATCTGCCCTTTCATCATCGCCTCTTACTTCCTGTCTCTTCTTCTTAGCCACACCTCTCTAAACTTACACCATGGCACCAATCACACGCCTGTGTGTCGCGTCATCTTACACATCTTACCGCACAAACACACCCCTGTGGTGTTTGTCACGTCTCACTGAGCCAGGTTGATTTAAACTTTACTAGAAAAACAAATCGCGGTGATTGCAAAATGGCTACAACTGTCTGTCTTTCCCTTCTTTTCCAACATGCTCTCTGTTTTATTCACTTCCTTAAAGAGATGTATGACATAAGAAAGACTTCCTGACATGTGCTTTACTGGAAAAAAAGAAAAAAAGTTATGATGATGGCAGTGGGAGAAAACTCAATGACCTCTACAAACACATGCTCTCCTCTCCTATCCTCCCTGACCACCACCATCCTGTATTCTCAAACTCTGCTTTTTTTTCACACCAGTCTCTCCTGATCATATAAACAGCAAGTCAAAGATTGAGGCAGAAGAAACAGAAATTACTCACCTTTTTAACCTGGTCATCCTTGAGTTCAGTGAAGTAATAGGCTAGTAGCTGGGCCGCAATCATCCTGGTCTCCTTTCTCTCTCACACACACATGCAGACTCAAACACACACACACACTCTCTCTTTCTCTCACACACGTTCACCTACAGTCAGATGGAGAAAAATTCTAACTAAAAAACAAGAACTCAGACTTCTTTCAGTGGCTCTACTTCTTATACGCAGTCTATCACGCGCCACAAGGGATATAAAAATATCTTGAGTCCAATCTGATGTGGTTTAAAATAGATAGAGCTGCTTCATGTGCGGCTAAGGCTCTGGAGCTCTTCTTTCTCTCTCTCTGAGCATGTGAGTGAAGCCAGGAAGCATGAGTGAGACAGCAAGTTTAGCTGCAGGAGGCAGAGAAAGAGAGAAGCAGGGAGGGACAGAATGGGCCCTTCCCACTATCTCTGAGCTCATTGGTTAGAGTGTGTGAGTGGCCATGGAGGAGGAGGGGGGGGGGGGGTAAATGCCACATCCTCTTTTCTGCCATTGGTTTGCCTGCTGACGCCTTGGAGGCAAACTCAGAGATGGAGGAGATATAAAGAGGGGGGGGCTGCCTAATTAAGGAGGAGGGCGAAGTGGAGGGGGAGGGGGCGGGGAAGGGGAGGTATAGGAGGAAACAGAGAAGTAAGGTGAGGAGAGAATTTGGGCTTTACAGTTTCAAGGAAGCTATAAAGTTACAAACCATTGACACACAGTTGTTATATTAGTCATAGCACTCATAGTCATTGCTTTTCATTTAATAATCATTTGGCTTAGAAGGAGAGAAAACTGCAGGTCTATCCTTCTTTGAGCCTGGTTTACTTTAAGGAGTGGGAGAAAGGTTTTATACGCAGCTTTGGTAATGTTCAGAAACATGACAGTATGAAGGTCAGGCAGTATCCGTGCAAGTGTTAACCATGGGGCAGAGTGTGGCAGGGTTTACATGCATTGTAACCCTGTACAAGCTTCTCCTCTCTAAGAGGTCAGGAGACCTTCAGTGGAGGATGTTACATGATGCTGTTCCAGCAATACAACAGGTTTTTTGTACAAACCGGACCTGAATGTTGTAGAGGATTTGCTACACCTGATCCTACGCACCTTTGTCATCTCTTCTGTCTTTACTCTCTGTATAAAGACTTCATTAAATATATGACATTTGCTGTGTGAAATAGTATCTCTGCTTATTTTAACTAACTGTTTTGTTTCATGAAAGTGTGTTCACTTTCATGATGTTCGCCAGTGTATTTTGTGTGTTTGTCTCGCCCCTACACTTTCCTTTCCCTCTGCATTTGTGTCTCTGTTTCTCTGTTTCACTCTTTCTATGGCACTTTCTTTTGCCATAACTTGCTCCATTTTTTGTGCCTTTCAGCCTGAGATAAGACATGAAACTCTCTGGTGTTCTGTAGGGCCTTTTGTTGGTTGGCAAGTTTTGTGCCTAATGTCATTAATGGTTTATAACCTTTTTTTGTATTTGGGCATGCAGGTTTACACTTCTATGTCATGTCTCTGTAGGTGAAGGCCTATGTTTTGATAGTTGGGTTTCTTGTCAAAAGTCAACAAACATGGACATGTACATTTAAAAGCAACCATCTTGTCATATAATGTTTTGTAAAATCCAGTGTTGCACCGCTATTGTATTTTATTACCACAGGTGTGCTAATTGAAAATTCATGAGACCACCTCCCTGCATGTGAGACTATTTGCACAGTGTGGGTCTGTGTGTTTGACCTAGAGCTTAGACAATAAACTGGGTGTTTGAAATACACATCCGTTTACAGACCTTTGAATTACTTTTGTCTGTCCACCTCTTAAAAGTGCAGAGTGAACCCAAAAGCTGCCCACTCCACTTGCCTTTCTGTAATTAAGATAGATAAAGGCACTCACTCACTCCACCATCAGGCTATCCACACTACACGTTACACACATATATGCAGTACATCAGTTGTTGCCCTGGTAGCACTAGTCAGCGTGCAGACAGGTCCAAAGTCGACCCATCAAACAGCCACTTTCTCTGGCTCCACTGTCCTTTCAGACAGACGTGACATCAACAACAACAGCTGTGTGTTGTCTGGACTCACTAGAGAACAACCACAGACACAGAGGAACCATAATCCTTTATACACTCAATATGTGGACTGTGGATTTAATTCAATACAATACTGTATCTAAAAGGTAGAAGGGATGCAAAGTGAGTAGCCAGGACCAGTCCAAACTCTGCTGACGTGTCCTCTGCGAAATTTTGCACAGATGATGCTTCCTAACTCTCTATGTTTCTTCATTCCTGAGAGTGCCATTTGACGTCCTCTCTGCCAACCTTCACATGTGCTGCTTAAACAAAACACAAACTGCCTTGGCTGCACAGAAAGTAGGTCTATTGAGAACTGAAAATAAATTGATGTAACATCATGTCATCTACACTTAAATCATAAAAACATCTCCTTGCTAAGATTCATCATGTTGAAAGTCCTCTTTTTGTTTTAACAATGTAAAGGAAACATTGGTCATTAAAGTCCATGAAATCTACTCTGAAACCTGTGATTGGTCCATTTTGGTACAGTGCAGGTCACTTCTCTTAGTCAATGTATTAGTTATATTACACCTTTTGCGTATTGTTTTACTGCTGAATACTTTCAAGATAGGAACTTTATCTAGCAACATGCCACATCAGACTTATCACCAGCATCTGGTTGGTTTCGTCTGACAGGCTCAAAATGCTGAAAACGCTTTATAGAAGATTTTCAAGATTTTCAAAGAGAATGTCAGTGCTACAACAAAAAGAGCAAAAAGGTGAGGAAATCAAAATGTCTGCTGTGAGAAAGTCTGTTCAATCTGCAGCTCTTTCTCTTTTTAATGTGTCTAAATTATAACAATTAGCCACCTGTTAGCATGTCTCTCATTGTAAAGATCACAGAAAACTGACCACAATGCTAGCTTAATTGATACTCTAGATTAAGATATCATCATCCTGCTCCTCAGGCTGATATGACAGTAGGTTATCCAGTTGTACAGCGCTGTACAGAAAAGCAGCTGCCAACAAGTATGTATGACCTCTGCAGCTTTATGCTATAACACTCCGTTTCAAGCTCTCTGGTTTAAGTTTACCTACATGCTTGTGGTCCTTCTTCACTACATTTTCAGAATATGTTTGCAACCCTTTTCTACAGACTCATGCTATTTATCATCACTCACCCCTCCAGCATCAACAACAATTTCACACTTAATCCCAAATCTTCACCACTGAACCAACAGTTGCATTATTACAAATACTCCAGATCATGACAGTATTGTCTCCTCCAGATTATTATACTATCTGGATAATTATATTACCTTTATTGATAAAGTTTTCACATGATCAAGAGGAGTTGGCATCCAGTTTTTGTCTCCACAATCTTTCGGAGCATTGTGGTGTCTCATTTTTCCACTGTCCACTCCATATAGAGGTTCAAATCCTGACTCCAAGCTTCGATTCATTCTATCTTTGGAGACAATAAATGGGTGTCAAAGAAAAACAAAAGCCTGTGATCCCCGCAAAAATCCTCTATGTTTAAAAAAAACAGCACAATCCTACCAGAAAAGGACCAGAGGTCATCCCTTTGTCGGTCCTGAAGAACCAGCGTCTCAACTCAGCCCATCTACTGGTGGCCATTTCTGTGTTTGTCTGTGCATGTGTGTGTCAAAGCTCTTATTGTCTGTTTAATACAAAGACACATATACACACACACACACACACACACACACACACACACACACACACACACACACACACACACACACACACACACACACACACATACACAAAGAAAGTGAATGTATAATAAGACTCACACACCTTGCTCCCTGAGGAATGCCCATTCAGGAAGACGTTGAACAATGTGAGGGCCATTTGAGCTTATTCGAACTAAATTAAAGAAGGAATGTATAAGACAGATGTATAAAGTCTACAACATAGAGGAGGAAGTTGATATAAGACAAAAAGAGATACAAAGAGACATTAAAGGAAACAGAGGACGAGGACAAAAGTGACAGAATGTCACTCAGTTCACTGATCCTTGCTGCAAGAGCTGCAGATTCAGCAGCCCAGCTGTGTTTGTGTGTGTAGCTGCACTGAAGCTGCAGAGTCAGTGCATGTGTGCTTTAACTCTGAACCTACTAGGTCACTACTAGGACAGTGTGGGATTACCGTGCTCTGTGTGTGTGTATGAGACATAGCCCTCAGCTGGCAGCATTCTAACATGTTAATCCCTGACAGATTAGCTACTGTTTCACTCCTGTTAGCACGCGTTCTGTCTCAATAAATATCCTTCCTCTTTTCTTTAATCCTTGCTACATTGTTTCCTCTCATCCCTTTTCTTTCTTGGTGCATAGTTTTTGCTTTGCATTATTTTCTGTAATCCTTGCACTGCTTTCTCCCTGCCTTCATCTTCAACACATCATCTAATCTATCATGAATGGATTAACATAAATACACTGATCGTTGCACTGCTCAATGCCTATCCAGCATTGCCAAATCAGTAGTTTGAGATTATAATGCAACTTGTACACACAAACACTAATTGCAGTTTTTGCCTGAAAGGATTCATAAAAAAGTCTAGCATCACATTCACATGCTATACGCTTGACCTCATAATACAAGTCCATAGACTGAAATTTTAGCAACGATACGATACGATCTTCATTCATTCTGCCTGTGCTCTTATATCAGCATGTACCGCGCAGAGAGACAGATAAACACACAAGCCAATGGGCAAGGATCCAGCAAAACAGATAAAGCACACAGACAGAATAATCCAAAATTGCACAGATGTACAGACAGAGAGCAGACAGACAGACAGACAGACAGGCGATCACAAGGACAGAGTCAGTCCAGAATGACGGAACAGAGCGCTGGTTGTTATTATTGTTGGGAAATGTGGTCAGCGGCATTCCAATCCTCCTCCTGCCCTTCATCAATACCGGGATACTGCTGACTAACACACACACACCCCTTCTCTTTGTCTCTCCTTTATACAACATTCATCATATTTTGTAAAAACATTAGTATTAACAAAATATATGTTTTTTAAATGAATTTGTTGTGTAGGAATAATCTGGTTGAAGATGAGGAACCAAATTACTGATACAAATTACTGCAGTGTAAAAGTTTAATAGAAAGTTTCAAACACAGTAGAATTAGAAGGCATGCTAATGAACACAGCAATAATGATAATGATTTATGAATGTGCAATTTTTGTCTTTTATAATTGGACTACTTTTGTATAATTTTTATCTTTGGCTATTGGAGTATTAGTAAAAATTATTATTAATACAAAACAGTCAGCGATGGGAACACATTGTAAGGAGGCAGTGTGTGTGAATGTTTGGGCAAAAGAGAATATTCAGTTCTTATTCTCAGAGAATTGCACCATGCAATCTATGGCATCATGACATTTTGACAAATGAAGCTTATTATCACTCCTACAGTGCAGTTGCCATGGTGAGTGTTATGACTGCATATACAGTATCATTTTTGTTTGGTCTCACATGCAGTGCTAACCTTGAGTAGTTTACAGGGTGTGATCTTGATGAGAGGTCTTTTTTCCCCTGGTATCAAAGGCAGAGAGTCTAATCAGTGCATGGCAAACACTGGCATGTTACCGTGCACCTGTGGGTGTGACCCCGTTCCCACGGCAGACCCAGGAACTGATTGAAAAGGCTTTAGGTTAAAGTGTGTAGTCCATTTCTTACAGAGTCAACAATAACAGAAGGTGTTGTCAAGGGAGAAATAAGAAAAGTTTTGTTATATATAAGCATATAATATTATTGTGAACCAGAATTTAATCCCTGGCAGCACAAGTGGCTGTGTTTGTGGGTGAGAAGCCTGTGAGGGATCCTGCAGTGAAAACCTCTGTATGCGCTATGTCCTTCAGGTGACACCCTTTGCTGTCAGGTGAAAAGAAGTTGTAGGAGAATCCATTTGTATATGAGGCGACTGAAGCTCTCTCAGACCAACAGTGACAAAAACAGCAGGGCAGAGGGAATAGGGCTTTCCAAATTATGAGAAAAATGAAAGAAAAAACATTGGTAAATCCTTGTTTTCAGTCATGTCAATGTTCATCTCTATTGCTTCTGTCTGGCCACAGCTGTGATGAGGGCAGCACCCTTCCCGCTGCCTTCCTCTGATGGCAGGAAGGTCACATTACACTGAGGAGCCAAAACTTTGGCAGTCTCTTTGAGGACTTCAGAGAAACTAGAAACAGCAGCAGCAGAGGAAAAACAGTTTAGTTTTTATAAACTACTTTGAAGAAACAAAATAAATTGTAAAAGAGTCAAAGCAGGCCTTAAATCCAATCACCAACGACAAAACATTAACTTGAGGTGAATCAAGTAGTTTTGCAGTATGACTACAACAAATAAAAATAACTCACTGCGGATGTTGTTTGTAGAGCGCCCCGTCCACCCCTACAGTGATGTTCAGATGGTCCAGTCCCCGGTTCTCTCTGATTTTGTCAACCACAGCTGCCATTCCTGCCCCACACAGCTGACCCGCACGACGTGACACAGCTCCACATACCTGTATAACAATCAAAACCATTATCATTATTGCAACACATTGCAGACTGTTGGTGCCACAGTTTGCTGAGGCAAACAATTTTTAAATCACTGCTCAGCCAGTAGGAGAAAATCATCTTGGATCCCAAAGTTCGGTTGAGAACATGATTTTTTGTGCAATGTATGATGTCAAAGTTTAAACTCTTAACCTCTCTCTGGTATTTGGGACAAGAAATATGCCATAGGGTTGCAGAATTATACTATTTTACATTTAAATGCTTACTTTTAGCTGTTGTCTACAAGGTTTAACATTAATGATGGCTGCATTGCATTAGGTGTGCCAGTTCCAGGGCTCTGCAGGCTTACTAGAATGGCTTCATGATAAAACATAAATGGAGTGGAGTAATAATTAATGTTATCAATTACACCTTTCCTGCACTGACTAAAGCAATGACACCAAATGAGTACTGCTCCCATACATACTGTGTGTATGTTAACTGATATAGACTTAAGTCTTTAATATAAAACTGAACATGTTAAATGTAGTCTGACCGTCTGTGGTGGCTAATAGAGCAGTAAAATAGATTAATCAGTGATCATTCATTCATGTCTAAAGATGCTTAAAAATATCTCTGTTGGTCCTGCACGTCAGGTACTGCGTAACAAAAAACAAGATTGTACTGTTGTTGTTAAAATTTCATTTTACTTCCAGTTGGTTAAAAGTCTGAAACAGTGTGATACATGACATAGCATTTCTCATCGTTTCTATCTTCTACCTCTTTGACTATGATGCTGTCATCACAGGTGCTGTCGAGCCCCAGCTGTTGGAGAATAGATCTGACCTGTAGTAGGGCCAGGCGGTCACTAGGGGGAGGCAACACAGGCACACGTGTTACAGTAAAATGCAGCCACACATTGACATACACACTTGCACATGAATGGAGGAATTATTCAAAGAATAAAAAGGCATAATTTCATAGTGGACACATTTTAAAAACTTGAAAAATGTATCTGAAAAGGAAATGCAAACATTTACACATACAGTCACACACACACACACACACACACACACACACACACAGCTTCCCCCACCTCTCTATTTGGGACAGGTATTTGGTTTGGAATATTCCAGGTGTTTTTAAGGCTTCAGTGACGTGTCCTCTGAACAGCAGACCTCCTCTGGTTAAATCCAGCAACACCTGACGGACAACTTCTCCTAAATACATCCCACTGGTCAGCTTTTCAAACCTGCACACTCACAAAGACATATCAGTGTCATTTGTCCCTCTAAGACTGCGTCACCTCCAGATCAAGTTACAGGTTACTGAACAGCTCAGTAGACCTGAATACACAATGGAGCATGAGCCATATACCTGAGCACACAACCACATGATTAACACAAATTTCAGAAAAGCATTTAAAAGTATGAGAATATCTACATATACATACAAAGATGAGTTACTGGAAGGAAATCCTGAAACACACCCACAAGGATAAATCACACTTAGCTAATCAAACATAAAATTCAAACACGGTGAGTGTTTCTAACCTTTGTTTTCCAGGGTTGATTGAGTTTTGGTTCACCTCAATGTCATAAGGTGTGATGATGTCATCCAGGGAGCCATCATCACCCAACCCTCCCCACTCTGTGTTTATACACATCTTTTGTATCTCGGCATCCCCCTCCTTTTTCTCTCCTGACGTCCTATCACCCTGCTGGGAGCAGAAACAAACGAGGGGGTTGAGTAATTATCCAAAAATTAATTCAACTTTAAATTCACACAGCTGACTGACGAAGTAAACACTGGTCTTCTTCTACCTTATCATCTTCTCCTTCAGGCGTGCCCTCTTCTCTTTCTGTTTTTCCTTTCTTCTGTTCAGTCTTCTCAATGTTCTTCACCTCCTCCATGTAACAAACATTTGTGCCAGTTCCTGTGTAACAGAATCACATGGCAGATTTCAGTGTTGTGTAAAACATTACAATTACAATTACCATAAAGGAGTTATTCGAAATATGCTCTGCTTGTCAAATCCAGTAACTTGTGTTTAGAGACAAAATCCAGTGTGCATAGCTACATATTTGCGTCGAACAGTCGCACCGATGACACACCCAATCATGCACTGTTATTACAGTATTTGTGAGGACCCTGATTGGTGTTTTTTCTAGCCACAAATTGTGAATTAACCACCATAACTATGACCCTGACCACAAGCCTAAAGATAATACCAGCCTTGATTCAAATACAAAGACCTGTGCCTCAAAAAGCGAACCACGTTAGTGTCTACTAGCTAAAATGCCAAAAAAACAAACACCCATACCAGCAATTAGTCCAATTTCACACTGGGGATCTTCATAGGCACAGCTCATCATGGTCCCAACTGTGTCATTTACTACTGCTACTATGTCCAAGTCAAACTCCTATAGGTACAAACATACATGTGTGTACACAATTGAACAGAAGTTAATTATTGACAATACTGTTTCATACAATTATGCAGTTATGTAAAAGTTGAGTTCTTAAGGACAGGTATTTATTACTTGACTCAACATCCAAGAAAATGTACTGCAGCTTAAGGGTTTCTACAGCATATAAATATAGTGGCAAAGTCTGGATGTCCGATCCTTTGTTATCATAGTGTACATTCATTTTATGATGAAAGACTTTTCTGCATCTTACAGGCTCATTGTTCCTACTTGTCCATACACAAACCGGTACAAATAAGGAAGATTGCAGCAACCCAGGTCCTCATTATAAAACTCTGTTCTGTTGTATTTTGACTCACGTTGCGTCTCTTGATGGCCTCCCTCAGCATGCTAACAACATCTTGTCCTTCACAGTCCGTGGCCTTGAAGCCTTTGGTCCAGCTCACCAATGTGCCCTACAGAACATAACAAGGTTGAACCCCTATAACTGAAACTCAAGCTCAAGACGTCCACACTCTGATGTCCATGCTTACCGTGTCAATAGCTGTCTGCTCGCAGGGGAAAGAGAAGGTGAAGCCTGCAGGAAGATGAGCGTTCTTCATCCCCATGTAGTCCAGGAAGTCACTAACACACTGCGCTATATGATCAAACAACTAGAGAAGAAAGAGTTTTAGAGCATGTAATGCGCTTCTTTCCTAAGTAATTAAAATGTTTATTAACTCATCATCAATATTTCACAACATCAAGTCCCAGTTTCATGCGGTCTGTCTGTATCATTTAGTACTAACACTGTCCTACCTCTTCTCCAGTGCCCTGCATTATCTCCAGTGGTATGGTGTAGATCTTATGGTAAACTCGCGAGTTCTGCTGCAGGCCTTTTTTAAAGTTTACCAGTAACACTCTGAAGTTTGTCCCACCCAGATCCAATGCAAGGTACTTTCCATGCTCTGGAAAAACACCAAAAAACAAGTGACGACCTGTTTTTATAGAATTCAGCTTAATTTATTCATCCTCTCCTGAGCAATTAAAAAAAACTTGAATTTGTTCATTGTGTGTTTCATTTTAGTTTCTGACCTGTGCCATCAGGTGTGTGGTACACAAAAGAAGGCAGCATCTTAATGGCAGAGGGGGCTTTACTCTTCAGCCCAGCTTCCAGCCCCGCCCTCATCCTGGCCTTGACAAGCTGGAGCTGCTCTTGGCTCAGTCTGAACGGAGACAGCGTCTCATCCACCTGGAATACAAGTAAGAGATGGTGTATATCAGATATGATAGCATTAATGAGTACAATGTGTATACATACTTCATACAGTACAGTACAGAAACACACACACAGGATCCCAACCTGTTGCCTTTGTGATGCCAGTCGTTGGGCCACTGCTGCTACCAAGGCAGCTCCTTTGCTGCTGCCGCTGTCGGAGAGGACAAATCTGACATGGCATTCGGGAAGCAACCGACGCACTACTTTATGAAGACGTTTAGGATACCTGTAATGGAAGGAGTCTGTATTGGTAATCTGTACCAGCTGCAACGACATAATTTCTTTTGTCAATTCCCAAGGCTGGCACAGTTAGACGCGTTGATTTAACAAATAAGAATCCATAAATATATTTATACAAACATACAAATGTATTTTAAGAGGTCATAACAATGTGACCACCCAGAATCATAATTTAAGATGTTTCTTTAAGAAGATAGATAGATAGATAGATAGATAGATAGATAGATAGATAGATAGATAGATAGATAGATAGATAGATAGATAGATAGATAGATAGATAGATAGATAGATAGATAGATAGATAGATAGATAGATAGATAGGTCCACCATGAAGTGTATCATTGGCATATGAATTTGATTGTTGGTGAATATTTCCATAACTTACTGTGGATGCGTCTTGTACACAGTTCCATCCACACCTACAGTGATCCTTAATGTCCTTAAATTCCTGTTTTGCTTAATCCGACTCAGAATGGCAGCCAGTCCTGCAGCCACCAGATTTGAGGACCTGAAGGACACTATGGTGCTGACATGTTGAACAGCAACACAGTCATCAGATGATGGGGTCAAATCAAGGTCCATGAGAATGTTTTTGGTGTT
Source organism: Lepomis macrochirus (assembly GCA_024633595.2). NCBI lineage: Eukaryota > Metazoa > Chordata > Actinopteri > Centrarchiformes > Centrarchidae > Lepomis > Lepomis macrochirus. The sequence continues at coordinate 17,616,727 of JALXJV020000006.1, forward strand.
CTTCAGACCATTTTTGTACCTGAAATAGACAGACATGTATGTTATCACTTGTTTTTACAAAGAGAGAGTGTGACACAGACCTAGACAACTTAAGGTAACTTACTCCTCCATGGCTGCAACATGTGCAGTGGTTATTTTCCCTTTAGTCTTCAGGGCCTCAGACACATGTCCATCAAACAGCAGTCCAAGTTTAGCCATCTTTAATACAACCAGCCTCACTATCTCACCCAGATACATCCCACTGACCATCTTCTCAAAGCTACAATTAGGAATAAATTGTGGAAACACAGAAACAGAGGAGTTGATTTTATGCCATACATGCTGTGCCATATTATGTCATCAACGCTTCTTTCCTCACATTTGTTTTCCAGGGTTGTTGGAAGATGCGTCAACATCCCTGTCAAAGTCAGTGATGTAATCATTCAGAGCCCCGTCATCTCCAAAAGCTCCCCACTCAGTGTTCACACACATCCTGCCCTCGTCTCCCTCCACCAGGTCAATGTGACGCAGCCCCTCCATGTAGCATGCATTGGTGCCTGTACCTAAACACACACACACATACAGGATTTCCATGCTTTATATATATATACAAACTTGTACTGGTTACATTGGAACTTTTCTACATTTAAGTAATCACAAGATGTGAAATGTGAAACCTAAACTAACACTAAATTTAACCCTAAAGTAACTATAATTTAGCCTTTATTCAAATTGTAATACTTATCCCAAATCCTATTTATTAACTGGAAATTATTAACCTAGTTTGTGAATATGTCTCCACTCAAAAAAAGTCTTGTCAAAATGGTTCAAACACAAAGAATACAAAATCATGCACACACATGCATTAAGACAGGGAACCACTAGAGGGAGCAACAATATAAGGTGTACATCAACCTCTATTCAAACAGTACTTGATATTTGATCTGCACTGTACGCTCAAATATGTTAACTTTACACTAAAATTAATTTAAAACTTTTATGATGTTTAGGAAAGACTGAGACAAAACTGACTATGAAACATTCAATGAATGTTTATATGCCCCCCCCCAAACACACACACACGTCAAGACACATTAACTATAATGCTGCACCTCAGGGAGTTTTCAGCTTTAGTCTGCTGTTTCAAAGAGTGTATTATGAATCTGATGATATCTACTTTATAGATGAATGTACTCACCAATGATGAGTCCTACTTCACAGTACTGGTCATCAAACCCGCAGGTCATCATGGTTGCTACAGTGTCGTTAACCATGGCTAACACCTCTACATCCATACCCTGCAGAGTGAGTTACAGAGTGATAAACCAGGGTATAAGGTTTAAGTAACATCAACTACAGTGAAATTTGTATTCTGAAAGAAGTGTTTCAGAGGAAGTGCAGTTAGCTCTAAGGGGTGAAAAGTTGGTAAGATTTATTTCAATCCCACAACTCCACCTTAAGAACACCCTCATGCACACGCACACACACACACACACACACACTCACATTAATTTATTAGTTTCTTTCGACAAAGGATCAGCTACATGTCTGGAATAAGCTTCTCATCAAAAGTCATGTACCTTTAATGGCCTGTCTGATAAACGAAAGATGGTTTGTGGGTCATATAGGTAAAGCAGTAGTAGCTACTGTATAAAGTAATGAATACGGACGTCCTACCCCAGTTCTGTTGATAGCGTCTCTGAGGGCCTGGACCACATTTTTACCCTGAAGGCCTCGGACCCGGTAGTTCTTACTCCAGTTCAACAATAATCCCTGAGGAGAAAGAAAGAAAAATAATAAGAAAGAGTGATGTATACTGCAGGTGCAGGTCATGAAAACCAGATGGATTGATATAGAGTGTCATTACCTGATCCAAGGTGGACTGTTCACAGGGGAAAGAGAAAGTAAAGGCCAGAGGATGTTTCTTCTCCAAAGTGATGTTCTTTTCATGTAGAAAGTCCTTCAGAGACTCTGACACACGGTCAAATAGCTACAGACAGAGAAGGAGAGGGGTGAGAAAGACAGTCAAGGAGAAGATGGAGGAGGCTGAAAATCTGTTACCGTTATTAACCCACTCTCTGTTGTTGCACCTTCCTCAAACCTGTTACTTCTGTTACCATCCTTGTCCAAACTCCTCAAATTCATGCAGCTCCTTCATGCCTTTTCTATTCCTCTGCTTTTCATTGTCCATATGTCCTCTGTCTCCTCCTCTCCTACATACCTCTGTTCCTCTCGCAATGAGTAGCTCTTTAGGTACTGGGTAGGTCTTCTCCTCCATCTCCACTCCTCCCCTCCTAATGCCCATGCCCTCTCTCACTTTCACTTGGAGCACCTTAAACCTGGAGCCTCCAAGATCCAACGCCAGAAACTGTCCTTTCTCTGCAGGAGTTAAGGAGAGATTTTTTTGTCTGTATTGGCTGTATCTATGTATATATAGTATGCAGGTAATATATGTTTCCTAAAAAGTCAAAAATGTGAGTAACCTGATCCATCAGGAGTGGAACGGACATGTGTCGGCAGCATCTTCACCGCTGCTGCGGCATTACTATCCGATGAAAGCCCCTTCCTCATTTCAGCCAGGAAACGAGCAGAGATGTCTCTTAGCTGGTCGTCATGGAGGCGCATAGCGTAAAGAAATCTGTCCACCTACACAAAACAAAAAAATGAAACTAGAGACACATAAAACATAGAGCAAACAATGAGGCAAATATAAATGAGCCATATTGATTTATTTCCCACTGACTGGAAGTCACAGGGAGACACTGAGCAGAGAGACGAGAGAATGTCAGGGGGATCCTCTCCTGTCTCAAACACGGTGAGTGTTTCTAACCTTTGTTTTTTCTTCTTCTTATCTCCTTTCCTCAAGACATTTCCTTCTGTCCTCTACATGTAAAGCAGTTTTAACTTCCCAAGACAAAGTAATAAAGTTATAGAACATTGTTGTGTCAGGGTCACATGGCATAATATCCACATTATGTAATACTATAATATATAATCAAATTTATTTGATTATAGATTATGTAATGCTATTTTTTACAGAAAGTTAATGTGTGGCAATATTAAATTTTGCCACAAAATTGGTAGCAGCATGACTTAAACATGTATCCAAAAGCCTGTACCACCTTGTATGTAAATTAATGAATAGAATTTCTGTCTGGCCGTGTACCTGGCTGGGTGTCACTCTGTATTTGTGTTGTATTTGTAAGTGTGCGCAGTGTTCATTATGGGTGTGTCAATACTTTGTCCCTGGGAGTGTGTGTATGTTGATCTCATCTGCACTATGAGTAGTGACAGTGTCAGAGAAAGATGTTAATTATTGCTCAGGAAAAGACAGATGGTGACATACTAGCTAATGATTAAAACACTTTGAGTATCTTATTATAGCACTGGCTACTGCAGGGTCTTTTGGAGTGGGTAAAGATAGCTGTGGGCACATCTTTGAAAAAGGTCAAGTGGTGAATACAAATTTTGATAGATTTGTCTAAAATCTTTTTCTGATAAAAGCTGCCAAAATTTCCCACTTTTACTTTTTAAAATAACAATTTATAACAAGTTTTGTTCAACTTGCCATGACTTGCATATGCAGTGTTTTACACTGTCAGATAAAGCAGGGCAATAACTACAATTTGAAAGTAAATGCTGTAGCAACCAGCGTTAGGTCACACGCCTCTGGAGCAACTAGGGGTTAAGTGTCTTGCTCAGGGAAACAATGTGTCACACTGGGGGATTGAACCTGGGTCTCTCACACCTAAGGCACAGTCTTATCCATTGCACCATCACCACCCAAGAGCAATGACAAGTGTTCTCATTTGAGAAGTGTGAATATTTCAAAGCAATCATTGCCAATCTCATAATGCCTCATCTGTATCAGACTACATTTGCAAATTAGTCTCTTTAATGCTTAGAATTACTGCTACTGGAACAAAAGTTTAGTTAAAGTTGTGTGTGTCATGTAACTCTGTGGAGAAGCTCTTACCTTCTTTGTGGGGTCCTCCTGGAGTTTGGAGAAAAAGAAGGAAACAAGATGAACAGCCAACATCTTGATGTACAACACACCACCACCGCTGATTTGTTAACGAGTTCCTCTTTCCGTGCACAGTACAAATAATGTTGATGAAAAAGACATTCAGCGTGTCCACATTTTAAGATACAAATGTGTTTCTTTCCTCCGGTCCCACTCGGATAGTCTTATCGTCTTCCCTCCACTGAGTCCACTGAGCAGAAACCAACCTCAGCCCTAACTTACTGATTAACAACAAGTCAAACACCTTTCTCCCGTCATTCCCTCCAATCTTTCTTTCTTATCACCCAACCCTGTCTTCTTTTTAGTTTCATTTAGTGTCTCTGGTGAGTTACACTAGACCATTATTGAAGTTCTGCAGAAACCTCAGATCTCCGGAAAATTAGCAATTCTTTAACAAGTTACGCAGCCAAGGTCATGGAATGGACAAAGTGACATTTTTTTTATTTTTTAATACATTGTCAGTGAATTAGTTTGGCCCCTTGACCGACAGTTTTTTCAAAGACAATTTAACCTGTAAATGATTCCAAATTAAATCAAAATAAGTAAAAACTGTATGAAGTAGGAATGTTGAGGAGATAGACAAACAAATTAAACAAGAAGGTTAGGGTGTCCTAACGCTAAGAATAAGGTAAGAACTTGACAAGCAGCAGCCAAACAATGGGCCACTCATTACAAACTCATGCTGTGTCCACAGAACTTTTAAAATTCTAGATAGAATTAGAGATTTTCCAAAAACATTATAAAAATATATGCACAAATATATGCATCTGAAATGTTCAGTTTAAAATGGTGTTCAAGACATCAAGAACATTTACTTTAGTTATTTGGTGCAGCCAGCTGAACATCACACAACTTCAATGAAAAGTCCGAATAAGCTGATAAACAATATTTATAGTACTGTGGAATAGATAAGATGGATTTAATGACATACAGGCTACATAAAGAAAAAACAAAGCAATGAAGTTGGTATGTTAAGGGACTAATGTACTGTACAGGCAGGTCTGTCTGCCACACTCTAATTTGTTAATTCCAACGTGTGCCTGATGTCTCTTGTTACTGCCCGTTGTGAGCTGCACAATGCAATATAAACATGAAATCAAGACAGTTAAAACAGTAGATTTTTAATTAACTAAATATACAAATAAGAAAAAATATAGCATCTCATCAGTATATAGACACTTACAGGGCTGCACTTAATTCAGTCTATTCAAACAGTTTACAGAAACTGCAGTTAATTTTCCCCTATATCATACTCATGATGTTCTGAGTTTTTACATTTGAGTATACTGAGCAGAATGAAATTAAACTGATTCCAGAGATGCGTAACACAGACATACACACGCAGAGCATTTTAAAATGTTCTCTGATCACAATGCTTCTAAAACAGCCTTTATGACTCTACACTGAAGCATTGTGTTAAACCATGTGGCTTTTTTTGGCCATTTGCAAGATAGTGGGCTAGAAGCTCAGGCAGGACATGACGGCACCCACAATAACCCTCAGCAATGGGTATATTTCTTGTAAGCCAAATCCTAGTTAGGTCTAATTTGTTGTTGAGCTAATTTGTCCATTTTATGTTAGTTTCCAAGGTTATTCTGTGAGTTACTTTATGCTCCCACTGAAATGGGAGAATTCAGTATAAACTTTTAGAGCAATAAAAACAATGAAAAATCCCGTGGAAACTCTGATTAACCCAGTAGGCTTGTGTAAAACTCAGTCCAGAGCAAACATAATCAAACATGACTCTTTTGTTCAAACTACATTTTTGCATTTTTATTTTTCATAGTTTGATCTAAAATCTTTTGTTATCACTCTGGAGCTGGAAATGTGTGCAGATCCCTTTTAACTGCTTCAAAATGTGATGGATTTCAATCAAACCATCAGATGATATTATCCAAGGTTTGTATCAGTAATTGATCTCCACCGGAACAGCAGCAACCAACACATTCCTCTTCATTGCTTCTTCTTTTTCTTTTTCCCTTTTTTATTATTAGGATGTTCTGTATCAAATGCACTCTGATTGGTGAATTCCTGCTTTTGATCTTTAGACCACTCACTCTGCAGCTGCCGGAGCAAATCAGGAGTCAACAGCCCATCTCTCACTAGGCGATTAGACAGAGAGCTGTCCATCAACTCTCCTAAGCCTCTTTGTACCCTTTGACCTTTGCTGCTGGTCAAATTATTACTGCTTGCAGTCCCACTATTACCACGCCTGCTGCCTTGTGTCTGTAATGGATCAGTGATGGTTGTGTCAGTGGCTCTGATGAGGCGTGTGATATTACGGACGCCCTGTTGGATGATGTCATCAAGTTCCCGCTGGATTTCTCGAACCAAAGCCGTGTCTGGAAACATGTCCATGAAACGGTAGCTACAGATGGACAGAGAGATCAACAGCAACATTAGTAGGCATGCAATGACGAGCAGAGTCGCCTGCAAGACAATAATAATAGTTTTCTTTGTATAAAACTTTGCAATACAGTTAACAACGTGCTTTACAACAATCAATGTAAAAACACAAGTCAAAATAAAATAAAAGAGACAAATAAAAAAAAGGCGTCACATAGTGTGTCTCTCTTGTACCTCCCTCTTTCTCACTCACCCGTCCCTCCCTCTCTCTCTCTCCCTCATGAACACCGCTGTACAAATCTGTCCAACACAACACTGTCAGTGTCAGAGACCCAGCTTAAAAAAGTTATTAGCAAGCATGTAAAGAGCCTAGCTAATAAGTAGAGCTAAGTTAATGTTAGAAAACACCTGACTCAGACAGGTGTATAGGAAGTTACAGTAGTCGAGGCTGGAGGAGATTAAAGTATAGATGAGTTTCTCCAGATCGGTGGCTGAAATAAAACACTTAACCTTGGTTATTACTCTCAAATGATAAAAACATGACTGAACAACTTTCTTTCTTTTCTTACTTTCCTTTTTCAGTGGGACAAAGTACAATGATGTGAGATTGTTTAAGGTGTAATTGGAGAAAAGTTGTGTGACATGCGGTATTTTATTCCAGCAAGTCAGTTGTTGAGGGTTGCTGTTGTGCTGATTTGCTGTTGTTGGGTCTAATTGAAATATAGAGCTGTGTGTCATCGGCCTAACAGTGAAACTGGACATTACATTAGCGGAATATTACAGAGAATTGAACCCTGGGGGACACCATAAAGCGTGTTCACGGGGGGGGTGAGACTGAGCCAGCCAAACAAAAAAAAGTAATGTTATACTGTTAATAAGACCTAGGAAGTATGAGGTGGTGATAATGACCCTTATTTCATCAGTGAAGGTGTTGCAAATAGATGACTACATCTATTGCTGAAAATAATCTCATTAGCATGACAGGTAGAAGTAGTGGAAATTTACCGTTACCTTAACCAGAGGTAAAGATCTAACACATCATGAACAGCTTCCAAGTGAACCAGGTCTTTTATGTTTTTGGGTGGAGCCAGAGGCCAGTTGACATGACGACAGACCCAGTCAAATGTCAGTGGTTCATCTCGACTGAACTGACGGGCAAACTGAAAGAGAAACAAGATTAAACTCAGTGCAAAAAGGCTGAAAGTACATGGATCTTCTTTATAAATATAGGATCCTCACTAAAAGTGTGCGGCCAAGAAACGAAAATAGTGTGCGGCACATCTACAGGCTATGTTCATTTTATAAATGACAGTCCAACTGGAAATGTGTATACATGCTGGTGGGTGAGGGGGGAGGTTAGAAGGAGAAAAAAAAGGAATTGCATCCCGCCTTCAGAGTGAGTTTGCTACCGGGAAACATCTAAACTGTCACTGCTGGAAGCCCGAATGGCCTCTATACTTGACGAAACAAGTGTGTGTGGCATTGTGTCAAAGAGGGAGGGACCACAGATGAACCCAGTAAAGCTGCTTTATCTTTTATTGCATGGCTTTTTAAACAATTAAACGTAGGCTATGTGCAGGTGGATAAAATGTGCCAGGTGAGGTGACCAGAGAAGGCACAGAGTGTGTGGTAGCCATCGTGGTATCTCAGTACGCCTGAGTTGGGTTCACTGCAGCGATTTTACATACAAAAACTTGTATTAGGTGTTATATGAGCAGTATTAAAATACATGATTAAAAACTACTGACACAGTTATCTTTGATTTCACAGAGTTTACTTACAGGTGCTTACACTCTCCCATCAATTTTGTTATGTAGATTACAACTTGGGAAGTAGCGTATGCTTTGAGCGTATGCAACGGCTATAAATTAGATCCCTAGACAGAATGCAAAGCTTAACAAATTGAAGGAAATGTGCTGAAACATTGTCTTGGTCAGTATCATAATACAATCATTAATATTAATTAATTTCTTATTACTGTATTAAACTAATGAAATATTTTGCTATACATTTACATCACACGCTTCTGTAGACCAGTCTACAAACAAGAGTTTCCTTCCACTCATCAACGACACCAATATTAGAACTCAGAACTTGACTCTGAATCTCAAAGGTTACTTGTTGAGGACAATAACTTGAGTCTGGAGCTAATCTTGTTTTATCATTATGATATAACCATAAAGTGAGAGCAAAAGTACAGTGCCTATAGTGGATAGAAAAAGTCTACACACCCCTGTTAAAATATCAGGTTCTTATGATGTAAAATAATGAGACAAAGATAAATCATATCAGAGCTTTTTCCACCTTTAATTTGACCTATAATGTGAAGAATTCAATAGAAAAACAAACTGAAATCTTCGAGGGGGAAAAATGAAAAATAAAAACCTACAATAACCCAGTTGCATAAGTGTGCACACCCTCTTATAACTGGGGATGTGGCTGTGTTCAGAATTAACCGATCACATTCAAACTCAGGTTAACTAGAAGTCATTACACACCTGCAATCATTTAAAGTGACTCTGATTAATCACAAATAATGCTCAGCTGTTCTAGTAGGATTTTCCTGATATTTTCTTAGTTGCATCTCCGAGCAAAAGCCATGGTCTGCAGAGATCATTCAAAGCATCAGAGAGATCTCACTGTTGAAAGACATAAGTCAGGAGATGGGTACAAAAGAATTTCCAAAGCATTAGATATACCATGCAACACAGTGAAGAGAGTCATCATCAAGAGGAAAAAATATGGCACAACTGTGACTTTACCAAGAACTGGAGGTCCCTCCAAAATTGATGAAAAGCCAAAAAGACAACTGGTCAGGGAGGATTCCAAGAGGACTACAGCAACATTAAAGGAAATGCAGAAATTTCTGGCAAGTACTGGCTGTGTGGTAGATGTGACAACTATCTCCCGTATTCTTCATATGAATGGGCTATGGGGTAGGGTGGCAAGACGGAAGCCTTTTCTTACAAAGAAAAACATCCAAGCACGGCTGAAGTTTGCAAAAACAAACATCAAGTAAATGTTTTGGAATAGCTCAGAGCCCAGAGCTGAATCCAGTTGAACATCTGTGTGGTGATCTGAAGAGGGCTGTGCACAAGCGATGTCCTCGCAATCTGACAGATTTGGAGACTGGGCAAATATTGCCACGTCAAGATGTGCCATGCTAATAGACTCCTACCCAAAAAGACTGCTGTAATAAAATCAAAAGGTGCTTCAACAAAGTATTAGTTCTAAGGGTGTGCAACCAGGTTTTTTGAGGGTTTTATGTTTCATTTTTCCCCTCCCCTGTTTTTCTATTGAACTGTAGACATTATAGGTCACATGAAAGGTGGAGAAGTTCTGACAAGACATGAATATCTTTATCTCATTATTTTACATCATAAGAACCTGGCATTTTAACAGCATTGTGTACACTTTTTCTATCCACTGTATATATTGAACCTGTTTACAGTACTGAACCACTGATTTAGTGTCTGTTGTCTGATAAACAGAAAAACTTAAATGTCAAAGTTAAAAACAAATATCTACAAACATATCTCAATTGCTAAATGTCAAGAAATTAAAAATCTTCCCATGTTTACTCCTACTAACCTTTAGGAAAGAGGTGCATACAAAAGGTTGTTTCTTGTTGATGGGAGCAGTACAGAAGACGTAGCGTGACCTCAAGTTGAGTGGGATGTGCTGAATCATGTCAGCTAGAAACTTGAAGTCATCAATGTTGCAGACAAAATACATACCATCCACCCGAGAGAGGCTGACAAATATGTCCTGCAAGAAAGAAAGAGGAGTTCCAAAGTCTGTCAGGATGAGAAGATGAGACTACAGTGTGCAAGTGATAAACTAGATGATTTTAAGAGTGCAAAATGTTCAGATAGGCTTAAGTATCTTTCTTTTGCAGATGTAATAGTCAGAATTTAGTTCTCTTGGCACTTGTTAGCATTCTTACTGACCACATTCAGCTTTTCATATCGGAACAGCTTTGTTTTAAAATGCCTCATAGAATTCAGGCTGTTCTGGGGACCCATTGCTAGAGAGAAATATTTACCTTAACTCAAGGTACACTTACTATTAGGGGTGGGAATCTCTGGGCACCTCACGATTCGATTCGATTACGATTCAGAGGGCTGCGATTCGATTATAAAACGATTATCGATGCATCTTGATGCATCATATTTTTTCTATACATGATCCCTGGATAATTACTAAGCATTTCATTTGCACATTAAAATCCAAAAGAAAATTGCTAATTAGCTTAAAAGGACTAGTGTACATCCCTAGTTTACTTTATTAACCTCAGCTCCATGGTCCATTTCAACAACCAGTATCAGACTTAGAAACTGAAATATAATTATCAGCATCTACAGCTGTGTACCAGGACGATGTTTTCAACCCTTGACTAGTAGGTTAGTTAGTAATGACATACAGCTGATAATTATTATTACTTCATTACTAATTTAGCTAATGTTACATTAATAAATAAATCTTTTTAGCAACTTTTACGGGACCCAAGGACACTTTACACATAGTTACAGTAACAGAACAACAAAAAGTCATTCAGGATTGAATGCCTGGGTAAAGAGCTGTGTTTTAGTAGATCTTTGAAAGTGTCCAGACAGGGAGCGTTTCTGTGGGGATGAGTTCCAGAGGGGGGCGGTGACGCTGAAGGCTGCGGAGTCTGGTGTGGGGGGCAGACTGAGCCCTTGTACGGGGAGATGTTAGCTAGCGCTAACAGCCTTCACTTTTCCAGCCGTTGGGGAAACTACAGACTTTTATTAACGGTCACACAGCGACCTACGCTGCACGTTTACTACCAGACTGAAACTTACTGCTAATATTTTTCACCGCTAACTTTCACCGTCACGTTCTGCCGCTCGCTCTCTCTCACTCGCTCGGCCTCACACACACAGCTGCAGAGCGTCACCATGCTCGCAGTGTGCGAGTTAAAATAATTACTTGCGCATTGATATTAATGATTGTGTGACATTTTGGGGTGGCTATTCATTCCACAGCGGTGACGAATGTAGGGGAACACTGGTCTCTCTGTTGTGTGCGCTCCTCAGACGGTCCGGGCGCTGCTCTTCCGCGAGTTCCGCCTTTTGCGTTCCGTCAACATTACGTTATCAATTAACATTTAAATAATCGATTTTTAGACATTTGTGCATCGATTAATAATCTTCCACGTCCGCATCGCGATGAATTCTCCCACCCCTACTTACTATATACCTTCCTGAGGCTCTGCTACATCCGAGAGCCTTCCTCAGTGGATAGACATTGTTGTCAAGTTATCACATGACCAAAGTTTCATACTTGAGTAACATGATGACAAGTGAACCACCTCCATGACAAGAAAGCAAACTCTTGTAGCTCCAGAGGAAACCTCAAGACATCTGATTAATTGAGTCCTGAAAGTGACGTCAACTCAACTGTTGGCTGTCCAGTTGCACTGTAGGTGGGGCTGAAACCATTCATTGATGAAATCGTTTACTAAAATGCATCAACGCAAATTCGTTGGGTGACACTACTGACTGCTGTCAGCTCGTGTAGTGTGCGACCCCCTGTCACCGATCAGTCATGTAGTGTGAACGCCACAACAACTTCAAGACTCCCATCACAAGACGGCAAGTTATGTAGTCTGAACAGCACGGCGATTTGCCAACACTGAAAGTTGTGTAGTCTGCACAAGCCTTTGGGATAACTTGTGTAGCACTCGGGTGATGTTTGTGTTTGTAAAGCCGCTGTCTGGTTGTTGGTCTGATGTTTGCTGAATGACATACTATGAATTTCCAAAAGGATGAATAAATATCGATCACCTATAAATGTGCACAGCTGATCCTGTTACCAGGGGGGTGCCGCCGCTGCTCAAAAGTACTTCTTAAACGACGCATTGATGAATCGTTGAAATAATCTATAGAAGTACTAAAATCATTTTTTGCTGCAGCCCTAATTGTAATTTAGGTGCCAGGTTTTGACAAAGAAGAAAAATGTGTGGAATACAAAGGTGATAACTCTGGTTCTGCTGCATTGCAAACTGTCCATCATGAGTCTATTGTAAGGTTATAGGAGTGCAATTCTATATTGGTAAAGTGTTTTTTCAAGGCCCAGAAACGTAACTATAAGCTCTAAAAGAAAGCTAGTTAAGTGGACCATGAGTTGTTTTTTTTCAAGCTACTGTTTCCAAGGTCAATAATTAACCTTCAAGCTCAAGATACACTAATAATGTGAACACTGAGTGTACAGCACCCTTGACTCTTTCAGCCTCATGGCCATTACGTTGTCCCACCTTTCCAGCTCAATGTGATTATTTTATTATTTTGTTTTCACACTGAATAAAGAGGTAGGAGAATGAATAAACGGATGGCTATACTCACAACAAGATTTGACAGTGTAGCATCAGGTAGATGATAGGCAAACATCTCTATCTGCTCTGCTGTAGGATGGAGACCTGCAGTCTGAGACAGAGGTGGAGAGATAATCAGGAATACCATATTGTACTGATGGGACAGACAGTGAAGTGCCTTAGAGTGTGTGTTTGTATATATGCCTGTGTGTAAATGATCACCTCTATGGGTTCTACGGAGTGGCTGAGTATTTCCTTCAGAACTGGCAGATCATCTCTGTGCATAGTGGTTACTTCTCCCTCTTTAAACTTGGAGGAGAACCTGGGAGAGGTGACAGAGGAGTCAGAAACTAAAATGGCTTGTTAATATTGTTTCTTCTCTCCCACCTTTAAACCTCCTGAATGGGGATAATATAAGTAAAAATGAGACTGACCTTCCCGCCCGGCCGGCTATCTGCAGAGCTTGTGATGTGCTGATGGTCTCCATCTGTTTCTCCCCTTTCTCATTAACATTAGGCTTTACCAGACTGTTAAAGATGATACGTTTTATACTCCTGGAGAGAGGAGGGGGTTTCAAGTCATAAAACGGCCTTTTGACGTTCTTTTCAAACTATTTTTGAAAGAAAAAAGAGGAAAATAGCTGGAGTGTAATACAGTGTGTATGCTGGTACTTACAGGTTAAGGCCCATTCCAATTGCATCTGTAGCAACCAGTATCTTGCAGGGGTCATCTGGGTCATTGAACTTCTTGGCCTGTGACAGCTTGGTGCCTGGAAATCACACAACAACTGAGCTTGATCTCTTCCACCACTGTCTGAAGCTTTATTTACAAACGTTTCAAAACGTTTTTAAGTCGTCATTAGGGCTAAAGACCAAGTTAACATATTGGTCTTTTTTTTTTTTACATATAAACATATTTATCTATACATCCTCCTAAAACCCACTTACAAACTCACCTGGAGGTAAGCTCCCATAAATTACAGCACATTGTAGTCCTCTGGCCTCAATCTGCCTGCTGATGGAGTAGATGTCGTTTTTACTGAAGCAGACAACACAGTCTCCTGGTCTCAAGTTGTCTAATGACTCCACAGCATGGTCCAAGATTTTGAATGGAGTTAAACGCTTGTAGGTGTGGACCTTAAGAGAGAGAAAGTAATGGAGAAGCAGAGAGAGGAGGGAGTGTTTAAGACAATGATTGGAGAAAAAACCCACATAAATAACACTTCCTGTTATTCTAGTTATTAATGCCTCACCTCCACCTCCTCTCCGGTGGTGTACATCAGCTCTCTGATAAAGTCTATGGCTGCAGGTTCCCCACAGACATGGATCTCCTCTGCACACAGACCTACACAAATCCAATGGAAAAGTCAACTACCGAAGTGGGAAACATAGTCATTCAAAATAAACAATATAAATCACAAGTACAAAGAAAAGATTTACATCCAAAATGTCTGTACATTAGGGATTTTGGAGGTGACCATGTAGGTATTTTAATTAAAAATGTTACGTTTGTGTCATAACAACAAAACACAAGGTTTGAAAAATGTTCATTATTGCATATCATGAATGTTAAGGAAAGTCTGAGTTTTATTAACTTAATGATAAAAGAATGTTTAAGAAGATGCTCATTAGTTTAGACATAGAGTGATTTAGAGATATAATGTCCGAGTAAATGCAAGAACTCGTGTGTATGTAGCGGTGGGAATCGCAGGGTGCCTCACGATACGATACACGGCTCACGATAACGATTCAGCAATTCTGCAATAATCGAAATATCGCTAGTCAATCCTAAAATGATATGTCACATCTGTCTAACTGTGAATACAAAATGCCCATGAAAAAGTTCTGTTTATTTGCTGCAAACCCAAACTGTTAGAAAACAACATAATTCTGCAGCATGCATTTTTCAGTTTAGAAATTAAAACTACAGAACTACAGAGTAAGCAGGAATATTTATAATAATATTCCTGCTTACTCTGTAGTTCTGTAGTTCTTTATAAAAGCCGCATAGACATGCAAATTAACTCTGAATTCACTGAATTTACTGAATCTAAATCTAATTTGTACATCTTATTATATTGACAACTGTTCAGTGACACAGCATTGTACTGTCCTTTCTCCACCTAGCGGTAGCTGTATTTTTAGGCCACAGGGAATTTGGAGTTTGAGTTTTGACCCTTTGGGGTTACTGTAGCTAGCCTGTGTGGAGTGCAGAAGTAGCAAATCAAGACAGTGAAGTTAGCAGCTCTTTTTTTATTTCACACAGAGCTCAGAAAGCATATGTACTTTAAGTACTTGCACAGTATGTCACTCAGGATGTTAAGCATGTGAAGCAAAATGTGTTTAATGTGTTTAAATGTTTAGGCTAGATTATATTTTCGAGATAGTCATGCTAATGAGCTAATTTTTATGAGCTAATTTATTTTATGAATCGATATGATGGGCTGGAATATCGATACAGTATCAAGGAAAAATTTAACGATTTGAAAACGATATATTGCTGTAACAATTTTTTGGCAGATCCGTATGTGTGTGTGCGTGTTTCTGAGTGTGTGTTACAAACCCAGCAGTGCTCTGGTCCAGGCCCAGCCTCTGGAAGGATCTCTGATCATTTGAATTTCATCAATTACAGCCACCTCATCTAAAGACAAACATACACGCCATCGCATTTACCTAATTTTCTTCTATTAGATCTATCATGAAAAACAACAGTTACAATTCATTGTGATGCTTTAATAGTTTGTTTCATAGTTTATGTGTTACGTTTACTTACAAGGCGTTGTGACACTGCACATCTCAATGGTGCAGGCCACATGACCAGCTGCTCGACCCTCCGAGTCCATGAAAGTCCTCTCCTCTCCGGTAACCAAGTCACATGTCACACCCTGCGAATACAGTACGTTATGGTGAGAAAGAGATAAAAGATGACACCTTAAAAATACACACGGAGACTGGAAACCGAAAGGACAGGATGGGCACTGTGAGATAAAGACATTAACATATCTGTAAGACAGAAAACACAAACTGAGAGTACTACTCCATTGATTTATTATTGATTGCACTCCTTTAACAATATCTGACTCATGATAGACAGTTTTTGTTTTGTTTTTTGACAGATGACCAAAGACGACAGATACATACAGCAGTGTTACTTTTCTCAAAGATCTCGTGGGCCAACAGTTTCAGGGGGCCACAGTAGACTCCAGATTTAGCAGCCAGGTAGCGCTGGATGGCATGGTAGGTTTTACCACTGTTAGTGGGCCCAGCATGGAAAATCACCTTCCTCTGGATGGCTCGAGCCTCAGGGTACCTTATAAATACAAACACAAATATTGCAACCACAAGATTATAGATGACTGAAACCTACAACCATTAAAGTAGAAGGGATAAAATCCAAGACTGTTAACCACAATATCAGCTGTATAAACGGCACATACCAGTTAGCAGGGACTCTGAGGTCTGAGATCTTTCTCAGGTCGTCCATACAGTCCAGCATTGGAAAGATTTGCTTGGCATGACGCATAAAGTACGGGTAGACATCATCTATATGACCTGGAGTACAACAGAAATTAAAGTCAAATAAAGTTATGCTTTAATTTAATCGACTGACACAGCACAATCTTTAGGTTAATTAAAAACCAACAAACCTGCTCCATAGCTGATGTCACTAAGGATAATGTGCAGATCGGCAGGGAGTGATGCCATTTCCAGGACATACTTCCTGAAACTAATGAAGGCCTGGTGGAACAGGCGAGCTGTGTACACACACACAAACAAAAAAGACACATAAGGCTCGCAATACAAAGCATGCTAGTTAGAGTTCTGCCTGCCTCGCTCCTGAATGACTGCAGCATCATTCTGACATCAACTCCGATAACTTCACATGATCAAGGCAGCTGCAGTTTCCATGGCCAACTGCTCATTTGAGCCACCGACAGCAGGGCACCTTTGGCTCAAATGAGTGACCAACACTATATTTAATAGAAACAATTCACTTTTTGTTCAGTTGTGAAGGTTGGGATTTCAATGGACTTTGTTTGGACTATGAAAGTTTATTCTGTTTGATATTGATAATTATCACAATAAAAGTTTAAAGGCTGCTTTTAATAAGTTGAAAACAAACCAGATGGTTTTATGTGGGTCTAAACTATTCTTTAAGGCCAGAACATGAAAAACACTTGATGCCAAACAGTGGATAACTAAACAAATCTGCGGTAGAACATTCAAAAAAATTATACTACAAAATCGTTTATCAACAAATATGCAAAGTAAAATTAGGTAAAATCTTTTTTCAACATCATAAATATCTTAATAGAAAATTAAGCACAAATTAATTCCTGACTCAAATGAATTAAATAAAACATTTATTGCACATTTGTTATATTGTTATAGAGGAAGATATCGCGATAATTATTATTGTTTTATTGCCCAACCCTACTGAATGTATTGACAACTGTGAATGAATTTCCCACCATCCAGGCCATGATCTGCTGCTAACTTCTGCATCTCCTTCCTCTTATAAAATCGGTTCAGGACTTTCAGCAGTTCACCTGAGTCGCAGACACAAAAAGCAGAGACAAGCAGGCATTAGAAAACACACAGAAAATTACTTTACTTACTATAATTTACAGAGAGAAAACATCACGCACATATCAGATAGCCTTGGGGTACGAAAAAAAATCTGACAGCAAAAGAATGAGTTAATGATCACCTCGATTTCTGAAGTGCGACGTAATTCCTCAGACTTACAGGTATTTTACATTTAAATTCAGACACCAGCTCAGGTGAATTTACTCACTTTTATCGAGCGGCTGGGTCAGCTCTGCTCCCACACCCCCGTCCTCCGAGGAGTCGGTCTTCAGAGACACGGGGACAAACAGAGACGTGTCCGGCGGTTTTGGAGAAGAGCTGTTGGATGAAACATTTCTGCTACAAGCCACAGAAGCAGCCTGGTGTTGTTTATGCAACAAACCAGACCCAGAAGACACATGACAGCTGCCAGCGGTGATGCGGGCAGCCCGCGTACTAATGTGGCGTTGAAACCGAGAAAACAGGTACGCACACCGGTTTGCTGACATCTCTGCGAGGAGTTTATCCCCCGGGTGTTAGCACCTTCTGCGGGCTACGTTCAAAAACGGTGCTACTGTCGCTCCATGTTGTTCAGCAGCCCTGAACATGTGAATTACAGACCACCAACAGAGGACGGTCAACACAACTCTCTTCCTGCTAATCCAACGTGGGTCAGGACCAGTCACTGTGTAGCTGCCCACAAATGTGCCTGTGTATATATTGAGCGTGAAATTACGTATATTGAAAGCCTAATGGCAGCTAAACGCGTTTAAATCAGCGAACATTCTAAATAATGTGGCATTACATTTTGTCTTGTTTTGAACATTGTATAGCAAACATAGATGGGTAGCAAAGAGGGAAAATATAAACATGCAAACACAAGGACTCCTCCATATCTGAACCCAAAGATCGTGTAATATGCAATCGCCCCCAAAATAAAGTCCCACATTCAGGGTCTGTTCTTTGCCTTCCTTGAGTACCGACTTAAAAACGACCTTTGAAGGTTTCCAATGCCATGCGTTCTCATCAGAAAATACTTTCTATAAACTTTAGGTCAGTCAATAAAGTCTAATAAAAGTAGCGTCTACAATTCAATGTCATTGTCTCTATTATAATTCAAGACAAATCCTGATTTACTTTTGAAAAGATGTTGCTATTTCATTTCTTTATTGCCAGGCCATAATAACAGAAATACTAATGTCATAATCCTAACTTCACCACAAAACTACATCCCACAGAAATGTTTGACTAGCCACCAAACATGTCAGTGAAATCATCACATTGCATTCATTTATTATTATTTAGTAATAGCTGCTATAAAGTTTTCCACTCTTAGATAAATATAATTCTGTTGGAGAAATGCTGAATCTTTTGCTGCACTGACATGTGCATCAGGATGGACACCAAAATGCTAGTGACTGTGGAAATGATGAAGAATTAAGGTGCTTTTGGCTACGCAGACAGATGCAGAAGTAGAAATGGGCAAGAGAAAGAGAAAGGCTGAGTTGTGGCAATGGTTATATCAACTGTAGAACTTACCTAAATAGAAATACCTAAAATATTTAAATTGAAGGTGTCAAATCTCTCTGAAACCTCTAACACACTTTCCGTAGTCATCCTGAAGAAACTGGGTGTTGTTCAAAAGATATTCAGTATAAATTTGCTTTATTCACGATTCATTTTAGCTATATATTTGGGTTTTGTGTATATACACATTATCATACACTCACACACGTCGATGGCATGATAAGACACTGTGTAAAGATTAACATGCAGAAGATAAGACAAGGGCAGAGTTTTGGCATTTAAGTGTTTTCTTCATCACCTCTGAAGGTATTTAAAGTACACCAAACAGACCCTACCTGTACAGTTTTCAGAAAAACAGAAATATGTCTGACAGGGAAAAATTACTTGCAAATAAATTACACTGTTCCCACACAAAGGAAACCCAGATTGCAAAGTCAGCACTTGTGTGAGGGAACAAATATATCTGAACTGTGGAAATGAGGGTTCAGAAGTTTATGAAATGAAACATGTAACAGAACAGCATGAAAGTGACAAGAAGCAACTATTAACTTAAGTCCAATTAAAACAAGTAGTGACATATAAATGATAGTATCATTTCCATTATAGACGCAGGAGATCTCTGAGGTGAAGTTGTCCTTGAGTGATGTTTAGTTTCAGTTTCCGTGCCCCTTTTTAACAAAGTTAAGCATCGGAGGGGAAAGTGCAAAACTGGCCACAGGTCAGGGCTTAAGGGCAAATTCAACTTACACACAAGTCCGGTACCATCACATGTGTGTGTCTTTAAAGCAAGACCTAAACTGCCGGTCTGAGCATCACAGTGGAACATTGTTGGATTTTACAGTGTAGTGATACTGCATCCCTTCCAGTGCTTACAATTGCAGAAATGAGCCATTTCTTAACATTAGTATTCTACTTGTTTGGAACCAACAGGCTCAAAAATACAGCACCCTATTAAAAAGAAAAGGTGGAACTGACAAGAACAGTTGATTTACAGTGTGCTGATCATGGGTGGCTTGCTTAATTGTTCAATTGAATCATTTAAAATGGAAGTGGAAACTGCTCCTCGTGTGGCGATGACAATATTTCATTTCCATGTATAAGCAGAAGCCAGATAAATTCAACTCAACTTTCAACCATTGTTAAGCTTTGAATTTTAAAAATACTGCAGTGCGTCAGCTGACACCGGCTCTGACACTGGAACTTAATTGTTCAGTTCACCCAAATTACAAGTAAACATATTTTCTATTTAGCCATATATGTCCTTGTTTTGAGATATCTCTCCCAGAAATTTCTTCCTCCATCCAAATAAAATGTAAGTCAGTGCATTTCACTTGGGGTGCTCAAAGCACTGAAATTTAACTTTCCATTAATTTTGATTATCTGCTTATCTGACATGGATTTTTTTTAGTTTTTCTTTCTTCTGTAGTTAGGTTGATCCGGCCCTTAAAATAACTTCGGAAGACAAACACCAAAAAGGTTTCTATTCTTAAAGACTATTAATAAATAAATGGCACTAAAGATTAAACAAAATGACTCGTGCCAGAAAAACATGAATGAATGAATAGTGAATCTTTAGATAAATTTGGAGGCAGTTCTGCAGTAACCTGACAGACCTCATCAGTGAAAACAGCATCAAATATTCGTCTAAACAGAGACAGAAATGTTGTGTTGAACTGAGGAATCTCTAACAAGCAGAGACTTTGAACGTATGATGCTTTTAGAGCTGCAACCATTAACCTAAAAATTCATTAGTCAAATATTTCGATGATCGATTAATTGTTTCAGTCATTTTTTAAAGAACTCCAAATATTTTCTGGTTTTACCTTCTCCAAAGTTGGCATTTGCTCCATTTCTCTATATTATGTAACTGTATATTGAATACTTTGGGGTGTCAGACAAAACACGATATATGTATATGTCACCTCAAGTTTTGTGACAGAGACAATTAACTTTTTTGCTGACATTTTACAGACTAAAGGATGAATCAATTGAGAAATTGCAAATTAATCGATAATGAAAATAATCGTTAGTTGCAGCTCTAGATTATTTTATTTAATTCAATCATTTTAATAAATAAATAACATTGAAATGTATGTATGACATGAGATGTGGGCTGGAAGAGGAGACAAAACAGCCACATTAGAATTTGAAATGTAGGATTAAATGTATGTTCAGATGAACATTTGTTGCACTAAACTCTTAATTTTCCAATTAAGCAAACATCTGTGTGAAAAGAGCAGTCTGCGGACTGTTGCATCATACTTAATAATGACCGGGCGGTAGATGGACGAATGAGAGCACAGTGGCATAATTGTAGCTAAAACTCAGGCATTGTGAATAAACACAGAGCACGTGTGTTGACTCATAGCTTAGCCTCTCATGTCCTTCGTTCAGGCTGATCCCCACACGTCTTGAAAACTTTCCATCACTGGTTAGACTCTAGAGAGCGTCATTTTGTAGGTGTGGGAGGGAGGATGCCAGAGAAAGTCCAGGATAACCGCTGCCTAAATACGCAAACAAAAGAAGCTCCTGCTGCAAAAGAAAGGGATAGATGGTGTGGCGGTCGTCTGTAGCAAACTCCTCTTTTCTGTATTTGCTCCTGTTTTATTCTGCAAACTGAAACTGTATGGCTTCACGTGTGTGTGTGTGTGTGTGTTTTCTGTCTGAGGCGCCAAGATCAAACAGGCTGCCTCACTGTTCCTTACTCGTGTCGGGTTTGATTTGCACTCTTGCCTTGACATTTAGCATTCGGCCTACTTGGGTTGTATGCTTGTGCATCTGTATGCGAGTGTGTTTCAGTCCTGGGGAGAGAGAATGATGGTGGTCAGACAGCTCACATCTGAAGCTGCGAAGTGAAGAGGGGGCATGTATACAGACATTTCTCAGTCCAGGGAGATAGTGGGGCAGCCCGCACACCTCTGGCTGTTCAGCAGTGAAGAGTTGGGGTGTGTCTGTGTGTGTGTTTTAAGTTCATAGCATCGCCCTCACATCTCTGGCTGCTCCGCATTAACTGGCTGGGTTCGGGGCTCAGGCGACTCGTAGCGCTGATGGAAGTTTCTTTTTCTCAGCTTCTCTGGAGCTTTTCTCCACAAAACGATCTCCTGAAGACAAAGGGATAGGAAAGAATAAATGTAAGCTCACGCACAAACTCACTCATTGTTGCCAATTTTTGGTGTGGTAATCCTGGCTTTTATTTTGAAGTGACTTTCTGACGATATTTTTCTGTGGGTTTCTCAAAATTTTACTCACAATAGTTAATCTGAATCTTAGAAAACGCATCATAATCCTGCTGCTGCACGTGTGGCAGACAAGACAGTCAAATATACAAAGTAGCCAGGGAGACAATATACTTCCTGTGTAGGTAAGGTGCAGTTCATCCAAAGATCACTACACAAACATTCTGCTGAATTCTGATATATAGCCTGTCTCCAAGAGCAATATATTACAGTGATCTAATGCATGCAGAAAGTCTTCTCTTCTTCTCAACAGCTTTAATTAAACTTTACAAATCAAATTCCATTAGAGAAAACTGTTTCATGTGAAGGGCTGAGTATTGTCTGAACATTTTCATCACCATTGTCAGTATATTACAGCGGATTTGGTTCAGACATATACTGGTTAAGCTTGAATTGTTGTTTGTAGGGGTAGGAATCTCTGGGCATCTCATGATTCGATTTGATTCGATTTCAAGTCACAGGGTTGTGATGCGATTACCAAACGATTATCGATGCATCTTGATGCATCATTTTTTTCTATACAGGATCTCTGGATAATTACAAGGCATTTAATTTGCACATTAAAATCCAAAAGAAACATCTCCTAATTAGCTTAAATGGGCAAGTTTGCATCCTAATTTACATCCTTAACCTCTTCTCCATGGTCCCTCATTTCTGCAACAACCAGTTGTCAGACTCCTCTGAAAACTGAAATATAATTATCAGGATGTAATTATATGTATACAGGGACAGAGCTGTACACCAGTTTAGTCTGAGCTTGTACCAGATGTTCTTAACCCTTGACAAGTAGGTAAGTTAGAAAGGACATACAGCTAATTAATATTACTTTGTTACTAATTTAGCTAACGTTACATCAACAGCCAAAACAAGGGCTATACAGCGGAGATGTTAGCTACCACTAACAGCCTTCACTTTTGCAGCAGTTGGGGAAACTACAGACTATTATTAACGGTCACACTGTGACCTACACTGGACGTTCACTACCAGACCATAACTTACAGCTAAAATTTTTCATCGCTAACTTTCACCATCAAGTTCTGCTGCTCGCTCTCCAAGAAAGCTCTCCAAGCGTTGATTGTCACCATGCTCGCACAATGTGCGACTTAAAATCATTAGTTGCACATTGATATTAATGATTGTGTGATATTTAAGTTGGGTGGTTAATCATTCCACAGCCGTGGTGTACCGAATACAAGGGAACACTGGTCTCTCTGTTATGTACAAGCCACAGACGGTTCAGGCGCTGCACTCAGAACACCGCGAGTTCCGCCTTTTGCGTTCTGTCAACATTACGTTATCAATGAATATTTAATAATTGATTTTTTGACATTTGTTACTTTGTCAGAATCTTCCACGTCCGCATCGCAATGCATCTATTTTTTATCCCACCCCTCGTTGTTTGTGTCAAACAGCCATACGAGGAAAAATGTATACAGACGCAATGTGGATCATACTGTCTCAATGTGCTGGAGAAACAGTTTGAGATACCAGCACACTGATGTTGTATACTGTTGCTGTGTGTTCAAGCGTTTTACCTGTTGTTTAAAGTATCTTCTGTCCTCTTCATCCACCAGCACCAGATTAAGGAAGTACCGTACAGAGAACTTCTTGTTGACATCCCTCATGGTTGCTGTCAGGTCATATCCTGTAAGGAAACAGAAGACGTGATATGCTGTCACTCAAACTTTAAGTGAAGATATGTCCATTTAAATGTTTAGATTAGAGGGACATTAGCAGGAAAACTGACACCTCATGATGTGAGGTTACATTATGTCCACTGGTGCAGATCAGCACACAACATCTAACCAAAAGCTCATTGTTTCGTATATTCCGAAGTTGCAGCAAGAAAAGAGGAGAGGAGAGAACCCACCTGCCAGGAACAATCTGATGGGGATTGATTCTCCTTTAACTGGAGCACCATCCATGATCTCATACTTTGCAACCGTCTCAGTCTCTGTGGTAGTACTGGGACCTGAAAAGGAGGACAGCAGCAAAGTGACTAGGATAGAATAGGTTCAAGTGGAGCAAAGCTGACAGACGTGTCTGTGCTCTGACTGGGGCCTAATCACTTTACAAATAGAGTAAACCAACTGCAGCATTTTACTGCTCGAGAAATCTCAAAGGAAGTGAACTACAAAGTTAGCACAGTCACGCTGCTTAACATCCATGTGTTTGTTTAACACGTGATTCTTACCTATGCCTGTTATCTCCTTCTTGATGAGCTGTAGCTCCATGTGTTGGATCTTGATCCTGACCAGCAGGAAGTAGATCTTCCCAACAATCACGTCCTTAAGGTGGTATCTAACAAAAGAGACACATCAAGAGAAGCTGCTCACACTGACTTAGGCTACATCCACACTACTACATTTTTGTTTTAAAATGCAGACATTTTGCTAGGTTTGCTAGGTCCAGACTAAAACAGCAAATTCAAAGACTTTAAACAGAGAAGTGTGAAAATGCTGCGGATGCCATTTTAAAACTTCAGAGCAGCGTTTTAGTGCTGACAGGTAAAAACGACAGACTTTAAAAACGATACTGCAGACACTCACATCTGGTTTTCTCATTAGGTCTTATGAGTCATGCAAAGCAAAAACACAAAGCTACTGACAGTGTATTTGTTTTAGTATTTTTATTAAAAAGTTTATTTAAAAGTGTTAAAAATTTTGTTCTGTGCAAATAACACACATGGACAGCGCATGCCCCTGCATTTGCTTTGTGAGGACCCCCGATCTGTTTTCCGTGACCACAGTCACATTTCCACCTCTTTGTCATTGCAAAAAAAATCTCTGGTGTTGTTATCGTCTGTAGTAGAACTTTGTTCTTTCCTTAAATCTTCTGCAACTGCAGAGTAGACAATCTAATTATACCCGCATGTGCATCCCCAGTGTACGTTAACAGCCACTAGATGTGTGTTTTTAAACAAAAACGTAGTGTGTGAATGTAGCCCTAAGGGCGGGTCTTATCTGGATTTAGGGGTTTGCTGAGGAAACTATGAAGACTTCAACACAAAAGCAAAATTGATCTTACTTGGATTTGTTGTATTCAAACTCAATGTGCAGACAGTCTTCTATGCCGACCTCCATCTTGATCGAGTTGTTGACGTCTGGGTAGGTGGCTAACTGGTGGACAATCAGCTCATATTCCTTAACTAAGTCAGACAGACGGCGGACTACTGTCACCCTGAGGAAATACCTGCAAGAACAACACACAGACGCTCACTGTCATCCAAAGCTAGTTTAAACTGTGACAACCATATCAAATTTGTAAAGGGCAACAAGACAGAACACTAAGTGGGCAACACTACCTCAAACTACCCAGAATGTGTTTGTCATATTTTGACTAGTTAGTGAAATGTTCAAATACTGTTGATTCTAATCCAGTTTAAATGGGCTGTTTCTAGAATGTGTTATTAAAAGCACAAGGCTGCAACTAAAAAGTACTGTAATTATCCGCTAGTAAACTAGGTTTTGATGAAATGATCAATCACAAAAGACATAAAATTATAATGATTAAAGAAAAGTCACATTTGTATTTGATATATTTACTTAATAAATAACAAAAATGACTGATAAAGTATTCAGTGTAGTTCCGGTAAATATACTAATTAAATAATGAATAATCTCAGCACTACAGATACCAGTAACAGTAATATATTTATTGATTCCTGTAGGGAATTTCTCTTACTGTCCCCCTCCAGTTGGGTAACGGAACAACATCAGCAAGAGAAAAGCTTTGCTGCCATAAGACTGAACCTCATGCTTACGTTTCCCCCGCCATCAAAAACATCAAGCAGAACAAAAACATAAATGGGTGCACAGTCAAACGATAGTAGAATCTGCAGTTTGTGTTAAACTGTGTTACAAATATACCTTAGCCTGACATTGGCTCCAGTGTACGACTCATAGGGCTTCTCCACCTGCATGAACTCAAAGTCGTAGCTCCTGTTCTGGTTGAGTTCTCCAGGAAGAGCCAACTCTTTAACCAAGTCCACAAACTCATGGGTGTTGCTCTTATCAGAGAATAGCTCTGAAACACAGAAGAGTGGATTTAGACTGGTTGGTGGTCTGGAAGGATGTATAATTCAAGGCAGTTTAAAACAAACTGCAAAAAGTTTTATACATTGGTTTCATTTAATAATTACACTCTTTCAACACACTGCTCTCATTACCCTCCTCTTATAGCAAATACAGTTGGAGGGGGGTTTAGCTCCACCATGGCAGGCTGCACATGACGACCACATGCTCGGTTAAACCTTTTAGCCACATGAGAAAGCCAACAGCCTTCTGCTGACAAGTGGTTTTACAGCTGTAACGCCCAATTCACTTTAATATAATTCCAAATATTTTATGGAGCTAGTAGCATAAGGCAATTTAGAGGTTTTAAGTATTAAACAGAATGAACCCATCAGTTCAAGCCTACCAACATCAGAGCAAAAAACAGTTCTCTCTATACACTTTAGGCTTCTTGCAAATAGCAGGAAAATAACAGAGTGATAAATGCAGCACTTTAATCATGCTCACCTATCTGACCAACAAACTCGATGCGGATGCCCTGATGTTCCAGTCGCTTTCCTCCCTGCTTCACATTTACATTCACCTAGAGAGGAAACAGCTGATGAGTTCATGTATCATATGAACCAAAAAGTACTTTGTCACAGCGACAATTTGACAAGATTACCAATTTAAAAATGTATATTATTTGACTTTTAACAGAGAACAACTAGATCACCTTCTTTTTATAGAACAATAAATACCCCTGACAAGAGCTATCCCTTGTTATCACATATGGTGAGGCTGGCATTTACATACATTGTCATTAAGTGTTGGTACAAGTGCTGTCCAAACAGGTTAAGCTCTTCAGAAAAACCTATTTGATGACAGAAGAAGCCAAACAGCCAATCATACAAATATCTCAAGTGAATGTAACATCGGGTAGACTCTATTATTACTTATATAAAGCAAATATATCAGCTGATACATTCATGGATCCTAAACATAGATGCTTCACTTCCTTCCGAAGTCAGAGCAAATCTTGCACACACATCAAAAGAACCTTAATTTCCCACTGGACTTTGTTAAAGAGAGGATCCCAAAATAGACTTGGGTATGGTCGTGAAGTCCAGTATCAGAGTGTATCTGTGTACTGTTAACTTATAAACTAAATGACAGCACATTTTAATCATGCTTCATGTGTGTAGAACCCCACCTTCCTGAACTTTGGGGGAGCTTTGCGACCCACTTTATTAATAATATAAACTCTGTTTACCTTGCCAGACACAGACTCTCCGTCGTAGAACAGGTAGTGTTTCTCCACTTTTCCATCTTCTGTCTTCAACTCGGCCGTCTTTCTGTTCTCTGCATCGTTAAGCAGTACGTCTATCTCACATACCGGCCCGAACAAACCTCCCAGGAAACTCTGAAAGCACAAACTACATCATGGAAAATAGCATAATACAGCATAATACACAACTATGAAAAAGTTGACAAGTTGGTGCGTCATCTGAATAAAGCTGACAAGTCCTTTATTCACAATAAATTAGGATGTACTGTGGGGCAGAAGAGAAAGCTCCTTTCTCAGTTAATCCTGACAAGCATTAACATCTAAATTTTTTAATAATCTATAAGGTTCATAAAGTTTACCCTTTCGGTAAAGGCTGTATAAGAGATTTAGAATGACATACAAACAAAGACAAGACCGGCAAATATATAATCATCGTGCTTTGTGACTATCAGTTTTCAGCCTGACAGTACAGATAACTGTGACAGGGATGAGGCGGCTTTCTAGTTTACAGGCACTGAAAACTACTACAGACTAAGCCAAGAATATTAAGTGCTTGTTAACACACACACATCTCCTTAGATTCTGGTGACAGACAATGGGATGTATTTGTCTGCAATAATCATAAGCACCATCACAGCTGCCAAGTTTACATCTATAGGTATGTAGTAAGTGTGTGAACATGAATGGGACTGAATGTGTGTCTGGTCTTAAGTTTTTACCGTGTAATTCCCCACAGCCAGTCTCCACACATACTCAAATAGAACAACAACATTTGTTATTTCCACACTAACTCGATCACCAGCTGCACAGCCACATTATTGTCCTCTGAGTTTGCGCAAAGTCACCAACACATTCTACAGCATGCAGGAGCAATCGGCCAATCATCAAGATGTCAGGAGAGACCGCTCATTGTCTGGACACGAGTGGGATGCTTTAATTCATTGTATTTGATGCATATATAATATGCGAAACTCCCTTTAGAAACCCCAAATCAACCCAATGATCAGCACAGGAGCAAACAACATTGTAAACACAGCAGCAGCACGTCAAAGTCAACCTCCCGTTATAGTTACATCGCGCTAATCAGCAACGTTAGCTAACATTAACATTTCTCTCAGCCCCCTTTGCAGCTTCAGGTCCCGAAAACACAAACAAGCAAAGGTTACTTTGAATATTAACCAACACGTTTAGTTACCATCACTAAGCAAAGCTGCCGGGCCGTCGGCTAGCCAAAACATTTTTGAGAGAGCAGGGACGGCCTCGTACTACTAGAGCTAACTGGACCAACCCAGCTAGCTTTCCTGTCAGGTTTAAATGCTGAACAGCGACTGTCAGCTGAAGCTGCGGGTCCGTGTTGATGCTGTGGTTTCATTAATTAATACCCCGGTTCATTTCAGCGTGGTCCGAACAGCTGATGCTTGTTTTTACACTCACCATCTCGGCCGTGTAGACAGTTGAAGCTAACAGATAGCCTCTCTCCGTGTAGCCAGTCTGTCTGAACCAGGAGGTAGTAACGAGGCTTACAGTCATGTGACCCGGGTCATGTGTGCGTGTAGGCGGCGGCAGGAGGCTGACAAGGGACGCAATCAGAGGTGGACACCAGGCTCAAGTTTGTTATTAAACTTGCTGACATGAGGTTACCTAATTATTTAGCTTATTTAAGCATGCTATGTCCCGTTTTTAAGTTAGAACTACAGAATCCAATTTATAGCAATAGACACTTTCATTAGAGCCGACCTGATGGTGACTTTTTGAAGCCCATACTAACACTAGTCTTTGAGAAAACAATGATATATTGGCTAGTCTTTAAAATAAATGCATAAACGTCGATAGAGATCCCTTGAAATTGGTTAGTTAAAAAATTGTGACGAAAATATGTGGCCAACTATGGCATTTCACAGCTGAAAAAAATTAAGCTTCTTAGCGCTCTCTGGTGGACCAACTTTGACACTGCTTCTAAAGTTATTTTATTTTTTAATTTAGAGCTGAGCTTTGCGATTTCTCGATTGCAATTTAACATAGACCCGTGGGTCACGAGATAAAAGCCTATTGGAATAATACTGGTTTGACAATTCTTTCGGTTTTTATGAGACTGTAAGTAGTGGATCACCATTTGGACATGATGTTCAAAAAACCTCACAACTTTCCACTAACTATTGCGTTTGGTGCATTAATTGTATTGTTTATTGTGCAAAATTGTTTTAAATCAGATACTTTTGCAATATCTTTTGTACTTTTACTACAGTTGTATTGGCTTTGTGCTGCGGTTGTCTTAAAAGTGTAAGGTCATATTCATCTTTATCATATGTTTATGTTAGAAAAGTGAATTTGTAAAGTAAATTCGGTTTCAGTTTTGCAACCACAGCCTTTTTTTTCTAGAAAATGACATCGCTATAAAGCATCCAAAGATAATCTCATGTCTATAAATGTGAAAGCTGATGCAGGACCGAATAAAATCATGTTCAAATCAATCAAATCAAATTTAAACCCTGTTAATTCAAACCTAAGATTCACAAATTACCCAACTGACTGAGGAGATACTATAAACAGTTAACAGAACACTTACTGAAAACACCATTGAATACTGTTGTTATAAATCCTTTATTGATTGAAGTATTTCAAATGCAAATTAGACAAGGCAGAGCATGTTGAAATGAATGCATGTGCACAATACATATTTTGAATATGATCCAGTTCACATTGCGTGAATCCATTCCTGAGGGGTTTGGTTTGCAAGGTTCTCTTGTTCAACCTTGCAGACCAGAAGTTCCCAGAATTGATTACATAACCCTCCTGGGTAAATGTAAAGTGTCACAACATTTGAGACAAAGGGATCAAATAATATAAATAAGTCTTTGTTTTAAAGTAACACAGGCCTCATAGCTCTAAAAAGATGGTTGGAACTAAAGCTTCACAGAGTGAGCAATGCATAGACAACATCTTATTGCACTGGTATTATAACTTGAAATTTGAAAGCATATTTGTGTTTTAACATGTTCACATTAAAAAGCATATTCCATTACAACATCTTTATCACATGAAAGCACAAATACGGGTCAATGCCAACTTAAACTACGTTAAACTAAAGTGTGTACATGTCTCATTTATGCAGACCATTCTTTTACTTTTTCATTGTTTTCAGTTGTTCTACCTCCCATCAATAGCACTGACGATACAAAATATATATATTTTGATATATTATATCTGGCCTTTGTCAATCTCTGAGCTTTTCTACCACCAGGTGGTAAATCAATATTTGTTTTACTATAGACAGGTTGGATATAAAATAGATGTAAGCCTGTGTGTGTGTGTGTGTGTGTGTGTGTGTGTGTGTGTGTGTGTGTGTGTGCGTCTGTGTGTGTCTGTGTGTTAGTAGTCTACAGCTGCAGAAGGTGGTCTTCTCTCAGATCATCCTCTGCTGGTTTCGACTCACCAACCTCAGACCTGTTAGGGAACAACCGCCTCATGGCCTTGGTATCCCAACCTATAAGCAGAAGAAGAACAAGGACATTAAATGGCGCAGAGAAAAGCCAGGACCAAGAAAAATATATTCTTTTATAATCTATTCTTATATAATCTAATCTAATTATAAAATAATTAATCTATTTAATCACTTTCCCCAAAAACCTTACCTTTGTTTAGCTCACTGTCTTTCTCTGTCCAAGACTCGCCAGAGCCTGTCTCACTTGCACCAGTTATGTAGGCCTGATCCGCCATGGATTCACCATCAGTTGCAGAGCCTTCATAAACTCCGGAACCTTCCTCTTGCTGCTCAACCACAGGTGACTCCCCCTTTTCACTCATCATTGCTGTTTCCTTCTCTTCCATCTCTTCATACTCATCCATCTCATCCTCCTCTTCCAGCGGACTCTCATCCTCCACAGGCACTGCCTCTCTGGAAACAGAATAAGAGTTAGATATTGAAAAATGTTGATTGCGTTTGGCAGGTCATTTGTTTGTGATGTTTTTTCCAAAAAGAAAGCTCAATAAACTACTTAAAAACTCTTGAAAGCACATTTACTCTTTTCCTCTCATTTTAAACCCAGAATCTATGAGCAGACAGAAATTTTTGATTTCAAAAGTTTAACTTTTAGATGCAAGATGTCTCCTACTTCATTGGTGTGTGCTCGTAGTTTCCACATCACACTTGTGTAGATTTCTAAGTTTCTCATACATACATTTAGGGTGAGCACAGACAATTTTTCTCCCTTCAGCATATTGATTTGAAAACAGTCTTATTGTGTCAAACTATGCCTAATCGATCAGCGGAAAATGAACCATCAACTATTTTTAAAAGCAATTAGTAATTATTTATAGCATTTGCTGATTCCAGCTTCTGAAATGTGAGGATCTAATGCTTTTCTTCAGCAAATATGAATACTTCTCCTTGGGCCATGGTAAATTTTAACAGGCATTTTTATACAATTTCCAATTTATAGACTCAACAATTAATCGAGAAAATAATTGGTAGGTCAATAATAGATAATGAAAGCGATCACTGGTTGCAGCCCTACTGCACATTTGGCACAGTGACAGTAGCAACAACCAGAACACTTTTTTGAATGAAGGGGGACTTTAAGGGTCTAGAGTTGGATGTTGCTTTCTCTATGTTTTTTCATGTTGAAGCTGTCTAAAAAAAGGACAGAGGCATATTTACTGTTCTAAGCTTTTTGGTCTTATGTTCAAACAATTATCAGGAACAAGTAGAATTGTTAGGAAACAGCAGCTAATAAATACCAGGTGTGCATTAATTAGGCAGATGATGTCATAGGCTTAAAGGCCTACACAGGTGTTTTCACTTAGTTTGCCTGATTAGACATCCCCTAAGGACTGTGTGGGTGTGTGCAGACTGCACTTGACTGACATCTGTCTGATATTTCTATTAACTTAGTGTTGTATTATTTTTATTGACTTACAAAGTTTGTTGAGCTCACTGAATTCCAACATAGCTCAGCCTAATTAGAAGAAGATGTCTAATTAGACAGAAAACACTTGTGTGTACAAGGCCTTTGCACAGTTTGTAGCCTAAAACGTGTAACACATATAAACACTCTCAACCTCATAACCTCATAATATAAATACTCTCAACCTCATAACCTGCTATTGCTGATGGGTTTGAAGTAAAAACCATTTTTGCAGTAAGTCTACTCTTATGCATGCCGAACAGTGGATTCTGGCTTTTAAGACAATCAAGATCTAGAAAAATCATTAAAGCAGGAGGTATGCAATTTAATTAATAAGCATTGTTGTTATATTTGTTGAAATTCTTTTATATCCCGACAGCAATCAATAAATCAAATGCTCTGACACAAACCTGACATGAGCTGACTGAGTTGTTAATCTTAGTCTGCTTTGTAGACCTTTGTAGAAAGTCTTTCAAGGGTTGTTGAAATACATCAGTTAAAGTAAGAAATGACAGTTTCTAGATGAATTACTGGATTCCTTTATCCTTTTTTACACGTAATCTGGTACTTCTCAAACCTGAGTATCAGACTAGTGTCGCACGTACATAGTTTCAAAACAATAGACGAGAAGCAGCAGCCCACCAGGCGTCACAGCCCACTTCCTCTCAACACTTCCCTTTGGCTTCCTGTTCGAGACGAGCTGCAAAGGGGAGGGCTGCTGCTGAGTACCTGGTATTTTTAAGCAAGCTGAAATTATGTACGGGTAGAGATAAGACTCAGACTAACAACACAAACATTCCATAAGATCAATTTTCATTTTTCTAACTATCCATTTTCATTCACCCTGTCTCCAACCATCATTTCCACTTACTTCTGTCCTCTGCACCCTCTGCCTCTCTTCTCCTTTGTGTCTCTGCCCTGTAATTGTCATCAGTTATAGAAGCTTCACACCTATGGTGCTTCTTGTGTGGACTTTTAACCAGTTTTATTGATCAGACCAGATAAAATCATGTGATGGTAGTGGCCCAGTTGAGTATATGTATATGTATATATATATATATATATATATATATATATGGGTATATATATATTTTTATATATATATACCCATCGTCAACCACTTATCCTGCATACAGGGTCGCGGGGGGCTGGAGCCAATCCTAGCTGACATAAGGTGAAAGGGTGGATAGGTCACGAGCCCATTGCAGGGCCTATATATATATATATGCAACAGCTGATTAAACCTATTCGAAACAACATTGTAGATGGACTGCAGCCAGATAAAGATAGTATTTGTGGTATTCACTTTTGAGAAGTTTCCTTTTTTAAAAATATAATTTCATTAACTGATAGGATTGATGTCAGTGAAGAGGAACCCTAAAAGAGGAAATTGAGGGCTAAGACTGTGATACAAACTTTCTCAGCAGTTCTGTGAAAACTGTGAATAACTCGGTCATGGTAAAAACTGATGAGAGGCCAAAGGAGGCGTGATGTGCGTATGTGTATTTTAAGCCAAATTTAACGACATGGAAGCACAGTTTGATATAACTGGCCAGCCAATTTTTTAATAGTAATTGATACAAAGAAACAAATGGAGAATTAATTATTACTCATTACTTTTTGTTAAACTTATGTTAACAGTTGAATAACACTGAAGGAGATATGCGCTTTGCTGAGCGCCATCTAAGTTTATTTTATATATTACCATGACAAATATACTTTAATATTTCAATAGTATTTCTCAAGGAGCCTCCCTTTAGGATTCAAGTAGAATAGATTACTAGAATTATTAATTAAGAATTAAGTGTTAATTTATGTTTTGTTTTCTAGGCTATTTAAAGTCACAAAGGAGTTTAGTCTATCATAGCATGTATTGGGTGGAACTCAAGGACAATAACTGGAGACATGGCTCCCCAAAAGGTGTATATCACAGACAGACAAATAATAATCTAATATATTATGTTTTTTTTGTTTCATTTAGCAGAGTGACAGCAGACATGATGACATACAGCACAGTATGAGCCTGGTCATATTGAAACCACAGATGCCATCAGTACTTGCAGCCAACAAGCATTTTCAAATGTTGAACTACATGCATGACGTATATGCACAGGGTATAGTGGGAAGAAGAGCAGAGACTGTAACCAGTCATGCAATGAGTGGGTTTCCACCAACATCATGGTATCTATCTTAGTAGACTGTTTCAACAAGATGCGCTTGATTGACTATACTCCCTCTGTATTGGAGTCTGTACGGTACAAATAGCTCAAGTATGTTTCCAGAAAGCATTTTGAGCCAAGCAGTTCCTTCACCACACACACACACACACACACACACACACACACACACACACACACACACGCACACACAGTTTATAATATTTGTAGTTTTTGGCATAGCCCACCTCTAATTTCCCCATTTTTCCTGATGTACTCTTTCTCATAAAATGATCTTTCAGCACAGAGAAACATTCCTCACCTGCGTTCCAAACTACAGGGAAGTGTAAAGTGGCCATAGATCAACATCTAATGCTTTAAATTACACATACTCCTACTCCTGTACTCTGCAACAGTATGAAATAGACCATAGACCATGAGCTCTTTAGGTTGTTTTTATTCCAGATCTAACCTCCCTGCCCTCTCTCTTGACAGTCCCTCTGTCTTTCTTTATCCCTCCACGTTGTCTTCTATTTTGGCTTTTCTTGGCCACCTACCTCACACTTATACACTCTCAAACACACACACAACACATGAATACACACAGAGATACACACAGACAGAGGTTGTGTTCCCGGAGTTGTGTTAACCAAGATAACAGATCCAATGCAGCATCAGCATTTCTATATTTCAAGTCTGTGTTTATCTGACAACTGTGTACTACATTGTACACCGAGATGGGTGTTTTTCTCATCCCACAGTGAAGTGAACTGCAGCTAAGATACCTTCACCTTACTCAGAGCAACTCATAGAGCAAATAAACCATCACACCCTAAGCTTGTAAACTCTCACAGAAACACACACTCACACAACATGTGCATACTTACAGATACTGTGCAGTTGACGCAGGCAGTTTAGCTGGTAGGTCTGGACTCCATGCCATTTCTGGACTTTGTTGAGTCACACAGTTGGCCCGGTCGCCCTCAGGGTTACATCTCACAAACTTATACACAGCAGTGCTAGGTGCACCTAGAGAGACACAGTGGGTCATTGATGTTTCAGTTATGTTGTTTTTTTCCTTCCAACATTTTTTGCAATAAAAAAGAGTTCTTGGGCAACATCTTGCTGATCTGGATCTGTTTAATATGACATTTGGGGTTTAGTAGCTCCATGTTTGGAGTGTTTCAGGAGATTACAACATTATTTTGCAACAGGGGTAAAGTGACAGTTGGCCTAATGGACTTCAGAGCTGTATTCTCTTCAGTAATGTGTTAGCATAGGAAGTGACAGCAGCACAGCTCAAACAGCAAGCTGATCATGGAGTTTATCTGATGCTGAAAGCATTTACAGTTATTTTACACAACTATCCAGTGTAAAGAAACTAGCTGACAGCTATCAAGCATTTCATTAGCCATCCCCGTAAAACAAAATTCATGTTAATCAATAGATCAGTGAATTTTGCCGGTTTGATGATCGATGTTGTAATTCTGATTTATGAATGCTGCATCAAACTAAATCTGCACAGGTTCCTTTTTTTGTCCACACAGTTGAGCTCTAGTTTAAAACAAACAACAACAAAAATCAAGAAAATCATGAACACTGGAAAGCATTTTTTATTGTTTAAAAATAAATTTCCTCCTGAAACATTGGTGTGGAATTTCTGCATCACACTGATAGGCTACTACTGCCAAAAGTAATCCACCACTATCTGTGATACAGGCTATTAGTATCTTATGGGTGCAATAATACCATTTTATTGGAAATGTGGGTGCCACAGGTGGCTTCCTGTGACAAGTAGTTTGAATATTGTCTGTCAGTAAAATTGACAGTGAGAATGTCACTTTAAAGACAACTGGCCCTATATGAATTGATGATACTCAGTTGATTAAGTGCAGTTTATAGTGTCAACTGACTGTATAGCTTTTGTTTGTCATGTGGCATCTGCAATAAAGCAAGGTGTCATTTTACAATTTCATTTTTAATGCCAATTCTTCTTTTTGTAATTTATTTTTTATTGAAACAGGACATTTCCCCAGAATGCACCTTGGAGACACATTAGTGTCAATTCTCAAATTCTCAAAAACAGTATCCTTCAGAAGAGCACAAATATTATAATAAAATAACAGCAATGATTTTTTTTAAAACGACAACATAATCATTGATTTGTGAAAATAAAATCAGGCCTAGGGGCATTACATTGTTAACTCAGTTTTCCCAATTGTTTCGTTTCCAATTGTAATTGTCATCTATTCATTTAAAGTTGGGCTCTCCTGTGATAACCATTTCCTGGTTAGAGTGTTTTAACCAGCCACATTCATTAAATATTTGTCCCTTTTTGACTATTCTTAAAGTTCTTCTCCAAAATATATGGTCATACTCTCTAGGGGCATTTTACATTTGAAAATGTCTTGTGGGGCAATGTGTTTAAGGCCACTTCTACTTGATAAAAATCTTTATTTCGCTGCTCTTCTTAACTGGGCCTATAGTTATTTGCAACATCTAAAAATTACAAGAATACGTGTACTATAGCCCGGTATCCCAGCAGCTTTGTCATTATTCTATTTATTAGGGTTTTCTCTAACTTTGCAGTGTCCTTCCACTATATTAGAAAACGGGCACTGAGCTAAAGTGTCATGGTGAAAGTCCGAAAAGCCCCCTTACAAAGAAACACGCCACATCAAACCTTCTCTCGGAAACTGAAACGCCTTAGCTCTTTCCGATTTACCATGCACTAGGCTAGGCAGGGGTTCCCACACATTTTCCCTCATGAACCTCAACGTGTGAGACCCTTGTTCCTTATCATATCATAATATTTCAGTTTAGATGGCCTACATTTGAAATTCTGGACTTTAAAGTTGTGCTTTCTTAGGTCTACTGTGGGAAGATATAGATCAGCCCCGCAGTGATGACAACTTGCGGTTTACAAATGAGTCACTTACGGTAATAACATGCTGACACTGGGAGGCAAATACCAGTGAAGTGGAACAGTTCCAAATTTTACTTGACAATCTAACACCTCAGGAGGCTCCCAGACCCCAGTTTGGGTCACTCTCTGCTCTGTTATTGTGAGGATGTCCCCGGAGAGCACTTAAGCTGTCAGGGTGTGAAATGATTTTTCGACTATGATCCGTCTTCAAGAAAAGCCTCCTGCATCTGCGTCAGTCAGAAAGTATTTTATAATAGTAATTATAAACCGTCGACTTACCCTTTCCGTTATGTAAGGCGAGGCAGGAGATAATGAAGAACAGAATCAGTTTCATCCTCTGTTTTGTCTCTCTTTAACAGAACAACAAGAAAATATAAAGGCACTCGTTTCCAAAGTGAGTCTTCTTAGCGCGGTGAAGAAAAAGTGTGAACTGCCTCAGATAGTCAAAAACTCTCCCTAAAAGAGCTCAGCCCCTCTGAGTGCGTCATGGTTTCCTGAAGTTTTCTTGTGCAGAAAGTGCATGAACATCCTCAGTGGAAACGTTTGCCTATATAGCCTCAGATATGAGATATCAAGTCGGTGTTTGCGTAACTGCACACTTGGACCGAGGAAATACCAGAAGATAGCAGCCGAGATTCAATCGGTGTTTCTGATAATAACGACCGAGAGGAAGCGACCAGGCCTGTTTGTCTTAATTGACTGCGGGCTCATTTTGTGTTGAGATAAGAAGATAGTATTTTTGAGAGTCTCTGCTTTTACAGCTTTTACATGAATTCAGCTCTTTTCCCTCAGAGAGGGGTCCCTCGCTGCAGGTCCCAGTGTAAAAATAATTTCACCCAAGACTCTACAGCAACAGCCTGATCTCCACTCCATTATGTGTACATGGAGTGTGTGTATATCAGTGTTGTGTGTGATATATCTGCTTTAGTGTGTTTGCATGCATTAGTATTATCAATTTCTGGGTTTGATTACAGTTTTGAAGTTCTATTAGCCTACTTTATATGAGGATTCACGTTTCTGCTCCCTTTTATTTTGCTCCATTACAGAGAAATAGAGAGATGTAAACAGAAATGTTGAACTTTTTGCTTCTGTGAATTTATTTGTCAGCTAACTATTACATAATTTGCAGAAAATATCTAATAATGGATGTATTTTGCAGAAAGCAACCCAAACAATTTATAAAGTAGTTAAAATGAGCTCTCCACTGACCACATTAAAAAGTTGCTTACACTTTTATATATTCGCATAATATAATAATAATGAAAAAACACACATGGCATAATAAGTATTAGGTAAGACTTTTGATACTTTCAGTATATGTTAATAGTTCTATATCTTTACTCAAGTCAAATGTTTAACGCTGGACTTATTTGTAATGTAGTATTGTATTACTGGGGTATTGGTACTGTAGTAGAAGATCTAAATATCCACCTGTCTCATGTTGATGTATATGTGTGTATTTTTCTTTCTGCTATGTCAGGCTGAGCTGGTAAACACAGTTGGTAAAGACATTTCAAGTGCCGACACCTGGCATGTCCCGGTGTCTGGGGCAGGTTAACTGTAGGACTCAGGATGCTCCTGGGCCGTGGGGAGCTGGAGGAGGTAGGCTTGAATGATGATGATTTTGAGGAAGTGTTAATGATTGCGATAGGATAAGAAGAAGTCAGTGTGTTGTCAGAGTTGTTTGTCACTGTTTCACAACAGGAAACAAACCTTGGATCAGGACGCTAAGAGATCAACCTTTGGGATGTTTACTAATGAGAAGCTGTCTCTTCACTGTCAGTTTATATTAAGAAGTTCATTAAGAAAAAAACGGAGACATCTAATATTTCCAATGCAGGAAAGGAAAGGCGACCAATATATTACAAACAGACACTGATTTAATCAGTTTCTGCTCACACACACATTTTTTTCAGTCTCTCTTTTCTTCTATAAAAAGACTTCAGAGCCAGCACCAGAAAACATCTGCGAGGTTGGGCCTTTAAAATAACTGGATTATCCTAAGTAGTAAACAATGTTCTCAATTAGCTTGTGGCCTGTTTAGTTTATTGCACAAACAGTGGGGCTGTGGTATGCAGTCTTATGTCCTGTTATATGGAAGGTTGTGTGATCACAATAAAAATGGGCAGACATCAAAATAAAAAAGAGACTGTTCTAGAGGGTAGCTTGAACATCTTTTCAACCTCAGGATTTCTTTCATCATCATTACAAAAGAAATCCACTCTGTCTGTATACAGTGATCATTATACTATGCAACATGGATATTCTGTTTCTGCTTTTGTCTTCCGTTCATTGAAAATATCACTTTTATATTGAATAAAATATTCAAACCCAATTTCGGGCCATAACATTAAGTAGGAATTTCCAAATTACTTAACACAAAGTTATACTCAATTCTTCATCAACATGTTGAAACATTTTGCCTGAACCAGAAAGTAAAACAGAGTTCTGTTTGTTTTAGCAGTTTGACTGCTTAACATGCTTTTGTATTGATGCACCTGCAAAAGTCTGCAGGATTACGCCCCTCAACACTTGAATTGTTATTGATCATTGGCGTTATCAGCTACCATAGAGCTGTTTTGAAACTTCAAGTTCTAGCGATGGGAGGAACTAAGCTGATAATGTCTGAGGTTTTGTGATTGTCACATTTTGTGAGAATCAACAGTTTAATCACACTCCATCTCATTGCACCTCAATGCTCAAAAGAGTGTAGTGATGTTTTTTTATGGTACACAAGCCAACCTGACACTCAGTAAGGAATGTTTTTCAGAGAGACACACTGAACTAAAGTCAGTCAAAGCCATTCATTAACAAATATGCCTTGATGTCTTTACGTGATTGTGTGCAAGAAAAAGCAAGTTATGCAACAAGTGGGTTTGTTCACCAACATAATTTTGAGAACATGTTACTCTGTCTATCTTTGTAAACGGTTTCAACAAGATGACCTGGGCTAACTATATTGTGTACTGTATTGGAGTCTACGCTACACAGAGAATGCTTCCAGAAAGCACTTTCAGAAGTAGTCTTGACACAAATTTAACACACACACACACACACACACACACACACACACACACACACACACAAATACAACAGTGTGTAATAAACTGTGGTTTATAATGTTTGGATGGCCTTTTTCTGGTTCCGTCTGACCCAGTGACCTGTTTGTGTGTGTGTGTGTGTGTGTGTGTATATGTTACTGTCAGCACTCTGTCAAATGTTTGTTGAGCACTCCTTTCTTTGACTGCTGTGTTCTTCTAACTCCTCTTCTTTTTTTTCTGCGTCTCTGTGCACTCAAATGTAAGACCTATGTCTTGTCTGTGTCAACCAAGAAGAGAAGAGAAGAAGACCCAGAGAGACAGAGAGAGAATAGTTTGTTTCAGCTGACACATCGGTACGATGCTGCAGGAAGTGGTAACATCAGTTGCTATCATTTTCCCTCAGGAAATGACACACTAGCCTGCCCAGCTTCGCCTCCACACACACACACGCACACACACA
Organism: Lepomis macrochirus; assembly: GCA_024633595.2. Classification (NCBI taxonomy): domain Eukaryota; kingdom Metazoa; phylum Chordata; class Actinopteri; order Centrarchiformes; family Centrarchidae; genus Lepomis; species Lepomis macrochirus. Next base: position 17,657,511 of record JALXJV020000006.1, read on the forward strand.
CCTGCACACATCAGTGCACGCAAAGCATGCCTCCAGTCAATGCTCCTCTCCTCTCCTCTACAAATCAAGCACTTTAAAACAATCACTAATATCCGATATGTTATATGTGATATACTGTATTATGTGTTTCCCAGCAGCAGCCAGTATGCTACTGCATCTATAAAAAGTCAGCCTTTATAATCAACTTGGTTTCCATCCCCACCCCGTCACATTATGTGGGATTCAAGTCTATTGTCTGAGTTTATGGCAGTAGAGGCAGCACTATTTTCACACATACAGAGACAGTAAACATACACACAATCGTTGACATATATGCAGACACAACAGGATCAGTGCAGCAGGCCGAAGTCATAATGAAAACACAAGAGTTATCTGGACTCTACAGAGGCTGTTGTGAGGGGGAAGTGGAGAAGTGACTAATATTCACAATAAGCCAAGTAATGAGTTGTTCTTTTAAACATAGAAAATGTAAGACTAGCTTTGTTTTGTAACTGTTCCTAGGAGTGTGTCTCTGGACATAGCGATCTGACAGCACCCTGAGTCTATTCCCAGATAAATGATGCATCACAAGTTCATAAGGGGGACAAAACTGCAAACCACTTTGCATGTTTTGTTTATGGAATTGTGAAACCATGAAGAGAATCTGTATTTTCATCTACTGGAGCCTTATTATCACTATAATAACCTTTATTTAATGAGGCAATGTCAAGATCAAGATCTCTTTTGTAAGAGATGCTTGAGTACAGCAGAGGAGATAAGACACACAACACAGCCCGTCACAAGCACTTAAACACAGCATCAGAAATAATCACAAAAAGGTCCAAAAGTTTATATTTATCCAATGGGATCAGACATTAAAGTTTTAAAGTAATTTTATTTTAAGTCCACTTCTTCTGTACTTAACATATGTATGACGTGAATTGTAACCATCAACAGGAACTGCAGGTCACCTGATTTTTCAGCAGGTACATCTGCTTAGTCTTTGTACAAAAACAAATCTTACATCAGCACAAGTTCAGCAGATGTGTCAATGCACGTTTTGACAAGCATCAGAAAGGTTATGGGGAGCAGAAATGAGAGCAGGAATTGCAGGTTTGGATGCCGTGAAATAGTTTTCATAGCGTGAAGAAGACCATAAAACGAAAAAAACGTCAAACAGCAGTTTACGTCACAATCATTATTTTGACTTGCATACCTGTGTGTGTGATAGAGAGAGAGAGCTAATAAAGCTAATTGAATAGAATTGAGAGGGGTGGGATATGTATGTTGATGTTGATTATTTGATTCAATTAATTTATAAAACTCATGTCAGTTCTTTGGAGTTTTTGTCACACATTTCTTATGTCTTACAGGAGAAACTACATAATAAAAGGTTTAATGAGATGATGTGACCTGTTTCACATATCGGACTAACACAAACACTGAGAAGGGTGACAAACTAAAGGCAAAACTAACTAGCGTACGTATGAACGCATGTGCCTTTGCCATGTTTCTCCACTCATCTGTCTCGGTTCATATCCATACAGAAGTTTTGTTTAACCTTAGGATACTGACTTGGATGGCTATGACGGTTATCAGTCCTGTCACAGTGCATGGTGTCACCACACTTGGCCAAGTATCTATCCTATAGATCAGAGACACTGTCATGCAGGAGTACTTTTCCACCACAAAGCCACTATGGCCTCAGAGAGGAAGCAGTAGAGTAGGGTAAAGTCACATGGCTTCACAGTTAACAAAAAACTGGTCATACATCATCTCACACATCAGATCTCTGTGGTCTGCGACACTCACATGGGCAGCTCTAACACATGTCTATGCAGTTGCGTAAATGTACAAAACACTTTAGCAATATTGGAAAAATGCAGGACGCAACGGTGGGAGTCAAACAATATAAAACCATAATTGGACAAAAGATATGAGATAACACAACGTTTTAGACAATTTTAGCCTTTTACTCAGGGACCCAGTCATTAAGTCAACTTGGTACTTGTGATTTAATTATAAATACCAGAGAAATGACTGCTGACCTATTTTACACCCAAACTCTCATTGCAAGTAAAAAGCACATATTGGTATTCTGACGCAAGTGTCCATTACTTCATTAGTTTATTATCTGACATACATACAGCATCAACTGTACCTAACACATTGACAATGTGATTCCAAGACAGGAAGAAAATATGCAGGTTCAATTGGGCGAGGCTGGCATCATGCAGATTTTTTACATCTAATTAACCAGCATCAGTGTGGTCAAGTCCACTTACTGTGACTGGGACGGTTGTTTGTGACGGCTCAGGCAGCAACTTGACTGTAGTACAATCTGCATCAACTCTACTTTCTGTACCTCTGGCTGCCTTTTGGTTAAACTAACCCTGGTTATAGTGGAACTTCACATTTGTTTTATCATCAGAGACTTAAAGTAGCTAAAGAAACAGAAGTTTAGTGTGCTGAAGTGTTTTGTAAAAAATAAAGCCTCATTAAATTAAAAAAACAGCAATATGATTTAACAATAAACACAAGTAATTAGCAGACTAGGGAAAACACAACGAAAGAGTATTGTGTATAATTAGCAGACTAGGGTTTCAGAGGATACCTGAATAGTGAAATGAAAATCTGTTTTGTACATATCTGCCGTAAGGATGTTATGGGACTCGTTTTGTTCAAGTCTGACATTTTAGTCTTAAATTTCTTCACACCACTCCAGTTGAGAAGAAAATGTTGAGGCAAAGACACAAACAGCTCTAGGTCAATTTCCATTCAATGCAAACTGTTAAAACTATTCCAGTTATTTAAATAAAAGTAGTGACACCACTTTACAACTACTACCACAGAGGACAGCACATACAGTATGCACGGCGTGTAATGTGTTGAAAGTTCTTGTGAAAGCAGCATGCCCACTGCTCAAAAAAAGGCCATCACCAATAGAAATAAGCAAGTCAAGTCAATCTGCCATCCAGTTTCTCTAATTGTTGGGAGTGATCATTGGCTATAAGGTGGTAAACTTAGATTGACTGGCTGATTTTGATGTTTTTAACATTATTAGTCAAGTCAGTCAGTGAAGAGTGGCGTCCTTCAGTTGTTTGTAGTCATCTTTGCCTTGAGGCGGTTGATTTTGAGAGGGAGCAGGTCAACCATCTCCTTACTCAGCTCCAGCTCCGTCTCGACAGCGGCTGCTGCCTCCGGGTGGGCCTCACAATACTGCACCACGTATCTAAACAGGTGGAGGATGAAAGTGATGGTCAACACATTATACAGATAAACAACATGGCAGCTGGACATATGTAGACTGTAGAGCACAGACTCATTCCATTCATTTTAACTGCTTTCAACAAAATCCTTTCTATTCCACCGAATACTCTTTCATTGTGTTTTCCTTTCATGGTAACGTCAGGAGTACTCCTGTTCTCCTGATCACATCTTTCTTTATGCAGCCCAGAAAGAGTTTTGATGTATCACCATAAATCAACAAATATATCTGCATACTTGTAGTTTTCCAGAGACTTGTTGAGGTTGTCCAGCTGAGCAGAGGGTGAAGAGGAGATCAGCCTGCTGTGGAGTCTAGCCACTCTGAAGCGGGCCACCAGAGCCGGTCTGAGCACCTCCTCCTCCAGGTGCTCCGGAGGCTTCCCCTCTGGGGAACACAGAGAGTCTAGGAACATCTGGAAGTATCTGGAGGGGAGATTAGAGGATTTCAGATAATTTAGATTGACGTGTAGATGCACAGATACACACTGGTATGTCCACACACACACGCACACATATATACACACACTCACTTGGCAGAGGCAGAGCAGAGATGGTTGAATTTCTTAATGGTGTGATTATCTAGAGCCCGTGTATCTGCCTGTAAGTTGGCCAGAGTCAGTTTCAGGTCCATCATTTCATTGTAGATCTCAGCCAACTCAAACATCAACTGTCTGCGGATCAATAGGTAGTACTGGGAGTTCAAGTCTGTAGAGAAGCAGATAGTCAGACAAAGTCCGATTTAATTATGTCACCTTGCACGGTTGTTTCGTCTTTTTCTGTTTTACTCTATCTTGTGAAAATATTGCAGTACCAATGCAGATTGGCTCTAACATGTCAACTCGTCGTTTGTGCATTTTACAGCGCCGTTCCAGATCCTCTTCAAAGAAAGCCAGGCCCAGGAACAGTGCGCTGTGATCCTGCAGGATTTCTATGTGGTCCGTCACGTAGCCGTCCATCTGAAAGTATTCCTTGGCCTATAAGAGTGAGTGAAAGGATGGAGAGACAGTTCAACCTGTTGAAACTATATACTGTGGGTTCACTTAGGGCAAATGTAAACTGGTATGGATGAAGTATTTACTTGCTCAGAAAACCTGATTTTGTGCTCCTTACACAGTTTTCTCTCATTGGTCTTCAATAAAATTCTTCTGAGAGGCAACACTGCCATGAACACCAGCTTAGCATCATGTACCAGAATAGCATCATACTCATGTCATCCCAGTGCACATTTGTTTTTAGAGGAAACATTCAAGACGACAATATTGTTGAGGACTTTAGGAACAGTAAAAAATGCAAACGTGCAGCTCTCAGCATTTATTGATGTGTCAAGTTCACTCAAATTTATTTGTTCAGCCCAATATTACACACAATATCTCAATGGGCTTCACAGCCCACAAACATAAATGTCAAAACTCAAAAGCATCCGTTTTATTGCATAGCCTCATTTTTAAAAAAAATTCAGTTAAAAAAAAGAAAACTTACTCATACAACTTTTTACTTGTGTAAGATGGTCTAAGTTGAGGATATGATGGTCCAACCCAGTTGCAGTATGTGTGTGTGTGTTGTGCATACCTGTGTGACATAATTCTGTCCCACCAGAAATACACTTCTGGCCTCAGTGAAGTCCAATGGAAGCAAACAGGGCACCTGGAAAACAGAGTTTGATCTCACCTACTGCAATAATGATAGTCATTTTAAATATGTATTTATTGTCAGATGTGTCCTAACTTGTTTATGCTTTTAATATGCAGAGTGTTCCTATCACAACTGTCAACAATAACATACTAAAATCTGACATTAAAAAAAAAAAGCTACTGTTATAACAGTGTCTCTTTTATATTGATAGCAATAAAAAGGAAAGCCCTTCTGCTGCTACTGACCAAGATAATGATGATTTTTGATAACAAGTAGCAGAACAATAATAATACGTAACACTAATAATTATAACAAATTACAAGTAGCACTAGCAGTAGTATCAACTTTTTATTATTAACTATTATGTATGAATATTTATATCATTATTTGTAATTAATTTAAGCAATCATTTACGCCATTCCTAAATTCTTATGGCACAAGTTTGATGAGCAGGAACAGCTAAATGTTGCAGTTTACTTCAAAGAGTATTTTATTTACCAATTTTAGATGCAGTCTAGCAATGATGCTACTGAAATAAAACTCAGACTGACCGACGTGTCATGTGCAGTCTCTAGAATCTGTCTCTGTAAGATTCAACTTGTCCCACTTGTGTAGTGTTAGCAAACAAAAATACAACGTAATATTGAATCACAATACAATAGTATCGAAATGTGAGTTAAGCATATCTGCTCCGGTATCAGACCTTCTCTTCATGGCTAGCAATGGAGTCAAAGGTGTCTTCAGAACCGAACAGCAAAGCAGTCTTCCTTCCCTTCTCTTCCTCCTCCTCCTCAACTCTTCTCGCTCTCTTCATCTCTTCTTGACGATCAGTATCCAGCTCCCCAACGTTGTCCTGGTCACAAACAAACGTACAAGCACATTTTAAGAGAGACTGTGACGGACCACTGTCACTAGGGTTGAGTAGGCCATACCAACGAGCCTGGCTCTTTGGGGTTGTGGTCAGTGAAGGGATGGCTTGGCGTGGAATTTCTGGAGGCGTACCAAGTGTGTGATGCGTATGAGGAACCCCCAGGGTTTGGTGGACCCCAGTGTGTGTTAGGGACCCCAGAGATGGGTGAAGAACTAGCGGGTGGGGGCACCCTGAGATGGGAGAAGTACAATTGGCAGGAGCTGTAACGGACGCCTGAATGCCTGAAGCGCAATGGTCTACTGAAGGAGAGGACAATGTGATGGACCACCATCACTACGGTTGAGTATGCACTGTGACTGCCATATCAATGAGCCTGGTCAAGTTGCATGTTTGGTACCCTGTAGACCCGGGTTCGAATCCGGGTGGGGTGACAATCTAACACACGCCACTACACACACACACATACAATGCAATTATTATAGATCTAAGCCCAGATACACACAAGCACATAGACATGTGGAGATATACAGAGACACTACACAAACCAACATGCACATCGAGGACATTGTTGTGTAGCGCTATTTGCTTCTGTTGCATAATAGTCTAACTGTTACATAATAGAGGTGGTGTCCTGTGACATGGAACTACAGTCACATGACTTGTACTTGAGTTTAAAGATTTTATAAAACAGCCACACATAAGAGCACCACACAACCATGCAGTACCTCTAGCAGCTTCTTAGCGTCCTGCAGGAGGTTGAGACAGTATTTGATCCAGCATCTCGCAATCTCTGCTCTCTTCTGTCTGAGCTGTTCCCTGCGTTCACTCTCTGTCTCACCTGGGTCAGACGCAAGGAGAAATAGATGTTGAGATATGCCAGGAGAGAGGGGAGGGATGATTGATGTACTGTATGTGTGGAGGGATAAAGTGTTAGAAAGAGAAAGGGAGGGCATGACTGATGAAGGGAGGTAGGGTTGGCTGCACAGATGTTGCAATACTTTGCTACACAGTTGTGTTCTCTCCTGCCTGGCTTACTGTATTTGATTAGGGCTACAGAATCCAAACAAAATGAACAAGTCAGTATTGTTACTTTGTACATTAATTAAAAGATTTAGATGGATACTTGCTCTCCTGTGCTGCGGCCTCAGAAGGAACCTCTCCTGCCAAATCTGATATGACAGTAGCTGCTGAGAGGCAATGTCTGCCTTCCATGTATCGGCCCTACAAAACACACACACGCGCACATATGCAACAGTTATTAATTATACTGAAAACAAACTACTGTGACAGTGCAGTAAACACCCAGAGATGATCTTTAATTATTACAACCAAAATTCTTCGACTTGATGTAACCACAAGGAAGCATTTAAGCATTGGTGAATACAAGACAAAAAGAGATACTAAACCCTTTTAGATGTGAGGATTTAAATCACTTGTTTTCAATTACTTAAAATCAATGTATGCTCTACCTTAGTGATGTAATATTGTGATAGTGTAGCAGCGTTCAGAGCCCACTCCATTGGACTGAACTGATTTAACTGTAACTGTCTCTGCAGGGTACTGTGGCAGTAGGTGGCAGCACGCTCAGTTTGACCTGGGAGACAAACACTATAGTTATTATGCTATTATAGTTATTAAGTACATTTTAAATATGTTTTAGGTATTTACTTTACACAAACAAATGAATAAATACTGTTCTACTTATCTGAGTGAAACAGGATCGGACTCACCAAGGTTTTTATAGACTTGAGCAAGGTAGTACATGGTGTGGGTATAGGCCAACTCAAACCTGGAAAAAAAAAGGAGAATGGCCATATGGGGGAGCCATAATACCTAGTAATAATAATAGTACTAAAACAAACAGTTAATAGGGCTGTTAATGTACATATGTGTGTGTGTGGGGGGCCTTCTGTACAGGGATGTTCAAGTTTCCAGGTTACCTCTTTGTCCTTTCCTGGTGTGTCAGAAGCTTCTCCTCAGTAGTAAAGTACTCTGACATATCAGTGGGGGGACTCCCATCCTGAAAAAAACCCAAAACAACCAGGACTGCTGATGAAGAGGATTTGACCATTGTAATTTTCAATCAGTTACATTTGTCTTTTGAATGCTGGTGTCCACACAGCGACGCACATTTACGAACAACAATTAGGTTTTTTGCTACGTAGTGCACTGTATTCATACTCATTTTAAGCATAATATAGCAGCTTCAAAAATTCAGAGAATACCGATGCAATGTCAATGGCATGTACACAAGTTATTATTAAAAATACAGAAATGCTCTTCCTTGGTTCCTGTCCTGACAGACTGGTAAATTATGGTTATGTGACAGTTTACACAGTGTTCCCATTCAAGTGTTTATTATGAGCATAAAGGCAGATCACAGACCAGTTGACAGTGATGGTTTTCTTCTGCCACAGTCTCACCTGGCCTGTAATAAGTCAATGTACCGGCACCTTCAAGTAAACTGTCACACAGGAAACCAACCTTACCTCCTTCATATAACGCTGGTAGATCGATTCTGCAGTTTCAAGGAACCCTTGAGCCGTCTCCGTCTCCTCCCGGCCTGCCCAAAGGATGCCCAACTGATTCTGATAACACAAACAGCCAATTGCATGAGAAATAATCATTTACTCCACAAGCCTCTATAATCAATTTGATGGGTTTGATTGTTAAAGCTGTGTAGTGTATAAAAAGGGGGTGATGGGTACCAAACTGCTTCCCCACAGGCCTACAACACTCCTTCAATGTCAAGAAGTGGCGTTGCTGTTGATGCCACTGTCAACTGTATAATGAAGTTCATGATGGTTTAATCGTACCAGCATCTCATTTCACCATCATATCGGTCAACATTGTTTTTATTTACAAATGCTGGCTTAACGTTAGCTAACGTTGTAGCCACAGCCTGTTTGTACACAACCTCTGCTGCAGTGTCAGAGAATATAGATAACTTAATTCAATTCAATTAGCTTTATTGGTATGACTGTGAAACAATATTGCCAAAGCATACAACATAAAAACAATCAACCCCATACATTTCATTAAAGAATTAAAGCGTAAACTTAAAGCGTAAACTTAGCTAACGTAAACGTAACTGCTGTTAATGGAAAGCTAAGGGACAGTTAACACAATATTGAGTTTTAATGTCAACGTTACCCTGACGTGGATAAACAGCGACACGTTCTCGGACGACACTCTGCATCTCTCAAGCAGTTTCATGCAGTTCATCAGATGCTCTTGTCCTGCTGACAGCTCCTCTGTGTCGACATGGTTGACGCCCAGATAGTACTCCAAAGACCCGAGTTTAGCGGCCCGCAGCCTGGCTGCCGAGTCGCCGCTGAAGCCCTGACCGAACACGTCCTCCCTCTGCCCGTCCACCGGCGGCTCTGTCGGCCGCTGGTCGCCGCTTTCTCCGCCGCTATCCTCTTCACCTTCGCCGGCCTCGAAACTCTTCAGCGAGCAGTATATCTCTCTGAGGAGTTCCCTGGCCTTGTATTTGGAGCGAAACGGGTCATTTTCCGGGTCATTTCGTGATTCTACATCAGTGAGATTTTGGGCGTTGGTGAATTTGTCGCAGATAGCTCTCCACTCGTTACTGCAGAGAGACGCCATGTTGGTCTTCTTCTTTATCGTTTGCCTGCAACTGGGTCCGTTTTATAGCATTACTGCCATCTCCTGGAATTACTTAGGTTATCTCTTTTAGTGTCAACAGTTTTCCCCATTATTTCCCCATCCGTTCGTTCCTCCTAAATATCAAACAACCATTTCCATTCTTGCCCAGTATGCCAGTATCAGGTTTTAGTTTTTTATTGTAAAATCAGTGAATACAACATCCATTCATCATAAGAAAAAATATTTCACTTTCCTTGAATTTAATCTTTGTGTGTCTCCAAGGTATTTATGATCAGTGTAATTTACTAAAATGTTTAGGTACTTGCACTTGAGTATTTCCATTTTGTTTGCTTTATACCTCTAATACTCCATCACATTTTAGGAGGACAACGTTGTACTTTTTACTCTACTATATTTTTCTGACAGCTCTAGGATAGTCATGTTAATTTGCATACAAATATGATGCATTGTTATTAATTAAAACTTCACCTCAACAAATTACAACATTAAAATACTGCTTATCCAAGGTAATGCACCAGCTATGTATAGTTTAACATTTTGAAGGTGTCCATTCACCAGAATGAGCACTAAAACTGCATTTCCTGGTAATATTTGTTGATTTGTTAAATGTGAATGCAGGACCTTTACTTAATGGAATATTTTCACTTTGTAATATTACTACTTTTACTAAAATACCATCAGTTAATTGTTAATTATGTAGGAAATGGTCGTAAACAAACCAGATTTTAATATATATTTATCAAGCTCTGAGCAATTGTTTTTCATAGAAAAGGTTGGTGGTTTACTTAGTTAAAGCATGAAACATGTTTATTAACCCCCATTCCCTTACACTTTCTTTGTTGAAAATATGTTGTGTTACTTTAGCACGGACATTAGGTTGCAGAGCAAAAGGTTGAGAGTAAATTTTTATATACAGTCTATGGAGTAAATACATAGTGGCCTCCTCGACATAATTATGGTGAAATATCTGATGTTGTAAAGTTTCGCTGAATGGCTGCAAAGATGAACATCATGAAAAACAATTGTTTCAAATAAATCACTCAATCAACTGTATTTAAGTTGGTTATAGCCAGTTTATTTTAACAAATCCAGAGAATCAAATCATTAATCAGGGAAAAATGTGAATTTTACATGACAATAAATTAATGTGAATGACATGACAACAACACAGTACATGTTTGGTAAGCACTGACAGAAGCAGCTTGTCTTACCTAGTCATGGAGGATTATAACCTAGACAGTCTTATCCCAGTTATACAGCTTTACAGTGTTGGCACTTCACCACATAAAATACATTATTAAGTATTGATTTTGTATAATTTAAACATTTGTTTAATAATCGTTATTTACTATACTCTAATAAAACCATTCCAAATTGGATCCTTATACACACACACTGTTTTCATTGTATAGTATAATATCTTGCTCTAGGCCACAACAAACAAAAGACTTAACTCTCCGTGTCCTTTGTGTTAATCAAGGAAAGTCCATAAGCCTACCCAGTGATAATCAACCGTGGTGTGGACATATTTGCACAAACTGACTAACGGGCTAACTTATCTATGTAATATCATTTTAATTACTAAGCAGACAAGACATGCTGATGACCTGGAATGAGATGGTTTGTGAACAATGATTGATTTAGCCTAGCTTCAAAGTGTGCAACAGCCAGTGGATCCAGTGTAAGTCATCTAACTGTCAGGCTGGTTACCTGACTGTACATTTACCCACAATGTTTATTGTAGTTATTTTTTCAATTTTCAAAGTTAAAAATGAAGCATATCATGTTAAAAAATATGGTGCAAGTGCTGCGGGTTTCACTGATAAGAGAATATGTTTAGATGCATGGGTTCTGATGTCCAGGTGTAAGCGTCTGTGGAAGCAGCAGCGTGCCACTCTGCAGTTAACGTTCTGCGTCTGCTTCATACTGCTATTAAGATCCCATCTTCTTCTCCATTCTGAAATAACAAAGAAACAGTCATAGTGCATACAAATCACTTTTTTACATGACCTTCAATTAAAAGATAATGTCAGTTATTTTTATCATACCAAGTGCTGAAGGCATGTCACTCTGAGTTTCACATTCATAACATTGCTATTTATCATAACTCTTATGTTAAGTGTTTGATGAAATGTTGGAACTGGGTCTGGAAAACTAGACCATAACATGAACCAACCATGTTTGGGGAAATACAGGTGAGAAACTCAAACTGAAAGTTCAAACAGTGTTTCATGATAAATGATCAGTTCACAATGACAGAAAACACGTATTTCTTACTTGTATTTGATGAGACGACTTCCCTGGATTAGCTGTGCTCCCTCATTGGTAAAATGGCAAGCAAACAGTAGCCAGTTGCGTGGCTGCACCTTGTAGGCAAACCTCATGAAGAGAAGTGAATAGCAGGAAAGGGCTGTGGGGAGGAAAAAAAACACACAGCCAATAGTTTATTACAGCACTGTCTTCTTATAAACCATTTACTGCTGGACACTTATTGCTATTGTAAATATGTCACCAAGCCTTTTGCCCACATAAAAATATACTATAGAGTAATCATCAGTGCAAATGTTATACAGTATATGAATTTTAAACATCTAAATAGGGAGGATTTATAGACCATTACAGGTCAAAAGATCTAAGTGACCTTGAGACAGAGTACAAATGACGACCCTCAGGAAGTTAATTAGAGAAAGATGGGCGTATAGTGGGTGCCTTGCATGTATATATCTGGATGTATGTGTCGGTGTGTCTTACCGAAGGTCATCCTGCCACTGATAATCTCTGGGCTCTTCTTCATATCTGTGATGGCGGCTATGGGAAGACCCCAGTTTGCTACAGGGCCCCAGAAATGCTGTATAGATACATAAAAGTGACAAAATACAGTTTTGGACCATTGACTGTATATGTTTTAGACATTTATCTTAAGGTGGTTGTACAGTAGAACAGAAATATACAATTACTATCATGCTAATACTTAATAGTGAAAGCTCTATTGTGAATCTCATAAAAAATACTAATGTTTGTCCTGAGAAAAACCAACAGTAAAGTTTTCAAGATAATACACCCACAAAGTGGTAGATGAACAGGTGTGACTATATTGTACAGCACAAATAATGAAAGACAACCACAAAAGGTAGACAGATAAATAGGAGGCAATCACAAATGAGCAGAGACAGAAAAAGACAGAAAGGATGAGTACTTACAGTGCTGTTGAATTGTTTTGGTTGTTTTTGCAGAACCACATAGATGAGAAAAGAACATAAATATTTAGCTTTGTTTACACATTACTAAATTAGGTTATAATTAATGGTCATATCTACCACAGTATTCATAATACAAGCTGATAAACAGTTACTGTATTTGCTACACATTGACAAGACACACCACAGAAAGCCTAAAAATGACCAGAGATGGTGCAAAAGTCCACACACGCCGCCATGTGTGCCTTACACTTTCACACTGCATTGGTTTGACTTTCAATTGGATTTTCAAGTCACTGCATACACAGCTCTCAGATAACCATGTTTATCTGTGACAAATGTAAACAAAGATGGCCTCTTGCATCACTGTGGCATTGTTTAACCTTTACTCTAAATGTGACGCCAGCAGGGGGGCTTCATGTACAAATAAACCAGCGAAAGTAATAAAACAGGCTTTGTCTCTAAAGCCAGATTTGACAATAGACACCATTTCAAACAACCCAGTTCACTACTGATGTTAGAGGCAATGCTTCCCCGGTGACCCTATCACAGCCTTTCACAAGTTGCGGCCCATTTTCAAGGCTTTATGACTGTTTTATAGTGTTTCTAGAGCAACTTAAAACATATCCCTCCCGTGTAGTTAGTTTAGTTAAAGTCAATTTACAGCCAACCTCATACCGGAATAACAAGTTAAGTGAGCGCTACTAACATTACAACAGAAAGCACAGTCGTCCTTGAAAACTAACGCTAACATCGAAAAACGATACAAATGCAACACATATTAAGACACTGTGTTGGTGGAGTTTTATTTCAATGTTGGCTGGTAACTTCAGCCGGCTGTTAAACATTAGCTAACGCTACCTATCTGTAACCTAACGTTAGAACCTAGCGCAGCCAACTAGCTACTTTAGCATGCGTGCTAACGCAACATATATGTCAGCTTCCAATACATACCTCATCAAATAATCCCTGAAATCTTTGCTTTTCAGGTGGTCAATGGCTTTCCGTGCAAGTGTCCCTGCCATGGTTTAACGCTGTGCTGTTGTCTGTTTTAGCCGAGAAGAGCACTCTTTCTGTGTTGAAGGGCGACTGACAGCTTAGCTCAGAGGACGACTGGTTAAATTTCCAACCACAACAATGGCGCTTTACGCCACTGTCGCAATTACCCGGCGCGACCGCTTCTTCTTCTTCTTCATGAATTTTATTCAATAACAACCCATTGGTGCATTGCCGCCACCAGCTGGTATGGTGTGGATAAGACCTCAGACAGCCCAAAACACTCATTTTCATTTTGATTTGTTTTGTACTGAATTACAATATCTCTTCGAATGTCTCTAAATCAGTGTCAAACAAAAAAGTCATCAAAACCTCGTTAATAATTTGCAAATAACTCAGTAAAAAAGTCTATTAATCTATATCACCCTCACACAACGTGTTTTCTGTTCCTTTTTCATTGTTTTGTATTTCTTTTGTTGTGGTGGTTAATACAGATGTATAATAATTCGCATTTTTATCTAAGTAAATCGGGATAGTGTCTCTGGCACTCTGTTACTTATACATTGGCACTAATATTGCAACATATTTTTGTGATAATAGTGCTTCCACTAAAGCAGCCATTTGTATTCTGAACAGGAAGTTGTACCACTTTATCCATTTATCCAAGTTTATAGCGCTTTTATATTCAAATGATAGCACGTCCTTGTTGTTGTATGTGTTCAGGTTTAGGCAGGCACTTTATTACACAGTTCTTTATCTTGGCTATCTATAAACCATGTACGTGAATTGTAATACAAACGTCATATGTCTGACTGATTCACATTTTGTGTATATTTTCTATTTTATAGTTATATTTTCCTCTTCACATTATGATATTTCAAATTTGGTGTAGATTAGGTTAAACTTAATCATCCCAGAAGGGAAATTTGACTTGGGCATAGTGCATTGTTGCTTCATAAAAATAAATCACAAAATAACATCACACATCACATTACATCAACCAGAACCAGAGAAGCATTGACATGGTGTAGTACTTCACAAGAGGAAAACATAAAAACAGAATAAAAAGGATGTTAGTGACAACATGGTGCCATGGATTATTAAAGTGCACCAAGATAACAAGTTAAGTGCTAGGTGCTTAAGTGCTCATATATACTGCACCTTGCTCAATTGCACAATATTCAGGAGTTTAACAGAGGCGGGTACAAATGATAATTTTAGGCGATTGGATTTGCAATTTGATACATGGAGTCTGCTTTCCAATGGCAGGGTTTTGTATTCAAGAAAGAGGGGATATTGGGGGTCTGAACTAATTTTCAGCTTGTTTCGTAACTGCCTGGTCATACAGGCTCTGTTTAGACTTGTTGGCAAGCTTTTTTTTATCTTAACTGTTAAGTTGCCAAACCATGCAGTAATTCCATATCTGATGACTGCCTCTAAGATTGCAAGGTAGAAAATCATCATGAGCAGACTACTCACAAGGATATTGCTTTTTACAATAAGTTTAAAAAGACTATGTAAAAAATCTAAGTTGCCAACTAACCTTAATTTACCTCACATTGAATATTAATGTGAGGTAAATTAATTATATTAATTTATTAATATTAAAATTGCGTAGCATGTTTTCTTATTGTGCTAATAAATCTAAAATCTTAAGCATTTTCATTTGTTATTCAGCATTTCTTGTTGAAGGCTATTCTTCTGGACATTTTAACAAATGCTTTCAAAACGTGATGGAGACTAAATCAGCTGAAGGGCAGCTGCTCAGCTGCGATATTAAGTTTTCTTGGATATTTAAGTTTTTTTGGTTGAGCTTTCCTCACTATTTCTGTAACACATCTTTATTGCACACTAGTCAATGTTTTACAGTAAGTTTTCCCATGAGAGGAACAGTGGAATTAATTATTTGTCAAATGATCAGCCGTGAAGCGCCTGTCTATCGCTTGCATTTCTATGTCTGGCTTGCGAACACCCTTCCTCACGCAGCCTTGCGCGTTCCTTTCCATCCGCGTGCCCGTGGTTTAGCCTGTGTCTACGGTGAGGGGTTCCAACAGGGAAGAGAAATGCCATCAAAAATCATCTTTGAAACCGAAGATCAAGCCATGGAAGAAGATGTGGACACTGTCGCGGAGGCCAAACTCCTAAAGGTGAGCTGAGTGGGTCGTGTCGGCCTGCACAGACTAAATAATCCCCGTAGCTAGCACGAGGACCCAGCTCTGCTTCCCCATGTTTGACAACATGTGGCTGAACGAGCTAACCAGAAACTTCGGCTAACAGGCTAGCTAAAATTAGCTGTTAGGAAAAGAGAAGATATGTTTATGTTGCCACACCAGTAGTGAAATATTATTAGCAGTGAAATCAACAACGGCATGAATTATTTATTTGGTTTATTTAATAGAGAGACAGGATGCATTAATTAAAATTGCTGTAAACACGGCAGAGTTAGCCAAAATGCTATGTTTCATCTGTAATCCCTGGGCAGGACAAAGTGTGATAAAACAACGTGAATGTGGTCCACTGCTGAGGCAATTGGGCCATTACACATCATTAACCGAGCCACTTCGTCTAGCTAGAAGATCACGTTATGAAAACTGTTTGTGAGGCGATCTGTAGATCACACGGGTTTACGGGTGGACAACGTGGAAACCTTTAAATGCTGCTACATCTGCGCTGTGAGCGCGACCTGATGACGTCTGATACAGCTGGGCCCGTCAGCTGTTAGTCAAATAAACAAAACGACCTGCTCTTAACAGTAAAACAAACAATTTAACTTAATTATAGCTCATTCTAATAATTTGTTGTTTAGTATCGACATGTTTTAACAAAACATTCTCAACTCAAGCTCTCCTTACAGTACGAGAATATTAAGTTAAGATTTGTCAATAATTGTAATATATTTAACGTTGTACTTAATAACTGAAATTTGATTATTAAGTTAACTTATTCCAGGTGTAATTATAATAATTAAGAGAAGACCATCAAAAATAAAGTCATTATTTGGCGATGAACTTGACAACTGATTTATTCATAAACAAAAAACGATTTCTGTTCCACTTTCAAAATTCAAATGCTAATTGTACTAATTAGAATGAGGTGTTTGATAACTTCTTGAGTATGTTATACTTTACATAACCACATATAATTAAAACATGTCACTAACAGACATCCTTTCATTGTATTTAGCAATGCGATGAGATAACTGCAAACCGGAAATTACTGAAACGCATGGTCCTTTTAAAAAAAAAAAAAAAGTTTGTTGCTGCACAGTGTTTGATTTAACTGAAATGTATTTGTCATTGTTATTTCTGAAAATGAATAAAGAAAAAGACCAAGGAGGCCAAGAAGCTGAAGAAGCAGCAGCAGCAGCTGGAGGACCAGGAAGAGCAGGTGGACCCAGACTGTGAACCTCCAGCACCAAAGAAGAAAAAGAAAAAAGACAAGCTGGCAGCGGACCAAGTGAACGACCACATAGATGAGGCCACAGACGTCAATGGCAACAGTAATGGTGTAGAAACACCAAAGAAGAAGACTAAAAAGACCACTGAAGGCGACACAGAGGTCAGTGCTGCGTTAAGTTAGACAAGTAGTTACCAGCTGGGGAGATTTTGTAGTCTAGTCTTTGAAACCCAACTATGTTTGTTATCTGTGAAGATGTTTTGTGGGTCATTGAATTATGTATAAATGGTGTAGACAGTCTCACTCGGCCCCTTTGTATAACACTGCCCCACTTTTATCTTGGGGTATAGAAAAAGAAGAAGAAGCAAAAGAAAGCAATTACGGAGGAAGCAACCAACGGACATTCCACCCCAAACACCCCCATTCAGACGCCCATTCAGACGCCCATCCCGACACCGCTCCAGTCCAGTGAAGACTCGGCTAGTGACAGTGAAAAAGAAACGGTAATTCTTGTAGACTGACGGCGTACAGTATTTCCTCTTGAAAGAAATGTGTTCTTTTGACCATAAGAGAAACTGGTCTTGGAACCGGTCGTGAGGCACAGCAGTGTGGTTAGAACAGGTTCACAAGAGTGGGCTGGCCCGCAATACGGGAACTCACAGAATAAATGATTTTAAATGAAACAACAAAATAACTGCAAAGCAACTTAATTTCACATTCACACAAGCATTTAAAAGTTTGATAAATTATGTAAACTAACAATCTTATTTAATGTAATTTGCGTGTTGTTTCCATATTACTTTAACCTTGACTTTTCAGTCTTTGCCTCACCATTTTTGGGTTTTCTTTAACAGACACTCTTCATAGTTAGCTGTATGGTAAGATAACAGTCCTAAAGACTGGTTCTGTCTATTTGTTTAGGAGGAGACACCAGAGCAGAAGGAAGGGGCCTTCTCCAACTTCAGGATCTCACAAGTCACCATCGATAAACTAAAAGGTAAGCATCATGTTTACATTTTTGTACCTTAGTTCTTACCTCTGTAGCCTGTGACCAGAAGTTGACTGGTACAATCCCAAAATCTAGACCAGCAACTCCCATGTTCTGCGAGGTAAAAATTACTATCTTTATCAATGAAGTCTGGTCTCAAAAACATGATGTGTTTATAGGGTCCAGGTTGAAAATAACAAACTTACCCTTTAATTTGGTTGATTAACTTCACTTTATAACATTTATGGTGTCTTAACAACTGCTTTTAATTGAACACATGAGTTTTAATAATGACTGGCATTCGTGACATAAATGGTGTGTTTATTTAAATATTAAACTTTTCAATTTGAAATTTAGTGATCACCATTAAGGACTTAAATGAGCACATTTTTTCTGTAATGAAAATGTGCTTGGGAGCGTTAACTGGGCTTCGGAGCTGCTGAAGCGCTGTGTGGGTGTGCTAAATAACAAATTACCATGGATCTTGTGTCCTTATCCCGGTCCTGTCAATCCTTTTTCTTCACCTCCTCACTCTCTGTCACCTCCTCTCTCTCTGTCACTTCCTCAGCCCGGGGAGTCTCTCACCTGTTTGACATTCAGGTGAAGACATTTAATCCTGTATATGATGGAGAGGACGTAATTGCCCAAGCCCGAACAGGAACAGGAAAGACTTTCTCCTTTGCTATCCCTTTAGTGGAGAAGCTCCAGAAGGATCCAGTGGCGTTAATCAGAGGCCGAGCTCCCAAGGTGCACACTTACACCGTTTCACACCAATCAGTGAAAACTAGCATCAGTAAGAGTCCTGGTATCAGTTGCTGTCTTCAGTATGTTTGACCCAGTCTCCTTTTTGTCTGTCTGTAGGTCCTGGTGTTAACTCCAACCAGAGAGTTAGCTATCCAGGTTGCTAAGGACTTCAAAGACATTATTAAGAGACTGTCTATCAGCTGTTTCTATGGAGGCAGCTCATACAACCCACAGAGTAAGTCTTTTGCAAAAACACAAATACAAGTAATTCAAAAATAGCTCAACTCATAAAAAGAGTCAATATTTACAATGATGGCTTCTTAATATTTTTTAAAAAGAACTTTTCAGCTTTAACTATTTAAATAGCTAGATGCATAACTTTGTTTTTTCATGTGGTTTCAATCTTCACTCTTTACACATTCATTTTAATAACTCTCTCCAATCCTCTCCCCTGTCTAGTCGAAGCTATTCGCAATGGTATCGACATTTTGGTTGGAACCCCTGGTCGCATTAAAGACCACATTCAGAACCATAAACTTGATCTCTCTAAAGTGAAACACGTTGTCCTGGATGAAGTAGACCAGATGTTGGACATGGGATTTGCAGAACAAGTTGAAGAGATTTTGTCTTCATCATATACCAAAGGTAGAGAAAATAAATGTGTGTGTTTGTGAAACTGAGTACATATGTGTGTTCTTGTTTTCTTTGTGTGTGTTTGTGAAGTTTTAGGGATTTTTGGTTTGTGTATCATATATGTTACACAACACAACAGCACGCGGGAATGATCAGCATAGTGGGGTCATGTTACGTATGTAAAATAAGGAAGGTGTGTGTGCTCCTCCCCAGACTCCGACTCCAATCCACAGACTCTTCTGTTTTCGGCCACCTGCCCCCCTTGGGTCTACGAGGTGGCCAAAAAATACATGAGACCAGAGTGCAAACATGTTGACCTGATTGGCAAGAAAACACAGAGAGCTGCAACAACTGTAGAAGTAAGTGTGTGTGTGTGTGCGTGTGTGTGAGAGAATTACTTTGGTGAGGTGAAGGGTGCAATTTTACAAGCGTTACAGCAGTCTTAGTTCTTAGGTAAAGTAATTGAGACTGTAAAATGCACTCACATACATCTCCTTCAGGAAAGCCCAGCAAGTTCATTTGCAGTAAATGTTAGCACCAGTGGAATTGTAATGAAGTACAAGTTAAAGTCAACCAGCTGGATTAATGAAAATATCTCTTCTTTCCCGCTGGTTTCCCTCTCCCACACTCCCTCGTCATCTTTTTGTCTCTCTGTCTGTCCTTCACTCCGTAGCATCTGGCCATAGCGTGCCACTGGTCACAGCGTGCAGCCGTGATAGGTGACGTGATCCAGGTCTACAGCGGCAGCCACGGCAGAACCATCTTGTTCTGTGAGACAAAGAAAGAGGCCAATGAGCTTTCCATGAATGCATCCATCAAACAGGTAGACTCACAGTTTATGAATAGCTACAGTCAGGTCCATAAATATTGGGACATCAACACAATTCTAATCTTTTTGTTGCTATACACCACCACAATGGATTTGAAATGAAACGAACAAGATGTGCTTTAACTGCAGACTTTCAGCTTTAATTAGATAGATTAGTAATTAGATTAGTATTTACATCCAAATCAGGTGAACGGTGTAGGAATTACAACAGTTTGTAAATGTGCCTCCCACTTTTTAAGGGACCAAAAGTAATGGGACAATTGGCTACTCAGATTTTCCATGGCCAGGTGTGTGTTTTTCCCTCATTATCCCATTTACAAGGAGCAAATAAAAGGTCTAGAGTTCATTTCAAGTGTGCTCTTTGCATTTGGAATCTGTTGCTGTTAACTCTCAATATGAGATCCAAAGAGCTGTCACGATCAGTGAAGCAAGCCATCATTAGGCTGAAAAATCAAAACAAACCCATCAGAGAGATAGCAAAATTTCTTATACTGTATATACTGTACATAACTATCATTTGTTTTGTACAATTGGGGAATTGTGACAGATTTATTTGTTAACCAGGATTGTTGCCTTCCCACAATTAATCAAATTTTTGTGTTTCATATGTTGTGTATGTTTTCAGAGTGCCCAGACCCTCCATGGTGATATTCCTCAGAAACAGAGAGAGACGACGCTAAAGGGCTTCAGGAATGGAGCTTTTGAGGTTCTGGTTGCCACCAATGTTGCAGCCCGTGGATTAGACATCCCTGAAGTCGACCTGGTGGTCCAGTGTTCTCCGCCCAAGGTGTGATGCATTGCCAGTAATCATTAAGAATTACATTAACATGAGTATATCTTTGCATTTATTGGAGGTGCCAATTCTTTGCTATGTAGATGTTGTGATCTTAAGATTCCATGCACATAAGACAATTAGATTTAAAATTGTAATTGCATACACTATTCTTATTAACAGTGTTGCTTTATTATGATTCATAAAGGCCTGTCTCCTTTACTTGGTCTGAACATTTTTCTTGCTCTGTGGTTGGTGTCAGGATGTGGAGTCATACATTCATCGTTCGGGACGTACGGGCCGAGCGGGAAGGACTGGAGTCTGCATCTGTTTCTACCAGAGGAAAGAAGAGGACCAGCTGCGCTACGTCGAAAACAAAGCGGTACGTGTCGTCTTTTAAATCCAGCCGAAGTAGAAGAAGACAAAGGGACAATGAAGAAAAGCATGTGGGATGGAAGTGGACAAGAAAGTCACAGAAGGAAGGGGACAATCAAAAGTAGCCAGAAAAGTAGAGCAGTGACGGTGTTTCATTAGAGAGGCTGGAGTTGAAGAAGGTGCTGCTGCATTACAAATAAAACCAGGGTGGAAGTCTCCTTTCCCCTGGTAGTCAGAAATAATGTGTAAAATAGTGTGCAAAATTTTAAAGACACAGCTTTCTGACAATCTGTGCAATCTGTTTGACTCCCCTTTATATGATTTTTTTATTAAGTACCAAACTAACTACATTTTATGTGTTATTCCAGGGTATCACATTCAAACGAGTTGGCGTTCCTACCCCTAATGATATCATCAAGTCATCAAGCAAGGATGCTGTCAGGTAGGTAATTTTGAAGATTGAGAGCCAAGTAGATCCATATATATTTTGAAATAATAAAATAATAATAATGAATAAATGATAATAAAATAATAATGAGCAAATAGTGATTTGATATTTTATTTCTTTATTTTGTCCAGGTTTCTGGACTCTGTTCCAGTCACAGCTATCGGGTACTTCAGAGCGTCAGCTGAGAAGCTGATCGAGGAAAGAGGAGCGGTTGATGCTCTAGCTGCAGCCCTGGCCCATATTTCTGGAGCCACAAGTCTAGAGCAGAGGTCCCTGCTCAACTCTGATGCTGTAAGTTTGGATTTATTCTTGTCAACAACCTACACACCCTAAGTGTTGAACAACGACTGCAGGATGATTCAATCTGCAGCAGCCCTTGGAGAGAGACACAGTCCCACCTGACATGTTAACTCTGTTGATTTTGTTGTTCTCTATTTAGATTCCGTTATGCTTTTAGGTGCTGTATAACCCTTTTTTGTTTGTATTTTTATGCAGGGTTTCACCACTATGCAGTTGGTGTGTTCTCAAGAGATGCATAATCTGGGTTACGCCTGGAGAACCATCAAAGAACAGCTTGGAGAAGAGTTCGAGAACCACATTCACAGAATGACTTTCCTCAAAGACAGAACAGTATGTACACACACAAATATCTACATATGTGAGGTGCTATGGGCGTTTATAAATGCATTAAAGAAATGTATTTATTTAGATTTCCTGTTTTTGTATTTTATATCAGATTGCATTGTATGTTAGTATGGGAACCAGTGTGGAAGTCTTAAGGTTCATCATGTCAAATTCTACTTTTATTAACTTAAGGTGAAGAATAGGGTTTTGAGTAATATCTGTACCAGTATAGTATATTTTATATGATGTAAACAGCACTGGATGTAGGCTACAAATAAGTGTGTTGAGATGATAGCCATTGAGTGCTTTTGTGAGATCCCACTTGGATTAGTAGTGTTTTTCCAAAATAGGCCCCTACAGTGACTCATAAATGAATGTAATAGACTTGGCAAATGAAAAGTAAATGGGAAACCTGGTGGTAAATCAAAATGCAAATTGAGAGAAGAACCTGTGTAAATTATTTTGAAAAAACAGAATTGTTTATTTTATGTGAATTCAGCGACTACAGCCACACTAGTCTACTATTACACAAGTAATTATCCACAACAGGAAAACAGCGAAACATCTGTTAACAAAAAGCAAATGTGTGAAACCTTTCTGTAGCCGTGACCATGCTGTTGTAGCTCATCTCAAAAAGAGAGTGAGACAGAACCACTCACAGTCTCACCCTTATTGTGTTCATTACAGGGAGTTTGTTTTGATGTCCCAGCTGACAAAGTCAAGGAGATGCAGGTGAGAATGACAGCTGTGGTGGACTGTTTATAGTGTCTCTAAGATTACATTTGTGAAAACAATCCAAAGTAAACTATAAATATTTTGACTGTGTTTCTTGTTGAAGTGGACAGACTGTGGTAGTCCTGTTAACATCCTTGTCTTGATCCTTAAACAGGATAACTGGAAGGACGGCCGCCGTTGGCAACTGACCGTAGCCACAGAGCTCCCAGAGCTGGAGGAGAAGCAGTTCAATAACCGTGGTGAAAGGGGAGGAGGGTTCAGGGGTGGAAGGGGTCGGAGCTTTGGGGGAAATGGTGGCCGTGGTAATGGGTTCAGAAGTGGCGCCGGTGGTGGCTATGGCAACGGCAGAGGAGGACAAAAACGCTACTTCAGCCAAGCTTTTGATTATTGAAAGGCTAACCTGTGGACTGATAAGACTTGACTGTCACTCATCTGGGCTGGCTGTGATTTTATTATTGGCTGTCAGAGAGAGGGATCGATGTATGGCTAGTGGAAGTCTTCGTCATGATACAAGCTGACCTGTAAGCTTTCGATTAATCACGTTTTATATAGCATACATGTAATGACCAATTTCCTCTCCCTGAAAATAAAGTAAACATCACATGGTATCTGAGAAATTAGCCATTTCCTGCAGGTTTAAGATCAGATTTCTACCTATATTATATGAGCAGTACCACTGGCAGCCATTTCGGCATTATGTGATGACATTTAAATGGAAAGAAGAGTTTTCCACTGAGTTTTAGGTAAAGTCTTTCTCTTTTTTGTACTGGGTGTTTGGGGATCGTGGGCAGCAACCAGACTTGAGTCTTTGTCCGAAATAAAGGGCACCTTTTAATGTAAAAACATGCTGACGTGAACATGCTTTTTGTTACACAGCTACACTAGATAACTCTGAGTGTGTAGTGCCATGAAAGTGCACCATCCTGCAGACAGTATGTCATGTAGGAGACACTGTGTTTCTGTTCTGCACCGAGAGAACAGTGATGAAACGGGTGTTAACCTTTACATTTGTGCTCAGTGTCTGGTTGCTGCTTCACCCTCAGCTGAAACATCTCTCCACAAAAATATACTGGATGATTGCTTTGCAATTGCCTTTATTTAATAACTGTCTACGGCTTCCATTCATTTGAATGAATTTACTTATTCATTAAAAAAGGTCAACTCAGGTTGTGTTTTGTCTTTTTAAAGGGGTGTGAAATAAGCATATATACAAATGTATAACTTTCAGTGTTGACTGCTTTTGGGAACCTCAATTCTTTAAACTTCAGCTGGCCTTAAAGAAAATTAAAGTCACATGTGCATGAATGGATAAACTGCTATATACAGTAATTAATATAATCTATAAAGTTTGGACTGCTAGGAGAATACACCAGACTGAGAAGAAAGTAACGCAGCACCGCACAAAACACAAAGTTTTGGAACAATAGTGCTGTAGAGTTTGCCCTACATATCCCCGCTTTACATAGAAAACAACAAATGTATGCCCTACTTTTAATTATTTGTGTACAGAAAAAACTTATTAGAAGT
Source organism: Lepomis macrochirus (assembly GCA_024633595.2). NCBI lineage: Eukaryota > Metazoa > Chordata > Actinopteri > Centrarchiformes > Centrarchidae > Lepomis > Lepomis macrochirus. The sequence goes on from JALXJV020000006.1 coordinate 17,682,154, forward strand.
GAGTAAAACTTATAAGTGGTGTAGTCTGCTTCTTGATCTGATATGTATTTTTTTCAGCCACCATTTGAGCCTAGAGTTGAATAAACCAGTTCTGTCAAATTCTCAACACCAATTAGAAAAAAATGTGAGAAATCGGTTTCCAAACAATGTGAAATATTCTTTTTACTCACATAGAGCATGTTAGTGGGATGGGATGATCAACATGAGCTGCTGATTATGAGTCAGCCCATGTAAGCTTAATCGAGATATTGTTCAGTTACACCTTAAACATAAAAGGTGTAATTTCTGACATCATACGTAGTTATAACTTTTTTCACAATACAGAGATTGTCCACATTGTCCGTTTATTTTAATCAATTGAGTAGTTTCACAGGCATTTTTTTTACAGTTCAGAAAATTCTATTATTTTGTAAAGTCAATTGTTAAATTGGTTTACATTATTGGTAAACATAATTACACTGATGCCATACTGGTACAATATTAAAACGGCAACACATTCATGTAAATTACACCAGAAACTATTCAAAGTATAACATATGAGGTTTACCAATAAAATGTTAAAAGTATTCCTCACTATATTTCATGTGCAAATGTCGCATTTAAAAATCTTTGGTGGACTGGCCTGTGAGCAATGTTCAAGTATTTGTTTTTAACCTGAATTGACATGGAGCTCAGATATACACTTATGTGCTTACATCTTCAGTCAGCCCATTATTGTGATTCATAAAAATGATTTTGATGTAGACACACAAAAGAACAATCATTAGATTACACTTATTTTGCTGTAAACTTTAAACTTAAAATTTACTGTGAAGTGTATCTTCTACAAGGAATTTTACAAAAAAAGTGGTTGGTTTTCAAATCCTCCTAAATTTTTGTAGAATGGTATGTGCAATGTATACAGCACCCTTTATCTTTAGACCCTCAAGTCAAACAAGGACATTTAATTAGTCTATGGACCCGATGCATTCAGCCATACTTAAAATAGAATAAATACAAGTCTTAAGAGCAAATACATTCAAATAAAACATTCCATCATTAAAAAGATTCCTACCCAAGATCCCATTGTGTAAAATCCTCATTTAATATTGTAAAACAAAGCTCTGTTATAATTGATTTCCCTTGTGCCATTTTGCCTCCTTTATCTGGATTATACTGAAATCACACTAGCTGGGAGGCAAAACAGCTGCTGCAGTGACAAGACTAGATGATTTCCTCTGACATCAAAATTAAGACATGGACTGTCTGATAGCCTACCCTCTATGCTGTTTGATAATCAAAATGCCATATTTAGTAAATTGTGAAAGCCCTTAAGTGGTAAGATCCGGCTGATTGTCACTGGTGATGCCAATGTGTGCTGGTTGTTGGATTTCATTGATTACAGTTGGTTGTTTCTGACTACAGGTCATCACTGGTAATGACAAGTCCATTGGCGATGTGGTTCTCCAGAGTCAAGCCATCATCATCATCATCATCATCCTAGGTGACAAGAAGGCGTAAGCACACACACACACACACATACAGAAATAAAGATCTCTTGGGCAGCATTGGTAAGTCAATAAACATAATTATCCCAACTGAATTGTTAGGATGTCCAGGGCTTTAAATGTTTTTTTTTTATTTTTCTTTAGCCATTTTTGTTGCATGTAGCTTTTGTTCTAATCACCACACATTTAGATGATTGTATATATTATAGATAAAATAGAGTCAAAACCTTTTGAGAAACTGCAGAATGTGCAGAAGAACAGTGCAATGCTTGCAGTTTAAAATACTATAATGTCACAACTATACCCTCTTTGGAATTAACACAGTAATCTATGTCTTATTATATGTTCAGTGCCATTCACCACTGCGGCCCTCTTTGAATATTCTCAGTTTAAAATTAAATTGTCCCAAAGTTTCCACTGATTTCTTAAAATGAGTAAAACAGCGCCCTCTAGGTTAGAATGTGTGGGAAATGTCAATCAGCTTGTGGTGGCAGATGGTATTGCATGTTTATAGACGAGCAAGAGTTAACAGCAGAGACGCAGTCAGGTGAAGATGGCGTCCCTTAATTAGTAACTGTATTACTCTGGGAAATTCAGCAGCTCGTCGGGACTTAGCTAGAAATTGGGAAAATTGGAAGTCACTGTGTTTCACTAATATCAAACAACAGAAACTTAACAAGGTCGATGAAATAAAACAAACTGGGTTAGGAGGTTTCCCAGAAGTGCTAACGTTAATATATCGGCTAAGTTTCACACTTTTTAGCGGGACTAACGTTACTTAACTTAGCTAGCTAACTTAACCGTAGCTGTTAAAAATAAAACTGCTCAAAAAGACTGAGAGGAGAAAGTGAAGGGAGGACGAGCTGCCCGGGTAAAGAAAGAAGACGAGGTCGGAGCACATGACTGGAGAGGCTTGAACACTTGGACAAGTAGGTGAGTCAAACACACCCCCTCCTCTCCCCCTGCTCCTCTGTGTCTTCCAGATAGACTGTAGTTATTGGTGTGATTGTATTGCCTGTGGTGGGTTTACCTGACTGTAGCAGAGATGCTCACAAGTCTTTGAGCTAGAGTCCAAGTGAAGTCTCAAGTCTTTTAGCTAGAGTCCAAGTGAAGTCTCAAGTCTTTGAGCTAGTGTCCAAGTCAAATCTCAAGTCTTTGAGCTAGTGTCAAAGTCAAATCTCAAGTCTTTGAGCTAGAGTCCAAGTCAAGTCTCAAGTCTTTGAGCTAGAGTCCAAGTCAAGTCTCAAGTCTGTCGTGGTTATTACGAATGTGGTATCACCTGCTACGTTCAATCCAGATAGCTTCTAAAACTGCATAGCTATAAGGAACACGGTAACTGTAACCTGTTTTTTTTATTTACAGAGCACAACCGTGTAATGTGCAATGCAATTATTGACAGCTTATTAATTACTGTAAGTCAACACACTCCCCAGACTTTTAAACCCAGTGTAAAGTTAACTAAATAAAACTGTGACGTTGCATAATCAACAATAAACCTGTCTGTTTTTAACTTACAGAGCACAACCATATAGCCTAATGTACAATGTGTCTACAATTAATGACAGCATAGAAATTACTATAAGTAAACGAACCCTGTTGATTTTAAAACCTAGTGTACAGTTAACTGAATAAAACTACATGGTCAACAATAAAGCTGTAACATGTTTTTAACTTACAGAGCACAACCATGTAATGTGCAATGCAGTTAATGACAGCTTAAACTACTGTAAATCAACAAACCCTGCAGACTCTCAAACCAGTGTAATGTTATAACTAAAAAAAAACTGTAAGGTTACACGATCAACAATAAACCTGGAACCTCTTTTCTCATCAGACGTTTCCTAAAAAATAAACATTGTTCACGAGTCCTGCACCTCAAGTCCGAGTCGAGTCTGAAGTCTTTTGCGGATGAGTCTCAAGTTGAGTCTGAATTCACTGTGTCCGTGTCTGATTCTCTAACTCGAGTCCCCATCTCTGGACTGTAGCTGCTGATATCATAGTCAGGGTTGTAGTGTATGGAGCCAGCTGTCATGTGTCAGTGGGGTCTTATTAATTTTATAGGCAAAGCACGGCCAGAATTTACAAATTGAGTTAAGACAATTAAATGCTCTGAAGGTCATACTTATTTTGGTGCTAGTCAAGACTGATCTGTACTTAGTTTGCAACTAGGTAAGAAGATTTGCTTTTCAGCCAATATGTTTATGTTAAATTAATGGATATAGAGATTTTTATATACAGCCCATGGTAAAAACACATGTAAGTTATGTATCTATATCATGCATTCTTTTATTTTAACCGAAACATAATTTTGTTGAATTAATGTCATCCTACAGTTAAAAAAAAAGCTTGAGAATGTGGTTTATGTTTTAAAGTAAAGTGAGCATGCAACTTCTTTACATTTGTGTCACCACTGCTCCATGCCACAACTAATCTATGGTCATGAATAAGTAATGTCCTTGACTACTCCATTAGCTTCATTTTGAATACATGCTCATATAATTATTTAATGTTACTGAACCCCCTTCTGCATTATTGCCTATGTTAAACTTACATTTAAATGCATATTCTATTGTGAAAACACCTTTCTGTATGTGAATCCTGTCATACAGTATTATATATACTGCAAGCTACTTTAGTGTAGGGTGTCGTAATGTTTGGGTGTCTGAACAAGATGGCATTATGTTTTAATATGATAGTGATGTTTAGATTTGTGTATAGTTTTGCTCTGCGTTTTCATGAGTCTGTTGGCAATTTTGTTCTCTTTCTTTGACAATATTACGTTGAGGGACCCAAGTGGCACAGTGCCTTTAATATAATCAGCCCTCTGCAAATCTTGTACCTGACAAGGATTCCAATTAAAAAGAAATTCCTTGCAGTTTTACGTGTGTATATGTGTGCGTGTGTTTGAGTATTGTTACTTACAACATCTTTCTGTTTGTAGTCTTTCTCTGTGCTGCGATAGGACACCACATGGATCAGAGTGTAGATCCTGCAAACAGACAGGCACCAAGATGAAACATGAGTACATATTATGGGCCAAAAGATGCCATCATAATTCACCATACATTTGTTATTGCTGCTCATAGTTGGGGGGAAATAATCAGTGCAAGTTTAAAAACTGGTATAGTTTCTTTGCTAATTAATCAAATCTCCAACATCTGAAAGTTTGGAAGTTTTCTTACATAGTTTTCAAGGTGAGTCTGAGTTAGCTGTGAAGCTGTCAAATATACAGTCTGATTTTATAGCTGCAAGTGTTTTGAATTCAGTGGGTGTGTGGCACATACACAAGTTTGTGTGTGTATGTATGTATATGTGTATACCTGTGATATAACATGGCCAGAAACTGGATAACGAGAAGAATAGCAAAAGACAATAGGAACATCAAACTGACAGGCTCCACCTGTTAACACAAAATTACAGTAAAGCGTTACAGCAGTTATGACAGACATTCAAAAATACCTCTCAGGTCTTGCTGCCTTAACTATTTCTATTTGCAGCATGTGCATCTGGGACTAACCTTGAGGGGTTCGTCAGATAAAGTTCCATTTGGAAAGTATTTAGGAATCTTGATGCTGATTACATCGTTTCCAATGGCCTGCAGGAAGAAGGTAGCCACCACCCACAGCACGTTGATGATGAAATACAGGAATACTGCCTGTTGGGATGAAGGAGTATTTAATGATGTTTCTTAAGTCTTTATACTAAATACTAATAACATGAGAGTTTTAAAACCCAAACATGTCTTTAAGTTGATGTAAAACATATTTTAAGGAAAGCAAAATAGCTGTGCAGGAAACAGTCGTTTTTTGAAAGAAATAGTTTGGCCAGAGCTTCCGGCTCTCTTCAATAAGGAAATGATTCCTTGGTATCCCAGCACCTGAAGGCCACTGTGTTCCACGGTGCACTGGACGCTTTCATCCTTTGTTATGTCCATCCATTGTTCCAAATCTTTAAGAATATTAAAGGTTGGACTACAGAAGGAAAGAGATGAATGGCTTTTCAGCTCTTGATTGGCTGAAAGGAACGATTTCCTTCACTTTCTTTGTCGCATGTGCACTTTGGGAACACCCTGATGCGAGTGGCTAGACAGTGGTCAAAATCAACCACACACCAATCAGGAGAGCCATAAATAATAATAGGTAGACTAATTTTCTGTTTGACTTGTCATTGGCCTTTCGCTTTCTGTAGTATACAGCTCAGTAGGCTCACTCCCAGCGCAGACCAATCTTATTATGAATAATTAGAAAATAAACCGCTGTAATACATTGGCAGTATTTCAAGGTCCAAAAAAAAAGATGCATATTTCATGTGAGACAGAATTCATGCCATAAACACAAAAAACAGACCCATTTGCGCAAACATTAAATGCAGAGCTCACCTTGTTGCGCAGTGACTTTAGTTCTCTGGTGACTTCCTCCAGATGTGCTTTATTGTCCTTGATAGGCGTCAAGTAGCGCTCAATTAACTTGTTCCAGAAGTCGTATTCACCCTAAACACATACGTGCACAGATGCATGCACACAATGGATTTGTTAGGATTTATTTAAATTAAGTGAAACTACCTTCATTAAACATAAAGCTAACAATGCTAAAATATTATAGCCGTGTTTCAACCAAAGGAACCATAACCTGGAACGAGGAACCTTTGGAGAAGAGACCAGGGTCTAAATTTAACTCTAGGGTTTTTATTTTACCCCCCAAAAAGTCCCTGCTTGGGGGGTAATACTTTACGAACGTACCGGTACTTTGCAGGGGGTGGGGCTTGCCTTGCAGTGAATTTCTGAATGGGGGAGTAGACAGTGTTGCCAGATTGGGTGGGTTTTATTTTGATTTTGACAAAATTTGGGCTGGTTTGGGATCAGTTTGGCGGTTTTTAATAGTAGCATAATTATAGGTAATTTGAAACAAAACCTAAGAGTGCATGTACTCCATCCAATTAATCATCATTATCTTTCTAGACAGCATGTTGCAAAAGTCACATTGCTCGCCGTACTAGACAGCTCCACAGACTGTACATAGTTCCACAAAGATGTCCGCCTGAGATCGTACGTCGGCATTAAAAGTAGCCTATTGCTCGAAAACAGCAGCCAGCGTGTGTTTTATGTTTGTGTTTCTTTTTCTGTGCTGGAGTTCTTTTAAGAACTTGATGACTTTAGACAAAACATTAATACATCAACACAATAATGAAATCACCTGGAAAGTTATAGAAGTTATAGAGAAAATCATTAGTTGGGTTGAGTGCGGGTGTATGATTTATGCCTACATGATTATTCAGATCCGCATCACACCAATGTCGCTCCTATAATCATGACAAAACAGTGTAAACAGCTGCTCACGTCAAATTAGGAGGCTGCAATATCAACCAGAGCATTCAGCACTAACCTGCTGTATTTTATGCTGTCGTTTAGTAACAATAATGCCCATTATGCAGTCTGTAGCCTACATGTCATTCAGTGTTCCTTCCTGTCAATAAGGGGGTGCTGCAGCACACTCTGCACCCCCCTTCACGCTTGTAATTGAATAATAGGATGTTTCGACCTTGCGATGGCCTGAATTAAAACCACACTGTAAGAATGTACAGGTTAAAAATGTGCTTTTTGTAGTCCATCTTCGTAACATTAGATATGCAACTCCAAACTCCTGACTTCGGGGTGTGTGTCATAGCCACACAACCACTTATGCGGCTGCTTACCATAGCTTCCGGGTCACCAAAAAACCCCAATGCAAAATTGAGGAATAAGATATACACGTGTATTTGAATTTCTGATTTCCATCTGTAAACACATGACAGAAAATCGGATAACGAGATTTTTTTTAATATCAAAACGAAAATGAAAAATGGTTTTTATTTTCTGTTTCGTTTCCCTATTTACTAATGGTAATTGGGAAACGAGCCATTTTTTGTTTGTTTTTTTTTATTTCAAAACGAAAATACGTTGGCCGCAAAGTACACAGACCCATGTACTGCCCCACCTTTTGCTATGTGGGTACAGGTAATCTGGGGGAGTTTTCTGTAGCCTACATGTTGAGATTCAGTCTTTCAACACTAATGGAGCAGCTTTTATGGCATGAATGGATTTTTGTTTCATTGCTTTTATGAAGTTATTCACCTGCTTTTTGTAGTGATAAGAAGTGAGAAAAAGTGAGCTGGAACGACCAATATTCATTACCCGAGGCTTTTAAGCTAAAAGAAGATAGCTAAAATTACCATCAATGTACATCAAGCAACACATTATTAGGCATCAGGCCGTACCTTTTCATTTAGGCATTTACCCTGTTGGCGATATTCTGTCTTCTTGCATGTGTCAGCTACAGCTGTGTTACCTAGTCTCTTTTTGTCTAATATTACAGTAAATATGTAATTTGTAAAATATGACGCTCCGTTGCCAGTGGACTTGTCCATGTTTGCAAATGGTCATTAGCTGCTAACACCGCCTCTTTTATGTGAACGTGCTCATGGCTGGATTGGGAAACCCTGGGATGACTTACTGAGTTTATAACCAGCTTCGTGTGACTGCTTATCCCAGTCACGATTATTAGAGTTAGTGAAGCCAGATAACAAAGATATCTGTGGATGTTGAACTTGCTTCATAGCACAGGCCCTAGGGCCCTGTTTCAGAAAGCAGGATTAGTCATAACTCTAGTATGTTAAGCTTGAGATGAGGGAAATTGTAAACCCCCAGTTGAACCCTAGATCAGTAACTCTGGCAATTTATGCTGTGAACCTAACCTCAGAGGTTTTCTTTAATAAACCCTGAGCTTCTCTCCCACTCCTCCCAGCTGTCTGATGCAACGTTTCATTTCCTCATTCATATAGTCAAAGAACTTATAGAACGCTTTCATTTGTAGAAGTTTAGAAACATCGAAATCCCGGTTAGATATTAGTTGCCTACCCAAACACAATATAGTAAATGACCGCTTTTATGATCAATTTGTCATCGATGTAAGGACAGAGACCGCGGTTTCCGGACATCGTGGATTCATCCGTAGCACAAAATAAAATCTATAGACTAGACTGTCCTTCTTTATAACAGTGTGACTCTATTGACATTAAGGCAGCAGTGAGGTTGTCAGAAGTTGCACTGAAACTTTTAGTGTGGGCTATATTACTGCAGTAATGGCTAAACCCCTCCCGTCAGGCCATCCTTGTAAATAAGAAGTTCAATCAAACTAATCTGTATGAAACTGTAACTGATCATTTGTCATTGTAATTAGTTGCACTAATGGAACCTTCCTATAGTAGTTATCATGCTAGAGACGATGTTGAGAACAATTGTGGTGCAGCTGAAACGACTTTAAGATTCGAGAACTGGACTAAATGTAGTTTAAAAGTGAGTTTTTGAATATTAGCAACTTATAGTCGTAATGTTTTTTTTTATTAGCAATTCATCAAATGTGAACTGACCACTATTTATTTTATCTAAATAGACAACAGTCAGTTTGAATCTAGACACATTTTTCAACAGCAAATCAGAAAAATCCAAGCCCTGAATCAGCAGCTTACCTCATCTAGATTTTGAACTTGCGGGGCGGTGAGCGTTTTCTCGATGGCTCTCTTTACTCTCTTCTCTAATCTCTCCATTCGACTGGTCTTAAGGATACGCCGAGCCTGGGAGAGAGAAAGTCATTTAGTCAGTGAGTCATCATTCCTCTTCTGCAGGCGCTTTTAAAATTTGGTTTTCATAAAATCAGAAGCCTCTGAAATAGAAGCATGCAAATGTGATATAATACAATTATACATTATACAATTTATTTTTAATAAATAAAACTAAAATAGCTGTTCTATTGCTGCCAAACCTATCACACATCATAATTTCTCACCAATCGACCTTAATGTCCTCCTTTGTTCACACATAGAGCCGAGTCCATTCCATGGACTTGAGGCTGCAATGAGGGTGTGATGGATTTATTTAATGGATAAGGTCCTGCTTAAAATGTGAGCCGTGCTGAGGGGGATGATCTTCTGAATTATGCTCATCATGCTCATCATGCTCATAGTATTTATCCTTTACTTTGATGTATTATTATTATTATTATTATTATTGTTACCTGCTCTGACAGTGCATATCGTAACTCCTCCAGCTGGTTGTCTGACAGAACATCTTCAGGCCCCACTCCACTTAGCTCTCCACTAAGAGTGTCTGTTAACATTAAGACCAACTCCTCACACACATCATCCTGATCTTTGTTACGGAGTGTGTATCTGAAGACAAGAAAAGCACAAACAAATTACAATATTTCTTCACTAGGTAACTATTAAAACATTGAATTTAAGTTTTAAATCTGTCCATGAGCTCATCTAAAGCTCATTGGAACATAAACGTGTATAGAAATGCATACAACTTAGTTTGCCACATGTGTTGTCGATATTACGTAAAAAATTGTACATTTCTATGTATAATAATTAGTTACCGTATTTGTTCTTGTAGATTTCTCTTCATGTTGGCATAAGTCAGCTTCTTCAGAAACTCTTCTTTCACCGGCATCACCCAGTCTATACACAAACACATACAGGTGCTAGTCATATAATTAGATTATCATCAAAAAGTTGATTTATTTCAGTAATTCTATTAAAAAAGTGAAACTTAGATATTATATTGATTCATTACACACAGACTGATATATTTCCAATATTTATTTCATTTAATTGTGATGATTAAAACTGACAACTATTGAAAATCCCAAATTCAGTATCTCCGAAAATTAGAATATTACTTAAGACCAATACAAAAAAAAGGATTTTTAGAAATGTTGGCCAACTGAAAAGTATGAACATGAAAAGTATGAGCATGTACAGCACTCTGTACTTAGTTGGGGCTCCTTTTGCCTGAATTACTGCAGCAATGCGGCGTGGCATGGAGTCGATCAGTCTGTGGCACTGCTCAGGTGTTATGAGAGCCCAGGTTGCTTTGATAGTGGCCTTCAGCTCTTCTGCATTTTTGGGTCTGGCGTATCGCATCTTCCTCTTTAATACCCCATAGATTTTCTATAGGGTTCAGGTCAGTCGAGTTTGCTGACCAATTAAGAACAGGGATACCATGGTCCTTGAACCAGGTACTGGTAGCTTTGGCACTGTGTGCAGGTGCCAAGTCCTGTTGGAAAATGACATCTACATCTCCATAAAGTCGGTCAGCAGCAGGAAGCATGAAGTGCTCTAAAACGTCCTAGTAGATGGCTGCTTTCACCTTGGACCTCAGAAAACACAGTGGACCAACACCAGCAGATGACATTGCACCCCAAACCATCACTGACTGTGGAAACTTCACACTGGACTTCAAGCAACGTGGATTCTGTGCCTCTCCTCTCTTCCTCCAGAGTGTGAAACCTTTACTTTCATCAGAGAACATAACTTTGGACCACTCAGCAGCAGTCCAGTCCTTTTTGTCTTTAGCCCAGGTGAGACGCTTCTGACGTTGTGTCTTGGCTTGACACAATGAATGCGACAGCTGAAACCCAGGTCTTGCATACGTCTGTGCGTGGTGGTTCTTGAAGCACTGACTCCAGCTGCAGTCCACTCTTTGTAAAGCTTCCCCATGTTTTTGAATCAGCTTTTTCTCAATCCTCTCAAAGCTGCGGTCATCCCTGTTGCTTGTGCACCTTTTCCTACCACACTTAAGCCTTCCATAAACTTTCCATGAATATGCTTTGATAGAGCACTCTGTGAACAGCCAGCCCTTTCAGCAATGTCCTTCTGTGTCTTACCCTCCTCAACTGTGAGTGACTTCTGGACAACTGTCCAATCAAGAGTCTTCCTCATGATTGTGGTTGTATGTACTGAGCTAGTCTAACAGATTAAACGCTCTTCTCAGGTTCTTTATTCTTATTTTCTAAATTTTTGAGATATGGATTTTTTATTTCCATGAACTGTAAGCCTTAATCATTAATATTAAAACAGGCCTGAAATATTTGACTTTATGTGTAATCTACAATCTACAATATATGAAAGTTTCACTTTTTGACTTAAATAGGGAAAAACTTTTCCACTACATTCTAATCTTCTGAGTACACCTGTAGTATGACACATACTGGGTTCTACATAATGAGTTGTATGAATTACAGTATGTGTTATTCAGGGCAAATACACAGTTGAAGTTCTTCTTACCACTGATAGGACGCTCCTCTGTTTTCTCTAGGTCAGCAGTCATAAAGTCATCGTCATACTCCTCATCACTGTCGTCAGATGCACTCTCTGATAGGCTCTTTTTTTCAATGCTGTCATCACTGCACACAGACACACATTTTTGGTAATGTTGGGTAGTTAAAGTGTATGTGTGCTTTTGTCCTTCTACAAGGACAGAGGATAATCAAAATGTAAAGCCTAATATTTAGCCTAAGAACAGTCAAGTGTCCTCTGACCTGGGACTTGAACAGTAGTGTATTCTGTTTGATGTCAGCAGTAGAGGTGAGTATGTGTACATGGGTGTGTTAATGATCTTACCATAAAAGATAACATGAGTTTGGTTGTTTGACTAATCAGTGATAAACTGAAGAGAATAAAGACAAGAAAAAAATACCTGCCACTGGAAGCATCACCATTGCCTTTTGCTGACTTCCCATTCAGTTTGTCAGTTGGCAATTTCTTTGCCTCTTCCACAGCTTCTTTGGTTGTTTTGACTTCAACTTGAGGCTCCGGCTTCGCAGCTGCCTGTTGAGTTATTTCCTGGTTGGTAATTGGAAGGGGGGGGGCTTGCTCTGCAGTCTGGCGTGTGATCTGTCGAATCATCAGGTTCTCTGTTTCCTGCGTGATCTGTAAAGCAACAGGATAAAATTAATGAATTTGTCAATTGATTCATCCACTAGAGGGCATGTCAGTAGATGTTTTGTAACAGCACCTGTATCTTCATGTCCCAGCAGCACAGTCTACAGTTTCTGTCACACAGAAGATTGTGGTTTTTCTTCACTTCTCCGTCTCCCCTGACAGACAGACAGAAAGATGGACATTCAGAAATATACTTTACACAGATTAAAATACAGGGTGATACAGTGAGGGATTGTTGGTTGGCATAAATGAAAACATTAATTCCCCGCTGGCTCCTCATATTTTTGCTCTCTTTGGAGACTGGACTGCAGGGTAGTATTCCAACATGATAACGACCCAAAACACACCTCCAAGACGCCCACTGCCTTGCTAAAGAAGCTGAGGGTAAAGGTGATGGACTGGTTCAGCGGTTTAGACATTAATGGCTGTGTGATGTGTTATTTTGAATGGATTCAATTCAATTTTATTTATATAGCGCCAAATCTCAACAGTTATCTCAGAGTGCTTTTCATAAAATAGCAGATCTAGACCGTACTCTGTGATGATATGACAAGCACTAGGCGACAGAGGCAAGGAAAAACTTCCTTTTAAGAGGCAGACAGCATATTTACACTGTTATAGCTTTACACTCACTACTTTACATTGTAGCTCAGATTCATTTCTTCAGCGTTGTCACATGAAAAGATATGATCAAATATTTACAAAAATGTGAGGGATGTACTCACTTTTGTGAGATACTGTATATGTACAGCAGAAAAAGCTCTCTGACTCTCTGCATGTTTAACCCATAATCCTACTGAACATCACATGCTGTGTGTATTCAGTTAGCAACTTAAGCTTTACTTTGAAGAACATGTTTGTCGATGTCATGTCTGTCATGTCAATCTGTAGCATATTATTTATAGCACAAACCGCTTTTCTAGTGGATGTTGCACCCAAGATTGCCACTCATACTGCTGTTAGTGCGATTTCACTTTGTCTACTACTGTTACTGCTTTTGTTCCCCCTAATAATACTTTAAAATTACCACTTCTCCCCTTACAACAGTTATCTTTACTGTTACATCTAACACCATTAGTAGCTAGCTTTAGATTAATAGATGATTAGATTCCTAAATTGGGGGGGTTGTTGATTCTCTTTGCTTAATATCATTGTAAATTAAGTAATCATTAAGTAATTAAAGGATTAATCAATAATTGTACTAGTCCTTCTAATAATGATCAGTGTATTACTTGTTTGACTCCCTCGTGCCCCAGGATACAATGTGCATGTTAACCAGTGAGTAGATGGTAAGTAGGAGGTATCCACTGGGGATACAGATGAAGTACATCAGACCATAGACAATCATCCCTGGAGGAGAAAATAACATAAAATAACATAACATAAAGCTGTTAACATAACATAAAGCTTCTAACGTAACATAACATTAAGCTGTTAACATAACATAAAGCTGTTAACGTAACATAACATAAATCTGTTAATGTAACATAACATAAAGCTGTTAACATAACATAAAGTTGCTAACGTAACATAACATAAAGCTGTTAACGTAACATAACAAAGCTGTTAACATACCATAAAGCTGTTAATGTAACATAGCCCAGCACTGTTGTAATGTAACTGTTAGCCTAACATAAAACTGTAAAAAATTATTTTGTAGTCAGTAATTTAGTTTATAATAATATAACCATACCAAACTCCTCTGGGTGTAGTATAGCTGTCACCATGTACATGATTGCCATAGAAACCAAAAACAAGCCAGTGGGGGTCAGGAAGGTGCCCTGAATCACCATGTCACCTAAAAGGGGACGTGTATGTGCATTTAGGAGTTTAAAATACATTTCCTTCCATTTTATAAATCATAATTTAAAAGAAAATGACACACACACAGTAATATGTGTATATATAAGTCATGAAGAGGTTCTACCCACCAATGATAGAGAAGAAGGATGCAGTCATGAGGAAAGCATACAGAACACTCATAATGCCAGCGATGGTTATTTGGAGGTTAGCCTTGGCTACGAAACAGACGATGATGTAGAACACAGGAGGAATGCTTGCGATGATGATGGAAAGTGTTCCAGTGATTTTGAAGACAAATTGGAAAGCACCTGGCAGGAAAAGGCATAGAGAGAGAGGGGAATAACTAAGGAGCAGATGCAGGTAAATGGACTTGGATGATGTTATTAATACAGAAAGATTATTAATACAGATCTGCAGGGCAGTAGGACACCCATTGGATCACCATGTAAAAAAATGCCAACATGCCACCATTAGAATTTATTCTATGTTTATTTTAAAGTCTGCTTTGATTTAGGCCAAGTCCATGGATGCATTCTTCCAAGATGACTGCCCATTCATTCCTAGGAAATTGACAGAAATGTATAACTGACCTAAATTGTAGCTAGCTGCTGAGGAAACAATTTGATTTTTTTATGCTGGGAGTTGTTGAGTCACTCTTGTCATGTAAAACTGCAGAATTGTGTGACCCAGCATGACTATCAGTTGATAGTCGCATGAATGGAACAAAGTCACAGGTTTCTGATGAAATCTTCTAAAGTTGACCATATTTAATGAGGTGCCACTTAGTAGTTTATTAACAGCTACACTTAAAGAGTTAAACACCAAAAAGGATCTCTACACTAAGTTCAGTAAATGCAGAAAGCGTTTGACCTTAGTGATGCATTCAACCCTCACCAAACCCACAACCCCCAAAAAAGAAAAGCCTGCAGAGTAATAAACTAGACCTGAACCTACCTGCTATCATGAGCGTCACCGAGGCCGGACCAAGGATAGAGGAACCAACAGTAAACATCTGGTAGAAGATGTAAAGCCTGGATATGGACGAGTTTCTCTTCACTGTCTCTGCACCACTGCGATTTAAGTCACCACATAAAAAGTTATATTAACAGTCAAAGTGTCATAGTGAACAAGTGATTGAGCCTGTAGATGACCCTGAAATACCAGAACAAAAGTAGAATCAAACTAAAACATGGTTAAAAAAAATCAATTTAAGTGAGAAAGTACCTGTCCAAGGATATAAACTGTGCTATTACTTATAATAAATAACACTAACCTGTGCAGAAGGTCCAGTGTATTAGCCAGTGTAGATGGTCCCCATCGTCTTCTCTGGTTATAAAACTCTTTGAACTCCTGTGGCGAGTTGGTGTATGCATCTGATGCAGCATTGTATTCGACACGCCACCCTTGCTGCAGTAACAAAGTACACAGCCAACGATCCTCCCCTGGAAGCGTATACATGCACACACAAGACACAAAACAAATGTGAGAAATGGACGTGAAAAGTCAAAGAAGAATGTTAGACAAATTTAGGTGAGGTAAAAAATGGTTGGTGTGTCTGTGTGTGCGTGCGCCAACCTTGGTCATATTGCACATACTCCGAAGCTCTGGTTGCAGTTGTTGTGTATCTCTTCAGTACATTGTCATCCATTAAGGCTGAACCTCTGAACAGACTGAAACATCCTGGACTGCACAGCACCGAGCCAAACACATGCTCTGCTGTCTTCTGTAGCCAGTGGCCTACTGCATACTCAAACTTCTGATACCACACCATGGGACCTGGGATGGCAGGCAGGCAGGGTGATAAGCAGACAGTGGGAGAGACAAAGTGATAGAGAGAAAGGATGAGACAAATGAGAGACAACATTCATGTTGAGGGTTATGGAAGCTAGAGTCTATCCCAGCATACAGTGGTGGAATTCTGGACAGGACCAGTCCATCACACACAGACAGACAATTAACCAGCCCAACTCACTACCTTACTATCTTTTGACAAATTACCTTCATAAAACCTTCTTACTTTTTTGGGCTGTATGAGGAGGATGCAGACAACACTCAGAAAGCACCAGTGCTGGGAACTTTTGATTACTGCTACAAAAATAGACATTTTCAATGAATAACTCTACTATTTAATGAAGTTCCTATCTGAGCAACCAACTGAATCATGAATAATATTTGCATGGTACGGATGAAAAATATGATGGGACAGTAATTCATCTCATGACTTTATAATATTTACCATTTAGGGTATGGTTTGGTGTGCTTGCCCTCTGTAACTAGATTACAAAATCCTGCTAGATGGTTTGCTATGCTGTATTAAATGGATCCAGTGGAAGCTACCTCATAACCCCATCTCATGATGTCCCAGTTACTCTGTACTGGCTGCAGATGCAGGCAGCACAGAACAAGCAACTTAAAGTAAAATCAAGGTCTTAGTCTTGTTGGTAGACCAACATGAACCTAAAGGTCCAAAAGGTCAAACACGTACATAAAAAAAAAGTCTACTTACCCATACCAGTAGGATGGATTCTACCACACGCTGCACCTACATTATCATACATCCTCAACCTGTCAATCAAAATACATTTGTAAATTTGTAAATGTTTTAAAACAGACAGTAATAACTTTTGCCCTGACTGAATGTCAAACAAAAAACAAAAAATCTACACTCTAATGGCACTGAAACTAATAGCAATTCGTGTCCACCAGTTAATATCAGTGATTTACATTGGAAAATGATGAGATCCCATGATCCCCATTATTGTATAAATCCCTTGGCTGATTTGTCTGTCACTTACCTGTCCACAAGCAGAATTACAGCTTTAGGTTGGAAGTCAGTGTCTCCGTCCAGAGCCAGGATGTAAGTGTGTTCGTCTGAGATGAATTTTCTCTTGTTGTCATTGTCATACTGAGGCAACAGGAAAATCTCGCCATCCAAAGAGACTAAACTGGCTCTGCATGGGTTATTCTGGCGCTGGACACAAACAGATAGATATTTTACATATTTAGATATTCCATACACATACTGTCAAAATATTAATATGTGCACATTTTAAACAAAACGCAGAAAAATCTTACTGAGATCTTCTGAGGGTTCTTGACGATGTAGCCCTTCCAGCCGAGTAGATAATACATATACATAATCTGAAAGTCATATATGGTAATGTAAAGAGTGGAAATGGAAATAGTGCATTTGTCTCACAGAAACAAAGATGACTTTTCATTTAATTCAATTATTCATTTAATTTTTGAGTGACGTGATGAAATTGTGGTTGAAGGAACCATAATACAAATAGAAAAGACAATATAATTGTGTCTGCAATATTATAAGCATATTTCAAATTGCTACAGTTACTGTAGAGATGTTTATTATCATCATAGTCTCTAAGATCAGGCCTAAGATCATTATCAATATTCATGTGTATTTAGAACAATAGAGTTCTTCATTTTGCAATTCAAAGTTGAGCCGAAACAATTGGCCTATTCATTGATTAGTTGATTGAGTGTCAATGTATTGCAGACTATTTTATAATTGATTAATTGGTTAAGCCCCTTTGAAGAAAGAATGTAAAAAATTAGCTAATTCCAGCATCTGAAATGTGATGTTGTGCTGCTTTTCTCTGTAATATTTTTGGTTTTGACAAAACCAGCAGTTTGAAGACCTTGGATGTTTTTTTTTAGCAGTGACACTTTTGGCCATTGAATAACATCTTGTACCATGACACCTTTAGGATTTACATGCACATATACAGCAGCAATATACAGACAAACACAATACCGCTACCACCACTAGGTATACTGCTCCATACCTGGGACCATCTTTTCTTGTTCCTGATGCGTTCTTTGTCTTTTAGGTGAATATAGAGCATGTTCCCTTCTGGCATTACAAACATCAGCCTGCCACCGTAGGGAGCCTCAATGATTGACACATCATCTGGTTCTTTGTTGGTAAACACCCTGAATGAATGGATGCATTAAATGTTGGTTTCATAGATTTATAGATGGATTAATGGATATATACAGATGGATAGTAGATAGATAGATGATCTCACCTATAAACCTCTATGACAACATGGATCAAGTCATTAACATAAGAATTAACCAGCCTCTTTTCTGTGTCCTTTTCAGTCATGAAGGCATCGTCTACATAAATGTGACACTCAAAGTCAAAACAGTCCTTGTGTTCCTCCTTTGGATCGCCTCGATAGCGGTCCAACCTGAAATGGCAACAAATGACTATAGCAATACTGCAAAATACAGCAGGAAAGGAAATAAATAGGAGAATGCAATTTCAAATGTTAAACATCATAGAGGTTTTAGCATTTTAATATCTCAATTCATAAGCGAGTGGATACAATTACTTAATATTTAACATTTTAAAGAGCAACATAACACCAGGCTCAAAAGCTTTGTTTCACTCTGACCTCTGACCAGAAGTGCAACTATTATGGTTAAAAGTAAAGTTACCAAGAAGTGGCACTTATCAGGAAAGGGGGTGAGGAGAGATTGGCTTTTGTGACTGTGACGGCAGTACAATGAGCTGCAATGTTTGCTGCAGGCAGGTTCCAAAATTAACACTCCCAAATTTTGGATTTGCCAGAAAAATAAATAGGGGTCACTAGCCATGTGGCTGGTAAATTGTTTAAAAATCAATATAGGGCCAGGCCTACTTTACTGTGTTTTTACTGGCTGAGACTAATGTGACACTCACCATCTCCTGTACCTATCATGACATCAGGATCATCTCAGTAATTATGACTCCAAGATAGGCAATATTTCATATTGCCAAGTAAAAATATGAGAACATAATAAACAGAGGGGGTTCATGCTGACACTCCCCCACAGACAAACACAGGAGAGCCTCTCAGTTTGTCTCAGCTACAACACAGGTACCACACAGAAACTTTCATAAAGGGCCACGAATGTGTTTCTTGTGTCAAAGTTCCAGCAGAGTGGCTGCCACACTGAACGGGGGTCAGTCTGATTGTGTCTCTTTATTTCCTGTATCAAACACTTGTAAGAGTGATTGTAAGGTGATTTAAAGTGCAACAATGTTATTGATTGACAGTTATTTATTTATTGAAAATGGTCAGAATAAAAGTTGCACATCTGATGTTATCTATTCATAATTGTTCCTTTTTATAGTGATACTAATGATGAATCTTTTTTTGTCGGTTTACCTGATGTAAATTTTACACACTGGCCACAGGTAGAAATGGGACCTGCTTTTTGGGACCTCAGTTTATTAAACTAGAGTCGATTAAAGTTGAGCAAATGTATTGGTCAGCTAAAAACTATTTTGGCCGTTCATTTTTTTCAGCCACTGGCAGATAGATCAAAAAGTTTATTTTGGAACCTGTCTGGAGTTCACTTCTACATCACTGCACAAGGTGACAAGTTAAACCAATGGAGGGCAGCAAAAACAAGATTTACAGTTTCTGTTAAGCTGCTCTTTAAAGGGAAGTGAAACAAAAATTTGACCCATATTGTGTATTTGATACACCTAGGTGTTTGCAGTGATGGTGTCCCTAACCTGAACATGGAGGTGAGAATCTTCAGCATTTCATCATAGGTTTCATGCCACATGGTAGCGCAAAGATAGATCACGCAGTTCTGTATGTCATCGTGGCTAGAGGAGAAGGAGGAGATTTTCAGAGGTTTTAAACATTTCATGTTGTGAACATGCTTATCTGTCAACAGTATGAGAAACAAACTTTAATCTGTTATGGTGGCTGAAGACAGACTCATGGTGTAAATGATTTTGCACAGCAACCACGTGCAGATACGACTTGGTAATGCAAGGGAAAACCCTTCTTTGTCCGCACACAATTATCAACTCTAGTCTGTTTTTTTCCCTAAACATGCTTAAAATGACTATAAAATAAAGTACAAAATAAAGTAATTGAGGAACCTCAATTCTCAGACCCCTCTCACCTCTCTTGGTTTCGGGCTCGTGGCACCTTCATCTTGGTGTTGAGAAGCAGAGACAGGTCAATGAAAGCTGATTCATAGAGTCGACGAACAAAGAGCTGCGAGGTTCTCTCTATACGCTGGACCTACAACATCGTGAACCATAGAGACATTTAGATTTATGTCTATATATATATTGTCTAATCTTAAGATAAGAGGTTCATGTGATATTGAAATTAAAAGTTGTAGTACCTGACCTATAATTTAATAAAATGTGCCATGCAATATGTTGTGATTTTAAGTTTGACAGTCTTGAAATAAACTCAGAACCTGTTTTAAAGCTTATTGTAAATGGAGAGGGGTGTGTGTGTGTTGATACCTTGATCTTCCATACGTAGTAGGTACATGTGACGAAGCCTGACCACATACACACTCCCTCCAGTGCCAGCATTAAAAAAGGCCATTGCAAGTAGTAGCTGTCAATCAAATAGTCCATAAACATTTTGGGCAAAATATACATGGTGGATTGAATGTGTATATATATTCCTCTACATATATTACTTAATATATTATTATAGGACATTGCATACTACCTCTTACTCACAGTAAGCATATTTATTATTCACTTGCTCATTTACACATGCACACATTCGCACAAACATGTACCTGTTGAGTGAAGTTCGACAAATGCTCCTTGTGATTTCCAGTAAAACTATAGGGGTTGTGTTCTTGTTGTTCAAGTAGACCAAGCTTTCACAAAATGCTGCAAAGGAAACATACCTAATGTTTTAGGATGTTGACAAGTGTAATTATTTGTTAGCTCTCCAGTGTAAATTTGCTTTTTGTAAGTATAGCGACTTGAGTAACTTAATGCCAAAGATAAAAATTCACCACAACAGAAACACATTTTTTTCAGCTTTCTGATTAAAATAAATAAAACTAAATTTGATTAAACAAAAGCAAATCTAAGCAGAGCATAAACAAATCTCAGTATTATTGATACATTATATAGGGTAATGTTAAAAAAATAAACTCACCTGGGATGCTCCCCTGGTCTGCTCCGCTCAATTTTTGTGCCTGGGTTATAAAAAGTATCAGTCCCAGCAGAAGCACTGCAGGTCCCGTGCAACACACTGGCAGCGCAAAACTCATCCTGACTGCGTGAATCTTACAAGCCACCACACCAAACCAGTGGCAGGCTGCAGAGCAGAAGGCCTGAGACAGGGGGCAGGGGGGATATTTATTAAGTCTACTAGCCCGGTAGTTCCATTAGATTAAAGATCTAAGTAAGTACCAGTAAGATCTGATTCTGATCAGTGATTGAGATAATCCTGCTGGGGGAAAAATCATGTGGGAGATTTTAAGCAGTTCTTAAAAGTTTTAAACGCCTTTGAGTAAACTGCAAGAGGAAATAAATCTAAAAGACCTGCTTAATAAATGGTGAAATGGTTTTATTATTGCAGTTCTCCCTCAGTGTGTCTCGTGATTCTACACCTGCTTTTATCCGACGTCAAACTTCAGAATGAGTTGTCTTCCGCAGCGGTAAATCCGATGCTGTGGCTTGTAGGCTTGTTCAAGGCTTGTAGTAATTATTGGAAACTCAAACTGCCATGACATGCTTGTTCTTTACAAATGTATGTAAATTTTTGACCACAACTGTTCCTACTATCCGTTTTTCTGTCTTCCTTACTACCTACCTGTAAGAAGAACACCACGAGTCCTATTTGCAGTAGTTCCCAGTCATCATTCTTTAGGTTAAAGTCCGACCAGATGATAGATTTCTGAATAAGTGCATGGTAGATGAGGTATACCGCTCCTACAACAGAATACAATGTGCCATTGATGTAAAATAATATATGATATACAATAAATACAACATAAAAAGAGCACCATGTGTGAAGGTTAGGTCAACATGGAATTGAGTGAGCTGATTAGAAATGGTAAGAAACACACATAAATAAAAGTAAATTAGGCTGTTGTCTGAAGTGAAATAAATTGAAGGTGTGCAGAATAGAAAGCGTAGCTTTGCAAAATTTAAAACAACAATTGAAAACTTGATCACAGCTGGAGAACATCCTCTGTAATCCTACCGCGCCTCTGACATCACAGAAATTGGATTTTTACAATCTGAACAATGGCGAAACACAGCGGTGTGCATTTCAAGAACCTGTGTCATTATTCCAGCATGGATTTTTGAGTGTTGATACAGACGTTGATGGCAGATAATTACCTATCACTATTATCCTCAGAATACTGCTGATGACAAATGCAAAGTCCCTGAAACCATCCAATTCTGACAGCTTGTCCTGCAGGGAGAAAGAAAGAGACAGGAAAACTGATAATGTGAAGACAATGGTATTTATTTTCAACAAATGGCTCAAAGCAGTTCAATATCCATCTGTAACACCTGGCACAGCTGATGTGGGGAACAGAATTTCAAAAAAGTTCCAACAATTAAAATAACTTTAATATATTTTAAAGCAAGGGGTTAGTGCGAGTTTTTCAGCTTTTTATATCATTAGCTTGTAGTCGATGGGTTGAATAGATCGTGTAAATCCAGTTTTGTGGCAGACTTAAAAAAAGTAGGTTTGTAGGTTGGTGCGGTGAAGACAGAACAATAAAAACATAAAAAAAATATATAAAAAATTAAACTACCTGCATGCGGTTAGTAGCTTGCAGTGGATTTTCCCACCAGCAGAGGGAGATCAGGAGTGAAGAGAAAATTCCAATACCAACGTAGACAAAGCAGTCGGTGCTCTGACTATCCACAAATGACGATACACGAACATAGTAGTCAACCCCCAGGAGGCAGTAACCTGTTAATTTGTCAGTTAGTAAAGTAGTGAGGCAGTTAGTTGCTTTGTAGCTCAGTTTCTTTGTCTGTCATGTGAATTAGAGTGCAAGCCAATTGACTTTTGCTAAGCCACTCCCCAATACACCTGGCTAATCACAGGGCAGTATAGTTCTCGCTCTAACTGACGCCCGACACTTTCATGGCTGCGCTCCATTCACTCGTAAGCAAAAGGAGTTGTTTTCTAGTTGTTTTTTTTCTGTATTTTTCCAAGATATGGTCAAACGCCGTTCCTGTGACACTTGAAATAGTTACAGTCGCTACCCAGAGAGGTTTAAAGGAGAAGTACGATTTATTCCCTTTCCAAAACCTAAAATAAATCCAGAAAAATGTAGGCTGTCTATTGTTTTTAATATTAGTTAGCTAAATTAGTACTGCATGCTAGCTAAATTAGTACTGTATGTAACGTTATATAACCCTAATGTTTTAGCTTTTTAATGATTGTAATAGTGATTAGAAACCTAACCAGCTTTACAGGAACAGTGTTAAAATTTTTGTCCTTCAATCTGAATCTGAAATATAGAAGCTTTAGCTTCTATATTTGTTTCACATCAGTTTGACAGCCTGAATGTAACCTTCAAATGTATAATGCAAACCTTTCTATGTCCTTTCTGAGATGGCCTTTTTCATTTAAAAAAAAAATTACAACAATAATTCTCCTGGGACTGCAGTTGTAGACAGTAGCAGCACCATGATAAATCCGAAAGTTTGTTGGACTCAGCAACAGTAACTAAACGGGGTGTGGCTTAACAAAGTGTCAATTACTTAAAAAATGCAGTATTTGTCTAGTTAACTAATCAACTAGTGACTGAAAAAAATACACAGATCAACTCTGTTTTCTAAATAGGATGAGCTGTTGAGGTGTTTTTCTCCACCATGGAGCTTGGAGCATGGAGCAACCTACTTTCTAACTTGCGTTTGAATCCTCAAATCAGCAGTTGCCCGTATTGCCCTGCCATTTAGTAATTCTTACATCATTCATCTGAAACAGTGGTTATAATGAGGGTGGCTGATTTATTAAACAAGACATTGCATGGATAAGCACACGTCAACACTGGAAAGAAATTGAAAGAGCTGACTTGACAGATAATTAGAGACATACCTCAGCTCAGTCAAAACCTGGAGACACAAACTACAACTGCAGTGTGTTTCAAAACAAGTGGGAGAAACACAGCGAAACAATCAGTATGACATCTGTTATTGCACATGTTCTGTGAAAGGGGAGGATAACAGATTGGCATCCTCTTTGTCTTCACCCCATTCCTAGTTCTAATTTGGAAATGCATGGCTAATAAACAAATTATCTCCTATGAACTGGCAAACTTTGAAAGGTACATTTTATCTCAATGTTTAATGCCAAGTAAGGAGTGAAGAACTGTGCCAGTATCAGATATTCTTTTTTTTCATATTGGGATGATAATAAACCAAATGGGACTCGACTCTCAACAGCACCATTTTAAGAAGGTAGAATTGATCATGGAGTTCTTCTTTTTGTATGTATTCTTGTTTAGAGTGAAAGTGACTAATATCATAGTATCAAACGAGACAGACAAGCAGGCAGACAGTTTTGCAACTAGACAACAAATGTAAAGAGAGTTACCAGCGACTGTGAGAATGAGAGAGCAGATTGGGAACAAGATTTTCCATGTTTCTCTCTGGAGTCTGAATACTATCTGCATAATGGCAGACACAATACAGACTCCTCCGCTGATAAAGAGATTTGTCAACACATCAAACTGAGGCATAACGACTAGCACCAGGACTGAAGTACCAAGAGACACCAAACACTCAATGGCACAAATCTGGAAAAGACACAAAGACACACACCATTAAGTCTGCACACTTGAGCACACACTAAAATTGTGTAAGGTCATGTTTTTTGTTTTGTATATGACAATAATCCATTAGTTATTTTCCTCAGATGAGCTAAATCAAAATTAATGATTGAGAAAGATCAAAACAGATAATGATGTAATATCCTTGTCATGTCCTACCATGTGAGGATGTAAACTTATTATTACGTCATTTTTTCCACTATCTGATTATAAATGAGATAAATGAGGTTACAATATTATACTTTAGGAAAACGTACAAATAACATGGTCTTCATGTTGGGTTGGACAAAGCTCTTGAAGGCACACCTCCACAATGATTTAATAAACACCAGGACGTTGGGGCAGACCAGACAGAAAACCAACATCAGCATGTAGAACTGTTTTTCTTTGGAGCTGCGCATTGAGGTTGGACTGGACAACGTTGACAATACCAAGAGGGAGCCCTGATAGGACAGAGACCAAAAGCATGTTGTAGAAAAGGGAATACACTGTTTTGTGACGGAGCATAGTCCTGTGATTTATCATCAAGAAACAGAGAGAGAAAGGCCAAAGCAGGAAGAGAAGAAATTGAAAGGGAATAGATGCAGAAGCAGAGGGGCAGGCAATGCAGACACACACTCATATTCCAAAGTTGAAGATTAATAGAGAGAAAATGAACATTATCTAGGAAGAGGGAGGCAGAGATTCACAAGAAGACAGATCGAGATAAAACAAAGAGATGGGTACAAAGGGGTCAAGTATTCTAAGCCCTGCCCTACCATAAATAGCACTTGTTCATGTTGCTGTTTGTACTGAGCAACATAACATTACATATGCTATTATATATATTTACAACAGCCTTTTTCTTTCCTAATAGCAATGGTTTGGGTTAAATGTTTCCAGGAACAAGAACTTACAGACAGGCTTCAGAAAGTGATGCAATTAAAGAAGTGTATAATTTTAAATCGACAGCACATATTAAAGTTGAGTGTTTCAGGGTTCGACATTAACATTTTGAGGCACTTGACGTTTGAACAAGTAAATATACCTTTTAACTGGTCCAGGAACACAAGTGACACTTGTCTGGGGAAAAATAACTTTTACTTTACTTTAAATTTGCTTTTTAATTTTGTTTGCAAATGCAGAGTTCAAAATTCAGACAAACGGAGACAGCATCTTGTGTCAACATGTAAATGGTTCAATTCATGAACTGTATTAAAGTGATGTTTTTAATTGTTTCATCTCAACACTTCATTTAGATTGTATAATAGGCAATGCCGAGAGATACGAATGAATGTTCAGATAAGCCCATTAGGTGACTTACTTTTGTGGTTTTATTTTTCTCTTCATGGTATTCAAAGTTTGGAATATTTGAATTATCGCCATTGTATTTTTTATTTGAGCCATCTGAGCTATTTTGTAGTTTTTAAGAGCTGCCTTATGTTTATAACTTATTCAGCTAAATAAAACGTTACAACTAACCATGTAATGACAACTTTAAACTGACATTTTCCTTACATTATTTGCTATTGATCTACTATGAATCCCAATAAATATGACCTCATACATAACATCTAATACTGCCCTATTGTACAGAGTGGCAGCAGGCGTTCTGAACAGTGCGTGGTGCTGAAATTAAGTCAAATAAACATACTAGATGAATTACACACACATAATATAATTTAGCCTATTTGACCAGAACAGAATTGGGTCAACAGCGTTACTTTTATCCAAATATAAATTAGGCAAAATATCAACAACAGCTCATGATTGCTGATTACAGTCATTCTTAAAGTGATTTCAATGTGTTACACCGATTGTTTAGATGTCTGTTTTTAAGCAGCAGGCTGTAATTTTTTGAGCTACAGCTATTTATCTGATATATAGAAGCAGAACAGCAGAAGTAGGATGGATGCCCAAGAAGTTCTGGCAATGACGTGAGCGGGGGAGAATCTGATGGGGCAGAGACAACGGCAGACATGAGTTTATAAGTCTGTGTGTGCGTTGGTGTTTGAGAGAGAGAGAAAAAGAGAAACTGCTCCCTTACTTTATTCTCATAGTGTAGGCTAACCAAAACAGCAATTTATTATTACCACAACTTTGTTTGTAACTTTTGTACAACTAGGCTAGTAGATCCAAGTGCAGGACTAAGAAAGGCAAGGAGTTACATAAAAGAGGAATATTTATTGCAGGGTTGAAGGGATCGGATACCGAGCCAGGGATGAGCAAAGTAGAATGGAAGACTAGATGCTGCAGAACTGGGTTGGTGGCTGCTGTACCGAGCAGGGGGAAACTGTAGCTGAGAGTCCAGAGAGTGAGAGGCTGTAGTTGGGCGGGGGTCCAATGATCAGACGGGATGAGCACCATTTCCAGTAGTGAAACTAAAACAACACTATATTATGCAAAATTGCTTTTAACTTTTATTTTAACCTACTAAATGTTCTTCTTCTGCAATAGGCCTAATACGCCTTTTTTGTAGCATACAGTTTACTGAATAATTTTTAAATGCAGGCTATTTGACTGTTTTAATCTGTATTGAAATTAGGATAAACAACTGTAACATTAATAAACCCCATAACTGCCACACTTCCATTGTCATCACTCAGTTTAAAGTGCTCCCACACAGCTAAGGGCTTCATTTTGTTTTCCATTTAATGTTTACTGGAGCCTTCCGTTCACTGCTGTGAGCGGAGGTCAGGCGTGAAAGAAAGCCTCAATATTTGAATCTCAAAATTGAAAATCGAATGCATCCAGCCCTGTAAATCAGACTTAACTATTTAATAAGAAACAATAGGGACTTCGCTATAGCTTCTTCATCTATGCCTCGACACCAGTGATAAAAGATTAACTACGTAGGTAGACAGACAGACAGACAGACAGACAGATAGTCCCACCTTAGCGATAACGGCACTGGTCAAGACAGCTAAACCCACAATAACAGCCACCAGGTATTGGGCCAGTTGGAAACATCTTCTCTTAGTTTCCTTCTCAGCTCCTACTGGGTTCAACTGGAATGGATCCCAGGTATCCCTGAGACACACATGAACACACACACACAACACACGCACACGCACACACGCACACACATTAAATGACTTCAGCCATGACACTGTTATCCTATGCATGAAGGCCAGAGTCAATCCCAGCTCACTTGACCAAGATGGCAGATCTAAGATGGCAGAACGCCAGTGAGAACCAATGAATTATAACCTGATGCTGGACTTTGAAATGTTTTTTGATTTATAAGATTTAATTTGCATCTATGTGAAACTCAGGGGGGGGAATTTGTGGTGTGTACTTTCCTAAAATTTACAAGTTTATTGCCCTAAATCTAGAGGTCAGAATGTCGGGAATAATGTGATTGCAAAGATGTGGCAGTGAGGAAGGGTTTGATATACGGGAAAAGTCGTAAACAAGAAAGCACATTAGCCTGTCACAAGGAAGTCAGTGGACCAAGTAAATATGTTTATTATGGTATAATAATGATCATTCAAATGATTGGCTGATACAAGTCAGGATCAGGGTGTGGAGTTGGATGCTGGTGATGATAATTATGATTCATTTATCAGTCTGTCAATAAAAAACTCTTAACACAGACAGGGGTCAGGGTACAGGATCATTGGGTACAATTCTTCCCAATGTTCCTGCATCTGCCAATGTGCTAAATACAGTACTCCCTTCTTATTTTCTTTTTAATATAAGGTGTGCCTTTATTGAGCAGCAGAATGTAAAAAAAACAAAATAAAATAAAAGAATCAGTAAACATCAGTATATAAATATATACACAATACACCGTATTAGTTTCTATAATTTTTTTGACTGTCTACGTTATTGTTACTAGTCAGTTTGGATTGCTGTAAGAAGATGAAGGATATGGTTGAATTGATAGGTGTCTATGCTGGATTCTGACCCAAGAAGCTAAAGTTTCAAGCCAATCAAGCCCCCAGAATATCTCTGATTATACTCGTGAATTTGGCACCATAAACCAAACTAATGAGGTTTGAGTGTCTTTCAGCTTTTCTGCCATCCCCTACTGCTGGCTGATTAATGTCAAGTACATAATAATTCTCAGGGTGTGGTTTTTCCACTTTGAATTGATAACACTTTGTGATCTTTGACTTTGTCTTAGCAACTATCAAAAATACTAGCAAGTCCAGGTGAATCTTCTGTGCATGTCCACAGCCACGCTGGCAGAAGGTGTGTTTGGGAGATGTGCAATTATACAATGATGCAAATAAGTATCTATTACATAAATAATCATGAAAAGCTGCTGATGTTGTAAGAGTAAAGGCTTTTTTGAGAGAACTTTCCGCTGTACGAAAACCGGTTTGTCAAAGGCTGGGGGAAATATAATCACCGTACAAACATGCAATGTTACAAAAACATGATTAAAAAAAAAGAAGTAATTTTGTAATATTCTCAGATGTTACAGATACTATTTGACAGATAGTTGCGGCTTTTTTGACATTAGGGGTTTTGTTGTTGAAATTTGAAGGTGTTTATCCTATGAAATATTTTTCTAACCATGTAGAGGATATTTGAAAGAAAATCTAAACCCAGGAACAAGCTGATTATTTTCGCTTCAGAGCTACAAACATACACAATGTGATTAAAGCTGTAGTACATATTTAACATTTTAAATGGAGCAGCACTCCCCTAACAGCAGTCAGTATCTGCAGGGATGATATCAGCCACAGCAATAAAGAGAAGCACAGCAGTGCATAAGGGAAATTAACTGTTTCCTCAAACTATAAATTATACCAAATAGAAACCTGGTAATGCAATACTTTATGAGAGATCACCGGACGAATAATTTAATAATGAAATCCATTACCAATAGCTATCCCACTAACAATTAACCTCCAAACAATGATGAAGAGGTTAATATACTGTGCCTATGGACAGGAAGTGGAATAACTGCTTAGTTTGAAGCTGCATGGTCTACTCAATGCATTTTTTTCTAAATTTGTCTCACTCTGTCTAACTTTGAAACTTGGTGGCATGATAAAGATAAAGAACTGTGGCAAAATGGCCACAAGAGCTTTTCAGATATTTCTCTAAAGTTTTCTCATAGATAAATCTCAAAAACTTAAAAATAAAAATGCATGGCCTAGTAAGCAAATATACCAAGTTTTTTGTCAGTAGCTTTCTTTTTTTCATACACACTTCAATCCAACTTTACAGTCCTTGTCCTCCTCCTCCTGTTATATAAACAAGCTGTAGTTTTTAAAGAAAAACCCTGCAATATGGCAGTTAATGCAGTTGTGAATTGTAGTTTCCTATTGCCAAAACAAAAAATAATCTGATTACAAATAGCAACACAGATATTTATGTGACATAAATGCATATAGCTACAAATCGTAGCTTTTCATTACACCCCCTAATGAAAAAGTGGAATATTGAATGTTTCCACAGGTTATTTCTATAGCAACTACAGAGCTAGTTTTGTTTAACAAGTCCACCAAACAGCCTCACAATGACAGCATGTGTCTCAAGAATACAAGTAGCCCCCAGAGAAGAAGATGGATTTCTGCTGCCTAAAAATAAAGTGCCAGCAAGACACTTCTTCCCCCCATTGTATATATTTGATCAGGCCAGCTAATTAAGATAAACTGGGGTAGCTGGGCACAGTGGGCTGCCATTCACAAATGTGATGTGTATTTAAATTAATCTCATATCATTTTGTGTCTCATCTGTAATCACTCACCGCCTTAAATAAAACAGAAATTAAACATGATGACTTTCAAAAGACATCACATACTGCAGAGTAGTTTTTTACCTGTGTCTTCCCTCTCTTTTCTTTCCTCTGTATTTAAGTTCCTCCATCTTGCTCGTCTACTCTGCTCCGTATTGTGGCCTATGTAGAGTCTGTGTGTTGAAGAGGAAAAATATTCAAACAGGAAATAAGTAATTTTTTCATGACTGATTACATGCAGTTTATTGTGTATTTGAAAATTAAATTATGTCATGTGGAAATATGATAAAACAGAGAAAACCTTACCTTGGTATCTTGATATTAAAGACTTCAGCGATCCAGCCCTACCTTCAGTTCACCTCCAACTCACAAAATGTCTTCCAACCTCAGATCAGATCAGCAAACTTTTCTCCACAGCCAAATGATTTCAGTCATTCAGAGTAGAATGAAATGATGTGAAATCCCACATCATAAGTGCACATTTTTAAATTACTCTCATTTTACTGGAAACCAACTGTCGAAGTCTCTGTCGATCTGTCAGTCAGTTGTTCTTTGTTCACCTGTTTGTCTGTTATCACTAGTTTATGTAAGAGACACCATATAGACAGGTCCAGCCCTCCTAGGTGTGTATGTGTGTGTGTGCGTGTGTGTGTGTGTGTGTGTGTTCTGATGATCCAAGCTTATGGAAACTATGCTATGCAGACAAGAAAGTGTGGATGTAGGTTTGACCGATTGTTGACTGTTTATTGAAATGTAACCATGAGCATAAGATACTGTAACCACCCAAAGTGAGTAAGTTATGTGATTTGTGTGTGTGTGTGTGTGTGTGTGTCTGTGATGTGTGACTAATCAAAGTTTGTCAGTAACCAATTAGGTTATCTATTCAGTTCTTATGGTGGCAATAAAAAGGTACAAGGATCATTTACACTGAGACACACACACACATCCCAGGACCCTATTTTCACTACATCACGCTACTGCTTTTACGTCACTATGTGCACACACACACTGGCAGTCACTCTTTCGTTCTGTTTTTAATTAACTAATGCACTTAGTTGTTACACCTAGTGTCCTGTGCTACAGATAACCTTGGGCAATGAAAATGCTCAATGGAAGGTGCACTGGTGCTGTTTTGGGGGTCTCACATGAACACTGCCTCCGTTTTATTCTTTTATTTTTATGTGAGACATTCCTTTTGATGTAATGCCGTGTACAGGGTAAATGACTCGAAGATATCCAGTATAGTGTTTTGGATTGAGCTTTGTATACGTGTGTGTGTATGAAATTGTTTTTGTTAGGGTCGATGAGCAATGGTCTAACAGAAGCATGAAATGCCAAGTTTTATCTCTTCTTTATCTCACTCTCTGGTTCAGGGATGGAAATTAACATCCACCACCCGCCAAATGTGGGTGGATTTTCCGTTTGGCGCCCTAATGTTGGAAGGCTACTCACCACATTGGCGGGTAAATATATTCCACATTCAAAACAATTCTGATAAAATCTTTGTCAACAAATATGCATGAGTAAAAATTAAGTAAAAGCTTTTTTCAGTACTTTTTCCTCAACAAAATAAAAAAGTCCTAATTCGTGTGTGACTCAAGTGAATAAAATCAAACTTTTATTGAATATTTATTGAACATTTGTTATATTGTTATTGAAAAAATGATATTGTGATAATTATTGTTTTATTGCCCAGCCCTGCACTCAACCAGTATCCTCTTTTATACTTTCACACTTAATGTAAATGTGCATTTCCCATAGCATTCAACATTTTTGTAAACATGGTCATGTTATAGTGTTTTTCTGTGGGCTGTACACCATTCTAACATGTAGTACATCATTTTGGCTGTTTGTCAAAAGCGTTAACAATTGTTCCGACACAAAAACAACACAAAGCTTTAATCAGTTTGCTGACCTTGTTAGGCAGTACAGATTTGATGTGTGACTGTTACCACTGGGTGTCAGTACAGGGCTTTGATTTTAGCCTATGTCTATGCTTGAATGATTTTTCACAGTTCAGGTGTGTGCGTGTGTGTGTATGTGTGTGTGTGTGTGTGTGTGTGTGTGTGTGCGTTTGGAGTCTGAAAACATAGTGGGGACAAAATGTGTGAAAGAAAATGGGGAATGCTTATTTGTGTACACACTTCATGTATGTTCTAAGTAGTGTGTGTTCATTTGCCCTAGTCTGTGTGTGTATGCATGTTCACATCTATGAAGTCATGTACCTGTATGTTAATGTGTCAGTGTGTGTGCATTTGTGTGGTGTGTGGGCTCAAAAGAATGTCTCTGTCAGGTTGTGGACTCTCATTAAGATGCTCTGCCAGTGCATAATAAGCTGGCCATATGGTCAACATGGTGGTGGTATCTCCCCCACCTTCAGGTGGTTGAATTTGAAAACACTCTTGCAATGAAAACTCAAAGCAACCAGAGAACAAGGCAGGAGACAGGGATGGTTTTATGGGTTTAATTTGGATAAGCAAGATAGTTTGCAAGCTGAATCATTTCAAAAAAGATATCTTATTGTTCATAAAGGGAGTTGGGCATGGCTAACAGACCACAGAAAGTTGTATCAAGAGTTTAGCGTCTGTTGTTTCTCAGTAGCAGTGATCCCAGCTCGACAGTCCTGCTCCGTGATCTGTGAAATGTTGTTCACATCACAATGGTAATGTCACTGAGGACATTGTTACTGTTATTCACAGCTGATGTCTCTCAGATCTACAGAAAGGTCAGTAGCAAGGTACCCATCCCTGGCTCTGATTTGGACACGCTGAAATGTTCAATGCCAAACTATAATTAGTAGCCATATGGACTGTGTGTTGAGAATAGCTACCTGCTGTAGATACACATGGAGAGGCTGACTCTCACTATTTATCAGCTGCTCATGGCAAGAGAGGGGTAGGGTCATGAATGAAATACTGAAATGAAACTAAACCCCCTAGATTGGCCGGGAATATCTGGTGGAAAATCATCTTCATTCACTTAAAAATATAACAGTTGATTTTGGATTTGTGAATCAAGTGGCTCCCAGTAATGTAAAAGGGTATCTAACACTGCTGATGTCACTGCCCATTCTGCTGCTTTATAAAGCCGTGAGCCACTTCAAGCTTATTGTGTTCTGGTGTGTATGGTTCAGACCCCCTTATATAAGACTGTGAGAAGCTCACACTATTATTGTACAATACCTGTCCAGAGTGAAATGGTGGAGAGCTGCAGTAAATGAGGGGCTGGTGGGGAAAAAGCCTAAGGGACCTACTGTACATCATTTTCTCAACATTCAGTAGACCAAGCAAGGCTAAAATGCTACTATGATTTAAGACTTGTAGTACATTGGATTCTGTTCAGTGTGTAAATAATACCAGGCGATAGATACAGATATATTATCCATAGGGACTCCACCGGTTCCCTGCCTAGCCCGTCAAAAAATATAGCTTTGAAGCTAAAAAAAACATTTAGGTTCCAACTAGTTCAGCACATACATTTAGATGCCAAACAAGATTCTAATGCCACTGTGCAGGATGAATGTGAAGGGAATATTGCTGATCAGTAGGTAAAGGAAAAATAAGGAAACAAACAGAAAGAGTTTTTGAAAATTATGCACAGCAAGAGCTCTATACTTGCCTGAGGGCAGTGATCTGCTCTGATTGTGCTAAAAGAATATATTTAGTTCATAATCAATTGAGGCACCCTCCAGTCCAAGACACACACGCACACCACTGATTCATCCATTGGCCACTTCTGTGACTAACTTATAAGGAATTCACATAGAACTATTATACAAAATGTGCTACTAATGGCGAGGTCAAAATTTGTGTCCCTCTTCTGGTTTGAAGAAAAATAGTTCAGGCTGTTTAAATCCAGTTTCATCTGAAGTTTTAGTTCATGTACATAGGTCGCATTTATCTACCATCTCCCTCTAAAACACAATATGCAGTTTGATGTCTGATCATCATGAGCTTCATCCGCTTATCCGGGGTCGGGTCGCAGGGGCAGCAGCTCCAGCAGGGGACCCCAAACTTCTCTTTCCCGAGCCACATTAATCAGCTCTGACTGGGGGATCCCGAGGCTTTCCCAGGCAAGTGTGGAGATATAATCTCTCCACCTAGTCCTGGGTCTTCCGTGAGGCCTCCTCCCAGCTGGACGAGATATCGACATACAGCCGATAATTAATATTACTTCGTCTCAAAACGTTAAATAAATAAATAAATATTTTTAGCGCCCTTTCACTGGACCAAGGAGGCTTTACACATAGTTACAGTGACAGAACAACAAAAAGTCATTCAGGATTTAATGCCTGGGTAAAGAGCTGGGTTTTTAGTAGATTTGTGAAAGTGTCCAGACAGGGAGCATTTCGGATCTCATAGAGCTCATTACACATAGAGCTGCCGAGCATTGAGTGTCTCGTGCTCGTAGTGTGCGAGTTAAAATCATCACTTGTGCATTGATATTAATGATTGTGTGACATTTTAGTAGGGTGGTTATTCATTCCGCAGCGGTGGTGTGCCAAATGCAGGAGGAACACTGGTATCTCTGTCCGGTCCGGGCGGGGCACTTCTGCAGGTTCTGCCTGTTGCGTTTAAATAATTGATTTTTAGACATTTGTTAATCGATTCATAATCTTCCACGTCCGCATCGCGATGCATCTAAGAATCGATTATTTCTCCCACCCCTAGTCTCAACTACAATATGTTAAAGTTGCAGGTCTGCCATATTAGTCAACAGTACATTGCACAGGGATTTCTATTTTTCTAATTCACAGTGTATGTTTTTTTATGTGGTGTTAAATAGCCAGAGAAAATAAAGGGGCCAAGAGCACCAACTGGTCTTCGCTAAGCCTGGTCCTAACTGTGTAGTCTTTAGAACGGATCTGATAAGTCTGTTCTAAAGACTGATAAGTTAAGATAATTGGCAGCAGTGTTATTGTGGAGGATCAGAGAAACAGAAAAGGAAATTTTGCGGACATGTAGATTCGAACTAGAACATGCTGACTGCCAAACAATCCGTTATTAACAAGAAGAAGCAGTCGACTTGGAGAGAGATAAAGGAGCCACCGAGTGATTGTGTGATCTGGGCAGCCTTCGTTCAGAAAACAATGTTCGTAAAAAAAAGAAAGAAAGATGAAAAAACATCAGTTTGTTATATCGTGATATAATTGTTGATGTTTTTGGATCAAGATTCCCCTCCTTTTGCAGATTTGGTCAGTGTGAAAGTGGTGGAATAGAGTCAGCCATTGGAAGAGAGTGATGTCTCTCCAGCGATGGATGTGGTTCATGTATGTTTTTTATAAACCTTTATGTTCGGTTTCGAGGGATCCTCTCTGTGTTTTTATTTATTTATTTATTTTTATTTTTTTCATATTTAGAAATATAATGAGGCGGTGATGTAAAAGAAAACAGTGATGGGTCAGCTCTGCTTTGTGTCTTGAGTTCCTTAGTTCCTAGTTTGTGTCTTTAGTTCTTAGTCCTGTGCCTTAGTTCATGTCTTAAGTGTTTACTCCTGGTCTGTGTACTTCTGTGTTTTGCCCATGTCTGCTCTGAGTTCTGTTCAAGTCTTAGCTTCGGTCTGTGTTCCTCGTTGATGTTAGTTTATTTGTGATCTGGATTAGTTTTTTGTTTTCACTATTCTGATCTGTTATTACTTACTTTGACATGTTTTGTGTTCAGTACTTGTGTTATGTCTGTTACCCCAGTAATCCCTCTGCATGTCAGTCTCTCTGTTTTCCCCTGCTCTCACTCTGCCTGCCTGCCTCTATGTTTCTCACTGCTCTCTCTCTGCCTGCCTCGTTAGCCCCGATCCCGGTCACCTGTGTTGCTCCCGCCCTGCTCGTTAGTCCTTGTGTATAAATGTTTGGTGTTTCTGTTAATTCCCTGTCTGGTCATTGTCGTGTGCATATTCACTGTCCCTCGTTGTAATGGTTGTAGCCTGCTCTGTCATGTCGTGCTTGTTTCCTACCTGTTGCCCGTCTGTTCTTTGGATTTTGAATCACACACCTGTTTCTGGATTTTTTTGTTGGATCACCTTTGTTTTCTTGGACTGTGTTATTCTGGATTCCCTCTGCTCATCCAGTCAGTATGTATGTGTGCTCGCCCTCAGTTTTTTTATTAAACCTTTTGAACTATACCTGCTCCGCTCTCCAGGAAGCGGCTGGAAGGAATACACGTTGGTACTGGCATCCTTGCTCTGGCTGGATCTGTTTACTGCAGAGGCTCCATCCACAACCTGGAGGAGTAACTTATACAAATTAGTGTTAGCTGTAGCACGCCAACCTTTTTTAATGTCCTGCCCCATCCAGACTGATTAAATTAGAAAAATACTGTAGGCTAGGTTGTCGTCACTGTGCTCGTAAATCATTTTTCCAGTTTGCACATTTCTATTTTTAGGGGCATATGTGAGTGAAGTACTCGCACTTTGGAGCCCAGGGATTGTTCTCGTCCTGGTTGACAATGCCATATTGATCTCACTTTCTCACTTCACACTACATTATAAAGGTGACAAGGTCAAGCCATACAGTGGGTCATTGAGTAATTGCAGATTTGGTGGTACAGCCCCTGACTCCTGACTACATGTTGGAGTGTCCTTGAACAAGACAGTGCCCTAATCTGCTCTAAATGAGCTGGTCAATGGTATGACCATTTTGGTAAGGGCGAAATGCGCTCTTGAGGCTTACTTACTATAATGACTTACATGAAAACCATCACAGGCTTAATGTGGAACTCGTCATTACTGACTTAGGACATTACATTGAGTTAATAGTAAATTTTCAATGAAGATTTCCAAGTCATCTACTGCAACAAAGGGGCAAAATTGTTTTCACCAAATGTATTTTAAATGTATGTTCTTTTTAAAGCAGTATTAGTTGCATGATGACTGCAGGATTTGTAACATGCACTATAGGGTTTTCTTTTTATCCCATATTATTGTGTAGAAAACATGATTAAAATCTATTAAAGACACCAACTGATTACATTAAAATGTGTAGGTTTTAAGTCAGTATTTTTTAGCAGTCTTGAGCCAGTGACTTTGCTGTGTTCTTTCTGGATTGTCTGACCTGTTAACTAGGCTTATTAACCTAATTCAAACTGCGC
This sequence comes from Lepomis macrochirus, assembly GCA_024633595.2. Taxonomy (NCBI): domain Eukaryota; kingdom Metazoa; phylum Chordata; class Actinopteri; order Centrarchiformes; family Centrarchidae; genus Lepomis; species Lepomis macrochirus. The sequence goes on from JALXJV020000006.1 coordinate 17,719,551, forward strand.
CTCATTGTATGTAAATAAATGTTCAACACAGTTTTTCTGTAAGTTGACAGGATAGCATTTCACTTGCACAATAAGTAGTGTTTCTACCACAGAGCTTTTTTTTCTATCTTTTCCCCGTGTTCTAATGAAATTGGTGATTAAAGCAACAGTATTTAAGAATAGCGATACATATTTTACATTTGCAACATAAAAATGGAATACTAAACTTGCTGCAGGTAAATTGCAACTTTGCCTTTATATAATAGATGTATTTCTGGACAGTAGACATTTCTTCTCGGTGATTAAACAAATGGGAAATGTAGCAGTGCTTGGACATAAAGAAAATAATAAAGACAGAGAATTTTACTTATTTTAACTTCATTTAAAAACAAGGCAGGATATTTAATTTCAGTGAAAAAATAAAACAAACATTTCAAATTAAAGAAATACCTCAGAAGGAAATGCTGGCAATATACTGAAATAAGGATGAGGATAGAAAGAAAGATGGAAACTTTGTGTGTCCTTCTTTGAAGGACGGACAGTAGTAGTACTGAATCAGAATAATCTTTATTGCCAGGTATGTGTGCACATACGAGGAATTTGACTCCGGATTGTACATTGCTAACAATGTGCTTACAATATAAAATAACATAATAATGCAGTAATAAATTCAAACACAGACTATAGTATAGAGAACACATATGCACACTATAAACAAAAACAAAATAGATATTGCAATAGAGCAATGAGCAGAGTGCAAAGGAGGAGTAAATTATTATTGCCATTATTGTTATAATTTTGTACATTTCAGAGGTGGACGAGATATACAGGTGCACATACACATCAAAACATACATGTACACAGCGTGATGGAGCACAGTGCAAAGGATGCTAGAATCAATAAGTATTATATGTAGGTAGGGCTGGGTATCGTTTTTTCGATATCGATACCGATACCGATACCTCAACTTCGATACAGGTTCCTGAACAATACTTTCTTTGATACCAATTTTATTGGTAAATCGGTATATTTTCTCAACAAAGGAGAACCATTGTTGTTTATATAAAGTAACTTAATTATCACATTATTATCATTAATAGTTTATTTTAATAATTGTTCCTTTGAAAAATGCTACTGCTTATCAAAACCAAGACATATTTTCAGTGTAACATCGGCCTATATTGTGTTTTTGTTGTTTTTATTCCTCTTTCTTTAGTTTTTATAATGTCATTTCATTGTTTATTAATTATATATTTTTTATTGTTTATATGTGAATTTGTGGTCTGGCAACATTGCAACCTAAACATTCATGGCAACAGGCCTGAGAGAAAGATCAAAGTTTCCTCCTCACTAGAGGATGATGTGGCCTGGCGACAACTATCACAATAGAAAGTAAACTCTTTAATCCGCTGCAGCAAAGTCGCAGACATCAGCCCAAATATCGGTACGTGATGTCACTATAACACGGTAGCACTTCTGCCGGCTGCACATACAGGTCCATGCGCGGCGGTGGCGTCACTTAACTCAGGGGTTTTCAAATTGGGTGAATGTGAGCCTCCCCTTAGAGTAGGTAAGAACAGCCGAGCCCCCCCCTTCCCCAAAACACTGTCTGCCTGCCCTAACCCACGCCACTGCAGTAAATGCCATCTTTTGTGTGTTCCAGGCAATGATGAGTTTCAATAACAACTGATTGTCTGATCAACAACAAATCTTTTTTAAAATTTTATTTGAAGACATTTTCTTTTCTTTTTTTTAAGTGCATTCATAAATGATTCTTTGCAACAGCAAATAATTTCCAACTTCATGCAGGCCTAATTGAGGCTACTTTTAAAATCACTCAATCAACATCAGTAGCATATGCCTAACCACAAGTCAACAAAACATGCTTAAAGGGATGCACATCAAAATGAAAATTCTGTCATCATATACTCACCCTCAAGTTGTTTCAAACCTGTATGAATTTCTTTCTTCTGCTGAACACAAAGGAATATATTTTGATGTCAGTAACCAAACAGTAAACTGGTCCCATTGACTTACTAAAAAATACTATGGAAATCAATGGTTCCAGTTAACTGTTTGGTTACTGACATTCTTCAAAATATATTCCTTTGTGTTCAGCAGAAGAAAGAAATTCATACAGGTTTGAAACAACTTGAGTGTGAGTAGGCCTACATGATGACAGAATTTTCATTTTGAAGTGAACTATCCCTTTAACGTGTAATCGGCGCCAAAGCTACCGACGACGCGACACCTGACGGTTGAAAAAGCGTCTCGAACAAAATCAGCACAATGGACAGCTCTACCTGATCAATGAACGACAACGCTGTTTGTTCACGGAACACAACATTTAACAGTCAACTGCATTGAAGGCATGTTTTCAGATGGAACAGATTCACATATTTTTCATGAATTTTTTAACGATCAAAACCTTTTGAACAAAAGGTTTAAATTAAGATAAAATTATTTCAAAAAATTATTTCTTCAAATTCACTTTAAAGAAAGGATTTGTGCTTTCTGTTTAGGCTCTGTGAAAGTTTTAGTGCTGCTTCCAGAGAACGGTCACGTTCGTATCATTGTTTTTTCCTCATAAATGCAAACACGGAAAATAAAATAAAATGAAGATTTTATGTTCTGGGGAGAGTCAACCCTTCTTCATCCGGTGGGTAGGATTACTTTTGGTTTGTGCAGTGTAGCTAATTCACATAGGCCTATTTATTAAAATATTTAATTGTCTGGGAATTGTGGATCTCCTCCATAACGCTGAAATTGCCGAATTCGGCTAATTACATCACAGCACTTATATGATTGCACTGATTGGCTATAGCTGGGAGCAGACAGTGTCAATCAATATATTGGAGATTGAGAAAACGGCAACCGTGGACCATTATACTTTTAAACAGAACCATTCAAAACGAAAGAAAACAGACTGCTCTCTGCTTATGTGGGCTAATCCGTATCAGCAACTATGATAGATGTAAAGAAAACAAAGTTGCTTGTCAGATTTTCCTAACAAGCTACCCTTTTTTTAATAAGCCCCAAAAAGACGCTAACCCACAACCCGTGCTGTTTTAACGGGACTTAAAAAAAACAAAAAAAAACAACGTCAGCGTATTATAAACTGACTCGCGCCTCCCCTGTCGCTCTTTGGCGCCCCCCAGGGGAGGCGCGCCTCACCTATTGAAAACCGCTGACTTAACTGATCCTTCAGAAACACTTGGAAAAATGTAGTGTGTGTGGAAGCTACCGCGCTACTCTTTCAATAAAAGAGCTTTGATTTGATTCAGAAAACAGCGACGCTGCCACCAAGCTACAGAGAAATGTAGTTAAACTAGTAACGGTGCTACTTGTAGTGAAGCTACTGCCCAACGCTGCTCGTACGGTGGCCGTTTTGAAGCAGGCTCTGTGGCAGCAGAGTGCTGAGACGATGATGCATCGGCTCTGTCTTGTTGCAGCAAAGACGGAGCGACTTTCTGCTCTTAAGTTTATTTCACGCACAGTCAAAGGCTTCACCAGGTTTGTTTGTGTCGCCACTCTTATGTTGTGTTGCAGCAATTATCTTATGTCGCAAATATTGCATCGCGCTGAGAGACAAGAGTGTAACCTTTAGTGCCAGTACATTTTTGTACCTCATGAAATTGGTACAATTGTGTACCCTGCAAGACATAAACGTACCTTTTAAACTATAGTACAATAATGTACCCATTAAAAGGGTACTAAAATGTCCTGTTAAGGGTACCCCCCTATTCTGGACTTTAAGGAGACAAAAATGTACCATGATTCTCCACACAATAACAGGCTTAGCGAAGACCAGTTGGTGCTCTTGGCCCCTTTATTTTCTCTGGCTATTTAACACCACATAAAAAACATACACTGTGAATTAGACTATTTATTGAAGTCAAATATAATTTTCCAGATGAACATGACATGTGTATTTGTGGTAATACAAAGTTAATTCATTGCAGATAGTTTTACAAAAAATATGAAACTACACTGACTCTGAAACTACAGGACGCATAGAACAAAAGATACTTTGATTTGTCCCCCGTCTGCATGTACACTATGCATCAACAAAACAGTATTAGCATATTTAGACAAAATTCAAAATAACAAATATATTTTGGCAGATCATATTTAGACAGAAATACCTCGAAGAATCTACCGTCGACTAAATGTGTCTACAGCCTGATGGTGGAACTAGTTTCCTGGATTTAGCAGAGTCCAACCGTTGGCAAGTTTCTTATACAACACCCCAAAAGGCTCAATGTTCAGATTGTGATTAATTTTCAACAAAAAGAGATGGCTTCAGGGTGTACATTACCTACAACAAAAACATCCTTTGACACCATTACAGATAAAGATGACACATGCTGAAGTACTTTATCCTGAAACTGCATATCTTTAAAACAACAGGCGGTGTGGGCTGCTGAACTGTGTGTATGGTATACTAGTTATTCGAAAGGTTCTTTAGGTGTTTTTTTTCAGCAATTAGAAATATTGTCTTTGTGTTTTCAATAAACATGCCACTGAAAAGAGAGGTTCTCAGCATGTACAAGTCCAATGTGCTGAATCACTTGCCTTAGAGCAAAGGTCCTCTTTGAAAATTTTAAACAGTAATGCAGTCCAGGCATTTTCAGTAAAGAAGGTTAATCCTTCGAGTTACAGTTACCAGCAGGGGTTTGTCTCAGTCTTCCATAATGTCTGTGATGTGCCTTCGGAGAAAGTTCAGTGTCTTTTGAAAGTTTGGAAGATATGTCATGTTGAAGATGAAGCAGAAGGCTGTGATGAACTGGATGAGGCATCCACTTAAGTGCAGGAACAAACTTCAGTTCCTTCCAATTTGAAAACGCTCTGCAATGTCTGTAGAGGGCAGCTTTCCAGTCGTGGTCTTTCAGTTGAATGATTGGATGGGAGTTAGGGGATCATTCTACAGAAGAGAAAAAAAACAATTTAGCATTCATAACAAGATGGATGTGATAAGGGGGGCACAGTAATCCAAAATAACATTCTTAGATCATAAAGATGGTACAATTTTAAGGGTGCCTTGCTTATTTGTGACTGACATGTTCCTACATTTGCAAATGCATGGAATAAACAACACAAACAATTTCACATTCAGGTTTTACATTGGCATAGACATTCAAATAAGTAGAATAGAATCAAATCACAACACTTTGCAACCATAACTGAAAGCTAACAGTCCATAGACAGCCACTACACATGATGTCTGACATTGGCTCCAAGGCTGTATCAATGATGTAGATAATTGAGCGAAAATGTGAAAATGGTATCTAATTTGAAGACAAAGCTTACACAAGCCATCACTTATTAACATATAAAATCCAAGATGTGGAAGAATGTGGATGCAATTACATTAAAAAAGGTAACATCTCCAAACACAAATTAACTACCATGTACACAAGCTTGTATAAATGATAGTACACAACCAGTTATACCATAGTAAAAGAAAGACTCATTCTCTTTAGAGTACATAATTGATGCAATGAAAATGGACTTTTATTTTATTTGATTTAGTGATGGCACCGAAACACGGTATTAAACAGACCCATCCACACACACAGGCCAGCAGAGGGAGAGGCCACGGCATTGCGGGGAGACGGTGAAGTTAAGTTAGCTACAAACTACATTTATCGTTACTGCAAGTATGTGCAATAAAACCTTTTGTAGGGTAAAAAGGGTTAATTTTATCTACTCTGTCCTCAATCTCTCATACTGTACAAGCACAGCTAACGTGCAGCTTGGCATTAACCAATTGTTACATCCATCCATCGTCAACCGCTTATCCTGCTGTACAGGGCTGGGGGGCTGGAGCCAATCCCAGCATCAGGCAAAAGGCGGGGTACACCCTGGACAGGTCGCCAGTCCATCGCAGGGCCCAATTGTTACGAACAAGCTAAATAGAAAGCTGTCTCTCTGGAGCATAGACTGGTCTGTAGTCTGTACAAATGTACAAATGTAGTCTGTAGTAAAATTTGGCACATAAACTCAGCTGCTGGCTGAGACAACCAGCCGCTCCTACTTCTCCCAGGTAACGTTACCCGCAGGCAGGTGAACAGCAGAGAGGAGGAACTGATACAGTGTTTCATTCTTTCTAAATGTCACTCAGTATAGGGGTGTCACATATTGTTTATTATTGTTTTATAGTGACTTCATGTTGTAAACATTAATGTTGCTGCTCTAGAAACAGTTGTAATATTAAATTCTAATCCTATAATTAATTTAAGAACAACCAGGCAGCACACAATCAATCAATATTTGTTTTATTTATCGCAAGTCATATGTCATCTCAATATATAACAATGTTATCTATCGCACATTGAATATTTTTCTCTTAGCGTGCAGGGCCTACCTCTGCCCGTTAGGTCTGGTCTGGCCAAATAATAGTCAATAAATAATAGGAACTATCGATAGTGGTATCGAGAGACTCAGATTGTTAAACAGTCTCAATAATGGCATCAGTATCACTAAAAATTAACGATCCTCATTTGTAATGTATGTGTTAAAATCAGTACCTGTAATAATATCCTCAGCCAAGGAATCTTCTCTTTCCTCCATGTGGCATTTTTTTTTAAGTGACAAATCCAAATGTGAAGTTTTCACTGAAGCTGTGGCAATTGTTGGCTGCAAAGGGTTGCATAGTATCAACCTCATCGCACAACTGAGATATAAAACAGAAAAATAGGAGAAAGAAAGAAATTTTATTTGCAGTACTTAAACAACCTGTAACACAAGTTAAGACCAGCGAGTACTTGGATTGGAGGTCAGAAGTTGATATTGCTTTTGACATGCTTTCAGTCGACTATTCTTTCCTGGTTATCACCGAGAATAAACAAATTATTTTCTCAAAGCCTTTACATATTTGGTATATTTGAATGGTAACACTTACATTGTACACTTACAGCATTTCATACAGACTCCCCATTATGTTGCTGCGGTACTGTTGTTCCTTTTGGACGGCAGTCTTGCAAGGCAGTCTGTGGCAAGTAGGTGTCGGGTCAGAAATAAGGCCAGGCTGGGCCAGTGAAAGCCTGGACCTTACCCTTCGCCAACGTAATAAACTTAACAAATAATACTCCATTAGTTTCCTTCTTTCACTGATTCTTCGTAGTTAAAAAACTTCACTGGAGACGATCAAGAGTCGGTGCAAAAGAGTTTATTCCAAAAAAGGACGAATAAACCCGAGTGACATCCTAGCAGGTCAGGATGAAACACTGAGCAGTGGTCAGCGTGCAACGCCTTATATTACCCTACACTCCACCTACAAAGTGGGTGTCACACCGTAACTCCACCTGCAGGGGTCGCTGACCACTCCTCTCCAATGGTGAATTTCTTATCCTATGCTGCCATCTTGAGGCCACTTGTGTGTACTTTTTATTGAATCCAATGACGCTTTTTGGTGGTTGTTCTAGCCTTATTTTATCATAATTTGCCCCCTTTTTATATATTTCTTATATATTTCAGGACTGGAAATTCACCATTGGGTTTCAACTTCACTTTCACCGTTTTTTCTTTTAGTTTTAAAAGAAAGTTTTAAGGCATACTTTTGGCACTATTAAAGCTTAAACTTTTATCATTGTATTTTTGACAAACAATCAACATAACCAACACAATCAACACAATCAATACGTGTATTGCATGGTTTCATAGGTTCCCACCTGCAAAATACCAGAAGTCACAGAAATCTCTTTATCTCAGCTAATTTGCCACCACATTGATGCAGATTAGGACAACAGCTCTATGCAACAAAGAAAAGGTGAAAAAGTGGTCCATTTATTACATTCTTACCTGGTTTGCATGGTAAACATGTTTGTTGTTCTGGCTTGACTCCTTCCAAATTAAGGGTGATCTCCTTGTAGTGGAGTGTGAAGTCTGAACTTTAACAACTTTTGGACAGACTTGTCAGAGATACCCGATCATACTCTCTGTGGGTATGCAATACACTCTCTCGCCATCTACGTCATTGTCTGAAATATAAATAAAAAAGCTTAAATACACAGAAGCACTGACACTTTGGACATACAAAGCATGATTACTACAGAGAATGACTGACACAATCAATTTATTCGGTTAAGAACAGAACAAAAAAATCTTTTAAAAACTTTACTTGAAAACCCCCTGACAGAGAAGCTGCTGTATCACTTATTATTGTAACGTTACTTCAAAGTAAAGATATTTTACCGCATTTACCTGGTTAACAGCATTATTCAAACTGGAAAACTGATGAGCGCTGAAATTAATTTTCAGAACTGCAGAGAGCAGCCATGCACATTAAGACTGCTTTATTTGTACCAATCACAGTTAGCCATGTGAATTTCTGCTCAGCAACTGCTGAGTCACCACCAGTCACAGCGTCAAAGGCTCTGATATTTAATCAGCCAATCAACACCACCTGTGTAATTTGAACTGGTAAACTGACCTGCTGTTAAAATAGACTAAGAACCCTGTAAAATTGCCATGAAACAAGACTCAAATAAAATCAGAAACTGTAACGTTAGTCATAAGGACTAAATGACCCCACCATCAGCAGCATAAGGCATTTCTGAACCTGCTGATATATACTTTATGTGGAAAAAGTTTGAAAAACTGGTACTTTCTGGTTTGACACAAAGCCCGCGAATGTACGTTAACTTACTTGTCACTCTTATCATTTCAAAGGATTGAAAGTCCGACCGATTCAATAAGCACATGTATAGAATCAGATATAACGTCAGCACTGTAGTGCTACCAGAACGTGAATTAGTGACTAATGTTATAATATCAGAACAAACTTAGCAAGCTATCTAAGGACATGCAATGCTGAACATTGGCAGTAGATAACGTTACCCAGGCTAACATCGCTCTTCAGATATTAGCTAGCTAAATTCGGATCGTTGGTTACCAGTAACGTTACAGTAAGTTCCAATTAATGTAAAATTCACATTCCACTTACCTCTAAATTTCTGAGCCGCCTCCTCCAGAATTTAAATGCATCCTTCCACCACCAGCTTTTGTATTAGCGCCTCATTCGACAGACCCAGTGACATTGCTAGTAATTTAGCTGTAAAGAAATTTGACATCTTCAGTCCTGCTTGGAGTTTGAGCGGCAGTCTGACCGTTAACCGGTGTTGCCAACTATTTTCAATGGAAAGTAGCTAAAGCCTGCTCGAAAAGTAGCTAAATGTCGCCAGATGACGTCATGCGTCATTAGCATATTAATGACGTCATCGCGTTGTATTTGCATTCTGCCTAATTTGTCGGTACTGTAGCCTACTTCAGTTTATAATAACGGTTATCTCCCCTAAACCGTGCTCATACTGTTTTTATATAAGTATATAGCCGAATGCCCAGTAAATATACGATCTGAAGTCGGAGAGTTCAGAAACCGAACCGGAATGAACTAAAACTCTGATCAGTAGTGAATATAAGCGCGCATGCCAAGAAAAAACAGTCAAATTAAATGTTTTGAATTAAAACAAAGGAGAAGACAGCTGCTATGTGATCACTGATTGGTTCCTTCTAACACAGCGTGCACATGCGCAGCTCATTCATGTCTATGTTCGCTGGCGTGCAGTCAACGGAATGTGCTGCTCCTCTCAGCCGCTCACTGACGGAACAGACGCAGCGGGGAAGTAAGACCTCACACTAGTCGCTTTTTTGAAAAAATGTCGCTAAAGGGGTCTGAAAAGTCGCTAAAAATAGCGACAAAGTCGCTAAGTTGGCAACACTGCCGTTAACTCTGTTGGGGAGGGGGAGCAAACATGGCAGCGGCATGTCCCGCCCTACTCTGCCTCTGATTGGCTTAGCCTGTTGATGATGATTCTCACAGCATATAAATACATGTAAACCATGTCGATCATAACATTAGGCTGTGGTCATATCAGATTTTTTCTTTGATCCACTTGGGAAAAAAACTCACCCATATAAAAGCAGTAAGACCAAAATAAACTATAATATAATTTTACTATAATACTACTATTTACTTTACTTTAATTTTACTTTATAATACTGCCAAAATAAATTTTAACATAATATTACTATAATACTACTATTTTACTATAATATTTTGCTTAGATTGTTAGATTTAGACCACAAGGCATTGACTGTATAAAAAATAAATGGCTAGACTGCACTGTCAGTGTCACCAATTTAGCTAGCTAACTGTAGCCATATAGACCGCAGCCAGAGCTAACAGTTTATAAGCAACCCGTGAGTGACATGTTAATATTCCAATCACTTGAGAGCACAGACTGTAGCGTTAAATCTTTACTTTTTGCTACCACCAATGGTATCTAGAGGCCAAATATACTGCTAAAAAAGGTTTGCCAACAATAATGCATAATGGTTCCTGGAAATGAAGAGTTTATCTCATGTGTAGGTGCCAACTTTGGAAGTAGCAAATAAGCTACACACGTTTTTCATGACTGCATTGCATGTGTCCTTTGACAGACAGAAAGGGTACAGATTTGTTCTTATTTTTGTTTTAAATCACTTTGTACCCTTTCTGTGGTCAAAAGGTGCACTTCTGGTCTCTTTAAGATCAATATTGTACCTTTGAGGGAACATTCTTGAAAAGTGTACCTGTAAGTACAGAAATGTTCTTGTCTCGTACCTCCATTTTTGAGTGTGTGGGCACATCAAGAATGCTGCATGCTTATTGGCTCATTGGCGTTAACAAGAACCATTAGGTATTGAACTTTGGTACCGACATTTTCTGATACTCGGTGGTATTGAAGCAATTCGGTTGGTGTCTAAAAAGTATTGAACCCTATATGTGGGTGTTATGTACTTGAGGTAGGTGGATTTGGTATACAGTGTATACAATATAACAGTATGAACAGCTCTGAAATAGAGAATTTCAAAGGAATTGTTCCTGACATTGAGAGTCAGAAGTCAGCTGTTCATCAAAGTGATGGCTTGTGGGAGTCTGTTGAGTCTTAGGGTTTTGGTGTACAGTGATCGGTACGCCGACGACACAACGGTCATCAGCCTCATCCGGAACGGTGATGAGTCGGCCTACAGACGGGAGATTGATCAGTGGGGAGAAGCTGGAACAGGTTGTGTCCAGGGTTAGATGGATCTGCAGTGATGTTTCCTGTCCGTTTCCTGACTCTGGAAATGTATAAGTCCTGAATGGAGGGCAGGTTGGCACTGATGATCTTTTTTGCAGTCCTGACTGTCCGTTTTAGTCTGTCCCTGTCCTTTTTCGTGGCAGATCCAAACCAGCCAGTGATGGACGTGCAGAGAACAGACTGGATGATGGCTGTGTAAAAGTGGATCAGCAGCTCCTTAGGCAGATTGAGCTTCCTGAGCTGGCGCAGGAAGTACATCCTCTCCTTCTTGATGATGGTGTCAGTGTTGGGCTCCCACTTTAGGTCCTGGGATATAGTGGATCCGAGAAACCTGAAGGATTCCACAGCAGACACAGGGCTGTTGAGCATGATGATGAGGGGCAGAGTGGGGGGGCTCCTCCTGAAGTCCACAATGATCTCCACAGTTGTGAGCGTGTTAAGCTTCAGGTTCTTCTGACCGCACTGATCAATCTCCCGTCTGTAGGCCGACTCATCACCGTTCCGGATGAGGCTGATGACCGTTGTGTCGTCGGCGTACTTCAGAAGTTTGACAAATGGGCCTCTTTAGGAGCCGTCGTTAGTATAGAGGGAGAAGAGCAGGGGGGAGAACACGCTCCCCTGGGTGGCGCCAGTGCTAATAGTCCGGGTGCTGGATCTGATGTTCCCCAGTCTCACCTGCTGACTCCCGTCAGTCAGTATGTTTGTGATCCACTGACAGGTGGAAGCTGGCACAGTGAGCTGGGTGAGTTTGGTGCTGAGGATGTCCAGGATGATGGTGTTGAACGCCGAGCGGAAGTCCACAAACAGGATCCTTGCATATGTCCCTAGATGGTCAAGGTGTTGCAGAATGTAATGCAGTCCCACGCTGACTGCATCATCCACTGACTTGTTAGCCCTATAAACAAACTGCAGGGGGTCCAGCAAGGGGCCTGTAATGTACTTCAGGTGGGCCAACACCAGTGTTGACACTGCATGACACTGAGATTTACTTTGTTCTTGGTTGCGCATTTCGTCTGCACATTTTCGAGTGGCCTTTTATTGTGGCCAGCCTAAGGCACACCTGTGAAATACCCATGCTATCTGATCAGCATCTTGATATGCCACACCTGTGCCACACCGGTGAGGTGGAGGGATTATCTCGGCAAAAGAGAAGTGCTCACCAACACAGATTTTGACAGATTTGTGAACAATATTTGAGAGAAGTTGGCCTTTTGTGTACATAGAGAAAGTCTTAGATCTTTGAGATCAGCTCATGATGAATGGGGGCAAAAACAAAGGGTTGCGTTTATAATTTTGTTCAATGTATGATTAAACAGTTAGATTCCTCATGGCTTTTTATGATGCAGCAACTAAGTGTATGTGTATTAGTTATGTTAGTCGTCATTATTGTGATCTAGCTTCTGGAAGTAATGCTTAAATTATAGGAACTCACAGAGAACTATATCTTCTCTTGACACAGCATTAGGCGAACTGACTTTAAAACGGCTCATTGCTACAATGCTATACCATTACAACAGGTGTGTGTTTGTCAGGTATCTAACAACAGCTTAAAGTGTGACCCGGCCAGTCAGAACAGAGGACATGAACTATGCATTTTAAAACAAACACTGTAAATGTCATGTGGTGCTGTGTGTACAGTGAACTCTACCGATCAAGTCATGAACAAGCTCTGAGCGAGGGCCAGGTCTTTTTCTGTCTACTCTGTCATTTGCAATTCTATCAAATCCCAAAGTGGCATATTCCACTTTCTGTTCACCTCAGGACAGAATCACATTAAAATATTGTTGGTGTCCTGCAGAGAGTGATGCTGGAGGTGTGTGTGTGTTTGTGTGTGTGTGTGTGTGTGTGTGTGGGTACCAGCTGTAAGGAAGAACAACAAGCCAGATGGTATCAGCTTCTTTGTTCTACTTTGTTTTCTTGTTCACTCACCTCTCTGTGTCTGTTTGTCTTTCCTTCTCTGTTTTTGTCTTTGAGTTTGTAATCAGGTTTTTGTTTCCAGCATATATTGAAATTCATTTGTATGCCCTTTTTGATGAATTACATCATAGGACTTTGTGATGTACACAAATAGGATATTTATGTTGCACATCCTGATCCAGTCAATCTTTTGCTTGGTGTCTACCTGCATAGCTCTTTCTGTTTGCCTCTTTCTCTCCTTCACTGTCTTTGTGACACAAATAAACACTGCAAGGGTTTGGGTAAATCAATTTTGATTTCAACAAACTCAGGAAGTGGATACATTTTGTTCAAACAAAAAAGACCCTTTCCCACAAAGATTTAATTACACTGATGTCAGTGAAATTTAGATCAAGTAGCTAGCTAGAGATAGCTACTTGCGCTACATAGCTTGAGTCAGTACACTTATTTTTCAACAAATTATGTCTGTATCAGACAAAAAAGAGTTTGCACTGCTATTTCACCTTGGTGGTGAATTGCCACATAACTCCAACAAAACACCAACTCTTGTGTTCATAAATAATTATACATTACCATTGTATTGTGAATCTGCAGCAGAGAGTCAGCACTACACATTTTGGAGGTTAATAGATCTTGATTTAAAGTGACCAATCAATCAATCAATCAATTCAACTTTATTAATCCCACAAGGGGCAATTAGTTAAGAGCAGCGTGTTTGCAACAGTACATAACACAATCACACACATTATTCACAACATACAAGCAGTCAGTGCACATTTTAAGACTCTGTGACATTACACAGAATGATTTGCAGAGAAAAAACATTTTGTTTATTGATATGTCAGTCATTTTATACATGCTCTCAACCACAGTCTGTTTGCACACTGGCTCACATTTTCTGTCTTTCTTTGTCACTCCACAATCTTTCCATATGTTCTTTAGTGATAGAAATACACCAAGGAGAGTTTATGTGTCCTTCTCCCTTTCTCCTCTTTAATTGTTCATTTTCATACGCAAACATTCAAAGTCTGGCTTTTGTCAGATCTGCTGCCATTGTGTAAAAACCTTGTAAGTAATGACTCCAGGATGTTATGTTCTTGACTTCTTTCATTTCCTTTTTTGGACTTGTTTTAGTTTTGGATTTAACTTTTGTCGATGCTGTTCATAGAAGAAACTTCTTTGAATAAATTTTTCTCAGAATTTCCTTGCTATTTTCAGCTTTATTTGTGATTTTATTTTGACTGAATGACACTGTAAATATAAAGCAGACATCACACTGACAGATCAAAGCAGTAAGTCTAACCTGTGAAGCCAGCTACAGTAGTTTTCTTTGAGCTATGTTCAGACAGCAACTCTCAGAATGGCTGTGCCCACCACAATATAGTTTTTTTTTTGTCCTAGTCTGTTGTGATGTTTTCCCTACATGATGGTGCACAAATTACACAACTGATCAGGTGCAATGATTAAACGATTATTCACTTAGGTAAATTTATGACCGGTGCAAATAATTGAGAATCACTTCTGGGCGTCAATTTCTCAGGTACAGATGTCATGCATTCTGCCCCACACTCTTGCAGTGTATGTACAGTGTCAAACAAAAGACGAGGTATAGCCTTAAAAAAGTGCAGATGGGATTTACCCATAGACTATATAAGAAGTGGACAGAGTGATTGTGATGTCACCCGTTGGTTGGTGGACTGCCATATTGAGGCTTCGAGCTTGGCTGATGCGCTGTGCGCTGAGTGCGCGGCCATGTTGATTTTTTGCAACCAACAGCACTGGACGTGAGCGTATTTGGACGAGACAGTGGAGCTAACTGCTGTTTGTGGAGCTAGTTAGCTTGCTCAGCTAGGTGCATCTATAATTCACGTTAACTGTCATCTAACAGGGCTGACAATTTTTTTGTAGCCAACAATAGGCTTAAAACAAAATAGTGAGTACTGGAGAAAGTGAACAGCCAACTCCTAATAAGCTTTCTTAATGCCGCTGGTTAAATTTACACAGTGCCGTGGGTACAAGTCACTGTATGTAGCCTGATTGACAGGTCGCCATGGGAACGACTTGTCAATCACAGATCATCCCGCCCTGAAGCATACTCTGCTTTATGGTCTGTTTTCCTCTAATTGGGACCATAATTTACTAAGTGAACATCATGCAGTATGAAAAAAAACTTGAAAGTAGCGATTGAGACAATAAACTTATTGGCAAATAAATCAGAGGTAATAAACCTGCTGGCCGTTCGATAGAATGCAGGTTTAAGGGACTTCTGCGTTCGCCTCAGGTTTCTGACTGGAAGCTTACCGCTTGGATTTACCACAACTCAATTACCAGATTCTTTCTAGGTACACATGTATAATCAAATGCAATCCAGTAAAACATCCCTGTAAAAATCAGGTATACCTTTATAAAGCTTATAATCTTAGCTTTTAGTACAGCGTGTCACAGTTGTTGATTTAACATTGTGGACTACTGAAATATGTTAATATTTTTTCCTTTATCTACACACGCAAGGAGGATATATTTGAAACACCTCTCAATATAATGCAGTTAAGAAATATTTACATTTTATTAGGCTCCGTGTTGACTGTATGAATTAAAAATTCAATTGAAATACATTTTACTGATTTGAATTCACGCATTTAATCGGAAGGTCGGCCGTTTGATCCCCTGGCCCATCCAGCCTGCATTTCGAAATGTACTCGGGCAAGATACTGAACTCCAAATTTCTCCCAATGACTGTGCCGCCTGTGTGTGGATGTTATTTTTGTTTTTTGTTGAGAAGTTGGCAGTTTGGCATCTGCCATCAGTGTATGAATGTGTGTGAATGGGTGAATGTGACCTACTGTTAAAGTGGTTGAATTTGAGTGGTTGGATAACTAGAAAGGTGCTACACAAGTACAGACCAGCTACCATTTAATCACAGAGCCTTTACTTGATGAACTAGCCAAATAAGCTATGTCTATTAGGGATGGGCGATATGGCCTAAAAAATTTATCACGATAATTTCAGGGATTTATTGCGATAACGATAGAAATGACGATAAATTATTTTCTTTTGTAAAATTTCAGATTATATTATGTTTAAGTTGTGTTCCAGTGACTGTGCATCACACAACAACAATTACACAATAATAATTCAAATCAATTACAAGTTTAAAATGTAATGTTTCCCTCTGTCTTACTGATTCAGCTGCTGGCGGCACTTCTCGCTTTTCAAGTGGCCGCAGAGCGACCGGCCACCCGGGTTAATCCCGTTACTCCTGTTCGCCACTCCGACTATGTTTTGGACGATTAGCACTGAGGGTCCGGTGGGGAGGGAGGTTACTGTCAGCTGTACTCGTAAATATTTTTCTGGTTTGCACAGATCTATTTTTTGGGGCGTTTAAGAGAGAAACAGGCGCTCAGTGGATCCCTGCGTCTGACGTTACAGAGAAGAATCACAGTCGCTGCTCTCTGCCTGTCGAGTGTTTTTGGCTGTGCGCTATAAATAAAAACGTTCACCGACACTTTTAGCAAACTAACTTTGGGGCAAACAGGATTTTCACACTGAAAAAAATATCTTCAAAATTTAATACCTTGTAAAATGGCGATTAAGACTTTGTAATACTTTTTAATGGCTTTAATTTTCGCAAAATTGATTTATCACCTTTCAAGACTTTTTTAAGACCCTCACGGACACGCTAGCGTACACATAAAACTACGTCATCAACTAGACTTATCGTTATTATCGTGAAGAGACACATTTTTATCGTGAGGAGAATTTTCAACGGTATATTGCGAACGATAAGATATCGCCCATCCCTAATGTCTATCCATTTTCCATTACCCACTTGTACTGTGCAGGATCACAGGGAGAAGAAACTAATAAAAACATGCAATGTTGCAGGGGACAGTTCACTAATCTGTTACACATGTATAGACAATAACCATTCACACAACCTGCATGTTTTTTGATTCTGGAAAGAAACTGGAGTACCTGTAGGAAACCCACAGAGACATGCACAGAAGATGGAAACTCCAAAGAGAAAGGTCCCAGGACCCTCTTGCTGTGAGATGACAGTGATAACCATTGAGCCACTGCGCTGCCTGCAGCAATATTGGATATTAAGAGAAAGGTTTTCTTTATTTTTCTTTAATCCCACTTGGAGATTGCTTTGTTTTAGAAAACGACAGAATTTACTCGGCAGAGAATTAACAAAAGAAGAAATGAAGAAATGGATGGTTGGATGACAGAGCAACAGTGTGTGCATAGTAAATCAAGACGGGGGTGGACAGGAGCAGACAGGAATGAAAAACAGAGTGAGGAAAGGAGGGCGATAGACTGACAGATGAGAAGGAGAGGGAGATAATGAGGCAAAGAGAGAGAGATGAGATAGAGAGGAGTTGTGCCAGCAAACAGGGAAAATCAAATGGGGAAAATTAAAAAGGAAGCAAGGGTTGAAAGGATGAAGGGAGAGAGGGAGGAATTAAGGGCAGGTGATAAGAAATGGACAAGAGGACTAATTGAAAGTAAGTGAGGGAGAAAACTATGGACTTGGGTTAGTGGAAAAGGTGTTTGAGAGACAAAGAAAGACCGTGTGAGAGGGAGATAAGGTAGCAAAACAAATTAAGAGAGGAGGGCAAAAAGGAATGGGAGGCTGCTAGAGTGACAGAATGAAAGAGTGAAATCAGATGGAAAGGCCTCTCTTGTTCATCCAGGCTGAAAGTTGAATCACAGTTTACAAGCTTCTGGCTTCAGACAACCACGTTTTGTATGTGTGTGTGTGTGTTTTTCATTAGGCAGCGATACAAGCACAGAGGTATCGTACCATATGTTCACATCATTCCATCTTGCACTTGTGCCCAAATCCACAAATTCCATGGCCTAAATTTTAAGTATATCTTTATATAGTCTTGAAAAATGCGTGTGTTCCAAAAAAACAAATGTATTTTTATCCTAATGTAAGTGTACCATTAAACACACTGCTACAGCAGTTGGATGATGAAATGTGTAGATGGACTGGATGTGGTGGAGGTGCTCTGTTGCAGCTTTAATTATTCAAGGACATAATATAGCGCTTGCATTTGCAAACGATCTCATCTGTCATAATGATTCTCACAGAAAGGCACAATGATGTGTCAGGGAATGATATATAGGATAGGGCACAGGTCCACTATACAAATGCTGGCACCTCTGCCAGACAAAACCACACAATAGGGGTTTGTAGTTGACGCAGAGCCAGAAGACTATGCACTGTGTAAGGGCCCAGATGTCCACTCGTAAGTACTGTTTGAGCACAGCACAACATCTGTAAGGTGAGATATGCGACGACAGGTTTCAGA
This sequence comes from Lepomis macrochirus, assembly GCA_024633595.2. NCBI lineage: Eukaryota > Metazoa > Chordata > Actinopteri > Centrarchiformes > Centrarchidae > Lepomis > Lepomis macrochirus. Next base: position 17,737,834 of record JALXJV020000006.1, read on the forward strand.
GTTATGATCCATTTTATTTAGGCAATAATAGCTCATAAAGAAATTAGATAGAAGCAATGGAAACCAGATTTAGATGTTTTGCAGCTTGCCAGTGGCGTGTCATTGAAAATTGATGATTTGCCATGGAACAGGAAGTTGTAATACCTTCAGTCTACATGCTCACATTTGCAACAAATTTGATATGTATAGTAAGAGTCCCGCCCTGAATAAATCCATATGCCAATATTTACTCAAAGTGCCTCCTGCTGGCAACAGGGAATGGCACGTTTTATGCTGTAGTGTACTGCTCCTAGCATGTTGGACATATCAACTTCAAAACTCTCCCAAAAAACCTACATGTATGAAATTTCTATAGCACATATTCAGATGTACAAAAAAGCCTCTTGGAGTGATGGCCTAAACCCACGAGGAAGTCGACCATTTTGGATTTTCATTTTTGGATGATTTGTACACTCCGTACTAGGGCTGAACGATTTTGGAAAATAATCTAATTGCGATTTTTAAAAAACAATATTGCGATTTAATATGCGATTAATTTACCTTCTCTATTATTCAAAACGGACAAGCAGTAAATCAGTCTATAGTATGACCAACACTATATCAGATAGATTAAACATACACTGTTCTTTCTTGTGAGTCAGGCCTGTGTTATGAGGAAATTAGGTGATGCATGAATTGTATGAATTATTATGAGCAATGGAGGAGAAGATATAATTATATATGAGAAAGATATATATGAGTCAAGTCATGGCATTAAATAATATGATATAATGTCATCAGGTCGGCCTACCTAGAGATCACAAGAAAAACTAACTCACCACATGGTGTTATACAGTAAGCACTCAATACAGAACCCACAGTTCAAACAGCAATTAATGTCTTTATCTCAGTTCAAATCTCTTGGAGTCCATCTTTCTATATCCCAGTATAAGCAAACAAGAAATACTCAGTTTGAGATTCAGTTGAAAAGTTGGCTAACAAAAATAAAACCAAGTGACGCGTCTCGTGTTTAATAGACAAACTTTACATGCTTATTAATGGCTCCACCCCAAACACATCTACATGCCAATAATCAGTTATACTCATAGTGCCACATACTGGCTCTGTCTGACGTTCACTGTGCGATTTACATTAATTTTCAAAATGTGCTCAACACTTGACGTACTGAGGCTTAACCTGTATTTACCGGGTGCTCTGTAGTGCAGCATAGGTGATACAGGAAGTGACGTTTAAGTCCTCCATGCTCGAATCCGGTGACAATTTAGAGCCGTATCGGCAGAGCTTTGGAATGTACGGTGTGACCATATCACACCTAGACATGCTACACATGCGAGGGCCTGCCCAACCCTTGCAGCTTCAATTAAACATGTTATTTAATTACTAGTAGAGTAATTTAAAAAAATCACAGTTGCATAGTGTACTCTACCATTAAGAGTGAGTGGTTTTTGTACAACAGACCTAATCTCCATCTCTTTCATTATTGCTCTCTTCAAGATAAAAATCAATATGAAGATGAATAATATGAAGACGCAGTGAACAATGAAGATAACTGGATGATGATAAAGATGACAGGTGGATGAAGCATAGCTTGAGGGAAAGCTCGGTCAAGGTCTTTGTGATATTTTTGGGAAGCAACGGCACAGGTGCAAAGTGCAGTCAACCGAAGAGATCACACAGGGCACGGTCTCTCTGTTTTTTCTGAGGCCAGAGGCATGTGGTTTACTTGTGATGCAGTTAGAAACAAAGTTGGATTTTGAGGAAAAACTTTGTAGGCGTGTTACTGTAGGAACAAGTATTAATCCATCTCCTCTCACCTCTTTAAAAGCAGTGCACTTCCTGCCGTGAGGTATAGGCTGGTAGAGAGAAAGCGTCTTTTTTCCCCCTAGAATTCACATTTGCTTAAAAATGTATGATCAAAAACATGTAATATACATAAATCACTCATAAAAGTGGTTTATGTGATTTTGTGAAGTGATAGTGGGTTATTTTGCCACAGGTCATAGAAACAGCACAGAGCACAACTGTGGTGGCAGATTTTTCAGATCTCTCCAGAGATGTTCAATCGCGTTCAAGTCTGGGCTCTGGCTGGGCCACTCAAGGACGTTCACAGAGTTGTCCTGTAGCCACTTCTTTGTCATCTTGGCTGTGCACTTAGGGTCATTGTCCTGTTGGAAGATGGACCCTCACGCCAGTCTGAGGTCCAAAGCGCTCTGGAGCAGGTTTTCATCAAAGATGTCTCTGTACATTGCTGCATTCATCTTTCCTTTGATCCTTCCTAGTCTCCCAGTTCCTGCCGCTGAAAAACATCCCCACAGCATGATGCTGCTGTCACCATACTTCACGGTAGGTATGGTATTGGCCAGGTGGTGAGCGGTGCCTGGTTTCCTCCAGACATGATGCTTGCCATTCAGGCTAGAAAATTCAATCTTTGTTTCATCAGACCAGAGAAATTAGTTTCTCATGGTCTGAGAGTCCTTTAGGTGCCTTTTGGTAAAATACAGGCGTGCTGTTGTGCCATTTTCTGTCTTCCGACACTTGAACACTCTACCATATAGGCCTGATTGGTGGATGCTTGTTCTTCTGGAAAGTTCTTCTCTCTCCACAGAGACACTCTGTCAGCTCTGTCAGAGTGACCATCGGTTTGTGGTCATCTGCCTAACAAAATGTGGAAAAAGTGAAGCGCTGTGAATACTTTCCTGATGCACTGTATAAGCACCGTCACCTCCATATTTAAACGATATCCCTCGCAGATTTTGAATTTGAAAAAGCTACATACATTTTTGCGTTCCAACATGGTCAGACAAAATGTTGAATGAACTATTCCCATCTTTAATTTTCCCAGCACAGCCAGCACTTAGTTGTCTAAAATGTGGACCATGGTATTAAACCATGTAATTAAACTGGGAACCTTTGTTACATGTCTTCTCCCTCTTATTTCCTGCAATCAAACATAAAGGTTAACCACCCTCCACAAATTGTTTTTGCAGTTTGTCAGTTTGCTTTTGAATTTCATTTTATTTATTTGTCAAATGTGTTTTTTGCCATTTACCTGGAAAATGCTGCTTGTGTTTTGCCCTTCAATGTTTTTAGTTTTTTTTTCTTCCAAATGCTGCTTTGATGCTATGCAATGATCTGATTTAGTTCAGTGTTAAAAAGCCTCAGTCCCCAACTTTCAAGCACACACACACACACACACACACACACAACACACACACACACACACACACACACACACACACACACACACACACAGCCTGTAGTTGACAACCCTGACATCTTCATCCTGGTTGTGCCTGTGAATCATCAAGCCAGCCTTCATTTTACAGCATGCACCATTACACTAGTCTGTGTGTAGCATTCAAATACATAATAATAATGTGAAAATAAAACCACCAAAAGAAAATATTATAAGATGATGAAGCAGATGATTTTGTGAATTGTATAACATGATAAAATTTCTGTATATTTGTGTATATATGTGTGAGAGGACAGAAAAGAGGCGAGGATGTGATAGATTGTGTGTGTGCCTGTGTCAACTTCATCTTTATAAATGTCAGTCATTCACTCTCATGTTAGCATTTTGTGCCGTAAGTGTAGTTAGCTGATGCTGTGTCTTAATGATTTGAGGCATCAAAATGTTTAGTTTTAGTATGTGCTAATTTCAGCTTGTAAAAGCTGTGAAATCATAAGCAGAATGGCCTTTTTATATGTTTTTTACTCTCCATCTTTTTTGTTTTTTCAACTGGTGGAAGTTATGAGTGATAGCAGCCTACTTTTAAGGTTGAGAATTGAAACCTGCACAAGCCTGGATAAAAAAGAGTTATGCTATTTATGTTTCCCTGGGGGATGCAGTGATTACCTGATTTCACTATTAACCGCACTTTAAAATGTCACTTTAATTAATTGTAAAGGCTCCGCTACACCGAGTGTTTTTAACATTTACATTTATTCATTTAGCTGACACTTTTATCCAAAGCGAATTACAATTGGTATTCACGTCAGAGGTCGCACGCCTCTGGAGCAACTAGGGGTTAATGGCTCGTTTCCACTGAGCGGTACGGTACGGTACAGTTCGGTACGGTACGCAATTATTTGCGTTTCCACTGTCAAAAGTTGTGAATGGTACCAAAAAGCCGAACCGTACCGTTACCACTTTTGGGTACCCTTTCGTTGGGGTACCTAGCACAGTGGTACGGTACTAAAAGGTGGAGCTAGACTCACTGCAGAACGGTGATTGGTTGACAGAGAATCGTCACTTGCGCGGTTGTCTGTCTCGTCCCAGCTCTTTAACATTTCCCGAATTCCCCTGTATTTTTCGGCTGTTTATTTCCTTGCAGCCTGCAGCCTTTGTTCGAACAAAGCTTGTCTCCTCCTTGTGACAAACAGCCACATGCCGAGAAGCAAGAACAAGATCTGCTGTATGTCCTCCATTGTTGTTTGCGGTTTCAGCTTTCTTCTTCACGCGTGAATGACGTCAAGCGACTTTCCGTCATCCACCACGCCTATCAAGTAGGGTACTGTTGGCAGTGGAAACGCGAGCCCCGATCATGGTTTAGCGACCCGACCCAAACCGTACCGAACTGTACCGTACCGTACCGCTCAGTGGAAACGTGACTTAAGTGTCTTGCTCAGGGACACAATGGTGGATGGGTCACGGTCAGGGATTAAACCCGGGTCTTTCACACTAAGGCACAGTCTTAACCATTGCGCCATCACCATCTGATTATTGCATGAAACGAAACTGTTGCAACTGGCACAAAATGAAAACAAAGTTACGCAAGTGGTGCACCAGCTTCAGCAGTGTGGGAGAATTTCAGGTACACCAAGACTGAACAGGGCGTTACTGAAAATGAGGGATCACCTGTTCAAAAACTTGCTGATTTAAAAGGTTACTGCTAAAGGAGCGAATAACTACATCAAATTTGAAGCAGTACCTGCAGGATCACCACCCAGCTTTGCATGCCCAAGTAAAGGTAAAACATAATAACTGAGTTAAATAACGTGGCAAGTTGGTAGGGAATTAAATGTAAATGTGTCTCTTACAATTGATGCCATAACAGTGAAATTCGAGACAAACAACGATTTTTCCTAACCCTAACCAAGTACTTTTTTGGGTGCCTAAACATAACCAAACTGCAAACGCTTCATAGCTTCAACAAAGCCTCTGGTGCTTAACTTCTCATTTGGGTCACAGAATCTAAAGACTTTGGTTGTACTGGAAAGCTGTGTACTCCCAGTGCAAATGAATAACATGTAAAAATAAGAGAGTCACAGACAGTTCTTCTGAAAACTTTGAGTGGTTAGTGTAGATAGAATCATTCAGTAAGTAATAGTATATCTAATTTTATATTGCAGTATCACTATACTATATGCAGTGGTTCCCATACGTTCATTTATTTGTGGCGGCCTGCCAAAATCAATGATGACCACCACATATTGATTTTTGATTTTTTTTACTAGACCTATTTAAAATCGTATATGATTGCAGAGCGCCATAGCGCAGCACATCCTCTTACTCGTCACTCTCTCTCTCTCCCTCATGAACACTGCTGCACAAATCTGTCCAAAACAAAGCTGTCAGACACCCAGCTTAAAAAAGTTATTAGCAAGCATGTAAGGAGCCTAGCTAAAAAGGAGAGCTAAGTTAATGTTAGAATACAGCTGGGTTGTCAGAGGTTAAGACGTTTAAAGGTGATGCCACAGTTACATGTCATTCTGTGGGAAACACTGGTATGTTTTGATATACAATTAAATGACCAAATGGGAATGTTTGTTTTCGGCTAAACCAGCAAATTAAATACCTTTATAATACCAAATTAAAACAGTTGAACAGTTAAAACTTCAAAATTGCTCTAAATTAGTCCTGCTCATTTATTTATGCCATTGCCTACAGTAGAGCTGGACCTGAATATTCGATCGTTGGTTAGACGTACAATTTTCAATTGCGGGATTCGAATATTGATTTTTTTTTTCGGCTCTTGCACGCCTGACCGCCACTCACAGCAGTGATCTTAATGCTCCAGTTCACATCATAGGGAAAACAAAATGAAGCCATCAGCTCTGTGGGAGCACTTTAAACTTAGTGATGACAATGGCAGTGTGGCAGTAATGGGGTTTAGTAGGCTATAAAAAAAAAGGTCTTCCCCGGCTCAATTTCCGATCACTTCAGCACCGCAATAAATATTCCTTTTATCTAACTCCAGTCTCCTCCCTCTCTTAGTCCTGCACTTGGGACTATCCTAGCCGCAAGAACAGTTCAACATTTTGGGAATATTAACGTGCTGTTTTATTTAGCCTACACTATGTAAATAAAGAATTGGAGCATGCTCTTTCTTTATCTCTATCCCTCTCACACGCACACACACAAATATTTTCAAATAAAATACAGTATAAACTAAGGTGGATTCTGCATCATTAACTGATCTCGAGAGCTTAATTTTCTAGTTTAAACTGTCCATATTCCTGAATAAAGTATAGGGCTTAACTGCAAATTTTTGCCTGGAGCTAACTGAACAGATTAATCCAGTGATGCTAACAGTTGTACAGCTGCAACTAACAATTAATTTCATCATGGTGGCTCTGCCTGTGATTATTTGGTCTGTAAAATATTGAAAATTGTCAATGATGTCCAATACAGTGGCGAGGCTGGAACCAGAAAATGCTTACCACTTTTGCTTGATAAATGATAATCAATTATTGGAATAGTCTTTGTTTTAATCCCAAATTTTTAATCCCATTATATCAGATAACCCTAGAAAAAGACCCCTTTTCTAACACTCTTCTGTGTTATTGAAGGTTAAAAAATGCACTATTACACAGGTGTGATTCTCACATGGACCTATAGTTTACTCTGCTATTTCTCGCCACCTCTTCACTTGTTGTCTCCTTCTCTCTGACTCTCTCCCTCTGTTTCTCTGGGATGAGTGTAAAATAATTGAGCTGGGTCTGCTAACTGTCTTTCACAGTGTATTTCAATCTGTGTGCCGTCCAATTACAATAATGTGTAATATGATTTCAGTAACAATAAGATGATCTGATATGTGTACAAACATATTATTACTGGAAAGCTTGTGTGTGTGTGTGAGTGAGAGAGAAAGCGAGACAGGCAGAGGACAACAGGCTTTCGAATAGAGAAACGGGCATTAAGAGAGATAGAGAGGTGTATACAGAGAGGCATGCCGGCAGTGCGACAGACGGAGAGAGCAAGAGAGTTTTTGTACTTGTGGAAGAGAACTTGATTAATTTCATTGGACCTGACCCCCCCAAACAAATCCAATATAACTGTCTGCTAGCTACTTATACAGCAATCCCAAAGGTGTGTGTGTTTGTGCCTGTGTGTGTTGTGCATGTGCATGTATATTTTTCTATGGATGTCTCTTTGTGCTCGTGTCTGTGTATACACCTGTATTCTTGTCTTGTGTGTGTGTGTGTGTGTTTGTTTGTTTGTCTGCACGACAGTGCATGTCTATTCAGTTAGTAGCCAATAGGTCAAAACTTGGGTCAAGGTGACTTAGTGAATCAAAACAAGCTAATTAGCTGCTAACCTAATTAGCTTGTCTAACAATGCAGGTAAAAAAAATAGAGAGAGGCAACATTCACCCCTACCTATCCCTCTCTTCTCCCATTCCTTAATGAAATATGTGTCTACTCTCTCTCCTTTCTTCTTCTTATCATAATCAGTCTCTTCTGGGCATAGACTCAGAGTTTAACCTCCTCAAAGTCAATTTACCACCCTACCACTCTCTCCTCTTTGTCTCTGTTTTCTCTCTCTATTCCTGTCCTCAGCCCACCCCCATTTTTCTCTGTCTCACTTTTTCTTTCCGGTCTCTTTGTCTCCCCTGTAACTTCCACTGCCCTCTGTCTCACTCTGCGGGGGGAGCTGCTCTCCTCCTGGGGGCCCAAGTTGAGGTGATACGATCTATACCTCTTTCTCCCTGTAGTCCTGCTTGTGTGAAAATGTATTAATGACAAAATACTGTGAAACAAATGTAGTAGTAGCCTTTAATGGTAGTAAAACTGTTGCTTTTGCATTTTTGGAACATTTCACGATTCTCTACTAGCTTGCTCTCAAAATCCTATCTGCTGAAGAAGAGAGCATAATACGATTGAAAGCTCCACAAAGAACGGCTTCTAAATAGACCTTGAGGTGAGATTGTTTTGCAATTTCTCTTTCCATTGTCAACTTGAAAATATACTTTTAAACTCACCTCTAAAAAACATGCTGTGCTTTAATCTCTCCATGAAAACAAAGACATTCCCTCTGTAGTCCGTCCATAGTTTTGTCCGAAGTGCTGGTGTGGACGGAAAGTCACAGGGATTACGCTTTATTGGGGTATTGGTGGTAGAGTTCCTTTTCTAGCTTTAGCTGATTGACTGTAAGGGCCTGTGTCCACCAAAGTGTTTCTTACCAGCTGAAAACGTCTCGCTGAGAGTGCTAGGGTGCGCTTTGGAGGTGTTTTTTTTTTCTTCAGACACTGTGGTTGCTATAATACATAATTTCCATGGAGGAGATGTGCTTCAAGTAGGCTACCTAATTTTACTGAAGGTAAAAATGTCATCACAAAATATGTAGGCCTACTTGCTCTGAATGAAGAGAAAGCTGAAACGTGTGGAATGAAGGGACAGACTCGCCGTTTGTGGGTTCATTAGATTTTGCAAACGAGGAAATACCTCAGTGTTTCGTTTAAGAGCTGAGATGCCGCATGTCGTGTTTGATAAGGTACCCATCTCCCAAGCATCAGTGAAATCGGTGAGGTGAGGTATTTGCGCAGAGCCCAAAGGATACTAAAGGATCCCGGCCACAGCCTTGTTACCCTGCTGCCTTCTGGGAAAAGATATAGAAGTTTCTGCTGCAGCACCACCAGACTGCAGAGCAGCCCCCCCCCCCAAACTATCAGACTTTTAAGCTCTAATTCATCCTCAGCACTGCTCCAGTAATGATAGTTTATTTCTCTTTACCATTTTTCATAATTGATCCTTTATTATTGGATATTGTCTGCTATGTAGCAGAAGGGAATTACAAAACTCAATTTCATTCAATAAACCAACCTACCTATCTACCTTATATTTAGTGTAAAATACAGCAGTAAAATAGAGCAAAGTTGAACGCAATAAACCACCGTAGTCTAAGCAAGAGAAATGTAGAAAGTACTGAAAATTAAGAAAAAGAGAACAGAGCTGATTGCAGAGGATTTGATATATGAAAGACGATACAAAAGAACTTAATAACTGGAGTAGAATCGATTACAGAGCAACAAGAACCAGAAACAATAGCTGAATATAAATGAGATGAGTATAGTGTTGAATGTTATGTTATGTATTTGAAATTACAGTCATCTATTTCATCAGTGAGACTTGGTATTTTGATATTAAATCCAAGTCTGGAATTTCAAACAAGTCTTTACATTAAAAGTTGCACCTTAGATTGCTTTCCTTCAGCAGGCCTATACAAACAACAACTTTAAATGGGACCTTGTAAGACAGCATAGCATCTTTACTTGAGACCACAAGATAAGACTTCTAAGAGTTCAACAAACTTTGATAAAGGCAACTTACGTAAATAAAAGTTATACAATCCTCCCAGTAAATTATATACACTCATAAAACAACATGGCATCTGTATAAGTGGTGTGCCTGAGTTTTGGGTCTTTAGCTTCATAGTGGTTGCGTGGCTCAGGTCCTCTCTGGTGACACCTGAAGTTGCTCAACATCCTCCTGGATCCATTCTTAATTAGGGCCCGAGCATGAAACATGCGAGGTCGCTATTAGAACTGAAGGTATTTTTGAAGGAAGTCTTTGTACCATTCTCAAATCTGTACCAAACTTTGTGTGCTTGAGAACCGTCCCACCCGAACACATCTACACACCAATATTCATTTGTTTGTCATAGTGTGAAGTGCTCTGCAGTGCCACAGGAAGCATGGACGCCATATAGGGGGGAAAAGTTAGGACAATTCCAAGGGCCCCTGACTGACAGGGGCCTCAAAAAAATGATAAACTAATAAACTAATAATATTATATTATACATTATATAAACCATCATCATTGAGTATAATTTCAAATATAATAATAAAATGAATGATCTCTTTGTTTTTACTTGTTTTTGGCAGTAAAAGTAAACCTCCATATTGACCGACCACCCTCCTGCATCTGCATGAAATGGTTTGGTCCTGCCTCAGCGCACTGTATCAGAACTACAGTGTTAACAATGTTGTCTAGTAAACCAAAATCTGATTTTCAAAAATGGAAAGAGAGAGAGGAAAGACAAAGGACAGGATGTCAGTATGTAACCCAGTTTTCACTAAGAAAGGTGGGCAGCCTTTAGTCTGTGAACCTGGTGGCTTAATGTCCACAGTGAAATAAGCTAGCTAGCTGCAGACTAGTGTTAGCCTACATTTCATCAACATTTAACCAGTGCAAGGAAACATTTAGCAAGATATTCATGTTAAATCTTTGTCCCTGCCCCTTTTAGCAGACTAACAACAGATGAATCATCAGCACCCTAATCTGCCTATAACTGTAGCCTCCCTGTGAAGAAGGTGAGCAACATGGTGTTAATGACATGCCAGTTAGCATCATTCCAGAGAGTGTGGGGATTTCTCTGTCTCTCTTGCTCTTTTTATCATAACAAAAAAAATGAAATGTAGATGACAGAAATTCAAACACAAATTATTTTGTCATATAATGATCATTATGAAATAAATAAAATAAAATAAACAACTTCCTGTCTGTACTGGATGCTGGACAGCAGCTTACCTTTTAATCTGGATTAAAATAATTCAGTTTGATACGTTAGATTGAATTATGGCCGTTAATGACATTTATAGATACAGACTTTAGGATTCCCATCATGGAGGGCAATTTATTTGAGATGCAAATAGTGAACTGCATCCTGTATGCAGACTTGCATGTACAAATCACCAGCAGTAAATTCTTTGCTAGTACTGATATTGAACTACAAGAAGCCAGACACTTGCAAGCCTTTAATTAGAGCTTTTGATGGGACAGTTAAGTCCTAGAGAAGTGGTGATAACAGCTGTGCAGGGGGGGTCCAATTTGATTTTTTTGTCATGGGTCCCAAAATTCCTGGCGGCCTCCCTGACAGGAAGTGACGTATAACACCTTCGTGCAGTGTCCAAAGTGTGTAGCAAATTCATAGCTGCACCGGCAAAGCTCCAGATTCTGCAAAGCGGGCACCTCACACCTCGATGCGTTACAAGTGCAAAGGCACGCCCAATGCTGCTTGTAACTTTTTTTACAGTCTGTTCGTAATTTAGTCATCATGATCGTCCACACTGAAATTGTATTATGTCTATTCTGAACACACACATCAATTTCATGTCTGTCCGTCCTGGGAGAGGGATCCCTCCTCATCCTGAGTTTTCTTCGACACCCCCCACTCCCCACCCGTTACAGGGTTTTGGGGGGGGTTCCTTATCAGAATTTAGGTTATAAGGACAGAGGGTCTTGTAAGCTGTAGAGATTGTAAACCCCAATGAGGAAAATTGTGATTTGTGATATTGGGCAATAAAAATAAAATTGACTTGATTTTCGCCATCTCTCAACATCAATATGCCTTAACCACCGAGAGGAAGGTGGGGAGGGAGAGTTGGAAGGAGAGAAAGTGAGGGAGGTAGAATGTCTGCAAAGAATAATTTACAACATTTGATTTAATTGTTTGAGCTTCATCTAAGTCATGGTGCTGCAGCATCCAATCAAGACTCAGTCAACATTCAGAGGGTGGCTTTTTATTATCTCAGATTATATGTGTTTTTTTTACTTATTTATTTTGAAATATTATGTACACGTAAGAATGTGTGAGATGTGAAAAAAGCAACGAGACAGAGTGTGGAACAAACAGAGAGAGTGAGACAGCAGGACTCTTACCCTTAATTGAATTCCAGTCAGACATGCCGGTATGAGAATGGTTCATTGTGTATTCCAGTGAGCATTAAAAGATATTGGACATCCTGTAGATATCTGTGCTGTTCTGCTTTTCATTAACTTTGTTAACAACTAGACTTTTTTGTAGTTTTGGAGATGTACATATTAAAGTACAGAAATTAGCCACCTGGAATGGACAGTATGGCTAACTGCATAGGAACCTACATCCAGGTCAGCTTTGGTAGGCAACTCGTTGTACGCAAGTACTTGTTTACCTGAATCTCTACAATGAAGGTGGCGAGTGCAAAAATAACTAGCCTAAAGAAGTCACAATGGCTACATTTATGGGGAATTTGCCACCATATCCCAGGCCCAACACTGACACTATCATCAAAAAGGAGAGGATGTACTTCCTGTGCCAGCTCAGGAAGCTCAACTTGCTTAAGGAGCTTCTGAACCACTTTTACACAGCCATCAGAACACACTGGATCTGTTCTCTGCACGTCTATCACTGTCTGGTTTGGGTAGGAAACATCACTGCAGATCCATCTCACCCATCTCATTAAGCTCCTTCGCTCTGTGTTTATGTGTACATGTATGGTTGTATGTGTACCTGCATATCACATCCACCTCCGACATGTACATAATTAATGATAGTAATAATTTTACTCTTGCATCCTTTGCACTCTGCTCACTGCACTATTTGTCAAAATGTCTATATTGTTGCCAGCCGGACTCGAGCCCGGGCTGCTGCATTAAGGACTCAGCCTTTTACATTGGGCGTTTGTTTAAGTGGTGTGCTAACTGGCCCCCCATTTGTAACATTTAAAGGTTAGCTAACTGATTTAAAACAGGCTTGGTTAAGAGTACAGACAGTCTTAGATAAGAGAACGAAGAAAAGAGAGAAGAGTGAAGAAAACTGAAATACACATGCAGAGTTGAAAGCAAGTGTGTTCAGCAACCACCACCACATACATACATTTCTTTCAGTTTTCATAGACAAAGTTGTCAAAGAATGTTAATATTTGCTGACTTTTGTGTCAGGGGGGGCCTTCTGGATAAGCCCAGTCACACATGAACTCTCAGCCCTCTCCTTTTCCTCCAGCAGAAATCATTATTGTGGCAAAGGTAATTCATATTGTAGTAATAATTCTTAGGCAACCATTAGCTAAATAAATTTGCGTTTTTAACCAGCATCTCACTCAGTATAGACATGCCAGTGATCAGGGTAACATTGCTTTAATTGTCTTTTATGGATAGCAGATTTACAGGTTTTTAGGCCATTCACCAGTCATGTACAGCAGTCATGTTTTGGGCACTTCTGAGGCAGACCTGCTTTGAACAAAGGGTTTAATTTAGAAGGCTGTCATACTTCATGCACACGGGCCATTAGTCCAATCCAGCCGGGACCTTAACAGGCCCCTTCAATAAAAAGTCCATGAAAAGAAGGTTCAGTGAGAATTTAACTTTTTGCTTTTCCACTATTTTAGGGCTTTTAGAGCAGGGGTCTCAAACTCAAATCATCCAGTGGCCACTTTGGTACTATCGTCTCATTGGAGGGCCACAGCACCATTGAACTACTCTAAGCACAATATTCTCATTTCATCAAATGTACTCATTTTATTACCATTACCAACATATTTTGAACATTTCTGTGTGTTTTTCTAAAATAAATCGTAAATTAAAGTTGCACTGAAGTCAAAAAGTACAATATATACTTTATTCATATGAAGTCTCCGAAGTTGTCAAATAAGATCTGCTTTTCCCTGTGCCTCCCTGAATGTGTTTTTTTTTAGTTTAATGTTACACTGCAAGTCAATAAGTTCCATTTTAACAAACATGAAATGTTCCTATTTCAAGAACTTGCTGCACAGTGCCTGTTGGTGTATAATGCAGTGCAGCACCGGCTTTTTCCTCTTCTAAATTTCTCTGTACCAGCGCCATCAGTCCATTATTTCTGCCTGATATGGCTCTGTCAGTAATCCTTTCCAGTCGGCTCTGTGGTAATGCAGCACAAACCAGTGTCACTTCGAACTTCTCATTTATAGGCTACCCCTGATGAAAATTGCGAGCAGAGCCTTTTAGTTTTTTCTGTGATTTTATTGGTAGCCTACACAGGGAAAGCTTTAACTTTATCACGTTACTGATCATAAATGTGAGTTGATAACTAGCTGGCTGCTGTCCTCTCGTCTCTCTGTTAGCCTACTTCTCGTTGTTCTCCGTGTTTAGTCCAGTTATGACGTGTGATATTATATTCCTTTAAAAATGTAACTTTTTCTTTGCATATCAGACAGGTAGCTTTTCTATTAAACTCCACAAAATAGCCTAGCCTATTGCTTTGTTCATCTTTCCTGAAATGGCCTGTGTTTATCATCCACCTTCGGCACAACAGCATTAAAAATGAAATGCTCAAATGCAGCACCCCAGAGATGCAGAGTGCAGTGCTGAATTTGGCTGAATGTAAGCGGATGATATAATCCTATACACTTCAGAATTCATCCGGCTGCTTCTGTCTTCTGTCACATCAACAGTAAACACTTTTGACCCAGTGCCACTGGTAGCAATGCATGCCCATGCCATCACACTGCCTCCACCATTTTTGTCTTCTGTGGACGTCCAGGCCTTTTCGTGTTGCCGATCTCACCAGTGCATTATTTTTTTCATGCACATGAATGATCTGTAATTCCTAAACCCTTTCTCCAATGTGGATATGAATACCCTAAAATTAAAGCTGACAGACTGTACTATAAGCCCATATTTATTATTTAACTGTAACTTTAATATGTTTTGGTAAACAGCCAAAATAAAAAAATATCCAGATATATATGGGCCTGACTCTACGTGTTTTTATTTCATACTTGGTTTGACAATGTAAACCACTGTTTCCTGTAGTTTGAGAAACTAGCAAGCAACTGCTGTATTTTGAAAGTATCCAACCGAGAAACTCCCACCACCTCCCTTCAGGGCTCCTTCCGAAGCCATGCAGATATTATGTCCGGTCTGACCACATGAAGTGGTCATTAGCAGTAGCCATGGTAGCAAGGGAGAGTGACAGTCACCCAGTCAATCATTGCATTTGGTCCGAATAGAACAAGTGGCTGTGTTTAGTGCAGCCCTGAGAGGACTATAGACACCCAATTTTTATACTTTTTTTTTTTTGAGTACCTACCTTTTTAATATGTATTGGTGTATAAAGACAGTTTCAACAAATAAGACAAAAAGTGTTTTAGAAACAACTTCCCTATACCGTGCCTTTAATGTTGAATTTAGTTTGGTGACACAATTTCCAAATTAGATTATCCCAATGCAGCGAGACTCTGTGTCTAATAGGCAACATCAGATAGGTAGATCTGACAGTGTTCTTATTATATTATTATTATCTTATCTTATTATTCGCATTTAGTATTCAAAATCTTTCATGCATTGCAAATATTGCTGAAACAGTTGATTAACAGATTAGTTGATTGACTGAAAGTATTTTTACAATAAAATAACTATTAAAGTAACTTATCAAGCAAAAACATCCTTTAATCGTCACAGCTTTGCAAACTTCAAATTTGGTGCTTTTCTCTGCTTTATATATTTTTGAGGTTAACAAAATTTGGACTGTTCAGAAAACACATGCTATTTGAAGACGTCACCTTGGGTTCTGAGAAATTATATGTAGAAATTAATGAAGTAAAATATAAATATCCAAATCTGACAAATAAATTGATACTGAAAGGTGATTGTTACTTGCAGCCCTAATTACAAAATTTCAGGAAACACAATAAATGAGTGAACCAATGAATAACAAAGACAAGGGAGAGAATAGGTACAATATCACATTCCTTCATCCCACCTGACTATCATGCATTCTCATGGAATAAGATAACGAAACAATACTTTCCAAGTGGCAATGTGAAGGTTTTTTACAAACTTGTCCACAGACAACTGTCATTTGAAGTCCTTGTGATGGTTTAAAACAGACAACTATGGCCCAAAGCCCTGTTTCGAGTAACATTGCTTTCCTGTAGAGCTATAGGTGTCTGGAAATTGATTTCTGGACACTTTTTAGTATCCTGTTTCTAGGTTTGTAAGGATCACTGACAGAATGGCATTTATTTTTGATATATATTTATTTGTTTAACAGAATTGCAGCTTTAGTTTGTTTCATCCCATCTGAACACACACACACACATACAGGTGCATCTCAGAAAATTAGAATATCGTGCAAAAGTTCATTTATTTCAGTAATTCAACTTAAAAGGTGAAACAAATATATTATATAGACTCATTACATGCAAAGTGAGATATTTCAAACCTTTATTTGATATAATTTCAATGATTATTGCATACGGCTTATGAAAACCCCAAATTCAAAATCTCAGAAAATTAGAATATTAC
Organism: Lepomis macrochirus; assembly: GCA_024633595.2. Classification (NCBI taxonomy): domain Eukaryota; kingdom Metazoa; phylum Chordata; class Actinopteri; order Centrarchiformes; family Centrarchidae; genus Lepomis; species Lepomis macrochirus. Next base: position 17,754,103 of record JALXJV020000006.1, read on the forward strand.
ATGAAATCAATAAAAAAAAGGGATTTTAAATACAGAAATGTCAGCCCTCTGAAAAGCATAATCATGCATATGTACTCAGTACTTGGTTTGGGCCCCTTTTGCATGAATTACTGCCTCAGTGCGGCGTGGCATGGATGCTATCAGCCTGTGGCACTGCTGAGGTGTTATGGAAGACCAGGATGCTTCAATAGCGGCCTTCAGATCTTCTGCATTGTTTCTTTCTCTTGGCAATGCCCCATAGATTCTCTATGGGGTTCAGGTCAGGCGAGGTTGCTGGCCAATCAAGCACAGTAATCCCATGGTCATTGAACCAGGTTTTGGTACTTTTGGCAGTGTGGGCAGGTGCCAAGTCCTGCTGGAAAATGAAGTCAGCATCTCCATGAAGCTCGTCTGCTGAAGGAAGCATAATGTGCTCTAAAATGTCCTGGTAGACGGCTGCACTGACTCTGGACTTAATAAAGCACAGTGGACCAACACCAGCAGATGACATGGCTCCCTAAACCAACACAGACTGTGGAAACTTCACACTGGACTTGGACGGATTGTGTGCCTCTCCCTTCTTCCTCCAGACTCTGGGACCTTGGTTTCCAAATGAGATGCAAAATTTGCTCTCATCAGAAAAGAGGACTTTGGACAACTGAGAAACAGACCAGTTCTTTTTTTGTTTAGCCCAGGTAAGACTTCTGACGTTGTTTGTTGTTCAGGAGCGGCTTGACAAGAGGAATATGACATTTGAAGCCCATGTCCAGGACTGTGTGTGGTGGCTCTTGATGCAGTAACTCCAGCCTCAGTCCTTGTGAAGCTCCCCCACACATTTGAATGGCCTTTTCCTGACAATCCTCTCCAGGCTACGGTCATCCCTGCTGCTTGTGCACCTTTTTCTTCCACACTCTTCCCTTCCACTTAACTTTCTATTAATGTGCCTTGATACTGGACTTTGAGAACATCCAGCTTCTTTTGCAATCATCTTTTGAGGCTTTCCCTCCTTGTGGAGGGTGTCAAAGATGGTTTTCTGCCCAACTGGTAGGTCAGCAGTCTTCCCCATAATTGTGATTTCCACTGAACCAGACTCAGAGACCAATTAAAGGCTCAGGAACCCTTTGCAGGTGTTTTTGATTAATTAGCTGATTAGAGTGTGACACAAGTCATATTCTAATTTTTTCGAGTTTCACTTGCATACAATATATCAGGGGTTCTTAACCTTTCTGGCAACCTTTCTTTTGAAGTTGAAAATATTTTGCGATATTAAGCTCCTCACACACTCAAAACAGAGGAGGCGCTCTGGGTTTGACAGATGTTTTTAGCAACAAAAGACTCAGACCTGTGAGTTGTGATCACGTTTCCGCTAATATGACAGTTATTAATTAGGGGGAAAACCAAAGATTACAGATCGCTGGCACTATAATCTTTGATTAACTTACAGGACAGCTGACTCAGGGGTTGCCTAGCAACCTTAAAAAAACAGAGTGCTTTGCTCTTTTCTAAATTCTACCAAAAGCCATTGCTGTGCGCCCTGCATTTTCAAACCTGCAAAGTGCTTTTTTTCTATTTTTGTGACTATAGCAGCATTCTCGCGACCCCCCTGGGACCAGGTAGCGACCGCCAGGGGGGTCCCGACCCCCAGGTTAAGAACCACTGCAATATATATATAGGGTGTGTACGTTGTATAGCAGGAGTATGATGAGACGTACTGTGTGCCACTAAATACAAGGATTAAATGCAATTAATGATGCAAACACCGCCGCATATTGTGTAAACCCTTTTGTTGCACTGTGTCACGGTATTTGGCTGGTGTTAGTGTTGTTCAGATTAACAGAGAGTGGGGGCATACACAGACTCTTAATTACTCCAGCAACCCTTTATAGTGATATTATCTAAATTGAAAGTGTTGTCACGGACATACCAGAATGCTGTTTTGCCTTTTAGTGTCTCATGAACAAGTATTTCAAAGGGTCAGTAGCGCATTACCATAACTCAATCAGTGTCTTTCGCTTTGTTATTCTCGTCTCTCATCACTTCTCTCTCTGTTGCACTGTGAGAGTCATACACACATACATGCACACACACTTCCACACACATTCTTTGCTGCATTTCCTTATCTTCCAAAAACAAAGCCTGGCCATGCAGAGTTGTATTAATTTATTTATGAAGTCTGTGTTCATTAAGGGAAACCTATTCCTTTTGCTCAGACAGTATGGCAGTCTCTTCCCCATAAACATTAGTTTGAGGGTTTTGTTTATGACATCCACACAATAAGAGTGGTTTACATGAGCAACCACAGAAATTTAAACAAGATCAACAGATATTTCATGGAATACCGTTACTGTACACTACCCATGCCGACTAATAGCTGAGCTAAAAGGCTTGCCAAGCATAAACATCACAGCAGTGACCTCATCCTTATCACCGAAATGTATTGCAAGAAATAAAAGCACTCAGGGATTGCCACGCTAAGGTAAATAAATTCAACTGCTATCATCAGGAATAAACTCCTTCGTAATTAAAACATATAATTTCCATCACTGTGTACACAAGTCAGGCAGACGTGCTGCCGAACAGTTAGACAGATGATCAAAGAGTCAGACGGGCATTCAGATATGCCTTGTTCAATACAACTTGACAATGTGTGTGAGGTTCAATAGCTTCTCATGGATTGGAACTTCAATGAGAGGTGTGTTTGTGTGTGTGTGTGTGTGTGTGTGTGTGTGTGCGTGCACGTGTACGAGTGTGTGCATGTGTGCGTGTGTGTGTGTGTGTGAGTGACTGTGTGTAGGTGGGAACACGGAAGGGTCAAAGGGAAGGCACCTAGTGAGAAAACAGAGAGAAAGGAGGAATAGAGGGAGACAGAGCGAGAGAGAGACCTCAACATATACTGGTCGAGGCAATAAATAGAAAGAATAAGAGAGACAGCAAACGGAGGAATATTTAAAGAGAGGGTGGAGAGAGAGAGAGGGTAAGAAAACCAAGACAACAAGAAATTGACAGAGATCAATATAGCGAAGTGGGCAGTGTAAAGGCTGAAGAGATGAAAGACTGTCTGCTGATTTGTTCGCTAACTGGAGAATTGAAATTGATCTCAGAGAACCGTGTGTGTGTATGTCAAATGCTGTCATGTCAGGAAATGTCTATACAAGCCATATAGGTGCGTATTTTTGTATACCTGTATGAACTTTGTGTGGTGTGTATCTGTGTTCATGCAGGCATATTAGAGACAGGTCATCAGGCTGATCGACTGAAACGGGCAGAGACAGAACAGAACACACATCCACACTTTGGTCAGGTACTATTTAATAAGGGTCAGATATTTTCAAATGGCTATTACTGCAGGGTCACATAGTATTTGATTGAGTTTCATATACTTAAACTGCAAGGTCAAACTGTTTAAACTCTGGTTGAACTTAATTTCCTCTAAAGTAGCTTCCAAGGGAAGAAAAAGAACTTGATCCGTGTCTCTATCTGCATAATGAAATGTAACCTTTTCTTTGAGCTGTTGAGGAGACACCGTTTTGTTGAATCTGTGTTTATTGATTGTGTGTGTCTGCATGGCATAAAAATCATACTATAATCAAAATCCTACGTTGTCTGCAGGGTTTAAGGTGTTCAAATGCAATGATGGTACACATGCCTCCAGTATAAAATAAATAAGTAGGTGAGCCATTGAAAACATACTTGAGGTATTCATAGTCATAAATTGATTTCCACAACACAGAGCACCTGGTGTTTATAAAGCCAGAATATTTTTAGAGGCAGATGTTTATTTCACAAAGTGAATGATTGTTTAAGTAATCTTACTATACAGTGGACTCTGAAACAGCTGTGTGCACTTCTTCTCCTTAATGTTGTTGTATATTTTTATAAAACATCTAGTTCGAGAAACACTTTTTCTCATCTGTCACTAATCCATGAACCAGATGGAGCAATGTTTTCTTTTGTATATTATTAGAAACCATTGCAATACAGTGGTTCATATCTGCTGGACTTATGGGTGCTTAGGGTTTTGCAGCATATCCCACCCCAAGGGGCTGGTTTCCTTTACTGTCTTGTTTAGTGGGCCATTGTATTTTGTCTATATTGTGTATATTGTTGCAGTTTCGAGCTGTAAAAGTTCAGTAAATTGCTTTTTGCTCAGCAGTGCCTCTTTGCCAATGATGACAGACATTACACAGGACAGGCCACTTAATTACACAGAAGATATACCAGCATATGACAATACACTAAAGACCCTGCCCCTGGCATTAAGCTTTCTATATTTCTTTTAATTAGAAATTAAACTGGAATTGGATTGCACTCGGTAAAACTACTCAATGATATGTGCCCACCAATCTCATGGCACTCTCACCTTATAAGCATGCAAGACAGGATATTAATCTCCCCTGTCGGCATGCTACGACTGATGACTTATAAGTTATCATATCCCCAGGGATGCCAGGATCCTTTCAGACCTGTACAAAAGAGGCGTTGATCACAAGTGGTATCGCCAGTATTCTGTGAATACAGTTTAATCACAGTGTGATTTGCTTCCCTTATCATAGGGAACACAGGGACACTGTTAATCTGTCCACTCCTTCCTTGTATGCACCCTTTCCTCTGACACAGAAATCAACTTGGGGGATATAATATACACAGAATCAACAAACCAACTATTAATATAGTTTCTTTAATTATTGTTACACAGTGTCTACCTACCACAACAAAACAAAGTAAAACAAGTTCCTCAAACTACCTGCAGTTTAACCCTGTAGCACAATTTATGCCCCGCAACATCTCCTTTCAACACCATGATATAGCTTATTTTATTCAAATCCAACAAAACTTGAAGGGCTGTAATCTATGTTAATCTAATCTGTTTCTAAAAATGTATTTTTAATGTTTGAAGGAGTTTTAGGTCAGTCAGCGTCTTTATAGAGCATGTAAATAATAATTGTCTTTACATATGTTAGAGAACAGAGTTGTTTTGCTTGTTATGTTCTACTTTAATATTTTAACAACAAAAGTAAATGTCTATATTAGATCACACAAACCACCCCCTTCACTTTGAGTTTGAAACCCTCAGGCCATAGATATAGAGTACCCTGGTTTAAGTAAAAAAATTTTGTTCCCTATGCCATAACCCTGCTCAATCTGCCATAGTTAGATTGCTTTATGTTTTATTGCGTTCTGTATATTGTATATACAGGAAACATTTCGGACTTTTTGCTTTAGTTTTTATCTGCTTTTTTATCCAACTTGACTGTAACTCAGATTTTATATTTGGCATAATAAAAATGACTGAACTTATTAATTCAATACGTAAATGTGAGTGGTGCAGTAAGTATTGAGACTAAGTAGAGGATACAGGGTTGGCTCCAACGGGTCATCTATTATATGTTTGCAACATGACGCTAAGATGACTTTGAATGTGTGTGATGGATCGCTATGAAATTTGCACAGTCATGATGCCCACATGAGTATCCAAATAACTTTGGTGATCCCCCTCTAGCTCCACCAGTCTGTGAAATTATTTACTTTTCCAGTGAAATGTCTAAACATCTACTGAATGGGCTGGCACAACATTTGGTATAGGCATCCATAGTGCCAAAACGATGTACCTTAATGACTTAACTTGTAGTGCCATCACAAGGTTTACATTGGTGGTTTTAAGTGAAATGTCTCAACTCCTATTGGATGGATCGTCATGAGATTTGGTACACACGTTGATGTTCCCGTAAGGATGATTTAAATAACTTGAGTAACCCCCCCCAAATTTCAACTTGTCTAGTACTTTTAGTTTATAACTTAAAATCTTGACAGTGCCATTCCCTTTAGCCTCAGCTGTACATTGTCTTTAGTGCTTATTAGCAAATGTTAGCATGGTAAGATTAGAGAACTCCCGCATGCATCATCTCAATGGCAATGAGCTAAACCTGGACAGCAATTTGGTTTCCTCAAAAGTGTTAAAATATGTTGTAACCACACAGAATTCAGGACTCAAAAGCACAACTCACACAAAGCTGGTCGCAGTTCAATCACAATTCATTACAACTACGGTCATTGTCAGATGCGAGCAGTGGCGGGGAGAGCAGAATGGCCGACCAGGTTTTAGCGGCGGCAGGCAGAGCAATCTGTAGGAGGATGGAAATTAGGCTGGCTGATGCAGAGCGAGGCAGGCAGCTGGAGATCTCAGGTGAATGTGGAACCTGAACACATGGAGATACAAAGTTAGACAAGGGATGACTAGAAAAACTCAAAGAATTACTTGTACTAGATAGATGGCCATAGTGTTTGTACCATGTAGTCAAACTGACGCTCTGGCAAAGACTGGTGTGAAGAGCCGGGGTAGACATACTGCTGGGTCTTGATTGCTGGATGGTAACAGGTGTGCAGCAACTGATTGGCAGCGGGAGCAGGAGTGGGACTCCACAGCCAGCCAGGCAGATAGACACACACACAGAGAAACACAGACAGGGAAACGAACAGAGGAGTGACGGGAACATAAGGGGAGGAAAAAAATGGCAAGAGACGCAGAGAACAAGAGGGAAGTTCTGCCGGACCATAACACTGCATACTACTATAACATTTTTTAGGAGATAAATGAATGTGAGGGTGAAATATTTCTTTCTGTCTGTCTTTCTTTCACAATATCAGACAATCATCTCCCTTGCGAAAACATACTTGTTTTAAACTTTTCACATCATATCTCACTTACACCCCCGGCCCCCTTCCTTTTTTTCTCTCTGTCTGAGAGACATGAGTGGCGAGAAGGTAATTCTCATTCAGCACAGCAATTCACAGTGCAATCATAGGGAATATGCAATTAACGGGGAAAGCCTTCAGTCAATAGCACGCTGTGTGTACTCATACATCTCATCTACCCACTACTCTTCCCTCGCTCCTCCAACTCTTTCCCTTCGTTCCTCCTCCACCGTTCCCTTCCCTTTTGTTGAATATCTTCTCTGCTCTCCTCCTCCACGTTTAAACCTAGATCTTCATGGAAGGAGCTCCCTCTCCCTCCCCCCTCGTCTTGCAAATCGTTTCTCATTTAACCACATCTCATCATCCTTTACCATCATCATTACCAACCCACCCACTCCCCCGCATCCCGTTCCTCTTTACAGTACCTCTCTCCCTCCCACCAGCCCTCATGCTCACACAGCTTTCATCATTATCATCACCACCTCCTCCCAATCTGTTTACTCTCTCCACCCCCACTCCCTTTCCACCTCACTCCCTCCCTCAGTAACTCAGTGGCATCCTAATTCGCAAGTTCTTCTCTTCTGCTTTTCTGCACCTATTTTCCATTATCTCCCCAGTGTTGGTGTAAATAGCTCAGAACCAGAAAATAAATGTGCCAGTGTCCCCTCAAACAACTCTCTGGATGAAACCACTGTGTCTATGAAGTTGGTCTCCCATTCATTATCAGTGGAGCTGGTTCAGAGTTTATCTCTTACTAACATCATCAAGAGAGTGTTAGCTCTTTGGTTTCTAGCTTTGGGAGGAACTTGTACGTGTTCATAAATTTAACGTTTGTTCCTCTCCTCCTTTTCCTTTTAATATGCTCTGTTTCACACCTCCTTGTTTCCCACTCCTTCTCTGACCTATTTTATAATCACTGCCTCATCTGAGCCATTATACTTAACCTTTTCCATCCTCCTATCCTCTTCTATGTCTTTGCCACCATTCTGTAATCTCCCAATGCTGCCTTCATCATTATTTTTCTTTTCCTATCACTTCTTTCTTTCTTTCTTTCTTGCAACCCATTATGCCACTTTCAAGTCATACGAATCATTAAATCATATGTCATTACGAGCAGCCAAGTCGTCATCCTACTAGTTATAATTCCAAGTCTGAGAAATTGGCACTCATCTCCCTGGCAGTTGCATCTAAATAAAATCCAATATAAATACTTACATTACAAACATTTTAAAAGGAGCTATACACTGTTTGTATTTGTAAACAAACAAAATTAGCAAATTATGGTATTTATATGGTGTGACTGTAAGGATAGCAGTGACTTTTGAAATAATACATTGACTCTTGCAAGTCAGAATAATACAGTGGTTTTCTGTTTTTCCCATTGCATTGATGTTGCATGAATGCAGCATTTTGATTCTTAATTTGTGCAAGTGTGTTTGAATTTGAAGAGGTCATATTATGCTTTTTGTCTTTTTTCCTGTCCTTTATTATGTTATATATGTTTTTTTATGCATGTAACAGGTGAAAAATTCCACCCCAAAGGGAGTCATCATCTCTCACAGAAAACACTGCTCCTGAACTGCCTGAAAACAGCTTGATTGTAGTCTAGCCTTTACTTCCGTGAACAAGTCCGATTGCAGCTATGTACAGCGTGCGCCCTCGACAACCCAGCTGTATTCTAAAGTTAACGTAGCTATCCTTATTTGCTAGGCTCCTTACATGCTTGCTTATACCACTGACGCCATTGTGTTAATAAAATAGATAGATGAACTTCTCAGAGTTAACTATTAATACAGTAGTTTAACGGCTAAGTTTCAATGTGGTTGTATGTGAGAGAGAGAGGGAGAGAGGGAATGAGCAAGCGGAGGTTCTGAGAGAATCAATGCACAGCGTGTAGCTCCATATTAAATAGCATATAGTATGTAGCGGTCAGCGTTCATAGTGTGTCATGTCGCCAAATATGAATCAATAACCGCTTTCACTGCTTTTTTTCCACAATAAACATGGAAAGAATGTCCCCTAATATGCCGCATTCGCTCTTTCATACTGAACAAAATATTGCGGCGTAATCACGCAACCATGTGTGCTTTCATGTAGTTCTCCGGCTTTCCGGTAGTGTTGTGTCGATTAAAGAACGTTTCGTTCATTTGACCTAATCTTATATGTGACTCAAGAGGAACGGGTTGTTCATTTGTCACGTGACAGCTGGCTACAGGCTGTGGTTAGCAGGCAGCACAGGAAACAGAACTGATTAGTTCACGACTCTCAACTGTGGGTATCTGGGTTTGAGTCATTCATTGGTCACTTGACATCTCGCTACTGTGGAGCAGGAAAGAACTAATCGTTCAGCGCTCACATGTGTCCTCCTTGGAGTCTGTCTTCACTCGGCAGGCTGACTTACTGCCAGCACTGGGGAATGAGAGGCAAGTCTGTTGTCAGGTAACAGTCACTGGACTGACATTTATCTAATATCTGTTTTGATAATTTTGTGACATTTAATAAAGCATAATGTTACTACAATGCAGTGATGTTGTGCTAAGTTATAGTTTTAACACAGGCACACCGTAACTTTAGTCCTGCTAGTGTTTACAGCAAACGTTGTACAGCTGATGAGAGTTGTTCTGGGTCCGCTCCACTTCAGTGCCCTGACAGAGTTCTACTGGGAGCTGAATTACCTCAGAGGTAGTCTCCTCTCCAAAACTAACGGACCGGCTCATTAAAACATTAAAACACAGCCGTAGCAGCGTTAGCTTTAGCCCTGTGGTTTGTTTACAGCTAACAGCTGATCTGGTCCGCCAGAGAACGCAACTTAACTTTTACTTTTTATTTATCGACAGAGCCGAGAAGTTGTTTCACAGCAACTGACTGGTGAACAACTTGCAGTGTTTCAGATTATTATTATTTTTTTTCAATTTTAATAAGAGTGTGTTTTATTCATCTAGTGTGGCAAGCTTATTACTTCAATATATTCCCTGTAAATCTGATGTTAATATATAGATTTTACTCATGGATAGGCGTTAAGCTACTGTATGAATGAGCACTTTGGAGATATAGTGATAGTAATTATATATATGGCTGGTCTGGTAGGAAAGATTGTGAAAATGGACGGATTTAGCCGGAGTAGTGGCTTAATTGAATATTGACAACATATTTCTGTAGTTTTTCCATGGTTTGTATTTGGTTGTTGCTCCATGGGGCTTTATAGAATCATGATAGAGAAAGATCAAGAGTTGAATTTGTGCTTTATACTGTCAGAGCAAACCAGGCAGCCTTCTGTGTTTGAGAACTGTGCTTTTTTTCTTACAAAATTTTACATTTACATACATTTAGCTGACGCTTTTATCTAAAGCAACTTACAATTGCTATACATGTCAGAGGTTGCACACCTCTGGAGCAACTAGCGGTTAAGTGTCTTGCTCAGTGACACAATGATAGATGGGTCACAGTGGGGGATTGAACCTGGGTCTCCCACACCAATCCCATCACTACGCCGCGGCCGCCGGAGCTCATCTGGTCAATTTTCAAAATAAAGTACCCTGTCCAGATTAATAATACACACGGTCAAAACAGACAAAAAAGAAACTATTTAACTACGTAGCCTACTTAATCATGGTAGAAGCACAAAAGCAAGCACTGATTACCAAATGAATACAATCTAAACATATCGGCAAAATCTGGCTGGCAAAATGCTCTTATTCTGAAATACTCCCTGTGGATATGCAGCCTGAAGTTGATGGAACAAAACGGGAGCAGAGAGAGCTGTGGAGAGGGTAGTAGAAGTACAAAAATGACAAATAAACAACAAGTCAATGCTGAGAAACTTACAGTGGACAGTGACACTGGGCTGGGGACCTAACAAAGCCATGGCATGGCTGTAGTCGGTGGATTTAGACCGATAAAAAAGACTGCCAGTGTAACACAGCTTGAAACGTCACTCCTGTTCCAGCATGCTGGCTGTGGCTTTTCACAGAGACATTGTTCATCCTCTGTTACTACCAACATTCCCGGGTCAGAGGCGGATCAAATCAGACCCCCATTTCTGGCTCGGTACCTTTCATACAGTTCAGCGAGCTGCCGTATTGGCGTAATAATGCCAGAAAATTGGGCAGTGTGAAAGCGCCTAAGGAATGGGAAACACTGCAGTGTGGTGCCGGTTCTAGAGACTGTTTTTATGTCATTTCAGTCCTGATAGTTAAAATCGCCTTAATATCAGCACATGAAAAAACAATTGGTGATCATCCCTTCAATCGTCAATAGGTGATCCAGTCACCAATCAGAGCAAGCCTACCACTTTTAACTGTCAGTTAAAAGCTAAAACAGTAAGTATTAGAGCCTTCAAACCAATAAACCTTGATGGTAACTAAACCTGTAGGGCAACAATAGTTCAACACAGAGCTCCAAATATGCACTAGGATTTCAAACCTGGTAAAGTTATTATTTCCTCCAGGTAATGAAGGAGTTTATGTCGTATTTAAAATCAGCAGGTGTCTCGAAGGTTGGAAAGTCACTATGGGTTCATTTAATTGCTGGAGAGAAGAAGGGAAAGTAAAAGAGACAAGAGTTGAAGTTTGAAACAGAAAGCCAGATGTTCTTGTTGAGAACTTGCTGGAATCACCAAGGGCTTTTTTTATTCTCCTCATCATCTTTACATATCTTCTACCGTCTTTTTCTTTCCTCTTGGATTTCTTCCCAAATCTTTTCTTCTTCCTCTACTCTAACCATCCCTGGTTGCACTCCTCTCTGTCTTGCCCTACCTCAGCTTTCCTTAGTTTCTCTTGACATCATGGTGTAACATCCTAGTTCGTCTTTGTCTCAAAATGTGTCTGTCTCTTTATTTTGCTAACTCATTCTGTCTGTCTTTGTCTCATTGTCTCCCAGTCTTTTACATTCTCTCCCCTCTTCTATCATTTTCTCTAAAAGGCTTCATGTTTGACTTTGAACTCTCTTAGGGGAACAGGTGTGTTCTCTATTAGCTCAAGCAAGACACGCACACAAACACAGACCTGCACATACACACCACAGAACACACAATTCACCTCCAGACAGAGGGCCTTGTGTTTGTATGGGCAGCCACTAGAAGACAACTTGGGTATGGTCCAGCAAAGTAGTTCAACATTCTGTTCTCATATGAATGAGTTGTCTTAAAACTTTTTTGTCAAGTTGAATAAAAATAGTGGCTCACCTTGAGACCTGAGCTCATTAAAATGTGCTGGTTTTCTTGAACTATGGGGACTCAAGTTGAGTCAATTAAGGCTGTCCTCCTTCGACCCTGGCTCAGTAAAATATACTGTAGTCTACTACTTCTCTTGGGGATTCAAACACAATAAGAAAAGGTTTTTGAACCGTGTAACCAGGCAACATACTGTAATAGTGCTTTTTTCATTTGGGTACCCATTGTGAACAGGTCCCACGGCACAGCCTGTAGAGTACAATATAATTGGGTTTAACTGTAAAGCCTTTGACACAGGTTGCCTTTTGCACGTCTTCATTTATAAACATAGTGACTACTCTGGGAAGCAGACTAAATGAAGAATAAACCACTATTATGTGCTATGTGGGCCAACATTACATATTTAAGGTAACAGTTAATTTGTTTTTTGGTTCTTAAAGCCAAATTGCCAAACATTTACTGGTTCCAGCTTCCTCAGTATGAGGAGTTCATGTTTTTATATTATCCTACATTAAATATCTTTAGATTTTGCTCTGTTGGCTGGATAAAACAAGACATTTAAAGATGTTATTTTTTACTGAGGGAGGTCGTTTTTAACATTTGATAGACCAAACAAATTAGTCTATTCCCAGTAGGCTACTGATATAATATTCTTTGTATGGTGATTCGAACGTCTCACAAACTTCATGCACAACTCTGCACATCACCGGCACTGCTGGTGCTCTGTCTCTCTCGCACTTCTGCCACACACACATGCAACGCCACACATACGCACTGACGCCCTCTGCCTTTAAGGTTAGGGTTACAATTTTGGATTTATTCACTCACTTTAAAATATTTGTTAAAAGCTTCCTTATTTTCACATTTTTATTTAGAGCATTATATGTTGAAATTTATATAATATGCTATATATTAACTTATTGGGAGAAAACCTACAGTTCTGTGTAAAATCAGACGTTGAGCACCCCCATATAGCCAAAATGGGAGGATCCTCGTTTCATAACAGCTCTGTGATTCGACTGTGACATCCTTAAATTGATTATTGTATGTGCCACTAAAAGGACGTGGTGTGTGTTCAGGAGGGCTATGGGGTGTCTAGGGGGAAAGGAACATGGGACTATAAATAATTGATTTTTCAGAGCTGTTGTCAGACGGTGGTTTCAACAGAATCACAGAACTCCATTTCCCTTACCTGTTACCATTTCTGCGAGTATTTAAACATTTACTTTGCCTTTTAGGCTCGATGTTATGCCTGAAAGGATATCAAATAGAAACTAAGTTGAGGATAAGGCGACTGGTCTGTAAGTCGACAATATATTAACTTACATTTTTCTTAAATTTTTAGTGAGGATGATGTGAAGTTATGCATTACGTCAAACTGAAAAGTTTCTACAATAATTTAAATGAAATTTACTGTACTGTTTTTCAACAGGAAAAACATCTGAATTGTTAAAACAACATGCTTTGCTGATTCCGACTTTAATCTGGTCTAATGCGGAGGACACTTTCCACACAAAAGCAAAAAAATTTGGGATAAACAGCAATCATTGCCTCATCCTCAGTTACCCCGAGAATCTTCCAGTAGCTCTAAACAGATGTTGGGCCAAGTGCCGACTGTGGCTCCTACTGTTGCTCAGAGACTATTGAAAACCCATTTGAAGCAGAGTGGTGTTTTACCAGAAGTTAAAATATTTTAACTTCTAAGCCTCTGTGGCCTGAGCCTGAAAAACATGCTAAACTTTAAAGCTGTTGTGGAGACACACAGCATTACTTCATTTCCACTGAAGAAGAAGAGGAGGGAAAACAGAGGTCTCCAGTGATAATGCAGCCTCGGTGCCTGTGGGAACTTTGAAGGAAATAATTGTTGGAAAAAACATTACTTACGCCTTTGACTGATTATTACTAACCTCTTAAATTGCGGGTTCTAATTAACCACTTATGTAACCATTACCAGAATGGCAGCCTCCCTGTTGTTGTTCATCTAATAGCAACTATTGATCACAAGACAGTTACGGGTGATGTTTCTTCTATGTGTGTGTGTGTGTGTAATGTGTGTAATTTCTGCACTAAGAAGTAATTTATTCACCTGTAATACTTTTGTTGTAATGTAATTATTTTTTCCTTTTATCCTTGTGTCATCAAATAACTTTCTATCTTTAAAATAACTGAGGGTGTGGGCCTGTATTTTTTTATAATAATAATAATAATAATAATAATGATGATGATGATGATGATGATAATGATAATAATAATAATGATAATAATGATGATAACACCACCTAATTATATTTACTTCTGTTAGAGCTTGAAAAAGGTTCCACTTTTAACATCTAATGTGTACAGTATGTCTTGCATTATGTAATCTTCAGGTGCAGGAATGTTTTCTAGATAAATGCACAGTCCAAATGGGAACACCTCATATGAAAAGTTGCAAAGATCATTATCAAAGCAACCAATCTTTTTTGTTTTTCTCACAAGAATTATTGAAGAAGAATAACATTTAGGGCTGGATGTACTTTCAGTTTTTGCATAATGAGGTCAAAAACAAAGCAAATTCATCTAAAGTGGTAGCCAATGTTTTCTTTAAAATTGTCTTCTGTTTTCAATTAATGTCATTGCAGACACTGGTTTGCAATTTATCCACCACACTGTGCTTTAAGGTTAGCGGTTCCTTGCAGTAGAGCGTGAATAAGAGCACATCCTTCTGCATATTCACAATAAATAGAAAGTACAAGACTCTGGATGATTTCATTAATTCTGGGTGCATAATAATGAATGCATCTAGACGAACTTTATGTATTCCTTGGTTACTGACTTTATATTTTGTTACTCTGCCCCATCTCTACAGCAATACAGATTTAGAGTTACGTCTCTAACTTGTGCTTGTTCCAGCTGATATTAGAGCTGAACTCTTCTTGGCTGCGCCTCATGCCTAACCACATTAATGTTGTAACCATATACATTACAGCAAAGACCGTCCTTAAGGGTATTATAGCTTTTAATCAATGAAACTGCCCCTTTACACTTCTTGAGAAGTGTTCTTCAGAGTAGTACATACATCAGAGTCCAGCCCCGAGCCGCGGTATACACCTCGGCTGCTTCTGAAAAACTGCATCATCTGTGTTTGCTGTGCTTGTAACGTCTGCCGCAGATGTGAAAGGGGACAAGTCGCTTTTGCTGAGCATCTCCTGGTCTAGTAAAACCTCAGATATCACTGTTGTTTGTGCCGCAGATAATCCACTCTGCCAAAGTTTGCTTACTTGAGCTTTAAGCTCTTATGGGAGAATTTTTAGTTATATTTTATTCTGATTCATTGTGCACTGATTCAAGATCATAAATGTACGTAAACTTCAGCTGACGCTATCCCTCCCAAACTCTCTCTTTCTTTTTCTCTCCTTTGTCTTTCTCCTGCAGTCTATCTTTGACCAGTAGATGGCAGCCTGACTACACTGAGCTATTGAAGCTGTCCATGGTGCTGAATGGATGCTGTCTCTTTTAGTATGTTGCTGGCTTACAGACTGTTCGGATGACTAATGTTTTTAGAATCTATTTATCAATCTATCTATCTACCTCTCTCTCTCTCTCTCTCTCTCTCTCTGTCTGTCTACCTACAGTCTCCCATCCTGCCTCCTTACCCTCCTATCTGCCGGTCTGTTAAAGAGCAACAGCAGATCTGTTGTGTCAAACGACCCTCTTGTCTAAGTTGAAAATGACTTGTCTTTTTAGGAGCGTATGCTGTTATATAGACTCCTGCCAGTACATGTAAAAAAAGTTTTTATAAATATATATAAAATGACTAAACTAGCCCAATGCACAGAGAGCTACCAGCTTGATGGATGACTCACAGTAATGCTGTGAAATGGCTCAACCCACACACACACACACACACACACACACACACACACACAGCCACTCACTGAAACGCACACTCATACTAACACATGCGGCACAACACCCAAGCACACAAATACTGTATAAACCCATGACACACACATGCAAACACTAATGTTGAGATGGTTAACTAGCTGTACGAGGTGGAAGGAGGTTGCCAAGTGGAACAAAATTAGTGTGGATTAAGATGATGGAAGATTAGCAACAAATCTATTATGAAAACTATTTAAAGCGAGAACAAGCTGCTGTAGCCTAAAAATCCTGTAACATGTGGTCAAAGGACCCAAGGGGGCCGTTTAGGGGTCTGAAGCAAAATGAGGATTAGCTCATATTCAGTACTTTTTCATGTTGTAGCAGCCAGTAACATCAGTGTATTCTTCTTATTCCAATATGGAAATGCAGAAAAATTACTGACCTATCGTTAACAATGTGAGTAGATCAATTTTTGGGTTACCAGACTTGTATCCTCTTGGGCCAAGCTGCCTGGACTGATGCAGTACCACTAATAACCAGTAGAGGCTAGCTTAAAAAAATAAATAAAAAGGTCCATTACAACAGTGCTAAAATGCTTAATTATGTTCTAATCTGTACAGGACATTTCTCCCATGTTGTTCTGGAATGATTTGAAAAAATAACTTTCCATTAAAAATATTTATGATGAAAAGAAAGGTACAGTTGCTGGGTTTTTGCATGATTGGCTCCAGTAACCAGTGCCAGGACGGCAACAAGTTGTAAATCCTCATCTTAACGGGCTAATCTCTCAGAAAACTAGGGGTGAAGAAGTCACAAAAACTATGTCAGTGTTCCTTTGTGCTGTGGGCACCCACTCACTAGCTTTTCTTTTCACTGTATGAAAATACTGGGTGACACCTGCTGTGAAATACTGTAACGGGCCAAATTTGGAGTGACATGTGTAATTTGCATTTGCCTCATAAATGTTGCTGCTGTTGGTCGTCTCGGTGGCTCAGCAGGCTAAGTCTCCACGTCGTGTTTGTAGCGTTGTAATCTTGTTAGCGTGATCCTCTGCACATGCCACCAGGGACCGGGGATCAATAACTGGCTCGTGGCTCTGTTTGGGGTACATACTGAGAGAATCAGAGTGCTGTTTATATGGCACTGAGATTGATTGGCAAGAGATGGAGTGTGATGATGTTTTTTTCCTTTAACATCATGTGACCTCAAATCACATCGTCTGGAAATGTGCTTGCGTGTGTGTGTGTGTGTGTGTGTGTGTTTGGCAGACCAACACAAATGCCTCACTTACTCCTCCATGCAGTGCTTTCCATCCTCTTTTCTTCTTTTTCTTTCCTCACCCTCTCATTTTTGTTGGTCCTTCTCTCTCTTCTTTATCTTTGTAGCAGTCACTCCCTTTCCTTAACCTGTCAATTTTTCCTTTTATTTCTTCTCTATTTTCATCAGCCTTTTCCTCCCGTCCTTCAGTTCCCTTCCCTCCTTGTTGTCTCCCTTTGTCCCCTTATCTCCACTTCCCCTCCATCACATATGACTCCGTCCTTTCCTTTCTTTCACCCCCCCCTTCTCACCCTTTTTTTCCCCTCTTAGCTTTTCCCTCCCTTTCTGTCACAGCTCATCTCTTGTTGCTGTTCACTTTTCTTCTCTCCTTTTGGTTTCCCGACTGCTTCTCTCTCTTTCCTGAAGTTGATCTTTTCTTCCTCCTTTCCCCTCTTATCCTTGAAATCTGTCTTTGCTCCTCATCTCTCATTCAATCCCTCTTTTCACTCTCTCTCACACATTTTTTGTCTCTTCTCATCCCTCCTCTCTCCTTTAGCATCCCTTTTCCTTTCATGCCTCTTTTACTCTTTCTCTCCCACCCTTTTTCTTTTTTTATCTCTCTATTCATACTTTCGTGCATCCCCTTCCTCCTCCCCTGATGTCTTTACTTAATCCCTCCTGCCATCCCCCTTTTATCCTTTCTCCCATTTCTTTCTCCTGAAATCCTTCTTTTTCCTCCCTCCAATTTTTCTAAAACTCTTTTTCCCCACCTCCATTTCCTCTTCAGTCTTTTTAACTCCCCTGTCCCTCTTCTCTCCTTTTTCATATCTTTAGTGAAATCATTCCCTATTTCTTCCCCTCCCATATATTTTTCTCCTTTTAATGAAATCTTGTGCTTCTTTCATTTCATCCATCACTTCTTGCTCCACCTCCCCCTCTGTCTGTCCTTATGTTGTTCTTTTCTCCTCTCCTTTTCATGCTTTCTTCCCTTTTATTTTCCTCCTTACTCCCCCTGTGTCTGTCTTTCTTAAACCTGTCTGTCTTTCCTCCCTCCTCTCTTCTTCAGCTGTTTTTCCTTCCTTTCTCTTTCCCTCTCATTCCTTCTCTTGCCCTTGCTTGAAATCCCCATTTTTCATCCCTCTTCTATCTCACAACTTCCTCCATCCTTTCTTCCCCTCTTTAGTCACTCTTTCTTTCCTTCTTCCTCTTACCGTGCTCCCTCCCTCTCCTCCTCCACCATCTTCTACTTTTCCTCCCTCTCTTTTACTTCCCCAAATAACCTCTTTCTCTCTCTCTCTCTCTCTCTTTGCGTCTGCCTCCCTTTCCCATGCTCTCTCTCCCCCCTCTCTCCCTCAGTCGTCGCTCGCTCGCCGTGTAGTGCGGACCTACCAACCATCTCTCTCCTCTCTCTCACTGAATCTCTTCATCTCTCTGTCTCTCTCCTCCGGTCCTCCGGTCTCTGCTATGACAGCTCACACCAGCAGCGTGTTGCCCGATCTCAGACCTTCAGCCCGTCACCGGTTAACCTGTCCAAACGTGAACATGGACATGTGTCTGTGGGATATTCGTGATTGATCTTCGGGTCTGTTTAAAAAAATTTTTGTATAAAAACGAAAGAAAAAGGAGGAGGGGGGGCGGCCGTCCTCCCTTTACCCCCCTCCGCTTCCTTCAGCCAAGCAGAGCGGCAAGGTGGGGAGAAGGCTTTAAAATTAAGCCAGCTTGGATTTATTTAACAGCAAAATGACGGATTTGGGAGCGCCGGAGATGCTGCTGATGAGGAGGAGGCTGAACGTGAAGAAAACGGGCAGGCTGAGACGCGACCTCCCGCTTCTCCTCCTGCTGGGGCTTCTCTTCGGGGATTTCTCCTCGTCCAAGGGTGAGTTTTGGAGGTTCTCTGATTTGTCTGTGTGTTTGCGTGCGTGCCCGCGCCTGCGTGCGTATGTGTTTGTGCGCGCGCATGTGTTGGATGGGATTAGAATATTCGCAGGTTGTTATGTTTGCGTGTGAGCGCGCACGCCAGTGAGAGGAAAAGAAAGGTGGTTAATTCGTGATGTTTCGTTGCTGCGGACAGCGTTTGTGTATGTGCGAGAGAGAGTTACGTGTGTGCGCGCGCTCGCCGTCCTGGTGATTGCGTGCGTGTGTCCTTTTTGTGCCTGCGTGATATCGAGAGTGTAAAAAAGCTAGCCTATATGCACGCACAATGAGTTATTGTGTGTGTGTGTGTGTGTGTGTGCGCGCGCGCGAGTGTGAGTGCAGTGCCCAACTTGGACACAATATTACATCTGGGGTACAGCGTAGGCATGTTTTGTTTGAACCTCCATGCTCTGCAGATATTTCCATCAAAATAAATAAAAGTTCAACATGAATCACAGATCACTTAACTTGTATGCAGTTTCTCCAAGTGCAGACCGCATTGTGGAGTGGGGGGTTAAATCAGTTAAAAATTTTAAATCTTACCAACTAACTGAATAACCTGAGTTGCTGTTTACAAAAATGAGCAGAGAGAGAGTTTGTCCACACACCCAGAGGAGAAGTGGTCTCAGTGGCCATGAGTCTGATGGTAGAACAGGGGGTTGATGATGCTGGGTGTCAGCAGCCCAGCAGGTCTGTGTTGGTGGGGTGTTTGTGACCAAGAGGATCCTCATGTTACAGATAGATGCATAGAGGAGTAAGTGTTAACATTCTCCTCGTTTGGTGGGAGCGTTACTGTTACCTCTGTTTATCAATAGCTTCTCTGTGCGCACTTCTCCTCCTGCTCTTTCTCAATGCTTGTCCCTCTGTATTTCTCTCTCAATCCTTCTCTCTCACACACACATCTGTTAGATCACCCCCCCCCACCCCGCTGCGTTGAAGAAGAAAATGGTTTAGCAGTGTTAAAATTCCTGACAATTGTATGAGTGTAACAGTATTTCTTTCTTGTGTAGAGCCCTTGCTTTCCCCCTTACCACTGATCTATCTCTGGGTGTTACATACTGTGCTTCTATATTGTGTGTGTGTGTGTGTGTGTGTGTGTGTGTGTGTGTGTGTGTGTGTGTGTGTGTGTGTGTTTGGTGGTGTTATCTGTATTCCCCTGCCATACATGCAGGCACTCAACCTGGAAATAAAGGGATTTGAATGAAAGGGATTGTGGGAGAAATGTTTATGTTGATGAATATGATGATGGTGCGTTGAGGTGTTCATGATTGAAGCGACTGTTGCTTATCACCTACGCTTTATCTTTCACTCAAATCTGTTTGTGCGCATGTTTGTGTGTGTTTCTTACACTCTTTATCTGCTTAAAAATCGGCATTTTTTCAGACAGATTTTTCCCCCCACAATCATAAGCAGTTTTAGAGCAACACTATATGCAGCTGATTCTATATTATACTATTCTTCTCAAATTAAACCAAGAAAATGTAGAACACTGAACATGGCCTTGAATTAATCTTTTCCACGTCAAATTGTTACAGTGTGATGTGTGGCATATCAGCAGCTAGTGGAGAGTTAGATACACAGAAAGACATAGTAAGAGAAAATTAAAGGGCAGGAAGACATCTGGAAAGACAGACGGAGGATGGCAATAATTTATTTCGTCAAACCTCAAACCCCAGATGGTTGCCAGCCTTTTAAATGTGATGTCGCACTTTAAATTCCAACACACAACTAATTATTGATTGTCTGGAAATGTCACTTAAAAATGTCATAAAAAGTCAGGTACCTTCAGACATGAACTGAAGTGCAAATAAACAACCCAGGCAGCATGAAGATGGAAGGAAAAAAATCAATATATGGAGTTTTTATTACGCTTGTGATTATTTTTCATTATTTAACAATAATTTAGCAAGAAGCTTAAATTTCTATCCATTCCTCAATAAACTTTTGTCATGGGGTATTTCTGCTTTTGTTTTGACAAGTGATTTTTTGATAATCACCGCAGTATGACAATAGCAATGAAATATTTCCATAACCATTATGGTTAATGCGTGCCCATTTTGATGCTTTACTGTATGTATAATCTTTACATATATTTAGCTGCCCAATTTTTCTTCTTTATCAAAAGCTGAGGCAGAGAGAAAAAATTCAGGCCATTCATCAACAGGTTGTTTCTGCCAAGAAACGTCCAAATGTCCAACTAGGATGATAATTCCCATAAAACCCAGCTTGTGCTTATATAATTGATGTATTGTTAACTACACTCTACAGGGGGATTGTACAAAAGACATTTCTGGCACGCCCTCTCTTTCTCTCTCTTACACACACACACACACACACACACACGCACACACACACATTATGTTTAAGAATAACATGTCGGAGAACATCATTTTAGACTCCCACTGGGACTATGAAGCACTTGTTTAATCACTCACACACACACTCTCACTTACTCACTTAGAGAAATAAACACACACATAAAAGACATTGCACTGACTTATTATCATTCCTTTTTCAAAGTAAGGACCGATTAAATGTCTCTGTTTCTGATGCTTTTTATTGTTTTTATCCGTATGAGGACATTAAGACCCGAACACAGACGCACAGACACGTACATGCACACTGTGACAATTAGCTGACATTGAATCAATGCCAAACAACAAGATATTGGAACTAGCTGTCTGTCCCTCTGCCTGGCATACTAATATCACACACGGGAAACGGACATACTCTCTCTCTCCCTCTCTAGCACGCGCGCGCGCGCACACACACACACACACACAGAATTCCTGTGGATCAGAAGATAGCTAATTAAAACAGAGCTATCTGCCCAATTCACATTCACTGTAGGTACATAAAACTGAGGGATTTTGACATACAGGAGAAGTGTGAAACATGTGCCAATGGAACTTGTGAAAATTCAGAATACTGTCAAACACTCATTAAAAGTATAGGTATAAGGATTTTAATCGTGGACGTTGAGATTCATTATTGACCCCTGAGTCACATACTGTACTGTATGAGATAAATATCTAAACGCAAGATCCACTGACTTAGCTATTCTAGCAACTTTAGACTCCATCCCACGACCGTCTTCAGTGAATGTGTCACTACTGTGTCATGATCTCTTCCACATCTATGATCAGCTGTTATCACGTGATCATGGTTTTATACTTAGGGTGCGTGCTGATGCCAGAATTAAGAATTTAAAAGAATAGAACAATTTACTCCGACTATTAAGCATATATAAGCATTATCATGTAGTGTATAGTGAAGGAGATGGCGATAATATGAAGAAGAATTTTAAATTTGAGAGAGAACCGATACATTTTTCCCCAGGGTCAGGAGGTCAGTAATGGAAAAGTTGAATGACAATTTCTTGATCTTCGACAGGCCTGCAAGAACTTCCAGAACATCAATAACAAAGGCTCAACCAACCTAAGCCAGTTTAGTAAATACCTAATAGCACACTCTTTTAGCAGGGACTGTTTCCTTATGTAAAGGAATGAAGATGTATGATAGTTTCACAAAGTATGTCTCACTATTTGGTATAATGACCTAAAACTATTTTCAGCTTGATAACTTGGGACATACGGTTTCATTGGTGTAGGCCCCTGCTTCCTTATGGACTGTATGTCAAAGTGTTTAAACTGATTTCTTTATCTTAACTATTAAGCTTGTATAACTTTACAATATGTACTTTCTATCTTTCTATATGATATATATATATATATATATATATATATATATATGAGTAGATATGAGTTACACTGATCAGTCATAACATTATGACCACCTGCCTAATATTGCGTAGGTTCCCTATTTTGCTGCCAAAACACCCCTCACCCATAGAGGCACGGGTTCCGCTAGACCTCTGAAGGTGCGCTGTGGTATCTGGCACCAAGACATTAGCAGTAAGTCCTTGAAGTCCTGTAAGTTGCGAGGTGGGGATCGGACTTGTTTGTGAAGCGCATCCCGCATATGGCCGATTGAATTCATAGAAATGGTGTGCAACAATGCTTAGTAGGTGATACGTGTCAAAGTAACATTCACATGAATCGCAGGACCCAGGTTTCCTAGCAGAACATTGCCCAAAGCATCACACTGCCTCTGCTTACTTGCCTTGTTCTCATCCTGGTGCCACGTTTCCCCTAGGTATGCGACGCACCCGGCCATCCACATGATGTAAAAGAAAACATGATTCATCAGGCAAGGCCACCTTCTTCCATTGCTCTGTGGCCCAGTTCTGTTGCTCATGTGCTCATTGTAGGTGCTTTGGGCAGTAGACAGGGGTCAGGGACAGAGCCCCATACGCAACAATCTGCGAGCACTGTGTGTTTGGACACCTTTCTATCAGAACCAGCATTAACTTTTTCAGCAATCTGACCGACAGTAGTTCATCTGTTAGACCAAACCAAACAGGCCGGCTTTCGCTCCCCACATGCATCATTGAGCCTTTGCTGCCTATGACTGTCTCGGCGGTTCACCGCTTTTCCTTCTTTGGACCACTTTTGATAGGTATTTTGATAGAACTATGGTCAGATGCTCTGACCCAGTTGTGAACTATCACAATTTGGCGCTTGTGAAGTTGCTCAAATCCTTACGCTTGCCTATTTTTTCCTGGTTCTAATGCATCAACTTTGAGGACAAAATGTTCAATTGTTGCAAAATACATCCCACCCACTGACCAGTGTCATGATAACAAAATAATCAGTGTCGTTCACTTCACCTATATGTGGTCATAATGTAATGGGTGGTCGGTTTATATACATATATAAATGTTTGTTTACCACTTAAAAATGTGGGACTTTGTCGGGCTTAAATGAAGTGTTACTGAATGTATTTAACTGCAGTTTTGGGAAGTTTAAGTTTCCATTTAGAAGAAAACCTCAGAAAATTAAATGGTATATTTTGAAAATCAATAGTTGACCTGCTCTGATTAGTATTGATATTGTAATTCACTGGTTGCTCTAATTTGTCTTGATTCTAACAGTACAGTACAGTAGTGGGCCCATGTATAAGCACGTGTGTACATGTGCATGTTTGTGGGTGTCTCTGTTCGTGTGCTGGTGTGTCTTTGTAGCTTATTTTAAATTTAGCTGTGTGTGATGACGTGTGTCTGTGTGTACACCTGTGTGGGATTCCCTGTGTATGTATGTGTGTTTTAATAAATTTCGGCATCCTGTGTATGAGAAGCATGGGAGCACTTATAACTCTCACCTCTACGTGGGAGAGACAGACTAAAAGGCACACAACACACACAGAGACAGACAAGCACATGCACAGAAAGAGAGAAATTTTGTTCAGTGTTTTCAGGTGCTTGTATAATAATTGAATCTCGTCCTTAGTCACACCAAAGACCACTCACAGTTCAAACAATCTGAAAATGAAAAAAGAGCAAAGGACTGTGTGTGTGTGTGTGTGTGTGTGTGTGTGCGCGCACCTGCAACAGAAAGAGTGAGACATCTCATTGAGTACTGATGATTTTCAGGTACTTGAGGGTCCTTCTAGTTGTCCACTGAGACCAGAGAATACACACACACTTCAATACAGTTAACTACCGCAGAGTACACAGTTCAATGGAGAGCAAAGAGGAAGTGTGTGATTGGGTGTGTAAGAGAGGTACAGTAGAGCTACAGAAAGATCTAATGAATACTGGAAGCAATGAACTGTGTGTATATATGTGTGTGTGTGTGTGTGTGTGTGTGTGTGTGTGTGTGTGTGTGTGTAAATATATGCATGCAGAACATATGAAGTGAGACGGTGCTACTCACAGAGTACAGTTAACTATCA
Organism: Lepomis macrochirus; assembly: GCA_024633595.2. Lineage (NCBI taxonomy): Eukaryota > Metazoa > Chordata > Actinopteri > Centrarchiformes > Centrarchidae > Lepomis > Lepomis macrochirus. The sequence continues at coordinate 17,778,773 of JALXJV020000006.1, forward strand.
GGGAACACACAAAGTACACGGCAAGTAGTAAGAGTCGTTGTACTGATTCTGGAAAGAAAAAGGCTTTTGAGCCGTCCATGATGGCTTGAAAATGAGCTCGTAATCTATCTTTATAGTGTTCAAATGAACAGAACTTTTAAAAGAGCAATGGCCTACATAGAGTAGACAAATGCAGGGGGAGAGGGCAGTGAGAGAGCCAGAGAGAGCAGAGGAGAATATGTGTGAAGACAGAGAGAGAGAGAGATTGAGATAGAGGCAGAGATCAGAGCGAGTGTGTCAAAGACACGTTGGGACAGAGAGGAAGGAGAGGCACTGCTAGACAAAGTGAAAGAGAAAATGAAAATGTATTCCCACAGTAGACGTGATTAATCAGGAATGACTTCGCCATCTTGTGCTGCTCGGCTAGTAATGTCTGGCATTAAGTAATGACATCATAACCCTGTCCGCCCTGAATTTATACCTCAGATATGGAGGGAAATCCACTGAGGTCTGACCTAAAGGTACGGGCGAAGAGGGCTCTAAAATCTGTTGATGTTAATGACTGGACTCAAATATTTCATGCATTGCAGTAAATACTACATCACACACAGCAGAATCTTACATCCATCTGTCATTTAAAATCAGAGAGGACAGCACGACGAAAGGAAATAAAAGAGCATGTGTATATCATAGGAAATAGCATGACAGAACTTGAAATTATGAACATCATAAAAGTGCTGGTTGCATGGCTGGTCCAATTGTGTTTTACCACCCATTAGTATGCATGAGTAAATGCCATGTCTAGTTTATTTGTCAGGCTCTTTTTCTGAACCATCACGTTAATATTTTTCCTGAAATTTTTAAACGTAACTAATGGAGACCACTACATTCATCTTTTTAACGATTAGAGGTGTCTGCATATATCCAGCATTTATATAAAGATCTACTACGTTCTATTAAAACTCCAAATATATGTCTGATATATTACTGATCCAGGTACTGTGACAGGCTAGGAAGAATTGTGATTTACATCATGGGTTAAAACTTTGCATTTGACTGTTATAGAGCTTTTAATGCAGCCACTTTGGCACAGCAGTTTGTTGCTGTTTTTCTGTACCTTGTGGTGCAGACGCCTCGCTGTGGTGGGAGCTGAGGGTTATTTCATAACACAGGATTACTCAGCCAGCCAGCTCTAAAAATAAGCATGAAATGAACCTCTCAACTTTGTTTATAATGAAAGATCTGTTGGTGTGGCTACGAGACATCCGTGAAAAACCAAAATCCAAATTTAATTTGACAAATTGATCAACAGCTATGGTGTCATTTTACCAAAGCCCAACGAAGTACATCATTTCCACCATTTTCTGTTCATTTGGATCATCGTAGTGACTTCAAAAAGCAGTGCTGCACGTTGACTGTACCATGTTTGCAAAAAATTGAGGTCTAGTCTATTTTTTTTCAAATTTCAGGTACATCACTTGCTATACCTCTCAGAACTCCCAAAGCTTGTGAGCAAACGAAGCCTCCGTTACTTCTGCACATGCATCTGTCATTGCAGAAAGATTGACTTGACTTTCTTGCTACTCAATTTACAAAGCATTACGTTGACTGTTGCCATCAACTAAGTGTGCCTCAGTTTATTTCTAGATCTACAGTATGTGTTAAACCTTGTTAAGACAGATAATGCCATGGCATAAAAATAAATATGTACAGAAATAGACACTGCACAGTGTTGTATACTGCTTTGAGGAGGTTTTTACAAGTGAGGTGGAAATTACGCATCGCTCTGCTGATTCAAATCGTTTTGTTCAATTTAGTTAAAAGATATGTAATTTGTTTACATTGTTTCTAAACTAAGCAATTACATTATGTTCAAATTACCTGTAGTATGTACATCAGCAAGTGATTCTGTCACCCCATGCATAGCTTTTATTGTTAACTGTTACATTCAGTAAAAATCTAGGCTTATAAAAGCACTATTTAAAAGGCTACTAACTCAGCAGAGACCTATTCAACTTTCTTTCTGGCCTGCCCTACTTTTTTTTTGTTTCTTTTTGTTTTAGCTGGAGCCCTCTGCAGCGGTGGCTTCACTGCATCAGCACATTGGTTTCATTGAAATGAATCAGGATGCTGCTTTTTTTTTGATGTAGTGCCATTGTTGGTCTGAATGTAAAACTGTTCCTTACTATGGCGTATCCCAGGGCTAGCAAGCTAAAATAACACAGATAAAAGTAATATGATAATTACTGATCCAGGTAGGGAAAATCACTTTTTGATGAGAGTGCAGGGTCAGCTGGTAGGAGCTGGTAGGGATTCTTACTCAGGGTGGAGGTTTTTTAGCTTTAGCTTGATTAAAGATCTTGTATTTAGCTACATGATACTATCCATGTTTTGTACCACCCCTACACCTTTAAACCTTAGTATCTGTTGATTTGGCTCTGCTGTCAACTGAATATTGAGTCTGTTAATGTACCAATTTTTCCATTTCCTCTTTGCCTCTGTGTTAGCATGACATTTGCTATAAGCTGTAGGCTAATGGCTGGCTAGCGGGCTAGCATTAAGCAGGCTAATGTGTCTGTTAATGTTACATTAGTGTTATTTCAGTTTTCTCTCGCTCAGTTCCATGGTTTAAGGGCATACTGTGTGTGTGTGTGTCTGACACTGTTGCAGCACACCTACGCTGTGTGTGTAGGTGCGTCTGTGTGTCGTGTACTGTATGTGTGTGTGTGTATGTGCACTCTACATATGGAGCCAATGAGTTACATTTCCATTTCAAAGCGACGAGTCAGCAGCAGCAGAAGCTACTTTCATCCATTAATGTGATTTTAGGGAGAGAGCGAGACAGTGAGACACACAGAAAGAAACACATAGAGGCACAGTAATAATTACTCTCCCGGTTGGCAAAGGGTTCAGATTGTTTATTAGTGTCTCCCTCTCTGTGTTCCTCTCTCACTGACAAGCACCTCCCATCTCCCTCTGTCTTTCCCTGTGTTTTTAGTCAAAATATGTGTATGGCACTTATCTGCTGAACAGTCTAGTGTTTTAATGCAGCTGTCAATCACATTAACGGGTTCACTGCTCTGCAGAGTGTGTGAGTGTTGTTGAACCACTGTATCTGTGAAAAGTTGAAAAGTCTGCAGAAGATGAATCATTTTAAAGAATAAACAAGTCTGTGAGTGTAAGTGTTTGTCTCGGCCTTCAAGAGAAAAATGCTTGGGGTTAGATATGTGTGTGTGTTTGTGTGTGTGTGTGTGTATTAGGGCTGAAGTAGTGAGGGGATTATTTTGTGCTTGAGTGCCCTTTTGTGTGTAAATGTCCATGCGTAAGCTAAAAGTGTGTGTGCCATTGTATCTAGGCATCGTGTGTGTACACAGCTTTTCTGAGTGCAACCATGCGAAAGCTGTACAAGCTGTGTGTCATATTAAAGTAGTGCTGCATGTTGAAAGTGAATGTGCTAGTTTTGAATTTGTTTATTGATGTGTATTAGTGTTTGCTTGTTTACACAAGTCTGCATGAGTGGGTGTATTTGCTTGTATGAGTGTGTCCATGTGAAGGAATTTAAACTGTGTATTTCCATAAAGTCTGTAACTTTGTACGTGCAAATGAGCACAGTCATAACGCAGCAAACATAAAATATGTGGTTGTCAGTGAGGGGGTGTTTATTGTTGGAGCCCTGTGTTGATTGTGTATGTGTGTGTGTGTATGTGTTTCTGCACTTGCATGCATAATATTTGGAAGATTTTTATGCGTGTCCACATTAACAGCCGGAATGTTTGTGTGAATTTGTGTTTATGTATTTTGAACTGAGCGTGTGTGTTTGTACGTCTGAGTATAAATGCATTAGCCACAGGCTATCGTTGCTCCAGTAGCATCGTTCTTATTCTATCCATTTTTAATGATCGGTAATGGTCGCTAGCAGTGTTGAACCTACATCATAAGGACACAGCAAAAAAAAAAAAAAAAGGTTTCGTGGTGCACCAAGCTAGGGAGACAGAGGAAGGGAGGCTGAAAAGGAGATTGGAAGAGAGGGAGAGAAACTAGGAGGGTGTTAATAGATGTTAGCTTGTGGAAAGCAACATCATAGGAGCGCTGCTGAAGAAGTCCCGTGGTACACTGAGCCACTGCAGTACAGCCCTACAGGGAAGACAGTGGGAGAGAAAGACGGAGGGTGGGGGTGAGAAAATGGCCAGCAAGCTGGCTGGCTGACTGACTGACTGTCAGTTTGATTTACTGACTGAATGATGGAGTAGTTGTTAAGTTGATTGACTGACTTGCTGGCTGATTGGTTATGTTGCAGGCTGGCTAAGAGACTGACAGAGGCAACTGCTGATTTTGTTGAAGGTTTTTTATAAGGTACCTTCATAATGGCAAAGCAGGAGAGGAAAGGAGGACAGGAAAGAGAGAGAGAGCAGATTTAGAGCAGTTTAAACCCTATAAAAAGGTTTTGAATGAGTTTCAAGGGTCCAAAGGCCAAGAAACGTACTAAGCACATTATGGCTGTTAAATTGTTTCTTGTTAAATTTAGATTTTATTTGTTTCCATTAAAGACCATAATGTGCTTTATTACTAATGCTTCCTTGTGCCATCCTTGGGAGAAATAGAGGAATAAAATCAAACTAAATTGAATTGTATTAAAGTAAATTAAATAACATAGGGGAATGGAAACATTTGAAACAATTCATCAATTCAAAAGAAAAAAGTTTAAATCTCCACCTCTGAGGTTATAAAGGCTAAGTTTGGTATTTCTTTAAACTGGGGCTCTATTTTCCCATGTTTTTGTGTGTATGTATGTGACCACTCTGAACTACATTTTTTGTAATGACTTACAGATTTTGTCAATGGGGTCTGGTGTCTTTGATGAGTTGTTGTCAGACTCTTATAATAACAATCTGTCAGTGGCAAAAAGTAGACATGCTTTGACGGTGCGCAATTGCCTGCAAGGACTGTGTTGCAACCCTGTTTCGCTGCTGTCCATTGCGTCGTGCTCATTCAATACTGGACCAGTTTCAAAACGTTTTCCCCAATTAGTCATATAGACACAAAACATGGGAAAATAAAGAGAGAAAAAAAGAGTCCAGGATGCAAAATACAGAACTTAACAGCCACGCTGACATCTCAAAGTGTAAACTGAGCAATATCCACCTGTCAGCTCGAGAGGAGAGGCAGAGAGATGGATGGAGAGATTGAGAAAAATGGTGAGAAGTGGGAAATGAGGAGTGAGGGAAGTGGAAAGGGGGGTTAAGGAGGAGGAGGAGGAGAAGATGGAAGGAGAGGGAAAGAGGAGGAGGGAGGGAAGGCCTTAAGCAGTGTGATAAGAAATAATAAAGGAAAGGTTGTAAAAGGCTTCAAGACTCCAGCCGTAGCAATATCAGCTACACACACACACACACACACACACTTTCACACACATTCTCTCTTTTTTTCTCAGTCACACACACAAACACACACACACACACACACATACACACACACAGCTGTATGAAAATTGATGTTGCAGTGTCCTTTACAGGCCATTAAATCTGAACAACGGCAATCGCTTACTTCTGTCTGACAAATGATGGCTAAATAACACAGCTTTTCTGTCTGTCTTCCCGTCTGTCTGCCTGACTGTCTTAAGTGCTGCTCTGAAATGTAAGCATGCGTTAGTCTGACTTTGTTTTTCAGACTAGTTATGGGTTTTTTGAACAATGTTCTCGACTCAGATTTGCTCTAATTCTGCCACATTTTGCCGGCGAAAACGGTTTCAGGTCCCTTTAGCACATCTTCAGCACATTAGACAATAAGCTGCTTTTATGAGGAGTTTCAAGTAGTGCTTCTTGATTGTAGAAAGCAAGCAACTCTTTCTCTCACCCTATTTTCTTTCCTTCCTTCTCCACTCATCCCCATTTTCATCTCTTATTTCATCCCTCTGTCCTTTCTCTCGCCTCATGTCTTTTCCCCCCTATTCATCTGTGCCAGTCTTCTTTCTGTATGTTAGTATCATTCCCCTGCTCCCTCTTTACCACTCATTCCTTTTAATTTTCTTCCTTTCCTCTGCCCTTTTATTGTTTCTCTCCCTTTCTCTATCTCTTCCTCCACGTCTCTCCATCTTTCTCTCGCTCTGTCCCTTTCTGTGCCTCCTCTCTCATCAACTTCCTCCACCTCAAGCCTTCTCTCCTTCTCATTCTCCTCTTTGCTTTCATTCAGTGCCTCTTTCCCCTCCTCCCTCTCTGCCCTTTCGAGTCCTTTGATTAGGTTGTTGGCATTTTCATTGAGATGTCTATATGACCACTGAAATAACTCTACTGTCAGAGTCTCATCTGCCCGCTATCTACTTCTTCTCCTCTGTCTCTTCATTCTCCACTTCTACTCCCTTCCTCCTCCTCCCTTCACCAATCATTTATTTTCTCGCTCCGTTTTATTCTCTTCCTGTGCTCTTGCTTCTCTGCCAAAATTCCTCTCAGTTTCTCCTCTCACAGTATCTCTTGACTGTCTCCTCCTCCACCCTTTTCACAATTCTGCACCTCAGCTTTGCTATCTGTTTCCCCCTTCCTTGTTTTTGTCTGCTGTTTCGTCCTTTATGTCTTTCTAGTCTCATTTTCCCCTCTCTATTTCGTCGGCCGCTTCCGTAGACAGTTTGTCTAAATGTCAGATGGCCACATCAGCCACTGTTGGTATTATAAACAGCTTTCTGGTCTGTACCACAGAAAGAAAGACAGAGTGAGGTGGGGTGAGTGTGTGGTGGCGGTGGTGGGGCCTGGGCTGACACTGCAGTTTTCTTGTGTTTCTGGCAGTGAAGAGAATGAAGATGATGCCTGAAAATAGAGAGAACATGTTTAAAATGATATGGGGTGTGGGGTGAGTGTAAGAGGAGGGAGAGAGTGAGTCGGCTTATAGAGAAGAAAAAAGAGATAAGATGAGTGGAGGGAGAGGCGAGGAGAAAAAAACGGGAGGAGAACGAGAGAAATAAAGAGAAAGGGAGAGCCTGCATGTCTACATGCCTCTAATCTGTTGATGGTTGAGAGGAAGCAGACAATAAGCCATTATCTCTCTAATACTTAGCTTTAGCTGCAGCAGTATGGCACTGCATATTGCTAGTGCCAAAGCAGCTTACAGCACATTTATGTACCCAGGATGCACTGACACCCATACAGGAACAGGATGGCATATCAAGGCAGACATTTAATAAAGAGATGATAAGATATCAATGCACACAGCTTAATGATAATAATAACAATCAAATCTCATATGAAGATCCAGCATAGGAGGGATCAAAGCCAAGAGTTTTCGCCTCAAATGAAGAAGATCAGGAGATGCTTTTGACTTGTTTCCGTTCATCAGGAATTTATTTTCCCCTGAGACAGCAAAACACAGTACACAGTACACTGTCAGTCACTCAATTCAATTCAATTTTGCTTTATTGGCATGACTGTAGAACAATAATGCCAAAGCATCATACATATCACGTAACAATCAGCCCCATACATATAACATACCAACAATCACCCCCATACATTTCATAGCATAAAGCAGCATAAAGTAATCAAAGCATCTGTGTTTGTGTTAAAAAAAAGAAATATATATATATATATTAAGAAATAAAATAAATAAATAAAACAGTGTGTGTGTTAAAAAAAAATACTAAAAATAGAATAAACAATACAGTTAGTGTGCGTGTGTTTGTTTAAAAAGTATTAAAAATAAAATAAAACAAATAAAACTGTATGTGTGTGCTAAAATAAATAAAAATATACTAAAAAAGAAATAAATAAGCAGAACAGTAAGCGTGTGTGTGTGTGTTTAAAAAAAGTATATATATTAAAAAGTTAAAACAAAATAAATAAATCTCACTCTCTCTAGTTAAACTAGGATAACTAAGAAGTCACTGACAAACAAACTTGAAGTAAGTTGCAAGTCTTGAAACATTAAGGTTGCAAACAACCTGTGAACAACCCATAATGCGACGGCCTCTGTAGGAGCCAGTGTTGCACTGGTATTCTCTCCATTCAAAAAAAACATCTGTATTTTGAGTGCACGTAATTGTCTAGTCCTCAATACGTCCACTGCTTTTTCTAACATAAAATTCAGGGGGGAAAATATGGTCTTATATTTGAGCAAATATGGTGTTGCAACCTCAATTACATGTCCAATCAGCATAATGACAAAACATTGTTAATGAATGTATCTGCCATGTTGCAAAATGTTCAAAAAGAATGCGTTTTCAAAAATTTCCTTTGTTGTCCCTACAATATCTGCTTCAACTAAAGCATGATTAACATTTTGTATAGTTATATTTAGCCAAGGTTGAACACTTACAGTTTCCAAATTTGCACAAAGAGTTAACTCTTTCTCAACAGAATGAGCAGGTGAATTCCAGCAGAGAGGTCTAATTCTGAAAATCTAGAGCATTGAAAGGTAAAGAGGAGTATTGTACAGAAAAAGGCTGGTAGAAGTGCCACGGGTATGACATACGCAAACACACAAATCACCCCAGACTGGATATAGACACACTATATAGTTCCAGTGTGCCAGCCAAAAAGAAGAGTTAAGTTCAAAAATAGCATCTAGATAGAAAAAACGAATACTCTTTTCCATTTCTCTTGCTTATTAGGTTTTAATGTGCTTAGTGTTGTGCGTCAAGAGCTGTAAAGCTTGCAGTTTTCCCTGTATTTCAGTTAATATTTGATTAGGAACCTGATGCACCTCAATATGCAGTTAAGGCCGAATGATTTAAAGTTAAGGGAGCAGTGTGTAAGATTTAGTGGCATCTAGGAGTGAAATTGCAAATTGTAACCTGCTGAATGCAGGTTGCCCCCGTTCAAAGCATGTAGGAGAACCTATGGTGGCGGTGAAACTCTGCAAGGCCCTCTCTAGAACCAGTGTTTAATTTGTATGTTCTGGGCTACTGTAGAAACATGGTGGTTTAACATGTTGAACTCCGTGGAAGAGGACCCGCTCCCCCTCTGCATATAAAGGCTTCTTCGAGACTGAAGCCTCTTGACTGAGATGTCTTTGAAGATTTCTAGTCACCCATGTCATAGTTATTCAAGGAAGGTTAAAATCAAGGGCACGTGGACTTGGTTGAAGACACTTTAAAACATTTTGCCTCTCATCCAAGAGGCTTCTTCAGTTCCAACTGACTGGCAGGGATTCCCAGGTATTTAAACTATGTTCAGGGTGATTGACACTATGTGGTTCGTTAGTGCCCCAGGCTGTTGTAATGACACTCACCCGAGGCCAAGTCAGAACGAACGTTGGCATTGACACGTGAAGCCAAATGTGAGTGTGTGTTTAGTCTCCTGGGAAGGGATGAAAGGACAGCATTGTACGTGGGGGATAAGTGGTGTTGAAGACCCCCTATTGAGAGATGGTTTCTCAACTGTAGTGTGGATGGGTTAGTAATGTTGTTGGTGATCTTGTAGCAGTTGTGTCCTTACAGTTTCTACTGCCTCCATGGTGGAGATACATGTGAACAAGTTGGTCAAATCAGAGGACACCATGGTTTCATCTGGGTACAGTTTAAGAAGTCTAAGGAGATCTGGATATGGTGAGGTGTGTTGCCGACCAAGGGGTCTAGGACAGTAGATACATGATCACAAAGTATTACTGTGTACCAGGATATTTAGAAATACTGTAGGCATGACATTCAGTATCATCAAAAATTATTGAGGGATACTGTATTGGGGTGATGTTGTGTATGCCCTCAACATAGACAGGCGACGCTGTGTGAAACTTCCTGACATCATCGTCACCAATGCAGTACCCCATCACTTCCATTCCATTTCCAGCAGTTAGTAAACAACACCCACGCAGGACCTTTAGCTGCAGCCTTTATTTGGTGACAAACTGTAACCTACACTGCACATTTACTGCTGAACTTCACTGCTCACCTTTTTCTCCAATCCACTGCATTCACCTGCCGCTCGCTGTCTTTCCCTCAACCACACACTCATTACGCACACAAAAAGGAGCAACTCAATGGCAACTGCGAGTGGCCGGGATAAGGTTACAGGACTAGTTTAAAAGAAAAATGCCTCTGCGCCTATGTGGTAGTATTTTATACGACTAGCTCTGGTTGGTAGAAGAAGGTTCTTCTGTTGTCTGTTTCATGCAGTGTGGAGTAATATTTCTTTTGCCTCCAGGTAAGTTCTTCTGTTTTCTTTTTTTGTTGCCGGCACATGACTGTAGATTTTGAAATCTACCGATTCTGTCTTTCCTTGCTTTCGGCGTGTTGACTTAGCTGTGCTTTCTTGATGAAATCAGTTAGAACAGAAGAACCCTCTTGGATGAGAGGCAAAACGTCTTCAATCAAGTCCAGTTGCCGTTGATTTAACCTTCCTTGGATAACCATGACCTATATGACTGAAAATCTTCAGAGATATATGTAATGTATTTATTTAATTCTAAAGATTGATCACAGCAAATAGAGCCCCCTAAATCTTACACACTGAACATTTAAAGTATTTCCTGTGGTGGTTATGTTTGTGTTGTGTTTTGATAGAATGGCACCATGAAGACACATGCCTCTTTAGATGTCTGAAGAGCCCTTTTAAATTTTTTTTTAACATTTCAAAAAATCAGGCATTAGTTTGATACTTTGCATTTATGACAATTTGTCCTTGTTGATTCAGCCAGTATAATAGACCTTTGTATCCACACTGCTCGTTTCCCTTTTTTCATTTTTCTGCACAAATGAGTGAGTTGGACTGAGAAAATGCCATCAAGCAAATGCCATTGCCAGGCTCTCAGTAAAATGGACTTAGACCATTGTTAAGTTTTGACCCTTATGTACTTACTCATATTCACTGTAAGATGCTGTTTAAAAAGCAATGCCATCATATCCAGTTTGTTGCTCTGATATAACCATTTTCTTCTGTAAGTGGGAGTGCAGAGTAGCGAGCATGCAAGACAAAATGGTATTTGGAACATTATAAGCTCCGTAACGCTGGCATTAAATTGCACAGGTGTTCTTGGTATTGTGTCCACCCTCTGCAGGATGCACTACCCAGTTTGCAATGATCAAAAAGGATAAGTATCTCATAAATATACATGAAAAATCCACATTTACTGTCTAATAATCTCTTTCAGGCTGTCTTCCTGGCACTGGAAACAGGAGGGAGGCCAGATTTGACACCAATTCTGTTAAAAAGCTGACGTCACTGCACTGACTAAGACAGAGAACAGAGAGAGGTGTCACATAGCAAGCCTGCTCCTCTCCTCTCCTGTCCTCTTCTGTCCTCTCCTCTCCTCTCATCATTTTGATTTTAGAAGGCATTTTGTTGCATCCAGTAGCCTGCTGGTGTGGAGCTGTTTAGGGGGCATGAAGAGCTTTCTAAATGATGGCTAAATTTAACTAAATGACTTCCTCCACTCAGAACTGATATTATGTTCTCCCCCTGCTCCTCTCCTCTCTCCAGATCTCTCTCTCACTGCCTCATCCTTTTTAGCTGTTGTCCTTTTTCTCCTCCTTCCTCTTGCTCGCTCTCTGTCTTGATGTGTGATTTCTATTTCTCCATCTCTCTCCCAACTTCTCCCTGCCTCTCCTGCCTATTTACTCTCTACTTTCTACTTGCATAAAAGTGTGGTAAAAGACTGGTTTCTGTTTAAAGACTTAATAAAGGTGGCTTTGGAGGAATTCTCTTTCAACATGTTGGATAAGTCAGCTGGCAGGTGTCTGTCTGTTTTATCGATCCACTTTGTCCCTGTTTCTGTCAGCTGTCTGCAATAATGTGCCTTTGACTCGAAGCGGCGACTAATTAGAGGATAGATCTTTTACCTGAGAATTATGGTCAGAAATTTGGAAAAGGATAATTGCTTCTAGATCAGCAGTAAATGGTGACTCTACCAGCCAATCAGCCTGCCTTTGTGGTAACTCTATTCATACACTAACAGCCTCTCTGCTGTATCGCCTAATTACCTAATTTACATGTATAAAGTATCACTCATTATATCACCATGTATGTTTTGTTACCTTATAATTATGTCATAATATAATGTAATGTAATGTTATGTAGCTGTAATTTATATTTCCTAATTGGTTGGTATCCGACTACTGTATTAATAAGTTTGTGATTTATATATTGATACAGTCTCACATATTATAATATAATAGTGTCAGAAGGTAATATAATTATACATCAAAACTCTAATTTAGTTAAATAATTAATCTTTTGACCATGTGAGTCACAGAAATATATAGTATACTTGATTTTATTAAACACAACTTTAGTACTATTGTAATATTAATATTATTATACCCTTCTGAACCAAAGTATTGCCCATGCTATCCTCTGTGGAATACCTTACATACATTAAAAATACATGTTCATTACTGAAGTTTATGAAGTGCGAGCTCGCCATTAGCAGCTAGTTAACAACATAACACCACTGGCCACTGCATCAGCCTCGCTTAACTCTTTTAATGCGTTTTTGCTGCCCCATATAGCCTGTTATACTGACATTATGAATTCAGGTCTGGGTCGGTAAGATAAATGTAAACATATTCTCAAATAAAGAAAACCGTATCATGGCCACCGAGTTTACACTTTGTCAAGTGTTAATAATAACAACAACCTTTGTGAAACAGAATAACATGACACTTTATTTTTCAGTAAGATAGTTGGCTTAAGAGGGACATTTTTACATTTTTTAAGGCTTAAGGCTGACATGTGCTGTTGGCAATATAGTAGTAGTATTACTTTGGGTAATTCTCTTTTTAATATGCTTTCTTGCCCAGATTTAGATGAGAAAATCAATACCACTCTCGTCTCTGCTTGGAGGAATCAAGATGAAACGGCTAGCCTGGCTATTTCTAAAGTTTAAAAAAAATCTGCCTACATGTTGTATTTTGTTTGTGTAACCCATACATAATCAGAAGTGTATTTTTGACAGGTTGGTTGACAGGGAGTTACGTTCTACAGGCGTAGTGACTTCCAGGGGTCTCCGCTGGTTTCCTGACAACCTCACAGTGACAACAACAATACTTTACTGCTTTTTTTTAAGCTTACCACCTGCTTTGTCTGTGAAACTGAAGACAAAATAATACCACTTTACAATAACTTAACATAATTTGTGTTAAGACAGCGTTCTCTCCAATCAGACCTATTTTCATGTTGAACATTGCCAAACCAGCATGTATTTTCTTTTTAGAATTTAAAATTCTCTTGGCATATTGAATGAAGGACAATTCAGGGACACTTTTTTGTTCTGGTGAAAAGGTGTTTATTGTTCTAATGTTGAAATCTTATAGATCACACTGTCACTTTTGGAAAAAGATGAGTGAAAGTAATAATTCTAGCAAGTAAATGGAAACTGCAACAATACTCTATATCTTACTAGACTGATTTGTGCATCAGTTACATACAGTAAGCCCAGGTGCCTCACAAGGGAATCAATCTGCAAATCCTTTCTCAGTAGGCTATTTTCTATTTTCAGTCTAATTCTGTCAACATGACTGATATGTTAATCAGAATATTATTTATAGTTGAATGTGGAAATCATAGATTATTGTATCATATCTAGAATGTCGTGCAAAATGTGTCATCTGCGGTTTTGTTTTAATGAAACACTGCATGAAAACTTCTGTTGCACTGTATTGGATACTATTAGTAATTCCCCTTGATTGTGATTAGTCGTCTTTCTTGCCAATTAAATATTAAACATTTTGTTTGTTACATGGTACAGTAAATATTGTATTTATCCTGTGATTATCTAAGAAAAATGCATCACAGTAAATTGCATCAGAGTAAAAATAGTTCTAATAATTTGCTTTATATTTAATATCTGAAACACTCATTGTTAAAATTCCTACTGCAAAAATGACATTTACTGGTTATCCACTTCAAAAAGGAGCTGTTAACTTCTTTTCTTACTATCAAAACATGTAGCTTGTTTGAGGTAATTTATCATTGCCACAGGCCTCCAGTGTTCAATCAAAACATACTGTAAGTAGAAAACCCTGGACCCTTAACGCTGTGGTAGGTAACATTGGAGAATCAGCAAGAGACACTTAGATTTTTAAAGTATCAAACCGATTAAACCTTCATGCCTCCCACCTGAGCTGCCCCCCCAAAACACATTTTCATGCCCAGTGAGTGCACGGGCAGAGGATGTGCAGGTAGACAGACACGTAGGTCAGCCAAGGCCGTGCTTATTACAGTCCTGCGAGAGCTACAGATACCGGACTTTGTCAGAGCGTTTGATTTATTGATTACTGACGGGATGTATAGAGAATTTCAACACACATAACAAATGCTGCTGAAATAAATAGCATACTCCCGCTTTAAACCGGAGTGGTGACTGTCTCCTTCTTACAATTTGAAAAGATATTAAACAAAATATTACTAGAGATTGCATTGCCTTTCCTCAGTACAATTATTACACAGCATTTGGCATTTTCCTTGTGTGGTGATAAATTTTTACCATAAAATAGAAGATGAATACAGTTATTGACACAGCTCTCCTTCTGAAATGTCACATCTCAGGAGAGCATATCTGAGTCATCCTTGCTCACTATACTTAATATGTACTTCAATTGAACTAACGTGGAACAATACCAAACCTGCTCCAAAGTTGTTTTTCATTCAAGGTGAAGAACCAGTCACTGGAAGATGTAGCAGGTCTGTCCACATAGCATACAATACATGTCTGCCAGTTTGCCAACACTGTTAATAGTTTATGAGCACACTTTATGATGCATGTGAAGCAAGACATAGCTGATGTGGCGTAAGTCAGAGTCTGCTTACTGCAAGGCTAAGCAGAACAAAACTGTTGACTCTGGTCTTGTCTTCACATTTTTTTCCCTCTTCTTCTTTCTTCCACGCCACCAAAATATTACAACATGACAGGAGTCAAAGACCTCTGGCCAGCTGCACTATTATTTAGAATACAACTGTCAACCTTCATATACAGAATTTTCTCTTCCTCCCATTTCTTTTGTCTTTAATCTCTGTTGAGCAGCAATGATATAATTGAGACTGACCTCTGTTACTGCCAACATAGCATGTGTCTTCTCCATGATGATTAGCGTTTATCCAAACACCCGTGACATGAAAACACATGCACCATTAGATATGATACCACTCAGAACATAGCTGTGAGCTGTAAAATAACTGTATCCATAACAACGATGACATAATCAAGAAGTGGCCCCTGGTGCATGAATGAAAACAATTACACACCCACCACATTCATACAGTGTTTGGTACCTAGACCGCCATTGATCTTGATCTCATCCGCTGAGCATACTGGGAAGTGAAAACGAGTTTATAATATTTCAACAATGCAGAGTTTCCTTTGTATTGTTTTCTCTGTGGAAATAGTTAGTTTACTTTTTTCCTGTTTCGTTGCAGGTTGTTAATTTATTTGTCCAGCTAGGGGACATTTATTTTTCATGCAGACTCTTTTTCAGCAATCACCTGCCTTACATTTCTATTGTTATGCTCAAACATGAGCTAACCAGTCAAGTGCCTTGCTCAACAGCATTTCCAAAAGGTAAGGTTTTAAGTAATTAATGAGTACCATAACATTTTCCCATGCAATCTATCTCTGAGTGCTGGCAATGTGGTGCCATAATGACTCACCCCTATTGGAAGAATAAAGAGGAATACAGAACAAGAAGCATACAGTATGTACGCTGCTACACAACATTACACTCACTTCTTTTTCTACAAAAAAAACGATTTGAAGGAGTGATTGACACTCTGCATGCACTTACCATCCAGCTGTCAAGCCTGGAACTGTAATATCCTGTGACTACCAGCCACTCAGCACTATAGCTATAGTGGAAACTCTGCTGATGGGAGACTTTTCATGTTCAGTGCCTTTGGCTTAAAGGATTGCTTTACCATTATCCAACTGGGGCATTGTTAACATGTTGCTTATCATCAGTTATAATTGTGCATAGGACGAACTATCTGACGGCTTAAGAGTTGATAAATTAAAAGGTTCAGTATGTTCATAACCTACTTTTTTGTACAAAGTGTTGTCTAAATGCAAAGGTGTTTATATCTGTTCCAAATGGCCACAAGTTGAAGGTAAAAAGCAATCCTCTTGGCTGAATCATGCTGCCTCCCTTTTCACTGCCTTCCCAGTTCTTTCTTTTTGCATGTCTTTGTACAATCGGTGTAGTGAATTGTTTAAAAAAAAAGGCGATAAAAAAGTGGGGATAAAAACAGATAGTTTTGGACAGTTTCTCCTCAGAAGGAGAGTGACAGAGACTTTGAGAGAGAAGGAGAGAAGTTCAAACCCTGTGTGACTTTAGCAACACTACATAACTGGCCGATCGCTGTGCGAAATGATGAGTGGGTGTTATTGGATCATCTGTTGTGAAAAGTTGCATATATCAATATGTATTTTCTGATGCAGCCCTTTATTTTCAGTGTCAGGGGGGTTCAGATGCTGTTAGACTAACACTACGTTCAAAGGCCTTATACATCATTCTGAAGCACTTCTACGGACTTAAACAGTCACAGTGGAGTGAAACATTTAATTTTCTCCTCCTCTCATAAGGTTGGAAATACAAGGCTAACAGGAGTCTTCTGTATCCGTAGCCCTGACATACGTTGTGACCTCTGACTTCTCTCCACTGCATGTGAGCTCGCATTTAATTCAGTTTAAACACTTTCCCCTTCTGTGAAGTGATGGCTTTTCTAAGGACCTCGCTCTTACAGGAAGCGGCTGAACAGTAGTTGCCATCCAGGTTTCTATATGTGGACGTGGTGTGATAGTTATGCAGCTGACATGTTCTGTCATGGTTATCTTGCCAGCCTACATCTCCTGGGCCCACGCCTGACAGCATCAGTAATGGTTTCACAAATGTAATGCTCCATATCTCTAGGATTAAGGGTACATCTGCTGGTTTGTAAATTATAGTATTACCATAGTAATAGCAGATACCTTGGGTGTTAAACAGTGGGCATTCAAAAGGGAGATGCTATCCGTCTTCTGTTGTCCCCCAAGTGACAAGATCATATTTTCTCTTCTCTTCTCTTCAGCCAACGTTTCATCCCTATCAGTGATTCACTGACTCTACAGACATTCGCTCAGTCACATTAATTCTGAAATGAGACAAGCAACAAGTCAAGCTACTTTTCTGTTGTATCTAAGAAGATCTCATTGAATGTGTGCTGACTTGATTAATATGCATATGAACATGTGATGGCCTCAAAGCAACTCTTAGAGAAACCAAGTACAGCTTTGAAAAGTAAAACATCAACATTGCCTCTCCTCTCTGTTTGTAAATGAAATATAGCTGTGGCGGTGCGCAGGATGATATTTTTAAACCCGGAAGGGAGAGCTCTGCCACTTTGGACGACGATGATAATTCACATTTAACTTAGTACAAATTTTTGCTTCTAATATACCGTAGTAAACTGATTATGTGAATAATTCAGTCTGAGAGACAGCGTTATTGTGCCTGATGGAGTGGATTGCTTTACTGATTACAATTTTGAACAGGAAAACGGATTACATGTCACCTATTCCTAGCGGACAGTTATCCTATCATGAAAGGTGACTGTGACAGTGCCCAGGATGTTTTTCCGCAATATGGCCTCTGCAGTGCCATGATAAAAAGCTCACTTGGATGTAAAATGATGCTGATACAGTTGGCAAGAGTGTCATCTTGCTAGCCTACTTCTGGTGAATCCTCACATCATAAGATTAGTGATCTGATTTCATGCTCCTCTCCTCGCCTGTCTCACCTCTCTCTCTCCGCTCCTTTCCTTTCCTTTCCTTTCCTTTCCTATCCTATCCTCTTCCTGCCTTTCCTTTCCTCTCTAATGAATGCTAAATTATGTATTGTGATATTGCTTGTTGATGCAGAGCTGAGTGCTTGGACAGACAATAAGACTAATACAGTTATGACATAGATTTAAATTCATTGCTGTATATTGACAGTTGAGGACAGTTGAGCCTGATTCTGTAACAACTTACTATGACAATGATCTGAGATATATTCAGTTAAAAAGTGGATGCTCAGTCGTACCAGGGGCTCTGACCTGGAAGAGTGTTACACCTAGTATGTGTGTACGACTGTACCAGAAATCAGCGTAACCACAGTTTTGATGCCCTGCGCCATAATTCAGCTCGTCATTTACATTTGCAGATTGATGCAAGATTTTGATTTCTACACTGAAATCCTTTTTGCAGCTGTCATCATGCATCATGACTGAAAATAGAGATCAGTCACTGTTTTCCAAACATTAAACAAACCTTTTTACATCTTGATCTTACATAACCACCACATTTAGCTGCCATGTTTAGTTTTGTAACAGGAGCTCTGTCAACCATTTTGGGTATGAAAATCTCTAAAATTCGTTCGGAAATCAGTGTATAAAACAAACCAAGCAGTGCAGTGAGAATGTAATACAAGGTTACTACCAGAGTTCTTTGGTGGTTTTATTCTTTTTGTGTAGCATGGAGTTTGAGCCAGAGCCACTGGCGAAAAATGTGTGCTGACATAGCTGTCTTTGGTCGATCGCACAGTTGAGCAATAGAAATAGAGACATGCATGATTGGTGAGTTGCAAACCTCACTCTGAATTAAATTATGTTTGAAGATGAGGTGTTTTTTTTGCACTTAAGCTCACGTTGTCAAACCTCTGACTCACTTCTGGAATAATTCAGCATAATGTTGCCGGAAAGCAAGATGTTGGTACATTTAGCAAACAGTTTGGAGAAGACATTAAAACAATACACACGTGAAGATGTGTTGTGAAATCCTGAAGACAATCCGGTACTATATTCTGACCGTTTCCTTATTATAACTTGTTTGTGCACTTGTTACTGGTATTCAGTTCAGCTGTCCATCCACCCGTTATAAAGACAAGTCGATAGACGAGTAATGCAATTTTCACTTCCCAATGTAATAAACTGCTTACTGTTGGCTATTTTTTCAGTTAAATCAAGCTTTCCCTAAGCCTGCTGTGATGTATCTGCTGAAAATGTATTCCTTTGTTGATTGTGTCTGGAATAAAAGAAAAACATCTTTTAGAAAATCAGAAATAACTCTTCATTTCAGGCTTGGTTAGGTTATGTAAAGAAATACACAAGCATCCTGTATGCATAAGGCGTTGTACAAACGCAGAGCCACTCCTTTGTGAATATGCAACTTCAATCACAAATCATTAGCATTTTTGCCAACAGCTCATGGGGTCACGAGTGTCAAGTTAAACTCATCCGTCCAGGCTTTTATGAGTAGGACATTAGGCGGGCCAGAAAATAGTCTGTGAGACGGCACACTCAGTCTCCTCTCTGACTACCAGCTCTTTCCCTGCGGTCGAAGATTGAGGGACCCGGGAGGAGACTGAACAGATATAAAAACTAATTTGTTCCTGTACCCAATATGATTTTTAATGCTAGGAAGTAATACTCTTCGGTGCTGGCTGTGCACAGTTAAGTCGCCACTGTACTCTTTAAATTCAGAACCTTCTATGTTAGGAGTCCTGATTTAGCAGCTAAGTCATCTGCTGTTTTTCAAGTGCCTTTGTTTTGATGATTTTCATCAGTGTGTTTTTCTAATTTTCTTTTAAAAATGTAGAAATGTATTCTGGTATATATGGGTTTGCTTGTGTTTAGCTGTTAGCTACTAATTGTTAGCTATAAAGAAACAAACATGGGGCATGACTAAGGGACAACAAGACTATTAAAGAAGAGTGGAGGTGTGCTTTGAGATTCTGTGCGTGGTGGGCGGGGACGTGTAAAAGAGAATGAGAAGGAGAAACAAATTTAGCTGTCAGTGTTGTGGTGACTTGGTCAGAATCATAACAACTAACAAATCAATGACCAAACGAAACAAAAACCAAACAAACATACAAAACAGAGAGCAAGACACAAACAGACAGCCCAAGAAAGAAAAGAGAGAGCACAAGAGACAGTTTATTAGTGGCTTTGTCAGAAACATGACTAACAGCAGAATCAAGGACTCAAAGAAACAACATGGAAGAATAAAAACTGAGAAAACAAAATAAAAAAGCAACTCAACCTCTCCTTTGATTCACTGAGGACATTTCATTTCCAACTGAGCAATACATCAGGCAGCGGCAGAATAGATGTGACTCAAAATATTATACTGACACAAGAGGATCATTCTTAAACTCATGAACATACTGTATCAGCAGAAACACTTTCATCCCGTTGTTTTGGAAGATATAACTGAAATAGCTCTCATGGCTGCTAAATTTGCATGTGGCAGGGGAAAACCTGTGAGACCACTCCTTTGTTCAACATTGTTCCACTGTTGTCTACCATTTCTAAGGCTTTGTTCTGTTTGTGTCTGCATACATGTGTATTTGCCTCTTTGCCCACCTCTGTAAGTGCATTTGTCCATTGTGCAGGTAATTGCTATGTTGCTTCCTCTTATAACAGAATGGCAGACAATTTCCCTAATGTCTTTTTTTCAACATGGGCAGAAGTGGTGGGCATTTAGCCAGCTCTTTACTATATGTCTCAACCCATTAACTAGCAGTTTAGCTATAACACTGCCCACCTCAATTACTAGACGCCTCAACCCATTGCCTGGTAACATAACATATTAAACAGCTTAGCTCACTTATATGCGTCTGAATTTATTAACCTGTCTCTTACTGCATAGAAGATCGTTTAGTGTCTGCCTGTCTTGTTAGGTATTTGCTTCAAGAGGTAGCATTTAGCTAATGAAGGAAGAGAATGTCTGAACTAAAAGACGAGAGGGATTCGTCCTGTCTTTATCTAGTTATCTTACAATTTCTTTAAGATCATTACTAATCAGTGTAATCAGTGTAATATCAACATAATCTGTATGTGGTCTCACACATATATCACTATTAGGCTAGAGCAGAGGTATTCAATTAAAATTCAAAGAGCTCCAGTTAGAAAAAATTTCACGAAGCAAAGGTCTGGAACATCATAGCGACTAACTGGCATCATACAGTAGCCTACCATAACGTATAGCCTAGATGTATAAACATTTGTTTTTAGTCAACAACAAATCATCTTATGTCAACCAATATTTCAACAATATAAGTTTTTACATCAAATTGAAGAGATAATAAATAATAACTACTCTAAAAATGAATTCTACATTTAAGTAATCTTAAAAAAAGCCTTCATTTAAAAGTTAAAATAAAAGATAAAAGTTTTTGTAAATAAAGTGCTCAATTTCAGAAAAAAATAAAATAAAAAAGCATAGTGATTTAAGGGATTGAAGTGTAGTTTCAACCAATTTTATAACTAACACTCAACACATATTAACAAATGAACAGCTTTTATACTTCCTCTTCTCTTTCATTCCCTCTACTTTCTCTTGTTCAGTGAGAAACATGAGCTCTGGCGAGGATTGGCGATATATGAAATATTCTGGTTTTGAAGTGCCCGTGGGAAGAATGTACATGTAAGAATCTGTACATTCTTGGTTAAAAGCCATGTGAAATCTCTTTTCTCATTCGTCTCCTCTCTTCCTCTGTGTACTTCATTTCACTTCAACGCTCAATGCTTAACGGAAACTGCGCGGGTTAAAATATAAACGCTCCGTTAAGAGGTAGTAATTCTCAATAATAGATTGGGTGTACGTCCGGGTCCCGACCACAGTCCGCCAATTAGTGACCTCTGGCCTTGTGTATACAATACAATAGAAGTTCTGTTATAATTTATCAAATTTGTTCAGACGTAACAGAGAACCACTGTAGTAACCTTAGGTCATAAAAATACCCTCATTTACCAGTTTGCTAGGTGCACATAAGTGGGGCTGTCCGAATCAAGTTTTTTTGCCACATTACCGTTTCAAATCCTTTAATATTGGGTATCTGTATTTATATAGCAATATGTTGATTAATGCTGAACGGTTAATCGTTGAAATTAATTCGCACTGAAAGGATGCGATTAGCTAATTGTGAAGACTGCAGTTAAAATGTAGGTTAATTATACAGCACATGACCCATTTTAAACAGTCATGCAGTTACAGTGTTTAGACTGCTCTATGTTGCTGACGTGTTGTTAATTTGACCTTTCTTGTGTTTTAACTACGGATAACAGCTCTCTGTTTTGGCTTTAACTAAGCACTAAAAAAAAAATCGCAAATCGAATCATAATCGCAATATCTGGCAGAAAAATCGCAATTAGATTTTTCAAGTATGTTGATCAAATATGTATCTGGCAGGTGTAACCTGCTGAGATATGGATGGCAGTTTAACTGAAATAACGTACCTCCTGAAATTGACATGAAACGGTCAGATAAAGGGAAGACATATCATTCAGTCTCACAGAAGCACTCGGCCACAATTGTACAGTAATGTTGCAGAATGGGGGTTCTCCCCTCACAAAGGATTTTTGGCTGAGTACAGACACGGGGCTGCAGAAAGACAGACGACAGACAAGTTTAATTTTTGCCTTCCATCAAGTTACTCAGGCAAGGAACATTAATTAGTGAAAGCTGATATGATGTGCCGCTGCTGACATTTATCAACCCGGCAAAAATGACGGTCAGTGCCGGCTAAAATCAAGAAGCTGCCACCTGAATGTTTTGTACATTGCTACTCCACCTCTTGTACATTGAGAGTCTTTCAGTAGAACACAATTCAACACAGCAATACAAGCAAATGACATAATGAAGTTTAATCTTTATTACTTTTACTTTTTGCCTTTATTTGATAGAGAGACGAGAAATGTGGTAGAGAGCCTTGTACATGGTGCAAACTGGCACCTGATTGTGTTTTTATACCGTATATCTGGCCAAAATAATTAAATATGCTTTATTTGATGATATTACAGCTGCTTTTAATATACAAACAATAGCCGTTAATGCAACCACTTACACATACAAATGCAGCACCATGCCTCTATGCAATAATTGTCCTGTTGTCTCTATTAATCACGAGTGACCTGATGCTTATGAACATTCACAGACCTGACCAGGACAATACACTATAGTCAACAATACAGCCAGGTGATCCAGTCAAACAATCGGTAGCAAAATGTATATAATAAGCATTTACAAACACAAGATATGGTAATCTTAAGATCTTGACTGTGTTTGCGACGTGACAGACAGGGAGAGGGAATGGCAGCATTTATTACTTGCGAAGCAGTGGTCCGGTTTGGCTGCAATGTTGCCTTAAGCAAATGAGAAAAAGGGAGAAAGAGAAAATGGGGATGGAGGAAGTCAGAGGCAATGAGGGGGGGTTAGGTAAAGAGAGAGGCTCGGAGAGAGAGATGGAGAGGAAGAGTGTGTGTGAAGAGCAAACGGAGAGGGTTGAATAAAGCTTCCGGGCCCCAGAAGGCCGAGCTCTCAGACATTTTAATCAATAACCGCAGCTCTATCAAAGGACGGCTGATAGGCCAGATACAGAGGGATTGTTCTGCACTCACTGCCTCGCCCCTAAGGAGTGACTCAACACTCTGGGACAGGGTGAGGAGGAAGAGGGTGGCAGAGACAGATGGATGAGGAGAATGACAAGGAATGAGGGAAAGACAGATAGACAGGCAGAGGGAGGTAGAAAAGAGCAGAGGCGCAACTATAGAAACAGAGGGAGGCAGAAGAGGGTGAAGCAAAGTTTTGTTTGATAGATTTTCTGCTAGTGTTGGTGATTTTCTGCCGTTATGTCACAGACAGAAAATGATGTGTGTGTGTGTGTGTGTGTGTGTGTGTGTGTGTGTGTGTGTGTGTGTGTGTGCAAAATCAAAATCTTTTATGTGACTTGACAGACTGCTGCAGCTCTAATATAAAGACTATATTCTTTGAAACAATGTATTTGTTTCTGTGTATAGGACAGAGGGAGAGAGAGGATGCTGTTGTAGCTCAGTGCAGTGTCTGACACAGAGATATAGAGAGAGGGAGATGAGTGTATGTGTGCATGTGCCTGGTGGTGTGTTAACATAGTAATGTTGAAATAAATCTTACAAGAAATTATTCATAGCATTACACTTTTCTAAATAAATGTATTCTGGTAATTTAATCAAGGTTTCTCTATAAGTTAGCTGTGTCCCGGTGTTATACACATGAGAGTTAGTGTTGAAAAATGAATGCGAAAATGAAAAGAAAACAACAACAACAAAAAAATTGTGGATTTTTTTCAATGGCCATTAGTCTTGTTTTTATCCATTAATCTCAATTTAATCTATCTATCTATCTATCTATCTATCTATCTATCTATCTATCTATCTATCTATCTATCTATCTATCTATCTATCTATCTATCTATCTATCTATCTATCTATCTATCTATCTATCTATCTATCTATCTATCTATCTATCTATCTATCTATCTATCTATCTATCTATCTATCTATCTATCTATCTATCTATCTGCCTTAGACTGCTGAACTATACATTTTCTCTCGACTCCATTACTTGCTCCATTACTCCATTACTTGCTTAAATTGCTTAAGAAGGTATACCTTTGTGGCCATCATGGAGAGGACCAGTAACCCTTTCAATGTACATTTGAGAATTGTCTTTTAAGACTTCAGATAATACCAGAGATATTAGAGAAAATCTAGCAGATGTAAACGGTATAGCAAAAATGGAAGAAATATTTTTTAATCTTCTCAGGATATATATAGTCATATCACCCACCGCTATCTGACTAGTTTTGTTTTGTGATGATCCCTGATGATGCTTGAAACTGGAGGCCGAAATCCAGCTGGGAGGAATGTGGTGTGGAGGAGGGAAGGAAGAGGATTAACATCATTGATGCTGTAGCGATGTGACTCATGACCTTTACTACTGTTCCTCTTCTCTTCCTCCCAAGTTTGTTACCTGTCACTCTTCTTTCCAACTAAAAAAAGAAATGACAGAAAAGAACTCAGTTAAAACCGGAGTCAGAACTGCAGTTTGGTTTCTGGAGGGAGGCATGAATGCTCTATAAGTCTCCAAGGATTCAGAATGTAGCGCGTTGTTCAAGAACCATGTGCTAAGCATTGTGTTACTCTCCGTGCACTTACAAGGCTTTGTATTTAAGCTCTGCAACCCACTATGGGTGTTTCTCAGAACCTATGTGTGTGAGGCTGAAACCATCTCTGTGAGTCTCAGAGGAATATGCAAGTGTGGAAGTGTAACAATCGAGTAGTTAAAATGCACACAGCGTTTTTGTGTGTGTGCGAGCGCGCATGTTTGTGTGTTCACATGTGTATGAGAAATAATTAAGTGCACAATTCTGCATCCTGCTGTTAGTGTCAGCGGACACTGCTGTGTGTGTGCACTTACAGTAGCTGGTTTTGCATTTCATTTGAGGGGCATGTGTGTGTTTTTGTGTGTAAATTCATGACTTACATTTTCCTGGTTCTGTGATCTATACTTGAAAAATCTCTGCTCCACTCATAATACAAATAATTAATGCTCAAATATCTAATTTATCAGCAGTGTCTTATCTGCTTTATTATTATTGGAGCTGTAATGCAATTAAAACATACCAAACCCTGAATGCCAGATATATATTCAAAAGGACCCTTTGAAAAGTCTCTGTATGACTGCGTTTGAATTTGAAGTGACAGTGATACCATTTAAATACCCCTCATTGGAGTTTTGTAACTCCTTTTGAGATGAATCCAATCAGGGGGTGATTGTAAATGCTAAACCTGAAGTATTACACTTTTCAGACTTAAAGAATTTAGCTTGACAAATATTTGACCATCATACTCTTATTTGCTTATATTCTTGACATCCTTGAGTTACTAATAAAAACTTTGTAGAGCTCGCTGAAGTAAAATATGTGAAATCTGACTAAAAAATACAGGTCTGCTTTATTCCTGTCATATCCTATCACAAGTAGATGCCTCTTAGTGTAGTGCATCCCTTCTCTACCACCATGCAATTGTCAAGGTGTTTGTTCCACATGTCAGAATCTCACTGAAAGCTAATTATTTCCTCCATGCTCCATTACCAGTGAGCTCCACATCAGGAGATGCACACATTCATCAGTGTGTCTCAAATTCAACATTCTTTTCTAACATTTTGGCTGGTTCTCAAACCAACATGGGGCCAATCAGCACTGTATTTGTACAGTGGCCCTCAGTGCTGACCGTGTACCACTGGCGGGGGCTGCTATAAAGAGATCTGAAAGTGATCAGTAACTTCCATAGTCATTCGTGTGTTTGAATTAGAAACGTTAGAAAAGTGATTTAGTAACTAAATTAAACATACTAAACTGCTAGTAAAGAGAGTGATCATGGGCTGGTTTAATTATATTTTAATGGTCTTTTTTCTTTAACATGTGAGTAAAACCTCAAGGCATAGTTCACTCACTAAACGACACAACTCTCACACCAACAACTAATGAAAGGTAGAGGTCCTCTGTGGAGTAGATCTGCAGGGCCTTTCTGGATCTTTTCATTCACAGGTAACATTGCCTCCTATTCCATTATAGCACTACGAAGTTAACTGTATAATGTCAAAAGCTGACAGTATAAACCACCTCATCATAAAAAAGCAAATATGACAGAATCTCAATAGAAAGCATAAGAACACACAATTAAAATTATATAGAATTCACTTTTCCACATTCATATTAGCTTTTTATCCTACTAGTACATGTTTTTTTGTGTTTATAGCCTTTCAGTGGTCTCTTTTAGCCTCGCAAAAGGAAGCAATAAAAAGTAGTAATTTCTTTTGCAAATATAGTGTTTGTTGTCCAGTGCTTAGTTTACTTATCCAACCTAAGCTTGTAAGCATAGATGGTGTTGTGTGCTTTACAAATTGTGAAGTCCTGTGGGACAATTTTTTTTTTGGCTAAAAAAATCATCTCGACTTCCACACTGTGAACGCTTTTAAGACTACTTCTTCACTATAAGGCAGTCCTACTGGTAACACCTGGCAAAGTAACCAGCACATAGTTTTTGACACATTGTTTCTGAGTTTGTCGTTTTCAAAATTTTTGGCTAGATGTCACTAGAGGGTAAGTGGTAAATATGTTTTGGGTGACTTGGGTAACAGATCCTTTCACTTCTAGCCTTTCTTGTGTGCTCTTGTTTCAATAAAATTTGTAACCAGTACATCTGTTGATTACTGATAGCAGAGACTATTTAGGGAAAGAGACACGCCACTGAAAGAATCCTGAATTGTCAATGAAGTCGTTGTCGTAACCTTGTGCATGCGTAGTAGAAGTATAACCCGTGGGGGAAAATGCTGTTTAAACCTTATTTTGGGGAAAAGTCATCAAACCTTGTCAGCGTTTTTTAATCAGATTTTACTGGTGATTCTATTCATGTAGTTTTTATGTCCCAGTGACCACTGAAAGTGAATTATGGGTATCTCCCCATTCATTTAGATACTCGCCTGACCTTTTTAGTCTGAAATAACTGGCCGGAGGCGTGCCCAAGATAGCTACCTAGTGGCAGGACTTCAGGACTTGCCTTTATATGCCTTTATAAGAGTTATAATCAATGCTTATAACAGCAAAAATATGATACACAATTGTCTTAATATTGTCACTGACAATTAAATGTAACACATTATATAAATCTACTTTATCTCACTATTGATTAAAGGATATTGGGAGGCTCTAATGTTTGGCTTGAGAGAGAGAGTACTTTCATAGAAAGGGAGAGTGGGTTAGAGAGAAAAAGCAACAGTCAAAGACAGAAAGGAATTGAAAAGAGGGTATAGTATAAGAAACATAGAAAGAGAGGGGGAGTGGTGAAGAGCAGGGAAGGCAGATAAAAACAGAGACTTATAGATGCACAAACTGACAGCCCCTTGACATGAAAGAAGAGGAGAGAGAATAAAAGAGAATATTAAAAGAAATATAAGCACGCACTTATATCTACACACACATACACACACAGTGCAGCCAGTGTGTGCTTGTGTTTATTAGATGTGATTCTCAAGCTGGAATAAAAAGGGGAAAAGCGTGAGAAAAAATGCGCAAGAGCCTCCAAGATCAAGGAGCGAAATCTGGCACAGTGTCATGTGTATTTTAAATAGAGAGACAGAGAGATGGAGGGAGACACGGAGGAACGAAGAGAGAAAGATGGACAGTTTGCAGGATAGACAGAGACAGGGAGGTAAAAGAAAAGGGACAAGGAGAAAACTGGAAGGGGGGAAAGGTAAGTGGAGGTGAAAGAGAGACTTTTCTTGTTGCTGATTTTTTTTTTTACACTCATTTAGTGTGAAGCCTTGATAACATCTGCTGAGGCGCGCACACACACAAACACACACACTCAGCAGAGTAGCTGCATGTATTAGAGGAGAGTATGTATTGCTGTAATATGTGACAGCAGACCCAGCTTTGCAGCTCGCTAACAAATAGCCCAAGGCAATACACAAAAATCACAAGGTTACATTCAGCTCACATGCGTATGAATGCATGCATGTTTCTGGTGAATAGTTTAAAGGCCATTACACATAATGTGCAGCCTGTATGTTGCTTTGACTTCCTCAGGAATAAGCTCCTTCATGAACTCATTCCGGTTCAGAGCATAAAAGGGTTGAATATTCAAATCTGCGGGAGGACATCAAACTGTAGAGCAGAGTGGAGAAAGAGGGATAGATGGAGAGCATACAAGTAGAAACTATTCTTAGCCTGCTGCTGTTAACTGTCTTGGCATCCTCACACAAACACACACACACACCGAGGCAAGAACATACTGTGCATCCGTCATCTATATAGACTTGCAACAGAAAGTGGTGTGTGTGTGTGTGTGTGTGTGTGTGTGAGATGGGGGCGACTAAAGTGAAAGACTAGGGAGGCAAAGAACATAGAAAAGAATGGTATTAAAGGAAAGACATGAAAATAGAGGAAAGGATGGGGGACGAGAGGACTGGAGAGAAAAGGAGATATGACCAATGTTCTCGTCCTTGTATAAGTTCTAATTCCCCCTAATGTAGCTGGTATTAAAGGGGGAGTTCACCCATTTTCTCTGACCTTGACTATAGCACTCTGAGAAGGTGTAGAGATCCAGAGCTGGCAGAGATTGCCTGGCTTTGTGCCAGCAGTTCATCTCCATGTCATTCTAAGAAAAAAAGAAAGAAGAAAAACACTCATCCTTACATCCATTCTTCTGTTGCTCTCTCTTTTCTCCCATCACATACATAAAGTATTTCATATTAATGGTCTTACAAATTACATACATGCATATTATGCATTAGATGCGTTTCAAACTGTCTGCATAATTGCCACACACAAGGAATAACCTTAATTTAACCTTATAGGATATTAGTTTGGCTGTTGCAGCAGGAGAAGTAGAATACAGCAAAGAATAACAGAACCAAACCCTAAAAATAGAGTAAAACCCAACTGGGGCTTTCCAAACATTATGCAGCAGACAGTTCAACACATGCTGAGTGGATCTGTGAATGCACGGCAAAGGAAAGACTGTTACATATGTAGGGTACAGTAAACATCGGCTAATTTTGCCCACATTTTTATTCCAGGACACATTTTTTCCTCTAAATGCATCCTAATTTTAGACTTTTACAGGGATGAGATCTTGATTTTGATTGAATGAAATGATCCGTAACCAGAATACAAAAGTTTCAGGTTCAGCGAGGATCAAGCAGCCAGCTTATTTAGGTGAAATATTAGGCGTTGTTACTTGGTGCTGACTTTTGAAAATTATGCTTTCTTGCTGAGAAATTGATGAAGACATTAATACCACTCTCATGCATGTCCATGAAATATTAAGATATAGCCAAGTGACGATTAGCTTAGCTTAGTAAAAAATGGAAGCAGAGGGAAACACCTCCTGGCTCTTCAAAATCCACCCTTCAATACCTACAATTATTAGTTTAAATCAGTTGTTCTCAGACTTTTTTTGTCACGCCCCACTTTAGAAGCCGAAAAAATTTCAAGCCCCCAACTCCAGCAAAAGTGCTTTTTATTTTTATCAATCATTAACAACATGGTTGGTTGAAGTAAAAGCATCTCAGTACTTTATTTTTGTTTATGGCACCTCATGAATCACATTCATGCAACTTTTGGTCAGTTCAACATCCATGCCACATCAGGGGGGCCTGACTGTGGCACTATGCCCCTACAGGAGGGGACTGCCCCCCAGTTTGAAAACCACTGGTTTAAGTGTTATGGGTTATGTGCTGGTCTATTTTTGGCTTGGCACTTCCTGCCTTTATGCTAAGCTAAGCTAAGCTAAGGCCCCGTGTCCACCAAAGCGTTTTTTGCCAGCTGAAAACGCCAGCTGCTCTTCTCAAAACGCCCAGTAGTGAGCTCTAGCGGGTGTTTTTGAGGCACAGCGTTTTTTAAATACAGTCTATGTTTTTTTCCGACTGCTTTGGTTGCTATGATACATCAAATTCGTGGTTGCAAGTAGTTCTTCCTAACGTTACTTGATGTAAAAATGTCAACACCAGAGTAGCCTACTTGCTCTGGCTCTTGGGCTGTATGAAGAGAAGTTGGTGGTGAGAGAGGACGAACTCGCCGTATGTGGGTTCGGCGACTGCTACCGTTTGGTCCAAGAGCTGAGGTTGGACGAATCCCGGTACCAGGATAGTAACCGTTGCTACGGTGTGGTATTTGTCCCGCCCCTTCTCTACTGTGATTGGACAGCTGGGTAAAAAGTGACAGTGACGAGCGCAGCGTTTTCCCCAAAGTTGAAAATTTTTCAACTCAACCTGAAAAAAACACTCAGCTCTCAGCGCTCAGTGTGGAAAAGACGCTCAGCGCCTCGTCACGCTCCTGGCGTTTTTAGCAGCTTAGAAATATGCGGCGCTCCCATTGGAATGAATTGAAAAAAGACGTTGGCGTCAGAAAAAAACGCTTTGGTGGACACGGGGCCTAAGTCTACTGGCTTTTGCTATACATTTAACATATTTTTGACAGACGTGATTCGCGATATCAATCTTCTCTACTAACTCTTGCAAGAAAGTAAATAAACATTTTCCCACAATATGAAACAATCCTTTTACAAATTGTATTAATAGGAAATATTTTTAAATGATTTAACATTTATTTAGTACACTTTGTCAATGTAACTGAATATGAGCAAAATAGTAGAATAGGACATATTTAAAATGTTAGTGATTCTAATTGATCTATCACCAAATTTCAACCTTTTGCAGTGTCTCTCAAGCCCTCTGGTCGCCAACCAACACAAGATAATACAAACATAATCCACACGATGTATATACATTTAAGATTATTGACATAGAAAAGTGAAAAAGACCCACTAAACATGGCGATACATTGTTGCTGCCTGTGTCTGCATACTTCCTCTCTGTTCTCTAAATTCCTCCTCCTTCGCACCTTCTCTCACGATCTGCCTCTTTTCACTCCTCTGTTTCTATTGCTAACCTCGGCTCTGGTCATTAGAATAATGACTGCAAGTTGTGTCATTCATAAACAGAACTGGTGCAACATAGAAATGTGATTTGGCTCTTGTACCTTGAACCTGTGTGTGTGTGTGTGTGTGTGTGTGTGTGTATATACACGATTAAGCAATCCTTATTGAAAACAAAATGTGTGTCTGTATCTGTGTGTGGGTGTTTAGTGTGACCAAATCAGGAACAATTTTACCAAATTAAAGCATGAAACTAATCATCTGTAGTATTGTTTTTACCGGCTGCAGTTGTCTGAATCTGACTCACGACCTCTTGCATGTCACACACACACACACACACACACCCCTCTCTCTACCTCTCCCTACCATACTTTGTCATCATTAAACAAACATGTCATTAACAATTTCTCAGACAGTAAATAATATCCTGTTGATCTGCAACTTAATAACTTAAAATGTGTTGATGGAGCTTTCTTTTAGACATGGAACACAAGGCAAAAAAACTTAGGGTACAAACTGTAATGAACATGTGCTAATTGTGTAAAAGCCTGTAATATTTATAAATATTTTATCAAATTGATGATATTCAATTGTCTCATTTCATCATATAATGATAGAATAACCATAGAAATGTTTAATGCAATGTTTATGAGTTTATCTGCATTTGTTTTCTAGCATAGTCTTCCTAGGCCAGAACAGTCTATCTACATTAGAAACAAAAGGAAAAAAAAAGAAAAAGTGGATATATGTGTGCAATGTAAGTCGCATAATGATGTACAAAACAAACTTGTATGTATTTTTCAGAGTGAGGCATTTGGAGTAAGCATCAATAGTAGATGTGACAAGATCTGGCTTGGGATGTGGTCGGGGTGGATGGCAGCTGTACATAGTGCACAACTGTGACACCAGAGACCTACGGAGCCAGCACAGTGACATTAGATTCTGGCATTGCAGATAAAATGTGGCATTGAAAACAAAACCTGAACTGAAAAAGGAAACATTGACATTAAAACACTGAACAAAGTTACCCTGAAAAATAAAACAGTAATTAAAAATAACCCGAGCTCCCATTAAAAATTGCACAAACACACTTGTTAATTTTTTTGACAATGCACTTGCAAACGTTTATTTATTAAGGGTGGGTGGTGATAACACAGTGGATAAGATGCTGCCGTTGGTGGGTGAGATGCGGGTTCAATCCCCCACTGTGTCTACCAATGTGTCCTTGAGCAAGACATTGAACCGCTAGTTGCTCCAGAGGTGTGCAACCTCTGACATAATTAGCAATTGTTAAGTAGCTTTGGATAAAAGCGTCAGATAAATGTGAATGTATTTTTTCTGGTTTTCAGTTTTACAGGACTGGGGTGGTTAAAAGTTAACTTTTAACTGATGTTTGATTGCTTATTTAAGTATCTTTAGCATGCCTACTGTTGCTGCTTCCTCAGCGAGCCGCTTGTAACCCGTCGCCAACCGCCTTATGGCTTTTCTACCTAGGCACTTTGAAAGGCAGGGAGGTCACAGAACAGAGCCATAATGCCACAACACAACTTACCATAGAGTGAATATCAGTTTTGTTGATAAGTTATCCCGACTGAAATATGTTATTGGTGAACATTTTAGTTACACATAAATATATACTGCAGATACATTAACATTTCCTCATTTGCTTTTGCAAAGAATTGTCTATAAACATGATTTCTAGGAGACAGGGTTGTCATTAGTAACACATGACATATAGATTTATTATATCTCTGAAGTTATGTTGGTGGAGTAGGGGCATAACCTTTAAAATATGACAGTACTCTTGTTGTGTGATACTAAAATAAAAGTGCGGCGCTGGTGGTCTCTCCACAGATGGATTACTGACAAGGCCTACTGGGCACAGTCCCAGTGGCCCAAGGGGGTCATGGGGCCCTTAAGCCACAGCCTCCTGCTTGAAGTGACTCCATAGATCTACTGAAACCAAGTCTAATATATAATCTGATACTTATTTTCATGTTGCATACCTATTGGGTATCTGTGGTAATTTTCTGGTAGGAAGGAAGGGGGAGATTTTCTAGGTCTGAGCCCGGTGCCCATTGTGCTACATTGTAATTAGTTAATGGGTGTCTTCGATTTGAACCCAAGCTACAATATAGGACACACTTGTACTCTTAACTATTTAAACATAATAGATAATTCCTACCTTTTCATGTTTATCACAGATGATGTTTCATCACAGACATTGCTGGAGAACAATGATTATAGTCTAATAGCTTATACATATATTCTCCATAACAGCAGCTCCAAATGGATTTGTACTGTACTAACTGTGTTGTAAAGTGATATTTGCTTGTTGCAACCCAGTTTTGTCCATTGCATCCCAACCCTGTGTGTGTGTGTGTGCATGTGTGCTCATCAGTCAGTTCTGCCAGCTGCTATCTGCCATCCTGAATCAGTTTGATGGAACACACAATACACTCTCACTCTCTCACACACACACATGCACACAGTAATCATATCATCTAATCACTCATTTTGCATCGTCCAAGTACTTAGTTCTGTTTCAGTGAGTAAAAAAACACTTTTACTCATTGTATCTTGGAGAACTGGAGAGGAGGAGAGGCTTAGGATAAGGCAACAGAGGGACAGAGAAAGAAAAAGAAGATGTGACAAGGTGTTCTACTTTGCAAATAGTCAAGGCCGGCATCATTCAAGACACAATAAATCCACATCTTGTAAGCATTCAAATATTCAAGCAAAAGGCCCCTCATGGCACTTGAAGGGCAAAGTAAGCTACTCATTGCAATTAGAGATCTTTCTTTATGTCTCTCATTTGAAGCGTAATCAGTTCTTACTGTTTTATTACAGTCAATCCACAGTGCAGAGAACCAAACAGATAAAACATCCATCCATCAACTTTCTGTACTTGCTCTTTGCTGTTCAGGGTCAAGATGGGGGATGATGTCCGTCCCAGTATACATGTGGATACACTAGATCAAAGGTATTCTAAGTGGGAGAAAAATGCTACATTAGATACAGTTGTTTTGGAGTCAGAAATTATTACATGCCTCAGGACACATCTTTATTATGCATTTGCTGTAGTCTGAAATTATGTGAAAGAGGTCATATTATGCTTTTTGGCCTTTTCCCTCGCCTTTATTGACATATATATGTCTTTTTTTTATCTTTTTTGTGCATGTTATAAGTTTGCAAAGTGAAAAAGCCCAAAGTCCAGCCAGAGGGGAGTTCCCACCTCCCACAGAAAACACTGCTCTGAACTACCTGAAAACAGCTCGTTTGTAGTCCAGCCTTTTCTTTGCTTTGATGTCACAGCAAAATACACGTCATAATTA
Source organism: Lepomis macrochirus (assembly GCA_024633595.2). Classification (NCBI taxonomy): domain Eukaryota; kingdom Metazoa; phylum Chordata; class Actinopteri; order Centrarchiformes; family Centrarchidae; genus Lepomis; species Lepomis macrochirus. The sequence continues at coordinate 17,813,268 of JALXJV020000006.1, forward strand.
ATCGTTTTCAAATTGATTTGAGGAACGTGATTAGCTAATCGTGAAGACGCGATTAAAATGTAGGTTAATTATTACCATCCTTGTGTGACAGACTTGCTAATCAATCACAAGCCTCCTGTTATGGTCCTACTCACCAATCAGAGTGGGCACAGGACGTGTACAACAACAAGCAAAACTAGAAGAAAAAGTTTTGGATAATGGCGCCAGCTGAACTGACACAGGCAGTGGCTGTGCCATGGTTTTGTCCAGCATCAACTCACACTAAAGTGATTCAGCAGTGGAGTGTTTAGCTGCCCTACATTGTTGACATGTTGTTAATTTGTCATTTTGCGTGCTTCAACAGCTCTTTGTGAACCCGTTCTGCTCCACTCTCTGCATGCTACATATCCCACATGGAGCATTTCAGAATAAGAGCGTTTTGCCTGCCTGATTTTGCTGACCATGGCTAAGTTGGCTACATAGTTAAATTATGTCTTGTTTTGTCTGTTTTAACTGTGTTTGTTAATGATATACAATTGGGAGTCTGCACAGTGTATTTTATTTTGAAAATCGACCGGATTCTCTCTTCCATTCTGTGTCTGACTTCATGCCTGGGGCGAGTTCAGTGCAGACAAAACGTAGCAAAACGTTTTTTTCAACTGAAACGGTGGTCCCCTGAACACCCTGTTGTGTACGGAAGCGCACTGTATTTTCCCACCTTTTTAACGCCGTTGTGTTTACAAACTTGTTGCAGCTGATTGGGTAACAACTGAGACATGCCCAGCAAACGGGAGAAAACATACCTCGAAGCCCGTTGCAGAACGTTGCACAACGTTGCGATTGAACTCGCCCTTGCGAGTGCACCTGCGTACACAACAGGGTGTTCAGGGAACCACCTTTTGCGTTGAAAAAAACTTTTTGCTACGTTTTGTCGGTGCTGAACTCGCCCCTGCTCTGTGCTGCTAGACACAGCTTCCGTCAAAAATAAACTGTGTATAAATTAAAATTAAAAAAAATAAAAATTAATTGTAATCACAATTAGATTTTTCCCCCAAATCGTTCAGCCCTATCTTCCACTCTTCCTGCATAAAAGCACCAATGACATGTTTTACTCTTTTTTCATCTTTCTGTGTTTTGCAAAACAAAACAAGCATATACCGTGTAACACGTGTCTGTTACACAATACACTCACACACACAAAGTAACATTACCAGCACCTCTGCCCAGTATGTGGCCCAGTATGTGGTATATTTATTTATACTACACCAAGCTCACTGTAAAGGTTGTGTTTGCTCATGTTAAATTATATGGTAATTCATTACAATGTAGACCACCTAGTGTGTGTGACCATGCATAACATTATGAGAAACAGATACATTCCTTGATACAAGTGTGTACAATTTAAGATGCAGCCAGTCAATTAAAAAAAGGTGACTTTCCTTCGTCATCGTTGACATGCTGAACATCTCCTTTGATTAAATACAATGTACTATCATTCTGAATTTTAAAAAGGATGAAATGTATAAATGTAGTTTGTAAGATACGACTTTGTCTGTAAACAAGAGCCACTGTTTTCTCTTTTTACAGAGAATACAATGATGTGCTCTAAAACTGTCACCTGTAATGAATCTAAGTGCATTGTGATAAACAGAGTCAAGGGGCCTGAGAATATAGGCTGCTGTCTCCATGTAAATCACATCGGAGCAGCTGAAAAGAACGTTGTCTGCTACAACAGCTCACCTTCTCCTAAACCACCTTCCTGCTGAATCCCAGGTTCATCATCTAACAGATTCTGTACTGGCTACATGTTCAGAACAGATATGATTATTTGGTGGTGGTGGAGTAATGGATAAGATGCCTGCCTTTGGTGTGAGAGACCCGGGTTCAATCCCCCATTATGACCCATCCACCATTGTGTCCCTGAGCAAGACACTCAACCCCTCGTTGCTCCAGAGGCGTGCGACCTCTGACATGTACAGCAATTGTAAGTCGCTTTGGATAAAAGTGTCAGCTAAATGAATTATTTACTTTGGTTTTGTGGTGGGAAACATGAATTCAAGTTTGTGTGTGTGTTTGGGGGGTTGTTTATGTGTGTGTGTTTTTTGCATAAACATTTACAACATCTTTGTGTAAAAATACAGTATGTTTGTGAGTAAGAAAATTTGAAATTTGAGTAAGTACAATGTTTTATCTACAACAAAAGTAGTGGCCCTTTGTGGTGGCTCATAGAAAGGAAGTCAGGAGCAATGGGTGACTGTACGAAGTGTCTGACTTTGACAGCAGAGACCTCACCCGTGACCATGATCTTTTCCTAACCTTAACCAAGTTTTAGTTGTCTACACTTAACCTAACCTTAGCGTTAAAGTGGCAGATCACAAAACTTTGGCGTGAATCATTTTTGGAAAGGTCATTTTGGAAAGCAAAGACAAATGGCTCATTTAGTTGGTTAGTAGGTACGAAGATGTGTTGCTCTGTACATGCGTGGGTGTGATGATGGCTCATTCAGTATCAGTAGGGGAATACATAAAGAGTCTAGGAAGATTTCTGCATTCACACAAACAGAATATACAGAATATATATAAATATACCCTTTCCCCTATAAAGTAATGTTCACAACATAAAGGATATTTCTTTGATATAATGTGAGTCTGGGGTTTGAATGTGATAGAGAATATATACTGTATGAAGATGATTTTTCTGACCTTAAACATACTTAAGGGGAAACAAATATTGGATTGAAGTTTTTAAGTATTCCTGTTCAAAATGTTAATGAAACATGTGATTTCACATGTACAGTTAGTACAGTTTATTTTCATGAAGACAAAATCTTCTGAAATCTTCTTCTGCAGTGAAAATGTTAATGGTAACCTGAGGAGGGAGTGGAGGGAAAGAATGAAAGCGATAGTTGTGAGGAGAGATGAATTGGTGGAGGAGGAGGGGGAGCAAGAGATAAGAAGGAGTGCGGCAGAACAAGCAGAGTAGTGGCTCGTCAAACTCAGAGGAGACCTGGAGGAGAAGACAAAAGAGAGGGAAGGAGTGGGAAACTGGAAGGGGCTGGAAGGGGTAAGAGGGACAGATTTCAAGGATGAGGGCAGAGTGGGAAGGTGAATAGGATGAGTGTAGGACCGGCGTGGGAAGGATGAATGGTTGGCGAGAGAACTGACATAGAGAATGAAAGAAAAAGATGGATATTAACAGTGGGGTCAAAAAAGGAGAGAAGGGCGGGGGAAAGAAAAGGTGAGAGAACAGAGTCAAGGAGGATGGAGGGAGGAGCAAAGGAAAGAACAGAGGAGATAGATGGCAGTGATGGAGGCAAAGCTGCAGCAGAGGAGGAGAGTTAAACAGAGGGTTGCAGTGAGGCATGAATCCAGTAGGATTCCTTTTACCTTCTTGTATTTGCAGCAAAACATTGTATCTTCCTGATTATAGCTAGTACCCTATTTACTTTACAGACATAAAAATGTTAACTCAGTACACGTCATTAGACCAACTGATCCACGTATAACATTAACATACACAGCATCGCTCATTGACCACAGATCATGTACATTTTACATTACACTCCTACATTTTCCTAAACATGCCACAACTTTTTTAATTGATTCCCAAACTTTCACACAGCCACTGGTTTCATTTAATCACAGGACGCAATTAAAATCAACTTGCAAACACTTTAAAGGTTGTTTAATGTAGACAATCCATCACAGTGAACACCTCCTTTCATTTTTTTTGTCAAAGTTACATTTTCATACTATGGTAATGGAGTTGCTTGAAGTGTGTGCGTGTGTGTGTGTGTGTGTGTGTCTGTGGAGGGGGGGCCGGGGGTTCCAACAATAACTTTAGTAAAATAGATGAAAAGTTGAACATGATTCAACAAAAGGCACACAATAAAGTTGCCCTTGGTTTCTTGTAATACTAGGAAAATCCCTGGATCCTTTTTTGTCTCTTTACTTTTACACAGACGATCTGCCCCTGGTTGGGTAGGATTTTACTTTTGAAGCTCTGTTGATTCATTACCTGACATCTGTCTTGTCTTTGTGGCAGTTTGGAGCCAGGCTTTGTAAGGTTTATGTAATATTACTTAGACTAGCTGCCAGCAGAGAAAAGCAGGCAGGGGAGAACAGGAACAGGTGAGCGTCACATTGCCCACTGGGTAATGCAGTATATTTAAGGCCATTATGAATCGCCCAGAGAACCTGACATGGAGACGGCAGAAAAGAGTACCGGCAGCTTATGAAAAGTGCCGGTGCTCAAGAAAAATTTATGGTACACCAAAGAGTAGTACTGAGTACCAGCCCACTTTAAGCACTGCTCAAAAGTGCATTCAACAATGGCCAGTTAGCTGTCTGCCACAAAGCCTTACACTGTCCAGAAGACGACAGTAAACAAGCAATGATGTTAGTAAAAGGATAATGTCAAAATAGTTTTTTCTTGCTTTGAAATTGTTGCTGCTCTGCCACTGACTGAAACATCAGAGGTCACAGTGTCCTTAAATGCTGTTGAAATGGTCCCAGCTGTATCACTATAAAACAAGAACCTTATATTTACAGAAAAAAATCTAAACCACTTGTAGTTTTTGCACATTGTTCGATGTGATGGATCACCAATGTGAAACATGGTAAATTTTTGAAAATAGTCAGCAGAAAAAAACACTAAGGTTCAACATGCAAAACCACAATTCCTAAAGGTAACTTATGATACAGTTACTAACTAGTCTTTCCTCAGTTCTTCCCTCAGTACTTTGACAGGCAAAGCTGGGCTAGGAAACATTGGGGAAACTAGCAAGAGATGGCTACTTTTTGACAGTATTTAAGCAGTGGGAGAAGTATTCTCTTTTACTTATGTAATGATACTAACTCAGTAATGTAAATATATTCCTTTAAAGTCCTGCATATAGTGCAATACAAAAGTATTATCAGCAAAATGTATTTCAGGTATCAAAGTTTTATGTTCTTGTATTATTCCTGTGACTGATATCTAACTAAATGTTACATTATTAGATTTTAGATTTTATACTGATGCAACAATGTTTAACTGATATTTTATTGCTGGAGTACCATTTTACGTTTATTTTTTTACAGTCTTAATCATTCTTAAACGTTTATTTTTACAGTCTTAATCTGAAAAATTACTAGCTCGAAAGTACAGTACCTCTCTCTTAAATGTAGTCGAGCAGAAGTATAAATTTGCATAAAATTAAATATATTCAAGTAAGAAATACAAGAACCTCAAATCCACTTCAGTACATTACTTGAATAATTATTTTACAGCATTGTATTGATATTGTGTTTTCCAGGTAAGCAATGTAGAATTTTGAGTTCTTTTTATCTGAGGTTTAAAGCTGGGGTAGGCAACACTGGCGAACACGAGGCAGCAAGTATTAAAAACAACAACTAAAAGGCTTCTGAAATAAAGGGCCTACCCCAGCGTTAAATTGGTGTATTGCTTTTTAAGTCATAGATTTCCCACCTTTTTAACTGTGCTACATCCCTGTTCCCTGCTGACTGTTAAGATAGGCTGTCCAGATAGAGGATCGGCCGGGCGTGTGAATGTGTGTCTGATCTTGCTGAATGAGAGTGTGTGTGCATGTGTGAGAGAAAGGATGGATGGAGGGAGTGGTGCAGATAATAGGTGACTCTATCAGGAGGTGAGAGACGTAGAGGTGGAGAGGGAAGTGAAAGAGGATAGATGGATGGACTGGAGCAGCAGGATGAGTGTAGATAATGGCTAGACATAATATCCGGCAGAGAGAGGAGGGAAGAGGGACAGAGAGGGAAGAAGTGGGGAGAGACAACTGGTAAAGTGAGGCAAAGCGAGCATGGAGGGATGGATGGGTGGATAGAAAAGGATGGAAGGACATGGATAGAGGAATGCATGCAGATAATGGGCTGCAATCTAATGTCTGGAAGGAGGAGAGAGAGACCTGGAGGTACGGGGTATTTATGCGTGCAGGAGTGGAGCAACGAGTGCAGATAATGGGCACCATGTAATGTCTGGAGGGAGGAGAGGTTACAGAGATAAGAAGGATGGAGAGATGAATGGACAAGAGTAGAGGGACAACAGTATCTTCAAACATGCGGGCCGTGCTGCTTGAACACATTGATGGTGAATGTGTATTTGTTTGTGGAAAGTCTGTCCACTGTGTGTCTTGGAGCGATCCGCTGAATGTGAATCCGGTGACGCTGCATGCTGTGAGCTGAATGCCTCTCCATCAGTGTCATCGAGGCAGATTTCTGCACATGTCCTGTCCGTGACAAATAAACTGATCCCTGTGAATGTACTGTATGTACTGCAGGTAATGGGGTTTGATCTAATGTCTGCAGGAGAGGAGAGGGGACGGGAGGAGATGGATGTGTTGATAGAAAGGACTGGAGGGACGAGTTTCAAATATGGTTAGATGTGATGTCTGGAGACAGAAAGGAGGAGCGTGCTGGAGAGCGACAGGAGTGGATAGGGGAACCGAAGAGCTGAGCATAAATGATGAGATAGGTCTAATGTGTAGAGGAGTGGCGAGAGGACACAGGGGAGGAAAAGGTGGAGGATGGATGGATGGTGGACAGCTTACAAGGATGAATTTGGTGGAGAGGGGACAGTGAGAGGGAGAAGGAGAGATGGATAGATGTTAGGTGGAGGGATGAGTCTAGATAATGGCTAAACCTAATGTCTAGAGGGCAGACATCCATCTGACTGACCGAATTATAGTCCAGCTCACTTTCTACAGACTAATTACTGGAACACAGGATTCGCTTTCTGTCTTCCTACCTCTGTGGCTTTGTCTTTCCCTCTATTTCAGGGTGATTTTGAGGGCTTATGAGAGGGGAGGATGCCCATGCTGATAGCACACATCTCTGCTCAGCTCATAGATCAGCTCGCCTGCCCTCTTTTCCCCTTGTTAGCACAGATCCTCACATAACCTCCCTCCTCTAACAGATGGCTTTCTCAAGAAAATCCAGTTTGTTACCTGCCCACCCCTGCGCTCATTTGCCTTATTTTTCTCTTCACTTTTCCCGTGTCAAATATCTGTTTTCAGGCCTAATCTAAAGGGGAGAAAAAGCAATCTACCTGTCTACCACTCCGCTTGTTAGTGCCATTGTTAAAGCTTACACCTCTTGTTTAAGTATATATATCGTGGAGTGAATCAGTGGGAAAACAACAAGCTGTGCGCTTGTGCAATATTTATTGTGACCCTGTTATATGCACTTTAAGTAAACTTTGATCAAATTTGGCTGACATGTTAATGATGGAGGTTGTGGGGCAAAATGTGCGTGGAAAACAACAAACCTGCCAACATTTCTCCTGTTAGCTCTTGTTAAGTACTGAAATAAAGGAAATGCCAGCATAAAGTGCTTTTATAGGGTGTAGCGCCACCAGAGTGCCTTCAATGAGCCTCTACAATTTCTACATAATTTCTACAATTGTCTGGATTTTATTGGGGGCCCTTGGATACAGCACAACTCTTTTATAAGTAGTTGCATTTTTTGTGTTTTGATTGCAGAAAAAAATCATGTCTTTGGCACCCCCAATCTCCCGTTGTGTTTAGTTAGAATGAGATTTGGTCTCTGGGACTGCTACAGGATTCTGTTTACTTTTTTTTAAGACTTATCAAACCAATTTCCTTTCGTTCCCTGTGGATGCAGCTATTATCCTTCTAGAAGACTGAACATGTTCAGTCACTTTGACAACATTTAATGTGCTGTCAAAGACACGCACTGCAGCTCAACCCATGCCAGGAAGACATGTCGCACATAAAAGAGTTGTGCTAATACTTGGTGTGCTTGTTGAGCCCCATGTGAATTGTGACACATCTGATTACATGATTTTCTTTGCACAGTAGACCGCTACCTGCACTATTTTGCATCCTTTGCTTAAGTACATTGTACATTTAGAATGTGATTACAGACTTCAATTTCCTTCTGTGAAATACTTAATGGAGCTGCCTGCTAATGCTTTTGATTCGAATTGGCAGTTAACTGATCCAGATTTTAGTCTATCAAATAATCCAAATGCACAGTTATGGTGGTTGAACAAAATATGCATCTGTCCATGCATTCTCTAAATACATTATTGCAAGCAGCCCAGAGGTAGATATCTCCTTTTTGCACCATTGTGGCCAGCATTTAAACTGCACTCTTATTCTGCAACAACACAGCACCTGATTCTAGTAATCTTACTAGTGGCAGAATTGTAAATGATGAATGACACAGTGGTTTCAAACTTGTTTTTGCTGTATCCTTGTATCAGCAAACTTACAATTATCAGCCTTGTTGTTTGTTTCCCCACATCAGACTAGTTCATGTTGGAAATTTCAGAAATGCCTCTGTTATCGTGTTCTGGCCACACTTAAAACTCTGTGTTAAACTGGAACAAAAGGTCACAGTCACTAATAATCATCAGAGATGAAACCACTTTATTAACTCACAGATCAATTTCACCTAATCATTTTACCAATCGATCATATTCCTTTGGGATTTTCAACTGTCTCTGTCTTTGTTTTTCTCCTGCTGGTTTTAAATTATCCATTGAATAACAAGACAAATGATTAAATTTGAAGGACTCTAGGACACTGTGTCCTACGGCCAGCACGCACCTCTGTGCGTGTATGTGTGTGTGTGTGATGTTAGGATGCTTTAGAGTGGATGTTATAATGTTAAAAGAAAATGGGAAAGGGCAACACTGTAGGTGTGTGTCAGTGTGCATCTGTGTGTTTGCTTGTGGTTGTGTGTGGATACATTTTCCTGATGTCTCCATACAGACAGAATTGACAGAGTATATGACCTATAATACTTGTGTTTGCGTCAGATGCATTTCAAGTGTCTTGTGTTGGCCTGAACTGACTGATTAAGGGTTCAGTGAAGACTTTAAAGGTACAAGGTACAATGAAGCCACATGCTCCAAACAAATAGGAGCCAGCATTTCATCTCCTCCTCCCCCTCAGCCACGCTACTCTCTAAGCGATTCTGCTCCTCTGCTTTTTTCTAATCACATGTAGAGCTGTACAATAACCTCATAAATTAAGCTTTTTGTGTCTTCCTGCATTAGATGAAGTTAAAAGGACCATCACCTTGTGGGAGGGGCTGTGTGTCTGCTCATCTCTGTCACTCTGTTTAGACACAACAGACATGTGGAATAAGTATGTATGTTGAAAACACAATAACAAACTTTTATAGTGGATGGGCACATTTTGCTGTTTCATCCTGGAGGTGGGGTTGGGGCGTCAAGGGCAGTTAAACTCCAGGAGAACAGTGCTGAGAGTGACAGGGGAAGGATTAGCTTACATGGGCTGCATATTTCATCTTGCAGCTGTACTTGCCCAACTGGTTAACTGAAAGGAAGAGAAGGAAGGCAGTTCTTTAGGGTGCTTCATGGCTCTTCGTGGCACTGACAATTTCACACCCAGTCTCCCCAGCCAGAGACAGGAAGTTTAAATGACGGCAGGAGACAAAAAAGTAGAGATAGCGAAGGTTGGGTAGTATAAAGGAAAGAGGGAGAGTAAGCTTGACCGGTATCAAGGTATTACGGTGTCCAATGGTATTTAGAATTTTTGAAGGTATGACTTTCAACAGGGGCGGATTTAGTCATTTTGAGGCCTAAGGCAAACACAGGCATGGGGCCCTCCACAATCCTTGTTCTCCCCTTTTCATTCCTTATATATCTGAGAAAGACGTACTAAGTACCTGTCAAGTTTTGGATTTGAAAATAAGGGAAATTTTCCGGCGCCCACCGCGAGCAGTCCCACCACCCCAAACTAAGCTCCAGTATCCCTTACATTTTAAGACAGGTGTTATAGCCTAAAAGAAAACACAAAAGGGTATATATGAAGAGCATTTATTTAAATACTTATTTGCATATTTTCTGTTCATTTAACATTGCTTGTCTTTACATTTACATTTTATTTTCATACCACACATTTTTTTCATTTCATATTGCTTTTCTTTTAATTTCACATAACTTTTCTTCACTCTTTTAGTGAGTTATTGTACTTTTTTACTATTGTACTGTTCTTTATTGTAAATTTGTTGCAGACTTTGCTTCTTTAAGACTGTTTTGGAAGGAGTGTATTTGTGGGCGGGGCCAGAGTGGTTCATTTTACATGAGAGTAGAGCGCAAACAGTTCTGTTGTGTAACGTCTATCTGCAGGTGGTAGTTATCGCGAGGCTAGTGACAGAGCTCAGACTTGGTATAGGTGTGTTCGAGATGACGGCGGCTGGCTTTCGCCGACTTGATAGTCTAAAGTGAGCTGCAGGTGACTGCAGGGCCGGGGTATAAAAACGGCGCCGTAAAGTTGGACACATTCTACCTGCGTGAGCTCACTGATCTCGCTGCCATTGAAAAGAAAAATGCCGTGAGACCGGGCAAAAGTATGGTTCCAACTTTGTGCTGCCTGAAAAGAGCAACTGCGGCCGCCGGACTCGGCGCCTGCAGTGGCCTTGCTCCCGCGAGTTTTTAATGTCATGTGTCCTGGTGATGTTTTGCAGCGCCGGCTAAAATCGGACACGATTTCTAACCTTTTTATATACAGTCTATGTTTCTAACCAGTGTAACCGGCTGACCCCGATACGTAGGTTACTGCACGGCCCTGACTCGAACCGGCGACCTCGGGTACAGGAGGTGGACACACTGACGAGGAGGCTAAAATTTACAAGTGCCAGTGGTGGTCGCCACTGCATCTCTTAATGTGTCGGGAGTGAGGTTTACTTCGCTGGCTTCCGTCACACCAGCATACTTTATTTTAAGTACAACATGCATCACCTTAAGTCAGCCCTGCGCAGCGCTGCATGGGTATTATTATTTTTAATAACGCAGGTTAAAATCACGGAGATTTACGGAAAATACTAATACGGGAGGACGGCGGGAAAGAAGGGTAAAATACGGGACTTTCCCGGCCAAAACGGGATACTTGATAGCCCCGCATCGCTTGAGCAACCTGGGCTGACACTGCCGGTGGGTAGCTCCTCTTCATCAGTGTTAGCTTTGCTAGCGCAAGCACCGGCTTCTTGCTGCTCTTTAGTAACGTTAATGTTAGTGTTGTCAGTAGCCGTCGTGAAAAAGGTTGTTACCTTTGGAAGTTTTGCTAAAAACTGTCTGCTTTCTTCCTGCTTCTTCCTTTTTTCAGAACCACTTCGGTAGCTTTCATTTTTCACCCGTCTGTAGCCTACAGCTCACAGCATGCTGAGCTGTTTGTTTACAAACACACACGCAGATGCGCAGTTGGATAATGGAATAGTCCAATGTAGTGGGGACTGGGGGGGAGTTTCTCATCATGAATTAAACAATCGGATAGCACTTTAGCGCATCGATGTTTAGAGATATAATTAATTGGTGAAAAGTAAGACAACAAATTGTAACCATAAGTTTACGGGGCCCTTGGTAGCTTGGGGCCTAAGGCAATTGCCGACCTTTGCCTAATGGTAAGTCCGCCTCTGACTTTCAATATGGTCAAAAATACAGATGCTCCTCTTTCTATTAAACTGATACAGACATGCTGTATTGAGGTGATGTATTGTAGTGTATGCCGTCAACGTAGGCGGGCGACGCCTTTTGAAACTGCCTGCAGCTGGTAAACAATACACACATGGGAGCTTTAGTTGCAGCCTTTATTCACTGACATACTCTAACCTACACTGCACATGTGCTGCTAAACGTCACTGCTCACCGTTTCCTCTCCTCTGCTGCATTCAGCCATACGCTGTACACACAAAAAAGGAGCTACTTGATGGTGACTGCGAGTGGTGAGGATAACGGTACAGGACTAGTAAACTGGAAACTAACTGTCGCATCTCAAGGCACAAGTGGTATTACAGCAAAGCTGGTTAGCATGCTAACTTCAGTATCACTGCAACACAATACATGGATGTCTGTACCTTTTTAAGCCATTACATACATATGACATACATTACACTACAAGTATATTTGTGTCTGTTTGAAGGTTGTGTGTGCATGTTTTTGTGTACATAGATCAGAGATCTACCTCCTAATGTTTGTTGCAGTTTTATTTTCAGTTCAGCATCATGTTGCTGCAATTAAAGTCTACCACTTCCTTGCGTGTGTGTGTGCTTGTGTGTATGTGTGAGAGCAAGAAAGATAATTAAATCTACCTTCATTTTTCTACCTGTGGCTGTGTGTATGTGTGGTAATTATATCTCTCTCTCAGTATATCTGAACAGAAATGTAAGGCTTAGTGGCAGAATGATTTACTGTGACATAATGACACTCATATTAACGCAAACAAGTGTGTGTATGTGTGTGTGAAGAGAGACCATGTTTTGAACTGCATACTGTACACTTGTTCATTATTTATTTGGGGCCCACTATTTTTGGTTTTTAATACCAAGAAATTATGTGTTTATTTTGAATAGAAAAAGGTAAAAATTTTATTATAAAAATACCATGTGGAGCCTAAACTTTTTTTGTAGTTTTATTACCTTGAGAGACCCAATGTAATACAAATGCTATTTTAAGCAATGGGTAAGATTCCCCCTTTTTGTGTCCAAACAATCCTGAGAGGAGGTGAACAAATGCTGCTGCTCTCCTTCTGTCTGAGGTGTGCAATGTGTGGTTAATTTCTGTCAAATACTGAGTAAGTGTTTAGACTTTTGCTCTCTCCTCTAAAGTCTTCTGTCTATAAATGGTCCGTCATGTTTTGCAGACAGGGACAGTCAGAGGGGTCGTGGGCAAGTCTGCTCACTGTAAGACAGTTTTCATGGACGAGGTCCCTTTATTCAGGGATGAAGTGGAAAATATTGCAAAGATTTCTCATAAACCTTTGACATAAATTTATGGCCTGTTATGGTTTTGACTCATGGGTTTTTGAAGGCCAGTCTTCTAGAGCCATTACCGTAAATTTTGACCATATTTTTGCCCCAAAACAAAATGATTTAAAATGTTCTGAATAGAACTTTATTTGTAGAATCAGCTGCGGGGCTCTGAAACAATACATAAACATAATACCATACTTTAACGTAACACAAAGCCATAAAGCAGCTTTTCCACCAAAAAATGTGGCTATAAATAAAAGAAGTGAAGCTTAGACATTCAAGCATTAAGTGGAGGCATATTCTGAGCTTTGCTCAACCAAAGTAGACCTTGTTTACTGTAAACGACTTGAATACTGTCGTCTTGGAGCAAAAAACACGACAACTTTTGGATGACTGGAGACATAAAATCTGGGAAAATCTGTTTAAACTGATCTGCTCCATATACTGATATTCTTTTTTTGAGAAGATTTGTAAAAATTGGATCACTTTAGCAGGGATAATTCTTTTAGCAGCAGATTTTTCACATAGCCTAGTGACATAGTCCAACAGTGTATCTGAACAAGCCAATATGTCTTTAGGTCGACTGTGCCTATCATTTTTGACAACACAGAGAAATAAACAGACATTGCCCACTTTTTAAATAACTTAATACACATTAGAATGGTACAGATAATTATCTAATCAGTGCATTTATTTTGCTGCATCAGAATGCATGTATCAGAATACAACACATAAGTTGCCTTTCCTAATAAAATAATAATTCTAAAAAGGGTAAATTTAATAATATTAGAAGACACCTGAAATAAGTTTGTCTGTAAACCTTTGTGGTCTTCTGAAATTAAACTCATACCAACCACTTTCTTTTCTCCATTGAATGGATGTTATATCTCAATGTGGCTTGTCGTTATAGGCAGCCCACACTCTTTCATCCTTTATCATAATGATGTACAAATACACAACACACACGACTGAAGGTCAACTTGTAAAGTTTTAATTCTGATCACTTGTTCTCAGATAATGCACCGATATCTGCGTCCTGGTAGGTGTGTGTTTTCCTCTGGATATATGGAGCAAAACAAAGAAAACTTTATCTTTACACTGTCAGATTGTAGCCTGTTTTGGCTGTGCTGGCAGATCTTGGCAGCCTAACATTGCAGTAAAGGCCAACTCTCTCAGGTTAGCTATCCCCTTTATTATTGTAGCCCTGAGCAATGGACACACACGCATACACAAGTAAATCCTGCAACCTTGTACCTACCTAACTAAAGGTACACTCCCACCCACCCACACAGACATACAGGTGAGTTATCATTGCTTTGCCCTCAAGAGCACTATCAGTCAAAATGTAATTCAGTCACAACTTGATATACTAGTGTGTGCGTGCTTGTTTGTGTGTATACTGTATGTATCAGCGTGTGTGAGAGAGTGTGTGTGCTGCCTTTGTGTGTGAATGTTCGTGGGTGGGTGTGTGATATAATGGCAGGCCAAAGGGGGTAAGGAGAAATAGAGGGAGTCTAAACTCAAAGGTATTCTTTAGCTTTTATTATCACAATATTGCCAAGGGCAGTGAGAGAGAGAGTGTGACGGAGAGGCAAAGATAGATGGAACGAAGAGAGAGATAACCAGTGAACAACATCGAAAGAAGAGAGGGAAATAGAGAGTAATCTCTTTTTTCCTTTAAGCTTGAGAAGTACTGCTCTTTGGCTTGTGTTTTTTGTGTATATTGACAGTAACCTCTTCACCTGAACCAGCTTACTGTTCATTGATTATTTTTATTATTTGGAAATAGCAGTGGAAAAATGTCTCAAAAAATGTAACTAGAAATCCTTTGGATTGCTTTATGGCAAAAGTGGAATATAACTTTACCTTCAAGGTTTACCTTAATTTTAACTTTCTATAACAGAGAGAGGGCACCATTGTTCCAGCACACATGGAGATAGAGGGTTCATTCTCTCTTGCAGTGGCAGATGGTGGAGCAATGCAAATGCTTTTGGTTCGCAGCACCAGAGCCTTACTCTGATGCCCAAACACAGATTGAGAGATGGAGACCACAGTCAATACTGCATGTGGCATGATGACGATCACATCATCCACCAAAATGTCAAGCCCTGCTGACTCAGATTTTCTGATGCAGACAGGATCTGGATAAATTCCTCTTCATGACGTTTTTTGCCTCTCCTTCGCTGTCGGTGCATGTTGTAATAAGCTTGATGGAACTGAAATAAAACTTTGTCATGGCAAATTTAACCAGGGATGTTTTGGCTGTGCTTGCCAAAGATCTGGCTCTTTTGCTCAAGGTAATTTTTTGTGATGGAATTTTGAAACAGAGTGGCATCTTGTTACCTAGATTGTGTTGATACTTCCTGAAAGAAGAAATTGTTCCCTCTTGAGTCATAATGTTCATTTCAGGCAGTTAGTGCAGTAAAGGTAGTGATTAGACCATAATAGGGGTGCAACAACTAATCGACGTAGTCAACAAAAATCGATTATTAAATTTGTTGCCAATGAATTTAATAATTTGTTTTGTTCATGACGTCATCGGGCCGTAGCGACAACGTCAGCTTAACAGTGTAAAGTGATGTGAACAGTAACGTTACTAAAACAACATCAGAGCTGCAGTAACACCTTCACAACCTAAAACCTCCAGTGTGGCAACATTTCACTCTTCACTCAGCCAGAAAGGTCTGAGCTCTCCTGGAAACACCGGAACATCTGAAGAGGAGGCGCGTAATGTTGTGTCTCTGTGGATGATGAAGACTCGTCTCGGTAAGTTATTTAGCGAGCCAGCTTCACGTTAAAGTGGAGTTTCTTCACGTTATGAGCTGAAACGTTTTCTATACAGTTGGTCAATTTCATTGATTGTTCCAGTAATGGCGCTGAGAGTAGCACATAATTATAATACACAACGGCCGCGTTCACATTACAGATGTGCCCTGACTTTACAATCATAAACGCTGCATCGCTCATGGCGACGTTACCAGAGAACATGTTGCTGCCAATTGTGCAAGACTAGACAACACCGGACAATTTGAGACTTTCTAAAGAAGAGAAATCAATTCTCCTGTCTGTGCATGAGGCGGTGGCTAATCCACCCAAAACTCCTTTAAAAAAAATCACTTTTTGTGAGTTGTTGAGTTTGGGAAACTACATTTGTTGTGAAACGCTGTCTACTACAAAACTGTTGATCCCCTCTTGTAAATTCAGCAAATGAAATGCATGACGTTTTTCCTTTTTTGTATACAGTGTCAGTCCCGGTGTGTTGCATTAAAAACTGCTCTGTCACTAAACAGCTAATCACCTGCTTATCAGGACATGATTTCAGTGGAATTATCTGTTGCTGCAGCAGAAATGTCCATTAAAAGATGCATTTTTTAAAGCAATATTTATTTTATTGTCTTGACTGTTAGAACATGCCTAAAACAACCTCAGGTTTAATTTAAAGGCATTGTGTCATTTTGTGATTCATAATCCGAATAGTTGATTATTCGTTTCAATAATCGATAGATTAATCGACTATCAAAATAGTTGTTAGTTGCAGCCCTAAACCATAACACAGAAAACAGAGTTTCTAAGATACTTGTGTAGTGCACAGTGGTGAAGGTGCCTCATGGGAGTACCCCAGAGGACCTGTGGCCATGAAGGCCTGAAGATTCACTGGGTCTATCAATTTGAAAATACTGAAGATTTGTTTTGGCGTTATGAATCCAAAATATATGATTAGCTCATGTATATACAGTATGCTGTGCTGAATGCAATATGTACATCTGCCAATGTACAAAAATAATATTGTCACTACCTACACTATATATAGTTTGTTACTTGTTAGGCAAGAAAGGAAGCTGCCCATTTTTCATAAACCCTATTGTCGCTATGTGGCTGACTCAGAAGATCAGCAAGTGATGTGGAGCTCCTCTGAGGACACTTAACTTCCGGGAGCTGCAATCAAGGATGCACCAGCAGGACTTTTCTTTCCACAACATACCCTCGTAGCCTGAATTGCTTTGTCCTCATTCTTGTGGCCGTAGTGGCGCCGTTGCCCTATAAAACTGGCTTCATTCATAAGTGTTGATTAAGAAAGTTCCCTGGCTTGAGAGAAATCCTTTTGGGGACCCTTTTTTCGCTGTCAAACGCAAACTTCCTTGCATCATGCTATAGCTCTGATACACTTTGCATTTGGATCTCTTCTTCTCAACTTGGTATGGGGTTAATTTAACACAGGACTCGTACAAACCACAGCACTTTTGACAGGTCAGTGCAGTGCCATGTGCAGTGTGGGGCATCTGTAGATCAAAAGGTAGGTCACATTGTCTCTGTGTCTGCCGCCGCTCTCGACATCTGCTCCATAACAGAGCTGAAGAAGACCATCTGTCTGCAGCTGAAAATGCAGAACAACAGAAGAATCAACAGAGCTTTTAAGTTTTGCTTAGCATCTGAGAAGCTCAGTCAGAGGCACAAAGGAATTGACCGTTTGTAGCATATAGTGATACAATTATTGAAGATTTATTGGAAAAGGATCAGGTCTTTGGGGGAGCTCTTAAAAAATCTGAGCAGCAACAAGGATTCTGCAGGGAAAACTAATCTCCTCTTAATAATAAACATATATGAACAGTAAATCTTAGTCAGATTAGCATCAATAATAATATTGCATATGAAGCAAAGGGTGAGACGTGAAGAGAGCTGCATCTGTATCTGGCAAGAGCATATCAGCAGAGTATAGTGAGAAAAGTCAGGTTATAATGATGGCACTATACACCTGCATGAATGTAATTAGATGTTACAAATCAGCCGGTGATCGTGAAGCATGAATGAAGTGGCTAATGACAATCAGCTGACTCAAGCACTACTCCATTCCTCCGCCTGAACACACTCTGCCGGGGTCCTCTCAAGTTGTTGATGTTGGACTTGCGTAAATGTGGCCTTTTTTGTGATTTTAATTGTTTAAGGGCAACTTAACGTGCCATTTTAGTTTGAACATGGACTGTGCGGCTGAACCCTGACACCCATATGTAGTAATAATAGGATCATCCAGTAGTTATGTCCTCATTTCACTGATCCTTCCAAGTAGCTTATTGACTTATACTGTACAAGAGCACCGTGACTAATCTGCTGTCTGTATCTTCTCTATTTAGTTACAGTGGAGTTGACAAAGTTATGGCACACACAACTTGAAGTACTGATAATCTCCATAACTTCTAAGTTGCTCACACTTGAGCTGCACTGTCTCTTCCAAAATAATCACTAAATCTAAAATTTATTGTGTATGTTTTCCACAACCATTTTTCACATTATCATCGTTTGATATAGGAGGGCAAGAGGATTGATCACGCAACGGTGTTTCAAATTGTTTTCCCTTACTGTTTTACTATGTTATTATGCCTTCTAGGGATGCTAGTAGTGCAAGCTAGCGATAACAATGGATGGCAGCCAAACACGTCCGTCACATAATGAATATATCATAAAGGGAAAATTTATGATAGCCTCTCAGCCTGTTGACAGGCCTGAGAGTCCACAGATTGCAAGGACCAACAAAAACACAAACTAGATATCACAAATTACCACTTAGTCTTAAAAACACATGGAAGGGAATAGGCAGACAGTGTGTGTTCCCTGCTGCTATGATTTTCCCAATTAGCCTCATCTGTCGTGGTGGATCCATGGTTAATAACTAAGTTATCTACACCGCTCATTAAGACTTCTACAAGCATTGTGTGCCGTCAACATCAAACACAGTCTGTCTGGTCGATTTTATTATAAAAAATCTTCTGGATATGGAAGAGGGTGTGTCTCCTGTCTCTGTGTTTAACAGACTAGTAATTAACTAGTGGTCTCTTATCATCTCGAGTTGACAGAGTTGTCAAAAAAAGCTATGAGTCACATAGACAGTTAGGGAAAGTTGGAGGGAGATACAGGCAGATACGGTTACAGACAGGGACATGGGAATAAGCTCTCTGTGTTTTTTATTAATACTTTAAAGGGGCCTCTGTGAGCCTCTTGTCACTTCATGTTGACAGAGACATGAAAATGTGTCTGAACACATGAGTCATACGGTGAAGTAACGGAGGGAGAGAGAGAGAGAGGGATTAGTGGTTGCTAAGAGATTGAATTTATACATCATTTATATCATATCATTTATTGTTGCATGTGTCATTGTTATGTGTTGTCCGGGCTTGTTTAGCACTGCTTTTGACTCACTGTTACTTCAAATTGCATTGTTGATTCATTGCTACTTTGATTTCAAAAGTGTAATTTTCACATAATAAGAAAGAGAGGAAAAAAGACGGAGAGACAGACAGGAAAAGGAAAAGAGTGGACGAGGAGAGACAGAGGGCAGCAATGAGTGACAGCAGGACGAATGGAAACACAGATGAGTGGGATTTCAGATGAGAGAGAGAGAGACTGGGAAGAAATGAAAAAAAGAGAGTGTTGGAGAAATTCAATGGAATATCAGATGAGTGGGCCATTAGTCACTGCCTTCTTGCTTCCTGCTGTGACTGTTTCCATGGTGATAATTAGCATATCAGACATTAACCCCGCCTCCACCGCCCTTATTGCCTTGTTAACCAATTTGCTTCGGAGTCGGTGAGGACTAAACCAGAGAGAACAGAAACTGAAGAGAAAACTCAATCATCAACGTTAACAAAATCGGGTCCAGCAGCTAACTCTGCTGCACCAAATGAAGAGTTAAGTTCCCAAATTAAACCGTTTCTAAATGTTTTTCTTACAAAAATGTCCTGAAATGCAGGCATTAAAGGAACATTCATGATTGAAAGGTGTAACTTATCTGCAGGTCATCATGATCTGATGAAATTTGCATCAATGTATACATTAAGCACGAGGAAAACATTCTCATCACAAGGTGAACTTGTGAACTTATTAGTTGTTCTGGAGCTTTTGATCATATCACATGATCACCATCAGCAGGTGGATTTTGCTGTGGTGTCATGGATATGTTTAAATGTTTCATGTATTTGTTGGTCACTTCAAGGACTTCTTGTCAATGTTGGATTAAATCTGAGGTTCACAGGTATGCTCAGTGGCGGTTAATAAGACAATCTCTCCACAAGGCCCATTTAGTCGATGTTCTGCACCCTTCTTATCATATGACATCATCAGTGCATGGATATTATACAGTAAGAGTTTAAAAGTTTCGTGTTTTTAATTGCAAAGGATAACAGGAGATACAAAATCTATAACACTCAAAAGACTCATAACCTTTAAATTTCTTTTTATTCTGCTATGAAATTAGGAAGATCATTGTACCCCTTTTATTTTAATCCCTTGATATTTTTAACACTCTTACTACTCGGCTTTCTCAAGATATTGGATGCTCTATGACCTGAATAACTTCACTCCTGTGGCTTTGTGCTTTAATACAGGATTACACACATTAAATATACAAAGAGCCTTTCAAGATACGGTGGTTAAGTAACAACCAGAGGGGTGCTAGTTCAATCTCCAGCCCCGAAAAGGCTCTGGTCTGGTGATAGGACCAGTTGGAGACTGTTAAAAGTGCCCTTGAACAAGGCACTGAATCACAAACTAGTCTGGTGACACTGCACTCACTGCCAGCCCTCTGCTTCATTCCTTCTGAAGAAAAGTTTGTGGAAGGACGATGTATTCTGCAATGAAAGGTGGCTACTCTCAAAACAATTCTAAAGTGCCCTTGAACAAGGCACTGAATCCCAAATTCCTCCAGGGGTGTTGCATCGCTGCCAATCCTGTACTCTGTGAAGAAATGCCTGTGTGCATATATATAGGAGGGGTATGCAGAATAAGGCATTAAAGGAACCGCAAAGAGGAGAGCCCTGATTCGTGGGTTTACCTTGAAACGTGCAGCAATCACATTTAAAAAAGACTGTTTTAAAAGGTGTCTGAATCCCATTTACATAGACATACAATCCCTTTTTATAGACATACCATTAATTTAAGATGAATTTAAAAGACTAAAACAGGAGTTTTATGACATAGGTATTATTGTGGAGTTGGTCCCTCCTTTGCAGCACAGTATGTCTGTGGGGATTTTTGCCCATTCATCCAGAAGAGCATTTGTGTGGTCAGACACTGATGTTGGACGAGAGGGCCTGGCTCGCAATCTCTGTTCTAGTTCATCTCAAAGTTGTTTGATAGGGTTAAGGTCAGGGGTCTAGGTGGGCCAGTCAATCCCCCAAGTGGTGTGTCCACATACATTTGGCCATATTAGTGTATGATGCCATCTGTGTCTTGCAGTAGCTGATTTAGGATCAGCATGATAGCACTTTTTAAAAGTCAATCTTTCTATTCTGGATTTGGCATTCTGTGTTATTGACATGATGATTCCGTCATGGTGACAAATTGGAGCAAATTTTACTCCAATTTGAATGAAGATATATCCTTTACCTTAAAATGCTACACCCAAGTGGCTTAAATGAAACAATTTATATCACCTGTGCTATGGTATCATATTATTCTGATGTGTTTGTGTACCTGTAGAGTAACCTGCATACATACTGTATAGGCTGACTCAATATCCATGCTTTATTTTGCACTGAGGAACAGAATGGTCCAACATGGACCGAAACACGTGCACTGTTGCACACTTGCGCAGCCCTGTAATGTATTGTAAAGAATACTTAAAATCGAGACTGCAGTGCGAACCTCTTTTTGTTTTGTGCGAATTCTCCTTTGCTGCACTATGACTTTGTATTTGACAACTGCACCAAGGTACAGCTCAGTCCTTGTAAACTACAGTATTTAGATGGCCTATACTGTAGCTTAAGAGTTACAGCTCTTCATGAGGAAATCAACTGAAGAGCAACATAATCAAAAGAAGCCGATATTCATCATAGTCATCTGCTTACAGTTGAAAGAATTATCAAACAAAATGGCAGCTCTGCCTTTCATATGCACTCTGACTTGGCTCATGAAGTTGGGGTAGACTAAATAAGAAATGGTTCACTGTTGTTTTGGTCTACATTTCAGAAGTAGATCAGGATTATAAAGAATGTGCTTGAATATGAAATCATTAGTTAAAATTGATTTGACTGCCAAAGACCAGACGTTTCAAGGTTCCAGGCGTGTTGTGTTACGTCTTTGTCATTGTTTTGATTCCTCTTGTCCTTGGCAGAGGGAGGAGATGGATGATGCAGGCAGTAAAGTAGATTAGAGGTGAATAGTTTGCAGTAACAAGTCAGAGGTAAAAGTCTGTCTGCCTTAAACAGATGTGTGCTGAATGGAGGGTATATGCCAGGTGCTCTGAGCCAACAAACTGCTGAATCTTTCTACTCCTCTTCTGGCTGGTGGTGCTGGGCCAATGATAACCACTGCTGCATTCACCGAGCTGAGCGTGTTCAATAGAACTGGGAGGAGAACTTTAACTGCAAACTGATGAGCTCCTCCAAGAAAGGCGAGATACATGTTTCAGTACTTCTGATTGTTATTTCACAATGTAATTTGCCCCATATGTTTTTCATAGTTGGGTGTGCAGCCAGAATATGCGGGAGTCTTTATGTCAGACCATTTAGTGGGGAAATCACAATGTTTTGCTCATGCCTTTTGCATCTTTTACAGAGAAATCACCCAAAATCAGAGTTTGTCAGTTATTAGCTTTTCCTGTACCCTTTTGCTTTTAGAATGACTACCAGTCCTTATTATCCTGCTGTGTGTGGATGTGAGGTCATCTAGGTCATCTGACAAGGGGTCCTCCAGCAACTGTGCAAATCTGTTTTTGAAGCTGTACACTTGGTTGTTTGGGAGGGTTGTTGATGGTGCTCCTTTTCACAGAGGCTCACGGCTGTGTCCTACTAAGCACAGGGGTTGACGAGGCACTCTAACTGGTTGGTAGTACAGGCCAGTAGCAAGGAAATCTCAGGGCACTGAGCTCTGGCTATCACTCATTTTCCAGGGCAATGATTTATTCTTTGGCTTTGCACCAAGAACGTTCCAGAGAGGGCTACTACTTGCAGAATTATTACCTTAAAAGATAGCCCTCCTGTTTCTTAGTAACTTATTCGTTGTTTGTGCTTATTAGCTGTGTCTTAGCATTCTCCTGTTCACTGTTCAGAGTCCATAGTATAGGGGTGTCATGCCCACACAGTCCATTCAGTTTTAACCCATTGGATTTTGGTTTTAAACACTGCAATTTTCTGTAGAAGTTTGTGGAAGTTGTCCGTGGAGAGTGGGGACATAAGCCAAGTCCCAGGTTTCCAGTCACTGGGGCTCAGGCAAAAGGCATGTGATGTTGGTAGGCCATGCTTGCTTAGTAATCCTCTCAGCCAGGTTGACTAGCTGAAGTTAATTTTATCTGTCTCTCTGTCTATCCCTCTGTCATAAAAAAAAAAATCCAGTCAGCTGTACATGACTGCTATCTGGTGTACTTTTTCAGACTCACATACAGACAGATTATATGTGTGAATGATGCACTTCTGTGTAAGTTTAAAGTATCAAACTCTAAACTTAAAACTTAAAATGATGATTTTGCTTCAATCTGTCAATTTTTGGATTTGAAGTTATTATTACCATACTTTCATATAATGTACAAAACAATCTTAAATATCATACATATAAACACTATTTCTGTCTATTTTACACCAAGTCTGTCAACTGCAGATCACGTCAATTTCATTTTTATTAGCACTTTCCAAGTTAAAGTTCAAGTGGTCTTTTTAAAACTCTCCATTTTGGATCATATATCAATTGAAAGTTTGTTTTCTAGGGCACAATGTTTGCTAGTCCATATATCATATATCTATAAGAGATGTGATTTTTATTTTAAGTGCGTTTCTTTTTCTTTTTTTTTTTAAATATCTTTTCTCGTTCTCATTTTATGTGGCATTTAATTTGTCAATATGTGGGTACAAAGGGTCCGTCACACACATGACTGGTATATTTTTTGTATATAATAAATAATGAATAAACTGTTTCATAAATGTTTGGCCATTTAGTATATTATCACATTAAAACCAAAATTATAGTATGCTGGAAAATGGATTTGTGTGATATGCAAATCAGTACATATGAGGGAATACCTCATTTGCATATTAATATATTTAATACATACAAAATTTAATTCAAAAAAAGCTTTTACTTATGTATGCTGTCAGCTTGTAAAGTTTCATTGTGATATGAGTAAATTTGGGAAAAGTCTGTTTGACTGTGGTGTGTTGTTGCCTTAATGACACGAAGATCAGAGAGCAGGATTTCAACTGTAGGTCAGTTACCATAGCAACAGAACAAAACGCACCGGAGACCTGTCACCATAGGAACCAATAGCCAGCGAGGGAAAAAGAGAGATGGAAAGAGACAGACAAACAGAGAGAGAAAGAGAGATGTAAACAGAAGACAGAGACGGAGAGATACTGTAGGGAGTTGGAAACAGAAAAAGTGAGCAAGAGAGAAAAGGCGAAGTCACGAAGACTGAGAAGGAGGAGGCGGGAGATGAGACAGCTCAGAGAGGTATGACTATATCCACTGAACCCCCATACAACATGTGCACAGAACATGTTTGCAGCATATGCTGTGGTCACATCAAGTGTGCTCACACGTCGGCACAATAAACAATATGCAAGAATAAAAATGATAAACTTGAACACAGACTTGCATACAAAAACTGCACACTGTTGTGCTTGTGTTCTTCAATGAGATTATGCAAACTGTGTTTTACCCTTTCTCAAGGGCAGCACAACGGTAGCATTACTCACAGAACATTCCTGCTTGGTCAGTGTTTTCAACACAGCGACCTTTGAATCACAAAATTGAGGCTAGCTGCCTGAGCAAAGCTACAATAAAAAAAAATTATTTAGGGACTCCAGCTGTTCCTTTTGGCTTGGGTAGAGAGATCAACTCAGAGCTTTCAGTTGTCAGTAGCGTTAAAAGGACCTGCAGGCTGCGTTCAGCTTTGCTTGTCACTTGTGTGACACTTGTTATAAAATATTTATGGCTATTAGTCCATCAATAATATAACTTCTTAAACAACTTTCATGCATGAATGAAAGTAACTTTTTAATGGTTGAAAGAAAGGAGCAGTACTTCTGTGCAGTTTTCAGTGTGCTGCTTGGCAGCTGTTCATAGTCATTTGCAGCCTTTTTAAAAATTCATACTGTGCCGTAGCCTGTTGTCTGATGTTCGTAATGTATAGTTGGATACTTATGTTTACTTGGCATTAAGCTGGGCCCCCCAATTTTGCCAGCTGCATCCACTTGTAGGAACAACATCCAAATGTGATTTGCGTGAGCATTTTTGGGAGAAAATTATAGTAACTCATGGTGATCATGAACTTATAAACATTTAATGTCATCTATGCCTAGGCCTCCGCTGCTACTGGGTGGCACATAAAATAGTGTACCTCATGCTGCATTAAAAATCTCAATATAGCCTTTTGTCCACTTTTGTGCTCTTTCTTGTAGAGAATTTACCAGCCAAAATGGTGGTATTTAAATGGTTCAAAAGCAGTAAAGAGACAGCAAGTCAGAAAGACAGACAGAAAGTCAGAGACACACAGGAAGTGAGAGAGCGAGGTAAAGACAGAGAGAAACAACTGATTGGGAGGAGAGCAAAAAGTAGACAACAATAGGGAACAAATAAGAATAGGCAACAGAAAGACTGAGAAAGGGCAAGCAGAGACAAAGAAATTATTTGGTGTGTATGTGTGTGTCACCGTCTAGAGAATTGTGCTATCTTAGTTCTTATTCCAATCACACACACTGCCTAATGAGCTAATGGGTCTGACAACCAGACAGACACACACAGAGTGAGGGACAGGGAGGGAGAGAGAGGTGGTTGGATAGATGGAAAGTCACTAAGCAGTCAGTCAGCCATCCAGCCATTCATCCATTCAGACGGTAAGTCAGCTAGTCAACCTATTAGCCCCTCGTTCCACAGTGAGGTTTGTGTGACTGCTGCAGATAAGACACATACAATAATCCAGTGGCATTTTGTGAACAACCCACTCTCCTCCTTTCTTGACCCTCTCTTCTTGTCTTTCAGTCCTCCCTCTCTTTTTCTCTACACACAAGGATACACAAACAGGTGCACACATCAGCTCAGAATGTCTCTGTGAATGTTTTGAACCTTACAAAGAAACAGAAGCCAAATTTTTTCCTCAGATTTAAAGTACTGCGTGCTGTAACACCCCCCGTGGTGTCAAGATCACAATTATGGGGTATTTGATAAGAAGTCATACAGATTTGTCAAATAAATGGCTAGTCGACAGTGTCCGGTGACTAGCTGAGTAAGACCTACAGCAATCAGTGACAGCTTCATGATTAGCATTTCCTGTGGTGCCAAGTTCTGGCTCTCCTGGAAAATATCTATATGTTACAGATAGCCGAATCACTAAAATAATTATGAATTTGGCCTTGGATAGGGAATATTAAAATTAAATCACTAAAATGCAAAGGAAAAGATAAAGTTAGCTTTTCTGTGTTAATGTAGCTAATTGCTGATTGCTTTAGCCTCAAACAAAATTGTATCATTATTGTTATCATTATCATTATTCTGTAATTATCCTTCCAATTACAATCAAAGCTTTTCCCACATGGCTACTCCTTTCCCTTTTACTTTCTTTTTCACTCTCACGTCTTCCCTCCTGCTGTGCTTCGGTCTTTTTTTTGCTGCTGTGGTCGGCCCGTGTTTGGAATATGTTATCGTTATATTTTCAGACCGCTCTCTCTTTGCTTCATTAAATAATTTTCCAGGTTTCAGCCATTTCCAGAGGGCATCAGTATTAACAGAGCGGGTCAGCAATTTGATTGTGCCTGTGCACACTGATAATGTCAGTCACTCCTCGAAATGCTAAAATGTGTTACTGTGGCCCTCTGGTAACCACAGTAACACATTTAACAATGTCACACAGAGTGCAGAAAAAACATGTAAAGCCCATTTCAAGTGGGTCTTTTGTAGAGCCTCACAACTGGTTACGTGGGTCTTGTAATCTTGATTTTGACGTTTACAAGACGGTAAATGCATGAATCATCAGATGTCTACCTGGATACAATGTGAAAAGGTCCTGAGTTAGTAATTACCAATCTTCAGACCTCCCGTGATAAAATTGTCATCCACAGAGGGCTCTAGGAGTTACGCACTTATTCACACACTGATCATTTATCCTGTTTGGAATGTCATTGTCGTGTTTTTTAAGGCCTCGTGGTGCTTTGAAAAACATCATCAGACCTGTTAAAACAGATGATGTTGCTAATTAGCATTCAGGCTGCTGCCTCTGTAATTGTGACTTGACACTTCTTGACAATTCTTTTGGTCATACTTGTTTGTTTTTTTCAAAAGAATTGAAGGAATTTATGCATGTTTGTTTTCATTTTAAAAGGATACTTTTAATAAATCAACAGTACAAAAACCTGGTTCAAAGGTAATAATCTGATTTTTAAAATACTTTTTTTATTCAGACGAACATAGGAACAGCAGATCCTTTTGTTTTTTGTTTTATTTTTTTATTTTTCATTTTCATTTTCTATGACCACAAGCATTTTGTGAGCTGTGCGCATCACAAGGTTACACTAAGCTGCAGTGATTAATGTCTTGTTGCAGAAAACACAACAACTTTTGCGTAGGGACATGAAATCCTAGCAAAACTTAAAAACCTATCTTCTAGATTCCCTATATTTTTGAAAATCTGCGAGAACCTGAAATGCCGAGCCTTACAACTAGTCATGTCACACTTTTCTCAACAGCAAACACAACATTTGCTTTCTCTCACCTAACAGCTATATTCACTTGTAGCGCTTCCTTCGTATCCTCTAGCATGAGATACAGCGCCCCGGGTTCTTTTCAGGAATCTGCTCCCTATAGTATCAGTTGCAACTTTTAACCACTAACTACTTTAGGAACACTCTAACAGAAATATATAAATTTTACAGTGCAAAGGTGTAGTTTTAACCCTTTTTAACTGAAACCCTTGGCTTCAAATGTGTATATTTACAACAATGACAAAGAGGTAAATCTTATGAAATGGCAGTATTTATTTACTAACTTTTTTAAAATAAAAAATAATAAAATGAAATTAAATAAAGCGACCTTTAGGGTTAAGAAAGATGTCCCTTCAACTACCTTCACAAATCAAAACATACAACCGTCCACTTGTTTTGTTTGGTCAGTCTGTACCTTGAAAACTATTGATGGAAACTTAAAATTCTCTGCACTAACCGCTGCAAAGATGTATCTTGTGCACCTTAGCAAACAATATTTTTCACATTTCAACTACTAATGAACATTCAGCAGCAAATACCTCAGTTAACTTCATATAGAACAATAATCATATATATCAATAACCTCAGCACTCTACTCAGTTACTCTAAAGGGCCCAAAAAAATAAAAGCCGGCATTAACATAAACAACCCCCCGTTGCAGGCCTGAATGCAGCTTGAGCGCGATGACACTTTACAGTAGAGCGGATGGTCCCTTCGCTCCCCGAGCAGGGTACCAGTGAGTTACTCACCAACGGTGAACAGTTCGAACGTCCCTTTACTGTTTCAGGCAGGCGATCGTCTACTCTCAGTCCCAGTGATGTTGATGTAAAAGAATAGGCCACTCCTTACGCGGTTCCAGTGGTGATGATGAGGCAAAGGAGGAAACTCCCAGGGATGACGATGATGAAGAAGACGGCTTGTCTCCCTCGGAGCCAGAGGTGCACCCGTGCTTTTCCGGTCACACGGGGCGCTATCTGGTGTTCTGTCCGGGCCTCAAGGTCCACACACACACAGCAAGCAAGCCGTGAGCTACTATGCTAATTAGCCTACCGGCCGAAGTTAGCTCAGAGATACACAGTAATGTCTACAGCAGACTCTTAGCCAAAAACACACTTCTCTTAAATGAGTCAGGCTAACACTGGGTCTCTACACTCTAGTATTGTCTTAGTTTGTAGCTATTCGCCACTCAAGTTACAGTCTCGCACACTCACATTGCAGCGTCTACCTCCTTCGCATTTCTCTCGTTTTTCTGCTCCTCCAGTTCCTCTAACTATTAGTCCCGCCCACTAACCAATCATTGCTTTTAGACACTGGATGTCTCTCTCAAAGGACTAATCAGAGGCACATAAATAAAAGCATCAGGTTAATATGTCTCGCCTCGTGTTGAGCGATGTACGTTCTAAACAAACTATGAAAACACTGTCCTCTTAAAGGAACAACGCCTACTATAGTAACAACGTAGAGTTTACACTGCTGTGCTTAAATTAGCTCTGGGGTCTAACCCAGGGGCTACACACTATTCAGAGGTGATTTTGTTATCTTCCATATGAAGTTTCCAATATTCTGATTTTCATGCTTACTGCATGTGTATTGTGTATTAATTTGTGTGCATGTGCATTCTTGTGCACATGGATTGACAGGCTGACTGTGGTGAAATTTTCTGGACATCTGGACCAGTGTTCATTATTGCTGATGGTTCTGTTTAGGAAGCTGCAACAGAGAGAGAAAGAAAGAGAGAGTGTCAGAAAATGACAACAGCAGCATCAATCACCTTGTCAATGAGCATCCTTCACCACTTTCAGTACTGGGGGACAGATGTTTGGCTGCGTGCGCGCGTGTGTGGTTTGGTGGCTACATTTAGCTGTTAGACATCTGTGTGATCAACTACAGCTCTGTCTCACACATGAAGTAAATTCTTTTAAGTTTTCCTCCTGTAATAGAACTTTATTAGATGCTTGCTGATCTATTAAACCTCGGGCAGGGTGGCTGCAGGTACTGCAGCAGCATTTTAGTTTGACATAGAAACCTTCAGCTGTTGTGGCACCAACACACAGAAAAACAAAAAGTCATTGGCGCTCCACAGCAGCTAGGTATAACAGATGATAGATGGTAGGGAGCTGTCAGTATGTGGTATATACTTCCATATTCTTTAGTCAACTAGATGTGTTTCATAAAGGAGGGCTAGCAATTCAAACAGAAAGCTGTTTACTTATTCATTTTTGTGACAAACATCAGCATAGGTAGGGGGCCTAACAAATCACAGTCCACATTTTTCTCTGTTGGATATCTGCCTTTCTGGATTCTCTTACCCCCTGTGGTTCCTTAGTGTCTGTCTTACAGTTTGTGTTTGTGGTTTGCAAGGCTGAGCCAGCAGCAATCTTAATGCCTGCAATAGAACATTCTGGTAAAAAAAAACATTAGTGGGTCTGACTTCTGAAAGGGGTTAACAAGGTCATCAGTGCATTAATATGTGAAGTGTGTTTACTTATTAGTTACAGCTGAAACAACATTCATCCAAATGTTATAAAGAGGGTTGTCTCCATGTACTGGGTATCGTCAGATTTAAAAAAAAAAAAAAAACTGCTGCTACTATTGATGTGATACATGAGCTTTGGTACTGAAACCAAAACAATACTATTTTGATACCCTACTTTGTGAAATACAAACATGTTTCCTAACCCGTTTTAGGTTATCAACTGTTAAATGTTTTCTAAACCCAAGCAGCAATACAAAAACTTTGCCCAAATAAAATAGTCTAAAAATTCTGATTTAAATCAGGAACTATCTGATCAATAAGTGAGCAAGTCTGGCAAGACAAACATTTCTGTCAGTATAAGTTCTTTGGTTGTTCCACACTCTTTTATCAGCACACATCCTTAAACACACTTAAAAATGCATGTTGTACCCATTTTATGTCTAATCTGTTCTTGTATAAGTAATGAAGGTATAACAGTGAAACAATATCTTCAATGCAGAATATAAACGTTCAAAAATCACTGTCGGCTATACCTCCAGCTTAAACAAATCTTGAGTGCTGCGAGTGTTTTTATAAAGGATTTGGAAAGTATGTATGGAGTTTTAAGCTTGAGTCTGTCCTACTTTTGAATGGGGAGGGGGTTCTTTGTTCTTTTGTTCTGTTTTCCATCTTAAAGCCCACACCAACTTTTCTGAGAAAAAAAGCTTTTTGAATATGTAAACAAACACACTCCTATACCCCCCACTGCCTCCTATTCTTTCATTCAGCTCTTTTATATATTTTGTTCTTCTCATTCCTAATTTTGACTTTCTCTCAGTTCATACTGATTAATTGCAAAGTCTCTTTAAGATGTTTGGAAAGCAAAGAGCGGTTTATGTAACATTTCAACATCAAAATGAGACATGCTTTTGAAGAGGTAACGATTTAAATGTAAACGACCAAAACACATTTCCGTTGCTAATCCACCATGCACAGAATGCTTTAGCAAACCCTAAGAAAAGACTGCTTGGCATTTTATATGATTTGACCTGGTATTATCAGTGGGGGGACACAAGCACAATTCTTGGAAAAAAGCACTGTAAATACATGAAGCAAGGTTTCATTTACGTTTCCTCTGTTACTCCCTCTGTCTCCCTCCTCCCTCACAATGCATTTATCCTCCCCTGCCTCTCGTTCTTCCTCTCGCTTTTTTTTCTCTTTCTGTAAGTTACACTACAGCAAATGATTCAGTCATTTGGAAAGCATGTATGGTGTTTTACAGTGAATATTGGCTCAGTCATTTAGCGAGTCTAGTCAATGCTCCAAGCATATGGAAGATATTGATAAATAACATACTATTCTCCAACCCCTCCTACACCCAGCGCTGTGCTACGCTCTCTTAAACAATGACTGGAAAGTCTATACACATGCGCAGACATACATACACACATAAACACACACACACACACACACGCTGGCACATCTACAGACAATCCTCAAGGTCCCTTTGTGTGTTTTCTTATCTTTAGTGGCTCCATGAAATTATACAAATCAAATCAAAAACCATCACACATATACACACACACAAACACGTACACACACACAAATGCAGACACTCAAAGGCATTTCACTCAATCTCTTTATATCTAAATACAAACTTTTCTCCCCTTCTCTGTCTCTCACATGCAAAAACTCTTCATCTTTCTTACTTGCTGTCTCTCTCACTCACACACACACACACACACACACACACACACACACACACACACACACACACACACACACACACACACACACACACACACACACACACTCAAAGCCTTGCTCTCTTCCTGCCTCTCTACAGTGTATTGACAAAGCCCACTAGCTAATCCAGTGTGTGGGGAGTGTTGCTGGAGACAGAATTAGGTGGATAACACTGGATTGCCCTCCCCACGCACTCCACATTCCCTCCACATCTCCTACCAGCTTGCATGTCTGCATTTCTGTGTGTTGTGTAGGTGTGTGTGTGTGAGTGCGTGTGTGTGAGAGAGAGAGAGAGAGAGAGAGATAAGATTCCCCACAGTGCACTGTACTACTCCTACTGTAGATTAACTGTTCATAATGTGGTTCCTTACTTCAAATGTACAGAACTTAAAAGGTTCCGTTTTGTACAGGAAACCACACAAGGCTCCCCTGTAACTCCCTACTATACACTTATCCAGATTAAGTATTTCTATAGCCATTTCTCTTCAGTTTGACAGTTTAACTTTGTGGCATCTACACCTCATACACCTTTTCTCACTAAGATAAATTCCTATATACTTAAAGTGTTAGGCCAATAAAGTGTCTCTAATTTGTTTTTTTTTATGATAGGAGTTCAAGGGCAATCAACTTCTAATATTACAGTAGCTGCCCTGGGGATCCACTATCACAAGTGGCACTCTGGCTTTTTTCCCTGCTGCTCAGTATCAGTAATTGCAAACAGGTAAAATAACTAGAAGAAACAATAATCCCTGAGGTAAGTGGAGTAATATAAACTGGATCAAAGTCTCCTTTGTGTCAGAGTATTTTAGGAACAATTATTAAACAAAGCTTGAAAATTAAATTTTTAATGTTTGACTGTATGTCCCCAGAGCAGATTCTGGAGTCTGACCGTTTTCAAACTCCTATAAAACTATGTACACTAGCAAATTAAGATGTACATTCAAGCCATCCATCATCTGTGAGACATTACATCTCTTAAATTCAATCACTCTTTGTGGCACTTGATACCACTGTGATAGCTGGGCTTAAGTGACTGAAAGTGTGAAAGCAAGTAGCTGACATTGGTGTATGTTTATTGTCAGGCAATAAATAAATAATTTCTGCACCCATCACTACTCAAAATACATTTTTTTCACTGGAGTGTTTAAAGGCTTTAATATTGCTGGAGGGCAGCTTACATGTGCAGCTCACATAAGAGCAAAGTAGAAGGGTATTCAGTACATCAGTAACTAGAAGGCAAGAGAGACAGAGAGAAAACGAGCCGAGAGGAGAGAGTAAGAGAAGGCTGCGTTAGCATTTACAGGTTATTTCTACAGTATTTCACCGACATGTGTTGTGGGATTTTAATATTTCTTTTAGCAAATTTGCACACACGCTGTTTAAACAGAGCACAGGCATTTCTCAAAGGGTTTGATGAAAAACTGGAATTTAGGGTGCATATTAATTACACACAGTGTACTTTCTATTGTGTGATGTTTGTTCAAATTTGCATGTCTGCCAGTGAATGCAGAAGTCAACGTGTGATTAAGTGCATAGTTCGGCAGGTGAGTATAACATCTTCAAAGCCCAGGTTCAGTTAGTTCAATAGAAACATTCATATTTTTGGGTCACAAGTGGGACTTATGGTTGTGATGCTCATTACAGAAACATATACACCCCATAATAAGGTCAGACCATCTGGACAACACAGTACTAGGCTGCTGTACTGAATTGCCCTTTGGACTGATGCCCTGTTTTCTCTCTCTCTCAACTCTCTCTCTCATTCCCTCAGTCTCTACTTCTCATATGTCTTGCCAGGTTTGTTGTCTGAGCATGTTTTGCCCTAAAATCAGTGATTTCTGTGGGGATTAAAAGTTGGAGTGAACTGAATATACTCAGCTGCTCGTTCACTGTAAGATTTTGTCAATTTACTTTTATAATGTTTTCGTAAGCCTACTGCAGGAATCATGTAGACTTTCCTTTCAGTCTCCTTGTGTTTTAACCTTTTATCAATCACTTGGCCCGGTCGACAGTGATGAAACAGAGGCTCTTGTCATGTGGCTAGACTCTAATGACAAAAGTCTTACGTGTCAGTTATATTTGTCCCAGAGCGAAGATTATCATCAACTAAAAATACACCGAAAATGTTTGAGTTAAGTTGATGAGAGCTGCTGTCTATATTTTGAAACAAACTGGCAGCACCTGCTTTTAGAAATGATCTTTGTGATTTTAACAAAGTTAGCATACAAAAAAAAACACAGCTCCCGTGAATATATACGAGAGCAACAGCACAGGTACTTGCATCATCATTGGTTTTAGCTGTATGGATGGTATCCACCTCTCCTAAGGTCTTTTTTTTAAACTGTTTATCATTGATCCCTCCTGTCCAAAAAATTATGTACCCTTCAGTCCTCTCTGTCCTGCTTTTACATGAAAAAGGTCTTAAATGGTTAATTTCAATGTCAGCTATACTTGTATAAAATGTTTGGTAGTTTAATTTATAACAACAAATTTTATTAAGTCTTAATGTATTTTGTGTGTAAAAACCACATTACATACTGTTAGGGATAACCCTGAATAGAATATTTAATGCTTCGATAGAAGGAGCCTGATATGACTGCCGGTCTCACAGTTGAATCTTCGCAACGGCAATATGAAATGACTATGCTATTTTGGCTTTATGGGTATGGGTCATTATATGAAAACGTGCCATTTCACATTTTAATGTTTGATTCTCAAAGTACTGTTTTCAAAGTCTTTAAGCCCCTTTTTGGATTAAGTAGATCTTTAGTTCAGAGAAAAAATGTGCCGTGCCATCTAAGGCTGTCTTATTTTATTTTTATTTTTCACATAATCAACTTGCATATATGTGTGTTTCGTCAACCCTGTTGCCGACATATCAGTTAATAGTTTCAAAAGGTTTTTAAATCCATATTAAAAATGTGACGTAATACGAGAGATAAGACCCCACTTGTTACAATAAGAGTGTTTATAAAGTAGGAATATTGACTAGTTTACTTATATCCATGAAACAATACATTCATTTACAACTGACACTGTCACAACATATTCTGTTTTAAGAAAAGCCTCTTAGCCCAATGACTGGTGGGGAGTTCCAGGTATTTTACCTCTATGTCGTTGTGATCAAAGTCATTGATACCAATTAGTGGTTGGTGCTCCAGGCTATAACAACGGTTGTTAGGGTCCATGGTGCCCACTGAGGCGAAGTGTAATCAGTCTTTGGAATTTTCACAAGAGGCCAAATGTGACCAGTTGTTCAATATAATGGGAAGATATGAAAGGAACGCATTATATAAATGGTGTCACATAGCCTCTGTTGAGAGATGGTTTCTCTATTCTGGTGTAAATGGCCTCCTTCACTCCTTTTTTAAACCATCTGTCTTCTCTATCCAAATACAGTAATGGAATCACAATGTTGTTGCATTTTTCCTCCTTGTCATTACCTCTCATGTGAAAGATAAGGATATCAAGAACAACAACATGGCTTTTTTGGACTGTGGCAACTGTACACATTGAAGAGGACAGGAACCTCCACATTGGAGTATACAGGAAACCCACACACACAGACCAGTACTTACTTAATACTATCACCACCCACTGGAGCACAAGTGAGGAGTTGTCAACACTCTGCACCACCAAGTTGATAATGTACCAACAAGTGCCCAGGCCCTTGTGCACAAAAAACTGAAGGATGCACTTAATGGTGGATACTAAGGAGACCCTTGTGAAAACAGCCACGAGAACCAGGAAAAACTCTTTAACACTGTGGTTGGTGAAGAAAAAAAGGAAAACTAGAACTGCGAGCAGTTGTGAATGGGGTCCAAGCCCCCCGGCGCGAGTCGCCCCCCCTGCCCCGCGGAGGGCGTGCAAGTCGTCCCGGGGCGCCCTGCCGATGTCCCGCGTAAGGTCCCTGAGTCTGGTGTTTATGGGCCATTCCAAAACGAGGCAAAATGTGGCGTGTTTGAAAATCCCATTGAAATGAATAGGGTATTTGACCTGCGATTGTAACGCCACCTTTTGACCAAAGTGCACCAACAATTGAACCAAATTTGGTGTCAATCGGACAAGTGGTTATGGAGATATAAAATGAATGTAAGTCAATGGGATTTTTTTTTGGGTAGCGCCAACTAGCGGCTAACTGCACCAAATTTTGCACAGCCCTTCTAGGTGGGAGGGCAGATAAGGTCGTCAAGTTTTGTGTTGATCGGCCTCTCCAAGCCAGAGTTATGTTATACTTCGTGTTTTTAGCGTTTTCGCAAATATTTGTTAGCTTGTAATTCTGCCGTTTTTTGTCGGATCAAAATTCCCTCTACAAACTTTCTTCGGCTCAGTCCAGAGATGGTCCGTGCAAAGTTTTGTGGTGATCGGACTTGCGACTTCAGAGGAGTTAATTAAAATAGGTTTTTGAGTTTTTGCGAATTCGCAAAATGAAACCTTCATCGCCCAGAGGTGTGTCCTACACCATAGGAGTCGCCAGCATCCCCCAAACACGTTGACATAAGTTTTATGAATGTGCGATGTAGTGGTCCGTATTTATGAGGTAAAATGTGTTTTGGTTGAAAATCCCATAGAAATGAATGGGGTATTTGAGCTTCGATTACAGCGCCACCTTTCGGCCGAACTGTACCAGATTTTTGTGGTGTCATCAGGGCCCCATGGGTAAGAGTTGACCCAAATTTGGTGTCAATGGGATTTGTGGTTATGGAGATATAAATTGCATGTAAGTCAATGGGAAATTTTTTTTCGTCTTTAATCTGCAATAGCAGCGCCACCTATGGGCACATTAGGGTCCACTTTGGTGCCTGGCATCAGGGGACCATGCTGAACAATTCGGCACTGGTTTCATGTCAATGTGAGTTGTGGTTATAGAGGAACTAATTTTCTGGATTAAAGAGTGCCACCTAGGGGCGAGTTGCACCAAATTTTTCACAGGCGCTCAGGGGCCGTCTCAAATAAATGGTCCAAATTTGGTGTCGATCGGCCATTCCAACCGGAGTTATGCCCTCACTTCGTGTTAGTAGCGTTTTTCGCAAATATTTAGTAGCATATAATTGAGACATTTTTAGTCGGATCCAAATTCTGTACACAAACTTTGTAGAGCTTGCTCCAGAGATTATCCGTGCCAAGTTTCGTGCCGATCGGACTTACGGCTTCGGAGGAGTTAATTAAAATAGGTTTTTCAGTTTTCGCGATTTTTCGCGAAATACAGTCTAGCCGGAAATGGGCGTGGCCTATACCACGAGATGCAGCTCGATACCCAGAATGCGTGGATATAAGGTTTTTGATATACGCCATCGTAGTCAGGAGTTCCAAGCCCAAACGCGTTGACCTTGCTTATAGCGCCCCCTAGTGGTCGAAGTGTGCGGATTTTTTCGCCTGAGGTCATTGACAAGAGTTGGACCTACCTGTGAGTTACGCGTCCCCGGCAGTTACCGTCTAGGCTGCAGTATGAGTTTTACGTACGGAAGAAAAAGAATAATAAAAACGAGAACGATTCCAAAAGGGTTCCCAGCCACTTCGTGGTACTGGGCACCGCAATGCCTTGCATCCGCGGGTTCCCAGCCCACTTCGGGCTTGGACCCCTAAAAATGCAACATCATCATTCCATATATGTCTAGAGTATCAGAGAAACTCAGGATGTTCAACAAACACTGCATCCCTTGAGTTTTTTTTATAAACCCAGCAAGACACTAAGATAGAAACTGGTCCACCATGAAGCCCCCACCCCTAAACACAAGACAAGCAAAATGCAGTGAGGAATGCACAGATTTGTATATCAGGGAAACCAAACAACTATTAATCAAACACATGGCTCAAAACAGGAAGGGTAACTCCTCAGTTTAAGACTCAGCAGTTTACCTAAACCTGGATAATAAGGCTCACTCTGTTAAGGACAACAACGTGCATATCTTGGATACAGAGGACAGATAGTTTCAAAGAGGAGTGAAGGAGGCTATCTACTTAAAAGTAGAGAAACCACCTCTAAACAAAGGAGGATGTTTACTAAACAAGTTATCTCCCACACGTAATGCTGTCCTTTCAAACCCACGAGATTGAACAACTACTCTCATTTGGCCTCCTGTGAAATTTCCAAAGACTGTGGTTTACACTTGGCCTCAGTTGACTCCATGGACGCTAACAACCACTGCTACAATAGCCAGCAGCACCAACCACCAATTGGTATCAATGACTTTGATTATGACCCCACAGAGGTAAAATACCTGAGACTCCCCACCAGTCATTTAGAATGAAGAAGCCCCTTTGATGAGAGGTAAAACTTTTTCAACCAAGTCCAGTTGCCCTCGATTCAACGCTTCTTTGGTAAGAAAAGTATATTAGTATATATAGTATATAGTATTTTCATGTATGGTGGGATGAAATTATATGTTAGACTCACTGATATGATAAATTTCAGAACAACACACAAAAGCAAATACCTTCATCAACCCTGTTACATTGAAATGGTAACAGGGTTGATGAAAGATTTTATTGGCAGCCACTTCTAGCAATGTGGTCATGACACCACATGGTGTGGATTCATGAAAGGCTTAAGTGTTGATATATATGTACATTTAAAATGACTAACAAATAACTTTTCAGTATATGTTTTTGTGGTAACATTACGTAACTCCAAAAAAATCCATTAAAGCGGTTGACACTTACTTGTCTTTTTTTAAAACTTCATAAAAAGGCATGTGACGTCACTTCCTGGAAATTATGCAACTCTCTTTTTTTAGTTATTTGCATTATTACAAATCTCAATGGGATTTCCTACTTATTGTTAACTATTTTAGTAGACACACTGGCAATAAAGTGTATTTCTGCATTCTGTCTCTGTGACCTCATGTCATTGTCCTCCCTTCACGTGAATCAAGATTTACCGTAGTCTCATCAGACCAGAAACTATTTGTCAGGTCATACTGACAGCAGAAAGTCCACTGGTGAACATGGGGTTCTAACAGCTTATGGGTTTCTTCTCTTTTCTTTTTTTTACTTGCATGCTTTGCAAATAATACAAGAAGAAACAACTTGCTACTCCCTTCACTTTCTCTCTGTCACTTCACACTAGCAACAAAGGTTCCACGAGTCAATTTGGGATTTTAATGGGTCATACTTTTGACAGCCTGCATAGTAAATGTGCTCTTTGACGCCAATGAGCACAGTTGAGGCCATCTATGATTTAACATGTCCTCAGCACCCACCACCGCAGGCAGATGTAGCGCACAGCCTCGCACCTCCCATAGATGTCAACTTAAACTGAAACAAACTCCTATCTCGCATACCCATACCCAGTTTCAACAGTCTTTGTGGTGCTGAAACAATTCTGTTCAATGTGTATAATTTAATAGGCCTCGTGGTCCAAACTGCATTCAGCTCTAAATGAATCATCGGCTGACAGCATCAAAAACAAGCCAGCACTGTCAACAAACTGTCAAACTAAATAAAACAAACACTGATGCAAACAATCCTTCTCTCTCTCTCTCTCTCTCTCTCTCTCTCTCTTTTATGCTTTATTGTTAGTGACTCCTATTCTGCGCTGCTGCCTGTTTATGAATCCCTAGAAAACACACACACATAAATAATGACTATGATCACTGGCATGTAAATTTCTGTTTTCCTTTATGTTTCACCACTGAAATAGCAACAAGGATGGGTGTTGGAAATAAGTTGAACAAGCAGGTGGTGGGGTAATGATCTATTCATTATCACACCAAAATAAAATCAGGATGTGCTGAGAATATGCTATGAAAATGTTGATTCTCTCACACAATTTGTAAGGTCAGGATGTACCATACTTATGAAACCATCCCCTCTAACCAGTGACCAGCTGGAGGTTTTGCTAATTGGCTTCCCTCCTGTCAGAATGACTGACTGGTTCACAGACTGATTGTCTCCCACGTCGGTTGACTAACTGACCAGATAACTGGCTGACAGACTTAGTGATGGATGAGTGACTGACTGACAGGCTGAGTGGCCGAGCATAATGAAGGTTCACAAGTCAAAGCCAATCGAGCAGCAACAGTAGGATCCTGGGATTACATTATCAATACACACAATTGAACTCACATGTGTTTCTAAAGTTAGGCTAGAGAGCTGTAAGCCTCTATGAGTTAGGAAGAAGAGATCTAATTAGTTTGTATCTCTTTCATTGCCTTTAATTTGAATTTGCACTGACAATTATGTTGATTTTTGGATGTACCGTTTTATGCCCTGCAGTGCAGTGGATTAAAAGTCTGGTTTGGCACCAAAGTGTGGATTAACATGTTTGTTGGACTGGGAAAAAAAATTATCAAAAGACTTGATGGTGACACTATATTCTTAATAAATGAATAATTATGTATAGGTACTTGAGATATGTTTCAATGTTTGATATGTCACATGCTGTTATTTAATAATTATTTTATTTGCTGCGTCATTAATAACAGATGATTTTATGCACAATATTTAAAACTGTATTAAATGTTCTGTATTTGCTATAATCTACAATAAGCGTGTTAATTAACAATTCAATTGTGTAAAAGCATTGATAAAGAGTTTTGGCAGCAAATATAAAAGTAGAAGCAGATAACAGTAAACAACAAACCCTTAGAGTAGTGTCCTCGGAGTAAGATAGAACTGCTTTTCACCACAATAAAAAACAAGTTTGTCTTTGTCCAACAAACTTAAAGGGGCTATATGTAGTTTTTCTACTTACATAAATCCTTTTTATTCTCTGTGTGTGAAGGGGTTGTAATCTGACATTAAAATGATCCACTCACCGGGTTTGGCTATTAACTCTGAAGGCAAGTATCCCTATTCCTATTTGAAGGCTCCGGGTCGGATTTTCCGCAAAATCCAGTGACTGACACCTGCATGCGCGCTCCTGAGCCTCTCACTGTGTCGACTTTGCACTCAGCAGCAACAACACTGCAACTTACGACATGGAGTCTGCTAACACTAAGAAAGACCTGCTCCCAGCACAACACAGACTCCAACATAAACTCAACTTGTCAAAGCCTGCAAGAAATGATGTAACGGTAAAAGCTAATGGGGAGTGATTTGTTTACTATCCCATAGTGATGCAGCCACGAGCAGCTTGCTAACGCTACAGTAGCTCAGACCTGCGCGGTTTGCTTCGTAACGTAACTGCAATTCATCGAGTGGCCACTTGAGGCTGGCTGCAGAAGGGAGTCAATCTCTATTGACCCCCATATTAAAATGCCCAACTTTACAGCAGAAAAAACATGTTTACAGCCTGGTTCAAAAAATGGTTTTAGTGCATATCGCTAATTTTGCCCTTCGTGACAACTGTGAGGAGGGTGAATTTTTTTATAACTCCATCCATCCATCCATCCATCCATCCATCCATCGTCAACCGCTTATCCTGCGTACAGGGTCGGGGCTGGAGCCTATCCCAGCTGGCATAGGGCGAAAGGCGGTACACCCTGGACAGGTCGCCAGCCCATCGCAGGGCCACACATAGACAGACAACCACTCACACTCACATTCACACCTAAGGACAATTTAG
This sequence comes from Lepomis macrochirus, assembly GCA_024633595.2. Lineage (NCBI taxonomy): Eukaryota > Metazoa > Chordata > Actinopteri > Centrarchiformes > Centrarchidae > Lepomis > Lepomis macrochirus. The sequence continues at coordinate 17,854,386 of JALXJV020000006.1, forward strand.
AGACACCAATTAACCTAGCCTGCATGTCTTTGGATGGTGGGAGGAAGCCGGAGCACCCGGAGAGAACCCACGCAGACACGGGGAGAACATGCAAACTCCACACAGAAAGGCCGGGGCAACCGGGGTCTGAACCCACAACCTTCTTGCTGTGAGGCGACAGCGCTAACCACTGCACCACCGTGCCGTCCTTTTTTTATAACTCACCTGTTTAAATTATATTAAGCCTTAAAGTTCTGCATTATTAGGGGCGTGGCCGTTTTGATTGACAGGCGCCTCTAGCCTCTGCCACTGTTAGCACTCGGTCTGCGGTCTGTTAGCCTCACTCAGCTACACGGAGCTCTGAGGCTCAGCCTGTCGGAGGCTTTTGGACATTTCTACATGCAGATACCGGATGAATAATGGCAGGCTGTGCAGTTCCTTGGAGAGAGAACATCCAGGAAATCTGTGTTCTACTTGGTGAGTGAAATTCCTGTATTTTATTTATGTATTAACATTTAATAGGTATTGCTGCTGGCATATAGCTTGTTAGCTTAACGTTAGTTCGTTATGCTAATTAGCCAGATATGAGCAGCCCCAAGCTGCTAAGTTAGTGTAAGTAAGTAAGTAAGTTAGTGTGTTCTGACCGCAGCTTTTAATGAGTCAAAGACAAGTCGGCAAGAAGAGAGAAGCCAAAATGTAATGTTATTAGATTAACCTTAGTGTTAGACATTAGGGTGATAATGCTTTGAAGAAAAGCTGTCTGTGTGAAGTTGTAAGTAAAAAGCTCAGCTATCAGTTAGCTGACGTTAACGGTAAGTTTTATTAACGGGCAATGAGAGATTTAGCTATGTCCTGTAACGGAATCACTGTTAGATATTAGTCAGATACTATTAGAAGTGGCTGCTCCTGATCCTGATGGACATGAAGGGTTTAAAGGCAGAGAGCCGAGGGGGTGCGGCTGCTGAGTTCTGCCTGAAACTGTCACTCCGCGGAGCACCGATGCCACTATTTGAGCAAGCTGTCTCCCAAGGAGAGCCGTGCACCTCAGAGTGTAACATTACTGTTTAAAAACGATAAAGTTATACTATTCTTTGTGGGGTTCATCAGTGGGGATGATTGATTCGAAGTACATATTAAAGGCAGTTTAGAGTCATCAAGAAGTTATTACACTCAGTAGCTGTAGCATTCCTTGAGATTCAGCAAACAATCTCAGGTGAAAACTGCGTTTGATCAGCGACGTTTCTGATGAGCTTAAGAGGTGGATGCATAATTCGACTGAACAGCTGTTGTAGGCTACATGCAGAGATTTTCATCCACCTTTTTTGTCAGCATATAATGCGCATTATGCCTGCAGACAGGTAGCTGGGCTTTAACTGCGATGGTTTAGTTAAGACGAGAAATTAGGTGTGTGAGAGCCGCCTCTGAGTTTATTTGGTGGATTAGAATTTGCCAAAAAAGGTTGTATAGTTCAATAAGAAATAAAAAATAAGATCAAACACAAACCCATATATTGCACATATTGGTAAACAGTGTGTTTCACATTGCCACCCCTAATTACTGTGACATGCCAGAGAGGTTGTCATGCGGAGGCAATCTCAGAGTTCAGTAGCTTTATGGCTCTTTAGAAGAAGCTGCTTTACTGTCTACCCATTGTTGTCTTTACAGGTGCCAAAGGATCTGATTGCAGAACCCTCCAGATTTGATTTGTTTTGTCCAGCTCTTCAGCAGAGAACAGCTCCACTATTTTAATTTTAAATAGTGTGATCTAAACGTAATAGTATATTATAGTTAACAGCTATAAATGAAAATATTAAGATGTTATTTATAGGTTAACATTTTACATATGTTAGTAGAAAATAAAACATTAAAGGTTGATGTTGTATACTGTTTTATTTTGACATTTCTTTAAGAGACAAATGTGTCATTGACTGATAAGTTACTCTGTTGTGAAAAACAAAGAATTATCTGCACACTGAATAGTTTTAAAGCCCTGTAGTGGGTGTCATTTATTGTGACATCTGAGATGGTCTTGTGTGGTTTACATTGTATAGACTCACCTGTTTACTACATATGCATTCGGTCAGCTCTGAGACCTCAGAGTTTGCAAGGTCACAATAAACCACCTAGTGGGATTCATAATTACTCTGTGCAGATCATTCTTTGTTTCAGCACTTACTGACAGGATGGTTTGGATATGCCCACATTATTCTGTGTTTAAACTTATATCAGAGCAGCAAACAAGGCGCTCTTCAGAAACTTCAGGCTCTGTTATACGGTATATGGGTACTGGGTGTTTGGCTCCTTATTTATCTTAATGTATAAGGTAGAAAGGAAAAATACTCCTGCACAAACAAAAAATACACTGCATAATTACTTTTAAACATTTCATGTGAAACACGTTTGGGAGTATTTTCACTTTTTAACTTATCCTAAACTGATGTTCTTTAGCAAGAGTTCAGTTTTAATGCTTCATGTTTTATCTCGATTATATACGATTAGCTTTTCAGTAAGTAAAGACAGGGAGTGCTAATATATATGTAGAATTTATTACAAGTGAACCATAAACTGTATATTTTTTAAATGGATCTATGATACAAATATGGACAATATTAAAAAGTCAAACTAAACAGAAGGAGAGAAGGCCTTTCCACATCTGTCCACCCCATCAACACAATGAGGACCGCCAGGTCTCTGCAGCTCTCTGGGCACCAGTTGGGACATCTGATCCGCAGTGTGACTTTGTGAGAAAATGGATAAAGGGAGACAGTCTTTAAATGTTTTTGTTGTCCTTTTAAGACAGACAATTTTATTTTAGCTGTCAAATGTCCAGTAGCCAAGACTAGCAACGTTATTAAGTTTAAGCTTTTTTACAAGTTATACAGCTTCCATCATGTAACTACGGACTCTACCGCTAATGTTAGCTTATTACGTTTATTACAAGTAACATACTGAGGTGACCGCTCGTAACTAACGGTATGTAAAAGGGTTAATTGATTTATTTGTTTGTTTGAGCTGTAACGTTCAGTAAACTTAAGGTAACGTTAATTAATAACTGATTCATAGTTAACTGTTCTTACGTAACGTTCGTGTTGCAAAATAATGTTATCACATTTATATATTAAAAAGCATTTAAAACCTTATTAAGTATAATGTCAATAACAGATATGTTATGAGTTATTTTATTATCTTTCGGTGTCTTACCTTGACTGCAGTTGGTAATGTCCGTAAACTGGTAACATCACGGCCGCGCAGGTTCTAACCTCCACTGTACAGCATCGTAGAGTAGCATGTAGCATTAGCTCCTTAGCCTTAGCTAACTCGTTCATGTCGAGCTAGGCGGGAGTGGTGTCAGCAACACGTCACCTCAGCTCCACCTACGACCCGCCTCTTTGCCCATTTTTGGTTATCCGGGAGTGACGCACGGTGACGCGCTGCCAATTTTGAGCTGCAAAACAGCTCTTCAGAAACCAATGGGTGACATCACGGATGCTACGTCCATTTTTATATAGAGTCTATGTAACTAACATGACCCACATAATATACAACCCAGAGGAAGAGCCATCCACTAACACTAGTTACAGTAAAGTTACTTACTGGGGTCTAACTGTTATAAAGTGTGACACAATCTCATAATATTCAGTCCAGCTCACTACCCGTTTCATTATCATCCAGTACATGTAGCTGTGCTGACATTGCTGAGCCTACGGTGACAGATTCACAGATAGTAAAGATAGTTACTGAAAAGCAACAGGTGAGCTAACAATGTAGCACGTCGGCTAAATGTAGTAAATGTACTGTGATCATGTAACGAGCGTGGATTAGTTCAACCTGCAGCTGATAAAAACATTACTGTAACGTTGCAGTGGGAGTTTCCAGCATGTTGTGTGAAGCTAGCTCCCCACCTGTCTATAGCCACTCTCACTTTGCCTTTTTTCAAGTACTGTGTTGATATGCTTGTATCTCGCTGTGCTGAATAAAGTAACGTTACGGCGCCGGTGTTGATCTGCCTCTGAGACGGGAAACTTGAAGTATCCGAGCCTGAACATGTCTAAGTGAAAAGCCACAGCCTGCATGCTGTTGTTCCTTCGTTTATTGCAGGATTTCTGTAGGAAAGCGGTTGTGTTTCGGATTCTGCTCGTTCAGCGAGTTCAAGCGAGCACACGTACGAGCGCACACCTGGTTGCAATCTTAAAACCGCACCACTAGTGGCCGCTGGAAACTACATAATGCCCCTTTAAATGCTTCTCTATCTGACCTTTACTCTTGGGGCTTTGGTGTTTTTTTCCTCTTTGGGATAATACAACATCAGAATAGCATGCTTAACTGAGTACAGCACCCACAACAAGTACACAGCCATAAATCACCTGAACCAGTAAAACAGTTACTGCCTGTACTGAAATCCAGACTCAACAAACACAGCTTGAGGCTTTTCTTCTCTTCCTGTTTACTCAGTCCAAAGGTGTACTCAGCTGAACCTGTGAAGACCCTCCCGTAGATGCTTCAGAAGTCTTTTTGACATGTTTCTCTCTTACATAAAGTTTTGTACGACAGTACAAAGTAAAAGTGATTTTCATGGTTATTTAATAAAATACCACTATTTGTGCTCTAGCTTTGTATAGTATGTATATGGATAGTAATTATTTGATGAACATGAACACATTTGACCTCAAGTCTATTGATTTAGACTACAGAAAGAAACCAAACTGGAGTCTTATTATAAGAGAAGTTGCTGCTGAAGAAACATCTCCTGGGGATCCAAATAAACAGTAAATGATAAGGAAACACTAAGAAACTCAAATTTCTTCATGTTATTTTGGAGTTAGAATAACCACAGTCCCACAGCGGCATTAATATAACACATGGCCCAAAGTGCAGCAGTATTACAATTATAACTCCATTGCTTTATGATTGGATAAGATATGCTTTCTTTCATTTGACCACAGTAAAAAATGAATTAATTTCCCTGAGGAAAATTAAATATTGGAATCAATTATACTTAGAAGTTAAATCCCCTGAATCAATTACAAGATAAAATTCAAGGCCTCTAAAACTTAAAAAGGATAATTTCTTTCCTTTTTCATGGAGGCGGGAATGCAGAAAGATTTTAAATGTCATGATGTAGGATTTTATTCATTAAGCCAGATGAAATATTGAAATGTTGCTTATAATTAGCAACCATTAAGGTATGGCTGACTGACACATTTCATTCACATTTACATTTACTTGTGTGGCAGACGCTTTTATCCAAAGCGACTTACATTTGAGGATCAACATATAAACATCAACAAAGCATCAAATACAGCATAAGATCTACAACTGACAATACATACTAGTAAGAGCTAATTCATAGTTTTCAGTCACGTGACATGCGCGGTGACCTGGAGGGCAAAACAACAGACCAACTTAGTGGCTCACACTGCGAATCCCCCGTAGAGATGCCGCAACAGCAGTTAAATTTTGTTTGGATTATCTTTCAACTTAAGAAAAAGAATATGAAAGCCCCTTGACTGTGGTATGTTTACATTTACCGTGTGGGGAATACCTCACCTAACACAGCTCAAGCTTGTCTCTTCCTCGATTGATGCATCCGAAAGCACAACAACCATCCAGCGACTCAAAGTAACAGTTTATTACTTGCTTATTGGTTTGCAGGCAGTGGTAATATCTTTTTTGCCCTCCTTGAAATGTTACGTTGTCACGTAAGGGCCCTGTTCATGTTGGACAGACATTTTAATTGCATCTTGTGTCTGTGAAAGCACAAAGACACTCTTTATGTAAATGCCCCCATAACTGCCATTTTAGCTATGTGGGAGCTCTGGGCATTAGCTGTAGCAGCTCCGTGTTCCAAGCACCTATCCAGTTAATTTTTTTTCTATAGACAGTACTCACAAATTTATAACGATCAAAATTAACTTAAAATTGCCCGGAGTTCTCCTTTAAGAGGCGATAGAACAGGGAAGAAGTGTTTTAATAACAACAAAAAATAAAAACTTCATTTTCTTATTACAGTCTGTAAGAACAAAGTGAAAGAGTTCATCAAAGAATTCATAAAATGCCTTTCATCAGGTTTATAACAGTGCTACACAGTTGTTACTGACACAAAATCATGTCTTTTCATTCCTTCATTGTGGTAAAACAAATGAAAATATATCTGATCATTTTTACAGATAAAGAAAAATGAACCTTTTAACAATCTGTGTGTGCGAAGACGATAATGACAGCAGTAGCACAAACTCAGCAGTTTCAAATCATCTTCACTTACTGATAAGGGAAAATGAATGAACATGAACAGCATATAATGATGACCCAGATGGTGGTTTTTAGAAGAGTTAGGTTATAAAATAAGAAATTCAAATCCTCCTCAAGAACAATGGTGATATAATCATGTACAATGACAATAAAGCAAAGAGAATAAAAGATGCATCTCTTTTTTTTTCATTAACCTCCTACACGTGACATCTCTCGTATTATAAATAATTAAAATCATCTAGAAGATTAAACAAGTTGTTTTCCGAGTGATAGTCATCTGAACCGGCCAGATGACGTGCAAATAAAAACAAGAATCAATCTAGCATCTCTTACATCCCGGGAAAACCTCATATCTCAAACTAATTTTCAGTTTTTGTGAGTGACACACCACGAGAGAAAGATAATACGGTTTTATCTTAAACTGTTATAAATGCATAGGTAAGACACAGGTATTTCTAATATGTTGTCAACCACATTTCTATCAATGACGTTAGGTTAAATAGCACACTTTTTTAACACAAGAACCCCAAGATTGTGTATATTACAATGTTATTAATGCCCTTTATTTATGTTGTGATGTCTGATAGATTTTCTAAATATATTTTTTATACAACCAGAGAACCAGATAGCACATATATTGCCAAATTGCAAAAAAGAATAAATAAATTGGTTTACATACATGGGTTGTATACATGTAAATGATACTATATACATTTTTGTTTACATTAGTACCATGTCAAAGTCAGATTGCTATAAATTTGTTTTGTTAATAAAGTTGTCTTTTCACCACAAATCACCAAAAGCCAGCTTCAGCACAGTATTCAGTATGGCAAGTACAAACACAAACAGATGTGTGTGTAAGCTTAACAGACGAGTGTGTTGGCCAGGGCTAACCTACTATTAAGTTGCCTCTTTATTTACTAATTCAACATACATCATTTCAATCCATTTCAAACTGATTTAATTCAATAACAACATATATTAACAACATATATTACAGCAATTCAATTACATTATTACCTTACATAATATATTGTACTATTACTATATCTATAAAATATGGCGACCATATTACTGCCATACTACTAAAATACATACACCATATACGTCAAATAATCATTAATAACAAAAGGCCAAGGGTACACCACAATTTTTTGGCACTGGAGAAATGAAAGTCAAAGTATTTCATTGATGCCTAAAAATGAATTTGCAAAAACCATGAGGTGTCTAAAATATCACCTCGTCCTGTCCTGATCTTGCCTCTCTATTTTTTCCAGTTCCTTTCTGGACAGCTGGGGCCGTATTACAGAAACTTCCTAACTGGCAGATCCTATCCTAACTGCTCGGTAACCATGGTTATAAGGGTTAGGAACTGATTTAGGAAAAAGGCCATTACAGATTAACAGTTCCTAAGTCAATATTCCTTTCCTAACTTTAGATAGGAAAAGTGTATTACAGAAGCTTCGTAACTTCGTAAAATCTTAAATAAACTCTCCTAACTTTAGGATAGCTGTTTAGCCCTCCTAACTTTTACTTTTCCACCAAGTAGTGTTTGCTGACTCGTTTAATCCACATTGTCGCTGTTTAATTGCTTTTACAAAATCAACAAAATGTCAACGGGCGGAACTTAATTGATTCTACCGATGTGTTTTATGACAAAACCCTCATTATTTGAAAGGCTGTCGGCGATGTAACGCTAGAGGCGTTATCGCCCATAACGTAAAGGCTTCATGTAACAAAATGATCCTAATGCAAGTCTTTAATAGAAGGAGATTGTTAGAGACAAGAAATAGCCTACATGAAAAACATGATGACGTTAGCAGCCTTTATCAGCCTTTCTCGAGTAGAACTATGGGTTTCTGCCAGCGTCAGTGAGGGAGCTCAGGAGGAGCGACCAGCGGCTTTCCTCTGCTCGGTGGACACAAATGTTGTCTTTCTCTTCGTATCACTTGTAAATGGACTTGTTTTCTTTTTGGCAGCATTAACGCTCTGCTGGATGCCGGATATGCGGCGGTGACTGTGTCCACTATTTTAGCCCACTTTCTAAGGTTATCTGACTCTACCCGAGTTAAGCGTTATGTGGATTTGGATTTCTCGACGGTGGTTACCAATAAAGTCATCTGGCTTGAAGTTCAATGATAGTTGTTGTTTTTGCTCCATTTTCAGTGTATGTTTCATTTAAAAAAACTACAAAATACAGCGATTAAAATCAGTTTAGCTCGGCTACGAGAGAAAAGCGTCATCGGTTGCTAGGTAACAGACATAAAAGTTGATAACCGATGTTGGATTGCGCATTTAGGATTTCCTAACCTTGAGATAAGACGGATGAAGTAAGATAAGATAGGATTCCTAAAGTTTGTTAGGATTTGCTTCTGTAATACCAAAGTGAGAAAAATCCTATCTAGACTCTTCCTATCTTAACTTAAGACCTAAGATAGGAAACTTTCTGTAATATGGCCCCTGGTCTACAATTGCCACACCGATGCAGTCTCCCAAAACATTAACAACAGTGTTGCAGCGATCTCTAAAAGACATAAAGCACAATCAACTATGAAAGCAGATATGTGATTTCCTCACAATTGACTATCAGAAGAGGTAAGGCAGCTGGAATCCCTTATAAAACTATTCATTAGAGATTTTCTGTGAATGTCAGACTTTAAACTAAGTTCAACTCACAGCAGCAAATGTACAAACACCAAGGTGGAAGCGTCCTTCGCAGGTAAGGTGTTTGGAATTAGAACAAAAGAAGGTGGTGACCACTCCTGTCACTGAGATCTGTGCTGCTCCTATACTAGAGATGGCTGCTGTCACTCTGTAAACACAAAAACTCTTCCGTGAATGACTAAAGTAGATTTTTGAAAAGACACAGAAATATAAAACTCTACCACATATTTTTTAAGTCACTACTTAAATCTTAAATGTCACATATCATGAACTTTTAACTTACATTCATACAGACATTATTATTTATAGGATTTTCTACTGAACAGAGAGAGTGTCAAAGTAATCTGACTAAGACTTACACGAGGAGGATTAACTCGCTCAAGTCTAGATGGACGTTGCTGAGTTGGGAAACGAAAACCGCTGCGACCACTTCATAGAGGGTTGTTCCGTCCAAGTTGGCTTTGGTGCCAATGGGCAGCATGAAGTGAGAGATTGTGTGGTCCATGTTTGTGCCCTCACAGCATCGGAAAGTGACTGGCAGCGTGGCAGAGCTTGGGGACACAATGCATCCTTCTTTAGTGACACTAATCATTTAAAATAAATCATAAAGTATAATCCCTTGGAGATAAATGTAAAAATAAGCACTGGTGGTGAACGCACAGAGCTAATAACTAAGAACCAACCCCTTAAAAATAATCTTACCTGGACGAAGTGAGCAATGCAGCCAGTAAGGCAGGAGAAACTCCTTTAATCACTGCCCATGGGTTACGTCTCACCGACAGAAGATAGAGCGTTGGTAGAACTATTACACCGTGGATTGCGAGCCTGAAACACAATTTAATACATAATAGATTTTTGGTGGGCAGGTCATCCCTTTGGTTTACATCCACATCAGGGATTGTGATAGATGATGTCATAACTTCACAAGTATATATACTGGCCATAACTCCTGCTCTCATCCAAAGTATTTGAAATTTTGTTGGCTGGTGTCAAAAACACTCATCCGTCCTCATATGACTTGAGAGTCAGTACACCAAAACAGTATTATCAGAGATATTAAGTGTATCAATGTGTCACTATGAGGGTCAGAAATGCTGATAAATGTACAAACAATTTGGTATTTTGGTAGCAATGCTAACTGAGGAAAGGAGAACATACCCAACAACAACCACAGCCAGGAACTTTCTGAGTTTGTAGGTAGTTTCCCAGACCTGAACCTCAACAGTACTGCTTAAACTCATGAACATCAGTCCCAATGGAAAGTAGCTGGAGAGAATACAAGAAAATTAAAAAAGGAAGAAAAGAGTGAAAAGCTACTGCGATGTTTTCCCAATTCCACACAAAGACAATTTTGCTGTTGTAATATACACTTCTCCAAGTCATTGTCCATGTAACACTCACACAGCACTGCAGGATATTTACTCTATTTATGTATATAGATTAAATATTGAAGTATGGAATTCTCTTATTCCACATTTTATATAAATTTTGCTGTTTCACTTTACCACAAAATCAAGTCAATTGCATATTTTGTGGTCTCATTGAGGATGGTAAGGATGTCCACGATGATTTTCCCTCTTTGTCCCATCGTCTTGAGGATCAGTCCAAAAAGAAAGGAGCACACAATCAGGCCCAGGACGTTGGTTTCATCTACAAAGTGACCCACCTCTCGTACATCAGTGGCATTCTGAAACAAGATGGTAAACTCATTAATGACAGAGGTTCGAGATCAACTCCATGTACTATCAATTATCACTGCAGATCCAATCTTAAATAATCTTCATAATGATAAGGGGGAAATGTTTTACCATTTCCAGGCTAGAATTTGGCTCTTCTGTGTTTATTTCAAACTCCAGCCTCTCAGTCTTGTACTAAGAAAAAAAAAAGGATCACATGCTCACATAAATATTACATTGTCTCCTTCATGGGAAGCTTGGAAATGTGTGGTATACGGCATACCTGAATAAAAAAACGTACCTTTTGTAAGCAACACCAACCAGATTCTGTGGCACTATGTTTCTATAGAGAATAAAGAATAGTCAAACAATACCATCTACCATCATACCACCTAATCTCAGATATAATGTCACTTTCTTCTCACCTTACTAGATCAAATAAAGTGTCAGAATTGACGAACTCTTCCTCTTCCTCATCATCTGTCTCAACAGTGTAAGCAACACCAGGCTTAACGACCTTTACTAAAATTAATCCTACAACACATAAAATACATAAAAAATGGCATGCATGCTAAAGCTGTTTCATAGGGGCTGATAATTAATTAATTAAACAATTATTTCAGCAGTGCTCCACCTATACAACATGGTATAAATGTTGCAGTGTTTATATAGGCCTAGTTTTCACTTATTCTTATTTTTTAACTGCAGGTTCTACTTTTATTAATATTATTGTTTCTATATTTATTCACTTATCTGTATATCTTATGAAATAGCACATATACAATCTGTTTCCCCTGCCAGGATGCTAAGATTAGGGGCACTTACAACTGTAAATGCTACACATGATTTTGCCTTGATTTTTTAATAAAAATCTTTGTTATTCACTTACATTTCAATAGGAAAACTTAAAAATGTTCTTTTAGAAATGAGGAAATACAAGATGCAGTGCAAGTCAGATCTGCTGTGAGAACTGCTGCTGCGTTAACCAAAATAATGAAGCTGGCACAACAAAACTTTTCCTGCTAAACACAACTAATAATTATACCATAAAGTGTACAAGAAAAATAACAGTGAAGATACTACTATTAATCTAAACAGTGTCTCATCTGTTGCATTCAAACGCTTCTGATCAAGGGACTTCTATATACACAACCAGAGCTTAAGTATTATCATTAATGATCAAGTCTTCTTGTCTTTGAGTTTGATAGTTGCTCTGTGGCATTTTGGAACCAAAAATAAACTCAGTATTGCATTTCATGATAATTAATATACATAAAATATAGAAAATATATCTCTCTTACCTATAGCCCCAGACATAAGGGTCGTCAAGACAAAGTACACTGCTGCACGCATAACAATTTTTCTGGAGAGGTTACGAGCACTCAGACCAGAAACTCCTATTAAAAAATATAGAACATACAATTCAAACCAAAGTCATACATGAGTGGCTATATACACCACTGCAATATAATGGGATAGGCAGGAAAACACAGTTACAGTTGCAAAGCTACATTTCAAGAAAAACAAGGGAACTTAGACATGCTGTTTAAGACGTCCTTAAGCAAGCGACACATTGGTGTCAGACATGTAAATTATTACCCAAATAATGTGTGTTTTAAAATTATACCACATGTTTTGTGATTGGATACATGTTTTATAACAATTTATATTATTTACCTATCACAAACATTACAGTACTGTTTATTGATAGTGATTGCAATGTATCCAAACATTTTGATAAAGATCTATGTTGTTTATTATAATTATATTTGTATATGTGAAAATTATTTAATAATGCTAAAGGACCAGAAGTGGTTTTGAAAATACAGTATCACCCCTTTAAAGGGTTGGTTCAACCAAACCACAAAAAAACAAATTTTCCCACTTCCACACAAAGCAATTTGAGCGGGACTTTTATAAATGAGCATCTACATTCAAGCCCCTGCCAAATGAGTTCATACAATGCTGAAGATGAAGTATTGAATTTGGAGTTCGATATGTAGCTATTACATTTACTCTGCCTAAATAATGGAGTTTTGTCTTGGAACTGAGAAAATTCCCCCGTATTTCTGTAATTATTTCTGAACGTGAGCCTGGGGTGAGCTCACCTGTAGGCAGATGTCATAAGCAGATTCTGAGATATCTGAGTCTTACTGCCACACTGGAGGTGGCAGGAAGTTTGTTTGTGGACGCTTGTCTTTGCAGACAACAGACTTCCAGTTACTCTGGAAAATCTAAACATTTTGCAGTAGTCTTCATTGGGACTACTTTCCAACAAAGAAGTAGTCGCTCTGACCACAAGTAAATGATACACAATTCACATGCAAGTTTAATGGGCTTAAATCTGCCAAACCACCAGCATGGTCATGAGAGTGAGAAATACACCTCTAGTTTACCTGTTATCACACCTGTCACAATGAGAGGAACGGTAACCAACTGAAGCATCCGTGTGAGTATCTCTCCTGGAAAGCGGATGTAGAGCTTGTCAAAATCTGAAAGGCGAAAGTTGGTCTTGGCAATCACGCCACTAGCAACACCTGTGTGAAAATAACAAAAATGTATTATGATTAAAACAAATAAATGGGTTAAGAGTGAGAATGTGGATGTAAGTGAAGTAAAGTTAACAAAAGTAGAACTTTAAACCTCTTTTTAAAAAAAGGGATTTCACCTTCTCATCCAAACATGTTTTAAGAAATGCAGATACTCTGCTTTAAATTCTAATTTGAGTCTGATGTTTTTTCCCCCCACTGGGCTAAAACATTTGATTACCTTGTTCAAAATTCTTGAGTCTTTCTCACTCATTGAAAAAACCCAGAATCTGTGATTGAGTATGTGTAAATATTTTTAATTTAAAAAATGTGACTGTTATCTCCTGCTTCATCAATAAGTCTATTCTCTGTGTATGTACACTGGAGGTTTAAAGTTTCCACAGTGTCCCTTCAAAACTCGCATCACACAGTCACAATTCATCACTTTATGTCATGCCATTTAAATGCAATGATTCCAACTCCTCACTAGATGGCGCTGTTTAACCCGGAGAGATCAGATCTAACGCTGGTTAGTAACATGACTAGCTGCAGTTGTGTGTAACGTGTTTATTCTTACTGGTATTAAAATGTAATCCTTGGTCCCAACCCAAATATTAATCATTTAGCATAATTTATATCTTCCTAACCCACCTAACCACCACCGTGAGCAGCGCCGCAGAAAACACTGGATTAATTCGGCAACCATTTTTAAATCACTTATCCCCATGACGACGCTTTGTGATTTGCTATGGCAACATAATGTGGCGTTTTAATTTCATTTTCCACAGATCCTAACAAAGATCAATGAGAGGCGGTGTTTAGCTAATCACTCAAGTAGGTTATTATGTGCTAAAGCTCAAAATATTGTCACTTGTGGTGAATTTGGGGTTTCTTTTAAACTGTTAAAACTACCATTAAGAAAAAAGTTCACATTACTTTAATTTCTTTCCCTAAAATGCATTTTATAACGAGTAAATTATTTTAACTAGTTCGCTAGCTACCAAGTGATGTTTCTGTCCTTCAAATATATTTATAGCTTTAATGTTTAAAGTCACATTGTGAGGCCTAACATTAGCTAACATTAATGCTAACGACATTAAAGGACATTTTATCGTTAAAACTTACCCAAGGAAGCAGCTACCACACTTGAAAACACAAATACATTCTGGACAATGTAATTCCAGCATTTCTTCCTGCAGATGCAAAAGTCTTTTATGACAGCCTCACTATCTAATTGTGAGTCCTCCATGTCCAGGCAGGTAAACAAAAAGTCAACAAACTGGCACAATAATCGATACTTGAAGATAACCAGATGAAGTGAACTACTATTTTATGTCAATAACATTCTGCTATTTTGATTCAAAACAAGGTTTGGTTTCGAATCAAAACAAACAAATATGATGAGACCTACGGAAGTAAACAGAGCAGATGCCTCTATCCAGATTATTGAGTACTAAGCAATAAAAATATGTCTCTCTGTGTTGTACAGTGACACTGTCCTGTCATTTTAGGTTCTAACATAATTAGAGTTAAGCCGGATACATGGCTGAAACGAGTATCTGGTAGGGATAAAGTATTTTTGCCAATACGAGTATTATACGAGTAATACAAGTCAATATCTGTGCTCGGACTAAATAAAAATCCTCATTGAGTAGCTGACTGTGTCTGCACACACGCTCCCTCTCCCTCTCTCTGCCGGTCATCTGAGATTTTTTTTAAAACTACGATCGATGATTAAACTGTAACACTATAGAAATACAACAGTAGCACGCCTGAAACTGACACATGCAGGAAGACAGAAAATCGCAGACAGTGTGAATGTCTAAATGAACAGGCGTAGTCTATAATAATGCTTGATAAAAAGTGTTCTTATGAGCTGCAGAAAATATCAGCCTTTTCTTTCAGCTCGGCTGTGTGTCGGCATTTCCACATTAAAAGGCTGTTCTCCCTCACTTAAAAAAACTTGTCGCCTTCATGCCATGTGTGGAATCAAAATGTGCTCAAATAACATTTGAAAGACTGAATCTGAACATTTAGGCTGCTGAAAACTCACAGTCCCACCTTTTGTGCCCACATCCCAAAATGTGGGACGGAACATGACTACAGTCTCTGTAGTAGGCCTAAGAAAGCTATATTAACCTAAATAGATAGCCTACGTTCATATTAAAATTTAGTAATTCAATACTGTTCATATTCAGCCTCACATAAGAAAAATAAATCCATTTATTTTAACGGCTGTGTCAGGCTGTGTGAAACGACTGAGAGCAAATAAAAAATATTAAACACATTTAAAGGCAGTAAGTAGGCTGATCCTGCTGTACTGTAAAAACCTGTAGGCAACATTAGCCTGAGGCTTTGAATCAGTCTAGTCTACATTGTCAGTGTTGGATTATATCGCTATAGGCAAGAGTTTCTCCACATCACCACTGCAAACATAAAGCAGCCCTTGTATTCATTGTTGCAAAACTTGTTCTGTATATAGTTTGTTATCGTGATCAAAACTATTGATCTGAAGCTCAATGCTGATGCTGTCATGTAAATAGTTTTCTAATCAGCAATAAATATAACAATTTCTGATCAAACCATATCAATTGCATGCCTAAAATAACATACTGTTAAAGCCCCGCCCATTTCAAGACAACCCACTTTCCTCCTAAATCCCGCCCACTTTTGACTTGGCCCCGCCCAGTCCAAGTACGGATACGGATACAGATACAGATAATTCATATGGTTAACAGATACAGATACAGATAATGCTGAACTCGCTCATCCCTAAACATAATAGTACACAAACATCGTCTCATGTCAATTCATAAGGCTGTAAGTGCTGAGCTGGGAGAGCCACATTGTATTTGACATACAAGCTTTGTGCTCATGCATTTGACTTTAGCCCACATTAGGGATTTCCTAATAAGGTTGGGTCATGTTTTGATTGCTGCTTTTCAGGAGAGAACAAATCTACAAAAAGATGACTGTAACATAAATGCTACTGTATAGTCCAAATACATCTCTGCTTCTCATTTGGAAGTGATCCTTCTTGGAATAAATAAAGGAATGAAGATTCAATATTTTAATGAGCCAGTTCCCTTAATATCAAGTGCAATCCTCAGTGGCCAAGAATAAACTACATTACATTTACATTTACTCATTTGGCAGATGCTTTTATCCAAAGTGACTTACATTTGAGGAACATACAAGCATCAACAAAGCATCAAATACAGCAGCTACAACTGACAATACATACTAGTAAGAGCGGCAATAAATACTAGTAAGAACTAATAGCACATATTGCATCAATGGGGTAAATACCTAGGTAAAGAAGTTAACAAAAAAGTGCAATCAATACAAAATAATGAGGGGGATAGAAGAAGAGCACAGGAAGTGCATGTTATGGGTTAGAGGTTTTATAAGATAAAGTGTTCTCGGAAGAGAGTTTTCAAGAGCTTCTTGAAGTTAGAGGGACATCACTGCTTCGATGGCATGTGGTAACTTATTCGACCATCGTGGAGTCACAGATGAGAACAGCCTGGGCTGAGAATACTTTGTGTGAAGGGATGGAACCAGGTTGCGTTCGTTGAGCGTAGTGGCCAAGAAGGAACGTAAACTTATGGAGTTTAGGTAGATGGATGCAGACCCAGTAGTCATTCTGTATGAAAGCATTAGTGGCTTGAATCTGATTTGGGAGGCCATGGGTAGTTAGTAGAGGTGACACAGTAATGGAGTGACATGAGTCCTTTTGGGCTGATCAAAAAACCGGACGCACTGCTGTGTTCTGAACCATTTGTAGGGATTTCACTGCACAAGCTATTAGACTTAATTTTTACTTCATTCTGTGTCATGTGATATTTTATAAGCAAGATTTTCCTTTAATTCACATACATTAGATATATCATATGTTGTTATTGCTTTAATAACTACATAACTCTTTTATAATATATATATATATATATATATGTGTGTGTGTGTGTTTTAAATATCATATTTTTCATTCTTGCTTTTTATTACTCTCAGAATCAGCCTTAAGTTTAGGTTTAGGAGTACTTTTGGATGCTAACATCATGGGAATAATTTGAATTAAGTGGCCCCCTCAGAGCTCTTTATTCACTGTCTCCCTAAGCATCCATCCCTCTTGGTCTTTTCACTCATTAATGAAAATTCAATCAGTTCATTACTCATCTATGATCAGTTTTTCATTTCTTTAAGTACCAATCTTTCTTTTCTTTCAGTCCACCTCTCTCTTTTGACCCCCCTGCCTTTGCTCATCTCGCTATCAGTAATCGTTAAAAAATACAATGGCTTTATATATATAACTATAATCATTTGTAGCCTATGGATGTATAGTCTTGTCTGTGTAATTCTGTTCATCTAACTCTGCTTCTCCTGCTATATTTATCCCACCTGACATACATGTAAAATATATAATCTCAAACGTGATTAATGGAAATACAAGAGTACAAGTAAACGCTAAGTTGCTCTCCTTAGCAAACACGCAAGGTTCATGTATATCACTGCATATGCACACGCTTACACCTATACTTAAACACAGCAGGTTATGCTAATGGTAAGGTAAGGAGCTAATGTTGATGTGTCATCCTATAATAAACACACATCCACTCAAATGAAACACCAGTCTGATACTAACAGATAGAAGGCAGGACAGGGAGACGTGATTTGTGAATTTGGTCAGTGTTCTACCCAGACAAAATAAGGGACACCTGTGTGCCCATGAGCAATGCAATGTGCCCATGAGCAATGCAATGTCCCCAGTAAGGTTAGCTACACAAGAACACACAGACAGATGCTTCCAATTTATAGTCAGATGAGAAAATCTATTTCATCACTAGTACAAGAGATACAGTTTGGTCAGGGACACATCTAGCCTAGCATAGCTCAAAGATTGGGATGAATTTAGAAGTTTGAAAAATATCTGCTTTCCAACAACTCCAAAACGTGTTATATCTGAAGCTAAGAAATTAGTCACTGATACAACCAGCTGTCACCAACATTTGGCCAAACCTTATTTTGTAAGGACAGGACATTGGAAATGTTAAGTAGAGTGAATACACTCCATTTAGATGTTGTTAGTTTCAGTGCATAAGCTAATTGCACTTAAAACCACAATGTATTTGTCTGTTTCTGCTTTTTATTGATAAATAAGCATAAGGACACATTTGGAGTTATTGGACAGAGGGTTTATTTTTTGACGGTACAATCCCTGCAGTTTCCAGCTGCTAACTGTCTTTGAGCTAAGCTAGACTAAATGTGTATGGTACTTACCACAGAGAAGAAACTGATAATCCTCTCTTCTGACTCTGGGTAAGATGACAAACAAAGTGAGTTTCACATCACTTGCAATTCGCTATGCTAACAATGTTTCCAGTCACCTGCAGCGTATAGATTATTATTATTATCATGCTCCAATAAATGAAAAGTCATGCTCTAGGTCAACTATAATCTCTCCCTCACTGTTTGCTTCTGTACTTTCCTGCCAACACCGACTAGGAGAGCAAATTCTCACTACTGTAATTTTTTACATGAAAGAGAAAATCCTCACTTGCTGTGTGTGTGTGTGTATATATAAAATGTAAGGGGCAGCTCGGTGGTGCAGTGGTTAGCACTGTCACCTCACAGCAAGAAGGTCGTGGGTTCAAACCCCGGTTGCCCCGGCCTTTCTGTGTGGAGTTTGCATGTTCTCCCCATGTCTGCATGGGTTCTCTCCGGGTGCTCCAGCTTCCTCCCACCATCCAAAGACATGCAGGCTAGGTTAATTGGTGTCTCTAAATTGTCCTTAGGTGTGGATGTGAGTGGTTGTCTGTCTTTGTGTGGCCCTGTGATGTACGCAGCATAAGCGGTTGACGATGGATGGATGGATGTGTGTGTGTCATACTCATAATGACTGAAGACCCACAACTTTTAACACTGCAAAACATCATGGCTTTACATTAAAGAGGTATTATGCCTTTATTGAGTTATATGATGTGCATGTAATAGGTTTGCAAAATGAAAAAGCCCAAAGTCCAGCCCAGGGGGGTATCCATCTCCCACAGAAAGCACTGCTCTGAACCGCTTGACAACAGCTCATTTCCTTGCTCGTCACAAGGAAAACACATCCTAGAAAAGTTGGACCTGTACCTGCTTCCAGGTACTTTTTTTCGTATCACCTCTCCCCCAACGAGGTTCCAAGCGAGCTGAGGGATACTTAAATGTAACATGAAAACATGACAGACTGCTGATTGGTCAGAGAGAATATTGCATCATCATTGCGTGCACCAGAGGTCAGCAACAGAAAGTTTTATATTTTACAATTTTCATATAGAATTTCACTAAATCCACTTCTGAGAAGTTTTTAAGGTGAGAAATCAGTTCCGTATAATTCCAATAGTGACAGTTTTACGAGAAGTGATGGCGGAACAAAAATGTGATGAATTTTTTCGGAGTTGAGGAGCTCCGCAAGTGGCGGCGGGTGATGCCTGCCCCAACCTGCGGGAGTAACGTGTGAGGCCGGCCAGCAGCCCGTTCACAGAGCCCTCTGCTCCCACCAGCACACAGACCGCTGCAACACCGGCAGAGGAAAACACAGCTGGAAGGTTTTCATGCCGCTCATCTGTCTTTACATTCAGAGGAATGTTGAAATGTTTTAACTTAAAAAAGAGAAAGCTGTGTGGATCGCTGGTGTGTGTGTCACGGCAGTTCTGTGTGGCATCGCTATGATGACGAGCTACGTACTATCGCTGGGTACTAGCTGCAATGGAAAACGGAGCAGGGCCCTGTGGAGTCGAGTCTATCGATTTGCGCTATGGTATCATTTTTTGGCAAGGCAGCATAGATCGTCAGAACACCGGCAACAGTTCAGCGTTTAGTCCTAAAAGATGATGCAACTCCTGTAAGTATGCTTTATTGGTTGTGAATTATATTTAAAATAAACACGGCAATGTAACTTCCCAGGCCGTTCAGTATGGAGTTGTTGTAAACATTGGCTAACACAGCTAAAGTTATAACCAAGGGTGGGCATAGATTAATTTTTTTAATCTAGATTAATCTAGATTAATCTTGAAATTAATCTAGATTAATCTAGATTAAAATGGCTCATTTGAATTCTGCCGAAGGCATTCAGAATATGTGTGCGAACGGGTTTCAAGCCAGGTTTCAAGCCAGGTGGCGCATTAGACCAGGGGCTCATCTCCTGTTTCCAAAATGCATCACAAACTGCTTGAGAAAGCTGTTCTAACTATGATAATTGGTGATGAAAATAAATCATGTTCAATAAGATGTACTTGTGTGTAGTGTGTGATGTGCTTTGCATTTAGGTGGTAGGCTACTTGAGACTGGAAGAACTCCTACAGTAAACTAATTCCACATTGCACAAGGTGCAAACCAGGTGTTGTGCCGAGTTTTGCCTGGCTGCCGAGAATTGCATGCACCTCCAAATAATACTTTTAAATGCTGTAAAATTATTTGTGGACTTCATCAATGATGATAAATTGATTTGAAGTATATATTTTATGAACGTTTAGAGTCTTTAATATTTTAATACACTAGGCTAGAAGGACAATTCCTTGACATTCAGTACATATATGTGGCGATAAAGCTGTTTGAAGGACCTAAAGAGGTGGATGCAGATCAGATTTTGTAGGCTCCCTGCCGAGATTTGCATCCACCTCTTTTCTCAGCATAGATGACCGTTAGCACCCGCGAGGTGCATGCAATTCTCGGCAGGCAGGCAGAATTCGGCACAACACCGGCGGCTTCAGAAATGTTCGCACACAAAGTGCTGTCCAACAGCTGTCTGTGGACGTGTTGCTACAGTTAGTGTGAGTAAATACCGCACAATGCGTTTTTTAATCAACCGGCGTATCAATAACTAACCTGGCTAGTTGTAAACAAACAGCTGGCCGAGCGAGGTTGTAACTGAAACGCCGTCAACTCGGGTGTGACGTCATTCCCAGCTCCGCCCTCCGAGGTAAATGAAACGCAGCAACAGCTGCATCCATGTTAGCACGTTACGTTTGATGTGGTAATTTCACAGTAGGCATACACACAGGTTCGAAGACTTGTTCTCGCCCCCTACAGTGCGATTCGGCACTAAAATATCAAGGTGAAAGTCATCATAGCTTGCGTAGTATAGACCCAGCTTCCAACCCAACTTTGAGAATAGATTAACAGCGATATTTTTTTGTCGCCCGATAATAGTCTCACGTTAACGCAGCCGTTAACAGCCGTTAACGCCGATAACGGCCCACCACTAGTTATAACTATAATGCTGTTACACTTGATGGGAAAGCTACTTAGCAAACGTTCAAATTGTTTGGCCAATTTTTATGTAAAACTGAGTTGAAATATGGCGTTTTGTAGTGGTTTATGGTAAAATGTGGAACAATGATGTTGTGTGGTTGTGGACTTGTGAGTAGCCTAACTTATACCATCTGCTAGGTTACGGTCGCAGTTTGAAGCGGCTTCTGATTTGGATCACACTACCTTGTTTCTTACGACCCGCCTTTCTCTGCTTCTGATTGACTAGTAGTCCTTACCTGGGACCTGCGCATGTGCACCTCCCAACAAAGAGTTTGTAGATGCAACACTCTGTAGCTCAAGAGCGGAGCGTACAACATGTAGGGTGAAAAGAGGAGCTGCAGCAATGTACAGTATGAGAAAAATATGGTGTTTTTTGAAAATTAAACCATGTAAACCTGTTCTGGTACATCCCCTAATAGTTTAGGCATCATTGCATTGCTTGCCTTTTGGTTTTCTGTGTTTCTAACTGTTTCCTTTTGAGTTCCCTTGGTGGGTCTCTATTGCTGTTTTAGCAGTTAAAGATAAAGTTGCTGTCATTGTGCCTGGAAAGCTCAACTCAGGGAAATAACATCCACCCAACCAGCAGAGAGTTTCTATATATATATGTGTGTGTGTGTGTGTGTGTGTGTTTAAATGAAAAAGGGACAGAGAGAGGATCGTGCATAATGCTGAGGGTGGCTATGGTGACAGTATGTCATGCTCCTCAGGAGTCGGACTCCTCTGAGACCAAAATCACAGGAGGCAGAAGCAGACTGTCTTGAGTATACTTGATTCTTGTTTTTGATGTTGTCATTGTTTAAGCCTGGATGTGCTTAAATTTGCAGTGTAAGACCATTTGGCGTCCCTTGATTTGGGATTTTTTTGGAGTATATAGAAAAAAATGTAATGTCAAGGCCATAGTGTGTGCGCCTCAATCCCCTGAACCACATAGCAGTTCCTAAATGTATTGTCCTTAGTCTCAATAGGAACCAATTCATGGTAATATGATTACTGTCACTATAACAGGCTAATTACAATAGCCTGTTGTGTAGAACGATTTATGCTGAGTAGGCGCGATGCATTTGACCTGTGAGTGAGAGTATTTGTGTGTCTTCTCTCCCTTCCTCCTCTCATATACTGTATTTATTTGCTTATTTATTTCCCTCTCCTCCCATTTTCACTGCCTCACCCCATCGCTCTCTCTCTCTGTCTCCCAGCTTGCCTTTTTCATGTCTTTCTAACAGATTGTTAATCGGTGATTACTGCAGCAACAAAAGGTTAGGTGAGAGCATTGATGGGATTCTGTTGTCATGGGAAGTGCTAAAGGCAAAAGGCAGCATCCGCTGAGTTTAATGATCCTACGCGTGCGTGTGTGTATGTTTAACATCCCTTGCTAAATCTTGCATG
Organism: Lepomis macrochirus; assembly: GCA_024633595.2. Classification (NCBI taxonomy): domain Eukaryota; kingdom Metazoa; phylum Chordata; class Actinopteri; order Centrarchiformes; family Centrarchidae; genus Lepomis; species Lepomis macrochirus. The sequence goes on from JALXJV020000006.1 coordinate 17,877,160, forward strand.
AATGTGACGTAGTTTGTTAAAGAGCCGTGGGCTTTTGCATTCGCACATAGACAGTAGAAGATGGATGTTCTAGGTTCTCGGTAATGTCTCTCTGTCTCAATCTATCTTCCTGAAAATGACAACGTGCCACGATCATACAGGATGTATAGTTACACACACAGACACAAACAGATACACAAAGGTACAGATACAGGAGCCAGGGAAATAAAAGACAAAGTGACAAAAATGGAAAGAAACACACAAATAAAAAGTCCAATGCAATTTTTCTAAACATCAGATATTTGGGGCTACCTGTTTTTCCCCTTCCTTCTTTCTGCGAAAGCCCATGGAGGGTACACATCATGTCATCTCTAACTTGTCCCGTGCACCAGTGTATTTGCCTGTTTCTGTAGGAGTGTGAATGTGTGTGTATGTGTGTGTGTGTCAGCCGTTACTGTATTTATGCAGTATGGTGAGTGAAACAATGATGTCTGTGTCTGCCTGATTGCTAATAATCATATTGTTTCTGGCATTTGTGTGTTTTTTTCCCCCTCACACGTTGCATAATAATAACTCTGCAGGTCGGTAAAACAGGCACATGGAAACTGTTGCTATAGAAACACCAGAATAAAAGCACCCTCCCTGGTAACGACACAAGTTTTCATTTCTTCCTGTGAGATGGGAAAGGGGGTGTCACTCTTTGTGTTCTCTCTCTTTTTCCCCCTTTCCCCCCTACTCCCTTTGAAACGAGACAACAGTTTCTCCCTCTTCTCTCTCCATGTTCCACTTTCTTTCCATTTCCCACTCCCTCTGCTCCTCCTTTCAAGCTCCTCTTCTACTTCCTCAGAGGGCCCTATTTCTGTGAGTCAAATTCACTGCTCTAGTGCACTTGGCCGTGACTGACAGATTTTTGGTAATTTCATGACCAGAGGCTGTAGTGCTCCGGCTGTGCACCTGCAGCGCTACAGTAAAAGAGGTTGGATTAGGAGGAATAAATGATTGTTATCAATCATGAACAATCAGATCAGCTCTTCTTATCCCATTTAACAGCAGTGTGCTCCCACTGCACACTGACATTTTGTAATGGAGAAAGGAGCCAAGAGCTCTCCCGTGAGGAAACTGATGTCCTTTATCGGGGGGGTACAGAGTCTTGAAGCACAAATACACACTATTCCAAATATGCAACAAGTGTGTATCATTTTGGGTGCTACTTCAGCAAGATCTTTTCAGGATGAGGAGTGTGAGCTGCTATGAAAATATACACCATACTTCAAATGAAAGGCTGCAGATGGAACACCCATACCTGTTTTGCTGCCTTCAGATAGCTACAGAATTTCATCAACTGAAAAGGAAAGCCCCTCATACATAATACAAGCAGCTGCAGATGACAAATACTGCTAAGAATCATCCCTCTTTGTGAATTGTTGCAGTAATCACATGCCTGAAGTGCTTGTAGTCTAGTGTATGCTGTTGATAACTCACTCAAATACAGAAAAACAGTAGATTTTTCTGAAATAAGCTGTGGTCTGAGCAGACAGAGGCATAATTCCAGACACCAGTGACCCACCTAATTTGTGTTGACATCCTCCTCTGGTGTGCCCTCTCCTCTCACCTCTAATGTTGCTCTGGTAATGGCATTGCGAACTACAACATTATTGAACTCATGCAGGCAGGAAATTATCCACTTCCTGCGAGCAAATTTACTACTGCACCAGTGCAAGTTTGCCGTTAGTAATCTGCTCCGGCATGACATTATGTCTGCAAATATCTTATATGTGACACATAAGACATTTCACCAATATACTAGCCCACATTTGGCTATGATAAGGAATTTGCCACAGTTTTGAAACTTTAAAGTAGCATATATTCATTAATGAAAGCAAGTACACTATTTAAAGCCAATCATAATCAAAGTATTGCTCTGCAACATAAAATATTTGTACCAAGTATGCCACAGTTAAAATTAAAATTATTATTTATCAACCGTCAAAAGGTCAAGCTGATCTGCTTCGTCAGAATGGTGTGGGTGTGGATTCATAATATTGGATTGATTAAATATGATTGGTTAAATATGCAAATAACCCCACAACGGTCATCATATTGCGATTCAAATGTTGTTCAGTTCTGATTGGTCCACAGAAATGTCCGACGTTACATTTTCCAAACTGAGCTCTACCCATTTTTTAAACAAGTCAGAAGAGCACAGACAAAGAATAAAGATACAGAGGTGTTTTAATGTGAAATCACCAAGACAGTTTGAACTTTGGCATGAAAAAAGCTGTAGTCATGGTGTGGTTGATATTCCCAGGCTCTGAAGCCTAATTACTTTTGTTCATGATTATGTGCAGTATGGAAGGCTAGTGACCCCCAGATTGTCTCAACATCGTAATAATTTTGACAGTTTTCTTTCTCTCATTTTTTCTCAAGGTTTTTAGTTTCCTAAAACGTTTTGCTCTTTCACGTGAATAACCAAGAAAATGATATTGGGACAAAAAAATATTATTCTGCATCAATCATTCCGACATCCCTTTGCTTTTTCCTTAATTCAATCTGTCAGCCTTTCTTGGGTGTATCAGCTCTTACTCTTTCTCTCTTTCTCATCCTTCATTTTTCAGCATCTGTCTCTGTTGCTACAACTGCAGTATTTTCCCAGTCTAAACTCTTCCTGTCCCTCCTGTTGACCTCCAGCCGCTCTCTGCCTCTGATTCTCTCTTGAGTCTTACAATGACAAGACGCTTGGTGCTTTCATTCCTGTCTGTTGATTGTTTTTGCAATTTTGATCCTGCTTTCTCTCTTCTCTCATCCTTGCCATTTCCATTTTAACCTATATACCCTCTGTTTCATTTCTTCTTTGTCTGTGTGTATGTGTCTGTCTCTCACACACAAACACACAACCTAATAGCTCATATGAAACATCAATGTCCCTACAGATGAATAGCAATGCATACTGCAGCATATAGTGTATTAGGGCCCCAAGGGCAAATATATGGATGCACATAACTGCATCTCTTTCTTTTGCACGCTATACCTCTCCCCCTGCTCAGTGTGTCTTTTCATTTTTTCCTTTTTTCGTGTGTTTGTGTATTCTAGAAATATCCTCCTTTTCATTTTTTCCCCCACCTTTTGAGCATTTGTGCATCCCCCTTATATACGTGTGTGTGTGTGTGTGTGTGTGTGTGTGTGTGTGTTGTGTGTGTGTGTAAATCTAAATCAAATCAATCTTTGGTGTGACCACCCTCTAAACAGCATCAGTTCTTCTAGGTACACTTGCACAAAGCCAGGTATGCTTACTTCCCTTTGCAATCAAAAGATGTCCAGCAATGCCATCAGCTCAAAAAACAGTGGGATCCTGGTAGACCCATCTACTGTAAGGAGAAGTATGGCCAGAAGTGGCCATCATAGAAGACTTGTGGCCACAAAGCCATACCTCCAACAAGGAAATAAGGCCACAGTTCACAGTGCACAGAAACATAGGAACTAGGGTGCAGATAAATGGCAGCTGGTACACACACACACACACACACACACACACACACACACACACACACACACACACACACACACACACACACACACACACACACACACACACACCTACTATAAGTCCATACTTTATATACACAGACAAACACTCTTACCTGTGCTGTGTGTCCATCACTTGACAGCAGCTGTTATACGTGTGTGTGTGTGTGGTGCTTTGCATGCATTTTAACTGCACACTGTGACACACATATAGTTATTATACAAATCGCCCATCAGAGCATATCTGTCTGCCTCTCTCCATCTCCTCACGTCTCTCCCTCTCTTATATACACAGGAGACGCAAAAATCCAGAGGGACCAATAAACTCAAGAGACAGGCACATAGAGAAGTCCTGACAAAGTAATTTTATAGGGATATACTTCCTTTTTTCTCCTCCTAACCCCCAGTAAATGTCTGGTTAGAACTGTAAAATACTGAGCCATTGCAGGTGTAACTAATTACGTAAATACTAGATTTGACAGAACCTAATTAATTTCACAGGAGAAAAGAAGCTGAATTATTTACAACTGAATTACTTCCACCCGTTTCTGGCCATCAGTTTAAAAACTACATGATGTGGTTTAGGATGGTAACAGCCCAGGCTTAAAGGCATAATTTCTACCTAATTATTTCTTTCATAGAACATTCAGTGTATAACTCATCAATTTAAAGACACATTTTCTGGTCCTGAAGGCTTCTAAAAGCAATGGCCCAAATTTTATTGTACAGCCTAATTTTTTCATGAATGGAAAATCCTCTATAAACTGTAACAATTCATTTACAACTTCCATATTCATAATGCATCTTAATACAGTACATTGACATCTTGTACATTGACAAACATTTCATATTTCTACCAACACTACAAACATCCAGCTTAGTTGAGTTTAGTCATTCTGTCAGGTAAATGCAAATAAGCAAAAAACCTGATAAAAGCTGAATGAAAATATTTGTATTTTTGTTTGTCTGTATATGTTCTTCAGGGGAAAGTTTGAAACAGTGTTTCATATTTGTCAAGTTCTTTGTCACCTGAACCACAACTCAGTAGCAATAGTGTTCATTTCACTCTGAAATAGAAACTCATAATCTGTGACTGCAGGCCACCTATATGCAGTCAATTTTTGTCATTCCTCAATGACCCTTTGATGAAAAGAGAAGTAAAAGTAAAGTAAAAGATCAGATAAAAGTAAAAATAACCCATAACTGTGTGAAAGCCTGATTAAATTCTTTTTTTTTATAACATCATCATAATTAATGTGTAATAAATGTGTGAATATTAACATTAAATCAAATTTAAAATCCCCAGTTAAGAAAAGAAATGAGTGAAAGAAAGAAGAAAAAAGGGTGAACAGAAGAACAAAAATGAAACACTGCTACCAGATCTTAATTAGAATTGAAACAATAATTCACTGTGCAAATGTCACATCACTTTTATGGTTTAAATGAGGTTTAGACCTACAGGAGGGTAACAAGCAGAAAGGAGCTTGTGTTACCATAATCTCATCATGTCATAGTAAACTTCACTGTCAAATTTTAGAAATAATAATACATGCCTAAATAAATAAAATCTAAATCCTGCACTGAAAAATGCAGACAGAAAGGACAGGGGGAAGAGAAGGACAGCAGCCTCAACTAGTGAGTTTCTGGCTCCTCGCGAAGGTATCATTTGGTTTCCCATTTCTTCTTCTGCCAGGTGTGTGTTCTAACAACACACACACACCTGCACATAAATATTCAACATCACATGCTGGCACAAACAAAACCTCATGTGGCATTTCTTAACATGTTAAAAATAAAACATCTGTGTCATTGTAATCACCCATTTACTTGTGTGAATATAGATTATTTTTTGCACATTTTGTGATATCCTACTATATATGTGTTTCTCGCATTAAAAAAACCTTGTGCTAACTCCTACGATATTCTAAAAAAGAAAATAAGGATTAATTGACAAGTAATTTGACATGTATCTGCAGACTTATATTTCTCCCTCTTGGTGCCAGATCATTAACGGTGAGCAAAGCATAACAGAATACAGGCTTGATACGAAACTGCTCAACTTGCTCACAATAAAATCACAAAACAAACAAAAATGAAAACTTTGACAACACCGATTAAGGTGTCTTTAAAGAATAAAGCTGTTATCTGTGATGGATTGTGGAAGAAAAAAGAGCAACAATTTGGTGATGTTTTTATGTAGAAAAAAACAGAAAAACAAAGTTACCGCTGCGAACTGTCACCTAAATTGGGCTGCAGAACTGCTTTCATTTGTTTTTCGTTTGCAGTAAAAACTGTATTATTGTCAGATGAAACAAGCAATTGATTTCCACTGACAGTGAGAAATATATTTATTGAGGACGGGAGATAATTAGAGGAAGAGAAGGTGAGAGGCAGAGCGAGTCAGAAAATAGTAAAGGGAAGAAAAATATTCAGAACATGTGAAAAATGTGGCCTCTCAGGTGCTGTGGGAGAGGGTTTTTGTGTTTTGTCAGCAATGAAAGAGTGACCCAGTCCTGACCGCTAGCTACAGTTTATATAAAAACATCTCAGCATAATAGCACAGTTTACCACATAGAGATACACCCAGGGCAATGCATACACACACACACAAACATATATGCAGAGGATTGCTTACCATTACTTGCCCTCAGCACCCATTTTGCTTTGCTGTGCTCTAACACACATTCAGCAGATTGCTGAGTTCACGGATTTGATATTCCCACCTAGTCTTGACCGCAGAAGATCCTAATGTGTGTTTCTGGTGGAATATGTATGTGTGTGCTTACTCTTTGCTCTCTGTATTGCATTTACAGGTCGTCTTTTCAAGAATTGTTTTTTTTTTCTTTTTAGTTTTTCCCATGAGTAACTTAAATATTGAGCACACTGCCTATTTTTTTCAGCAATAACACTGCAAGCTAGCAGGGCATCAGTGATTTTCATTGTCACATCTTTTCTAGTAAGATGGCTCAGCGTATATATCTGTGTTTCCCCTTCATTGACTCCGGAGCACTGCTACACGGTGTCGAGGAAAACTCAGGCCTGGAGAGTTTGACAGTTAAAACTGCAGAAAAACTCTAGAGGGAATACACAGAACTTTCATTTTGGTGAAAAGCCATAGCTATGTCGTTATGAGTGACCTCTAAAGCTAGTAATGCTTAAAGCAGCTGTAATTAATATTTTTATTATAAAAAATTATCTTTCAGTAATGAACACACATACAATTACCACCTGACACTGCTGTTCCTCTCAATTCAATAGAGAGAACGTAGCATCTTTCTGCTCATTGTTTTGGTTTTGAGGCCAGCAACTTGACTGTTAAAGTTCACTCTCACCACTCTCATAGTGTCACATTTAGCCGCAACAGGCCACTGCTTTTAGTGAAATGCTAACCTGCTCAGCACCAAACAGCAGACAAAGATAGCAGTTAGCTGGTGATCACGCAGTAGTGGATCATTTAACAGCTAACAAGCCAGACATTTCCCATATAGGAGTTGTTAGAGACAAAAACAGCGAGCAGAGAGGGAATATTGGACTAACATTCATCAGGTAGACAGAAACACGACTGCAAATGAATGCTAATGTTGTTCCATAAATGCTTTATGTATAAGTAGGCAATTGTTCGCTAACAGGTTCGACCAATGCTTTACTTTACTTAGTCTTTACTCCCTATTTCCGATGCCCCCAAGTGGCCGAAACATCAACTGCTTGTAGGTTTAAAGAAACCCATGAACCCCACATGCTGAGATAGGATAAAACGTGAGGTATAAGCACTTAAAGAAATCATAGATATAAACTGCTAAACCGGCAGGTCTGTGATGAGGCATCTAGATAGAATGCCACATATAAAATAAACAATATAATGATGCACTGAAGATCTGAAGATAGAGATTAATGAGACCTTAAGAGGAAGTTGTAATTCTAAGTATGTCAAGCCATTTGGCACTGTAGTAAATTCATAAGAGCTATGTATTATTGATTGTGAACTTTGTCACAATACACCCCCTCTCAGATTCAGGTAAATTCAGGTACTTCCAAAACGGGTTGTGCAACAAAATATATATACTTGTATTGTCTTTTATCCCAAATAGTCATACTGAGGACTGGACCCTCAATCTTGTTTGTCTTTCTTATACATGTTTACACTTGGTTGCTGTCAAACTGGTCTCAGTGTAAAAAACTAAGCAGCACATGTCTCACTCACGTTCCTGCCTAAATGGCACCTAGTCACGTGTAAAATGTCCAATCCGTTAGACTCTTGTAATTCTTGACTGTGGCGAGACGTCTGGTAATGAGCTGTCGTGGCAGTGTCATGCACTGCATTTGCCATCACTCCATAGAACTGCCCCGAGTGCTTTGGCATCACCCGACTGACAACAGCTCCCAAACCCCAAACAAACAAGCATGGGCTGCTCTGCTGGGATTGTTGAAGCAAATACAAATAATGGATTGACAGAATTTCTAGGAGCAAACACGTCTGCAGAGAGAATAATATCTGCACTGAAAAATACATCAATCATGATTTGTAAAACATTTTGAAAGATGTATTATGTGTAGCTTTGCAGTTGTCACGGGGAGAAGATAGGACAGAAGTAAGGCCAAGGATGCATTCTCAAATTTTTGTTTTTTATAGGTTTGTTGAGTATTTGGTTTCTGCACTTTGTTTTGATTTGAGACCCTTGAATCATCTCCATTCATTCTATTCAGAACATTCAGCTATTGAGTTGTAGGTTGAAGGATTTTTGATTACTGATGCAGACTGGTGGCGTCCCTCAGAAAGTAAGTCGGTTTGTTTTTCAAAGCGAGAATGATGAAAAATGAAGCTAATGTTTTACGATGCGCATACACATGCAAATACAAGTACGCATGCAATCACATGCAATTCTCTCCTGTGCACCTCCCTGCCTCCCTCACTTTGTCCTTATTTCAGTCTCCTATCTTTTATCCTGTGTGCCACACACACAAACACACACACACACACACACACACACACACACACACACACACACACACACACACACACACACACACACACCATCCATCTTACCTATCTCTGCTATCTTCAGACAGCAACCCCTATTCCTTGCTGACAATGTTTGGGATTTACTCTGGACGTAGCCTTGATTCTCCCCGTGTGTCTCTGCGTGTTTGTCCATTTGTGTGTGTGTGCGTGTGTGTGTTTGTGTGTCACATGGGTATGATACATGTCTCTGCTCCTTTCCGTGGTTGTCATGGTGACCAGTGACTGGGTATGTCCTGTCTCTCACCGCACAATTTTTTCAGCTCATCACCTTCACTCTACATTTAATTTAATTATTTTACTCATTTTAATACATCTGACAAACATATTAATCTTGTATTTGACAAATATGATTTATGATCCACTTCTTAAAGTGTAATGAGAGGTGTGGTACAGTTTTAAACAGTGTTTGTTCAGTGTTTATTAGTTTGCAAGTTTGCACTTTAATGATTTTCGCACTATGTTTACTGGCCAGCACAAGACAACTTTGCACAGTATAATCGCAGCCCAAAAAAGTGACACACAGAATTTAATGAGGATTTTCCTTCAAAATCAGTTTCTTCTCTTAACGCATTAATTCACAATAAAAATTCTTGTAAGAAGTTGCATTTACCAAAGTCCTGTTTCAGTTACAAATCAGAGTGAAAGTCATGATGGCTGTGAAAAGTTCAAATTGGAACCTTGCATTCACTGGAGAACACATTGTATTTTTTCAAAACAGTTTTCAGCATAGTTGACTGCATACATTGACTTTCATATTATTTTCCAGAGACCTGCTCTTATACCCACTGAGCACTGGCTAAATGGCCTAAACGCTTGAATGTAACTGCAGCCCCATTTACTTAAACTGTTTGACAGTGGGATGACAGAGAGTGCTAGAAATGGTGATAGAGAGAAAGACAGACAGAGAGAGGTTGTGGTATTTGTTCTTTGTGTGATAAATATAGGAGGTGAGTGGGTGGAATAAAAACAACCTAACACTCCAGCTAGGATAAGAGAGGAAACACAGAGAGATAGATATAATGACACCAGGAGAGAGAGACAATATGACATAGCGATAATAATAGTGATAAAGTGGGGAAGCGATGTAATGACACTTAGGGACAGATGCAATGATGCTAATACAGAGATAATTGTGGCGAAAGAGGGATGGAGCGAGAGGGGTAGGAAAGGATAAAAGAGCAGGACAGAGAGGTACGGGTGTTCAAAAGAGAGCAATGAAGGATAGGAGGTTGGTGAGAGAAAGAGATAGAGATTGAGAGATATGGACTGTTGCAGAGAGACAAACATACTGTGGGAGAGACACAATGATTCTGACACTGAGATAATGAAAAAGAGGGAGGTGCTGGTAATTGAGATTTGGGGAAGAGGAAAAACGGAAAGTAAAATAGAAGGACTGTCCTAAATACCAGTTTGGGGCTTCGAAGCTTCAGTGAGAATTACTCGGAAATATCCGAGGCTTCAGCTCAGACTCGCAGGTCGACATTTACAAAAGGTTTTAATGATATTTAATGGCACAGAGGTTTTAAGGGTAAGTGTGGTTATTGATGGTAGGAGGCTGATTGGCAGAGTAGAGGCGAGTGTGATGGAACAATGGTGGTCCTGTACTGGCGGTGGGGTGTCTCGGTGTGGTGAGACATCGACGTCAAAAGCCTGTTGCACAGAGAAAAACATGTTATCCAAAAAGAAGCGAGAAGAGAACTCTAGCTATACTATAGAAATACTAAGTATCGGTTGAGAGTAAGAGTGCTCTGATCAATCGGTCACATAAATGGCCGATAATGGGTTTAACTGGTTTGATCGGTGGTCTCTAAAAAGGCTTATCAGAAAAGCCAATCAGATGATACAATACTCGCCAGATAAATTTTCAACGGCAGCTAAAATGGTTTCATTATGTGGTCTGACCAATTTTCAAAGCTAGCTAGCACCAAAGTCGTTTTCAGACAGAAAGTGATTAATGCACCCAGTATCATTTAAAATGAGAGCCACAATCAGATAAGCTGAGCAACAAGTAGGAGTGATCATGTGAAAGTGTAACTGTCGTGCTCATCTCACACACATGCTGCCCGCTCGCTACCAGAGTTCAATTGTCTTGACAACAGCGCATCAGGCAGAGAGAGACTGATCCTTCAGTGTGAGGTTTCTGATGCAAAGAGAGGTGCCACTCAATTTACGCCTCTCTCTCTCTCTGTTTTCGTTTTAAAATGGAGACTTTTTCCTATGTTTACACCTCCCATCCAGTTTGAAAATGCCGCTCACCCCGTGGGCAAAAATGGAGAACTTTATAAAATGATGAATTATCAGATATCAGATGTAGTCTTATCAGTCATGCAAAGTTTTATTTTCAATATTTTTCTATTTTGTACTGTGTTTGTGACACGTACACTGTGCATGTCGCCGTATTTACTTTGCGATGACTCCCAGTTTGTTTTCTGCCACCAAAGTCATACTCCCGTGTTAAGTAACAGTTCCACTTTGTTGTCACAAGGATTTAATAGATGAAAACAACCCACTGAATTAATATTAGGCCTATACTAGCAATAAACCATGTGAAAGTACAATAAATATAGTAACTATAGGTAACAGTATGCCAAGAGTATAATATGGAATAACTGTTGTACTTTTATTTATTTAAATTTCCCTTATTTTCAAATCCCGATGACAGTTCTGACTCCTATCTGTAGACCACTCTCCCTCTCTGTGCCTCTCTTTACCCCCTAAGGCCCACAGAACCTGCCTGAGCTTTCCAGAACAAAAAACGGCTACATCAAAGTTTATCATCGACTCAGGATGCCAGTGCGCCTTTATCTCCTAAATATTTTGGCTACAGCCTTTTTTGTTGCAGTTTTTGCTGCATTTTTATTGAAGTAAATGTATAAAAGATGCTGTTTATTCTGTTTTTGCAGTTTATTCCACAAGAAAGCTATATTTACTAAGCTTTAAGATGTTTGCAGTAACCAGGCAACTGTGGTTTAAGTCTCTAAGACAGAGAGGGTGGAATTTGTTGCCCATGTTTCCTGTCATTTCATGATAATTTATCACCTGTTTAATCTTTTGTTTTTAGGACTAATTAAATAAATATACAGTATACTGTATAACGCTACATGATAAGTAAAAGGCTTCAAATATACCCAGTGATCGGTATCGGACGATACTGCTTTCGGCAATAGGTGATTGGCCCAAAAAATCCTGATCGGAGGACCTCTAGTCCAGAGTATGTTACTGCTTAAGAGAGGAAAATAATCTGGCTGACTGTCTAGGATTGATTAGGAGATAGTCAGCAGCTGTGTTGGTGAGCCAGGTGTCCACACACACACACACACACACACACACACACACCAGACCAACAACAGACAAACACAGGACACAATAGGAAATAACCTGAGTCAAGGACAGACTGTGACAACAAACAAATTACACGTTGTTTATACTTCTTCTTACTCACCGTTGGTTTAAGTAACTGCATCTTCCAACAGAACGCCATGTTTGATTTTCAGTGTTAGTTAACGCAATGTGTTGTTGTAAACTCGAGTTCAATGTCTCTCCTTGGCTCCGCCACCAGAAGCAGTCAACCTATGGGAAACAATGCGTTGTTGTCATCCTTTTACGCTCTAAGGTGCCGTTTAATGTTTAAATAATGCTGGATAACTATTTTTTATATCATGGGCTATTTGGGATTTTTGGGGTAATACATTTGTAATAATAATAATAAATAAATCCGCTACATTTGAATACTTATACTTGATTACCATTGCAACGATTGAAGCTTCGAAGCATTCAGGTCAGTCCTAAAAAATAGACAACAGATTTCTCTCCTCTCCTCTTTTTCATAGACAGTATTGAATCACTGCAGTCAATAGTTCTACACAGCGTAACTTAGAAAGATGCATTTGATTTGTGGCCCAGCACGCCGTGGAAAGAGGAGGCCAGCATTTGATTTATGAGCCAGGGACCATGTGGTCAGGTTCTACCAGAGCGCCCCACCTCTCTGCTGCTTGCAGCACATAACATTTAACAATCTGTTTGATTATTATGTAGATCTGTGCACTGACCCAATCCACTACTGAACAATGCAGACTTTGTTTGGGTGGTTGGACAAAAATTATTGAGAAATAATTCATTTTTCTGCATTAGAAATATCTGTCATCTCTCTCTTGTATGAATGGAGAGGGCAGAGAATCCAGCTGTTAACATGTGGCATGTAGCTCTTGGGAATGCCTGTTAAATATGGAAATATCCTGAAGTAGCCATCCGTATTTTAACCTGGGACATGCAGCCCTGAATGTACAGTACATTGTTTTAAATTGAGCATACTATAAATGACAGAGCCTCAAATTGGAATATAAATCAAAGCAAACATACCTGTAGGACTTAGCCCTGTGTTATAATGAAGACGCTCACTGTGTGTGTGTTTTTGTTTGTGTGTGTGTATGCATATGTGTCTGCGTCCGAGTGCACTGCACACACGTGTATATGACTGCATGTTTCTGGAACTGCTATTTAACATACTGCTTGCAGATGCTCTGAGTTTCTTTTAACATTCACACTCAATCATTCTTTTTGTCTCTTTCTTACATACAGCTACAGCTCATCAGTTAGCACATTTCACCCGATCAAGTGAAGAAACTAAAAACATAAAACACAACTAATATAAGTAAATAGATTTGTTAGATCTTCAAAGGCAGGAGAAGTTAGGAGACGGACATACTGGGTGAAGGGGAAGGATACAGAGAGAGGAAAACATGGGGGGAAATTAATAATTAGTCCTGCTGTGTTTTCATGAATACTTACAATATTTCTATTCATGGCAGTCAGACAGACCAGCACACTAATATGACACAGATTTAAATGTGTCTGAATAACCCTTTCCATCAAATTAGTTGTTAATTTCTGACAATTACAACAAAAGACAGTGCTTATATTGAGACAGAGGCAGGTGCGAAACAGTACTTTGTTTCAAGGCACTGTACTTTGTTATGACAGAGGTCACCACTCTGCTCAATGGCCTCCATCAACAGGTGGCATTGCCATAGCCATGGCCAGGTAGCATAGCCAAAATAGTTGCCTTACATGTAAGGTAACTATTTTGGCCATACTAGTGGCATCACTCATTCATGGTCCCCGGAGGATGAAACCCTCTGACTTCTCTTGGTCTGGCTGGACTGGCCCTGAAGTTTTATTCTAGCGCCACCATGAGGTTTACATGTGTGGTGTTGAGTAAAATATCTCAACAATTATTGGACTGTTTGCCATATAAACATTAGCTTTTAGATTAAAGCACCTGTAGTGTGGAATTAATGCTACACACCAGTGTGCCAAAAAACAGCCTCACGAGAGCCACTTGTGTAGCTCTACACTCTTAGTCTTTTTCTCTTCTGTCATCTCTTACAACGTTTGTTGTCTTGCTCACATGGACAGCTGTTGTAAAGACTGACCATATGGTTGTCAGTTACTGGACAGTCTCTCTACCAGAAAAGCTACACTAAACTAACAAAATCTAAGCACGGAAAACCAGAGGGAGGGGAAGGACCCCATGCTACATCAACAAAGAGACAAACAAAGTACTTTTTACTGAAATGCCCCAAGTATGGTGCTACAATATGGCATCCGGCTTGATGCAAGTATTTGCTGAATTCTACTTATCCCATCTGTTCAAAGGCGGGCAGGGGGTGATCTGGCAGCGGAAGAGACTGTGGACAGAAACAGAGAAAACTGGAGACAGAATGAGAGACAGATACAGAGACGGCTGAGGGGGAGAGGTGAATTGGGTTGGAAAGACAGTGGAGAACAATCTGAAATGAATCTGGACAGTCCAGATGGTTTGAAGTTGTGTGTGTGTGTGTGTATGAGAGAGAACATGTGCATGTGTGCATCTCTGTTGCTGCCAGCTTGTCCATTTGGGCCTGTGTATAGGTATTTACGCGTGTTTGTGTATTTTGTGTTGCTCCAGACAAACAAAAACATCTGGTATGTGCACAATACGGAAGTTCTGATCCCATTTTGATGGGAAAAGAAAGAAACACACACCAACAGACGCACGCATTTTTTGTCTGTGTATACCTGTCTGTGTTCCCTTCTGTGTCTGTGTGTGTGTGAAAGAAAGTGTGTATTCTCAGTGATATAAGGTTAATAAATCAATAGCCATTGTTATCTAAGAAACAATTACTGCCTGCTTTCATGTTGGCCACACACACACACACACACACACACACACATATGCACAAGCACTGTGCTACGTGCCCTGTATCTATTTGAGTAGCTTTAGGAGTAAACTATATAAAGTGTTTCTCGAGAAGAGAGTAGCAGAAGATGAAAGATGGAGGAGAGGGGAGAAGTACAGGGAGAGTTTGTATGAGGAATGGGGAGGAGAGGAGTGGGGGGTTGAGAAGCCGTAGCTTGGTATACTGGAGGATCCTTAAACCTTGATGGTTTTTGATTCTTTTGCTTGGTGTTTTGGCTTTTACATGTGGTGCTGTACTGTTATGCCTTTGTGCAGCTGTGTTTGTTTTTGTTTATCATTTTGCATACTTTTTGTATTTGTTTTCTCAATTAAAATCTACTTTGGTTGTCTCTTACAGGCTTCCTTTAAATTTAGTCAGCTTTGTTTTGGCTCTAGCTAGTGCTAGCCATCCTCACCCAGCTTATTTTAGCTGTTAAAAGCCGCTTTTATTTAGTTCTGGCTGACTTTGGTTAACTCTGGTTTGTTTTTGTACTCTGCAGTTATATGTACAGTATAGCTTTATCTGATGTGTTGCACATTAGCTTGGCTTTTGGCAGCTTTATTATTAATTTACTGCCTTTTTAATCTCACTGAACTTCGCACTTAAAAGCTGTTCATGAATTCTTTAAAACTTAGCCAGCTATATAGAGTCTGTCCATCTGTATGTCTATACAAGTATGTCTCCTTTGAAATATGTTCATACATGTACATGCAAGTATTCAGCAGCGACTGACACGCAGTGGGAATGTCAGGTGTCAGAAACGCTGCTTAAAAACCATAGATAAAAGTAAACGGGGTGAAAGAGTATATAAGCAGTCACTCTGTACACCAGATCATATCACACCTCATACTAGTTGTCAGCAAAGACATACTCACCAGCCAATCTTACTTTAACCATACAATAGCTTGTTAATGCAAATAGCTAATCAGTCAATCACATGGGAGCAACTCAATGCATTTAGTCATGTAAACGTGGACAACTTACTGAAGTTCAAACATCAGAATGGGGAAGAAAGGGGATTTAAGTGACTTTAAATGTAGCATGGTTGTTGGTGCCAGACGGACTGGTCTGAGTATTTCAGAAATTGCTGATCTACTGGGATTTTCATGCACAACTGTCTCTAGGGTGTATAGAGAGTTGTCTGAAAAAGAGAAAATATGCAGTGACTCAAATGTCCACTCATTACAACCAAGCGGGGCTGGAAATTAACATCCGAGAAGCGCCAAATGCGAGGAGATTTTCTGTTTGGCGGCTGCATGATGGAAGGCTACACGCCACATTGGCGGGTAAACGTATTTGGTACGATATCGCCACGTAATATCTTGTGGATGGTAGCTAACAGCGGATCAGCGTTGTTTTTTGTTGTGTGTCACACTTGAATTGGTCCCTGCTGTACCATTGTATAAAATCGTGTAACACATGGATTAGGGGCGTTCATTAGTTGGAGTTTATGTTCATTTCAGGTTTCTTGAGTCTGATTGGCGAAGATATGTAAGGGGGTGGGCTGGAGTCGGGAGCCATCAAGACGTGCTTGGAGTACCATTTTGCTAGCTAGCTACCACCATAACGTGCATACCTGTAACTCTCCCGTTTCCCATGGGCTTCTCCCGTATTTGCCTGTTCTCTCCCGGTGTCCTCCTGTTAAAATATTTCCCTGCAAATCTCCTGTTTATTTACACCCGGTGTTAGCTACATCCCCCTCCGGTACCAGTCCCATTGGCAGGTCAGACAAAAAGTTTAATTTCCATCCCTGCAACCAAGGTATGCAGCATACCATCTCTGAACACACAACACTTCGAATCTTGAAGCAGATGGGCTACAGCAGCAGAAGACTGAGCATTGTTTAAACACGACAGCCTACCTGAGTATTGTTTTTGACCATGTCCACCCCTTTATGACCACAGTGTACCCATCTTGGCTACTTCCAGCAGGTTAGTGCACCGTGTCACAAAACTCATATCATCTCAAACTGGTTTCTTGAACACGACAATGAGGTCACTGTACTCCAATGGCCTCCACAGTCAGCAGATCTCAATCCAATAAGGCACCTTTAGGATGTGACAAATCTGCTGCAACTGCAGCACGTCTCTGAGGAATGTTTCCAACACCTTATTGAAAGTATGCCACAAAGAATTAAGGCAGTTCTGAAGGCAAAAGAGGGTCCAACCACTTGCAAGGTTTACCTAATAAAGTGGCCAGTGTGTGTTTATTATATATATTTTTTATCAAGAAACTAACTAACTATAAAACAACTTTAACTTCTAACTTTATGGTTTTAGTTAGCATGATAATAATCTTACTTTGACCATACATTTGCAGGTATGTGTGGATTTTGAAAAATACTTAATGCTAACATTCTGTGTGATACAAGAATTGAATCTGGGCAGCGTAATGTGCAGCATTAACCAAAATGTTAAAAATGCACATTGTTTTGCTCATTAAAAAAAGCTGCATAGAAGCAGGTTTGTGTTTTTGGTTGTGCATATGTGCATGTATTTGTGTAGCAGGTCCATGTAGTTAATACTGTGATATAAACTATGTTCATCTATTCACTGTGATGGGAGGACAATATAAAGGTTCTACAAGGTCTTACATCTGCGTGTTTTGATGTGTGAAGTGGTGAGTGTCTCTCATGGGATTTTAATGAGCAATGTGATCCCACAGTACATGCTGTTAAAGCAATATCGTACAGTATTCTGTGCATGGTTAAATGTGTCTGAGTGTCATGTGTGATGGGAGGCTATTTCTGGTACAAGATCAGTAGATCACAGCACGAACATTGTCAGGATTAAAGGATTAGAGCCATAAAATCTAAATATATACAGTATGTAAATTCAGGCTATTTGCATGAAAGCTTCACATGGCATATGCTATAGTGTCATGGGACGCTGTGAGGCATGTGTTGCATTATGTTGGAGTTGCATGTGAGGACAGGGGCTTGTTACTCTAGTAACACTTGGCTTGGCACATAGCACACGTTTAAGCAGAACCTAGTGTTTTCTTTTCATGTACACAATCATTTACACTATTTCTAAACGTTTTGGAGGTCAGAATAAAAATATCCCAGTGGTATGAATTTACATTCACTCACTCTATTGTCTTGTCCCGATCTCTTGTCTGAACTTGACAAACATTACAAGGCTACAGGCTAAAAGTGACAAAATGTGTATCTTTGAAATCTGAAGTATGCAAGGCAGGAATAAGGTACACTTACACACAATTTATTTCCAGTTGATTGGATTACTACAATGATTTATTCACAGGGTTTTAAAAAAAATAATAGAAACTCTTAAGCAAGTCCAACTAGTCCTCACAAAAACTTGGAAATACGACCACATTATACCACTTCTAAAGTCCTTTCACTGGCTACCAGACTCTCAGAGAATTGACTTTAAACCCCTGCTGCTTGTTTACAAATCACTCTTTGGCTCTGGGCCCAAATCTTCATCTTGGGTATGCTTGTGCCATATGAACCTCGTAGAACCCTTTAGGGCATCTGGAACTAGTCATCTTGCTGTCCCAAGAGTTACAACAAAACACGGTGAAGCAGCATTTTCTTACCATGCAACCCAGGCCTGCTTTAACCTCCCACTTTATTTTAGACAAGCCACGACGCTGACCACTTTTAAGTCAAAACAAAAAAATGGCCTATTTTACATTGCCTACTCTACCCAGTAATGCCTAAAAATGTCTCAGCTTAGCTTTTAAATTGCTTAAATTTGTCTTGTCTAAAATTTAATTAAATGGTGCATCTGAATGTTGGGTTGCTCTGTTCTTTTGTTTTCACTTGATTTAAAAATGCACTAGGTTACCTGATCAATTTTTTAAATGTCTGTGATCGCTTGCCTATACTTTCAAACAAATGTAAATCTTTTACCTTTGCTATATTTTTTTGCACCCTGTAACATTGAAGCACATCGAATTACTCTGTTGTTTGAAATGTGCTATAAATGAAGTTGCCCTGCCTTGCCTATATAATTTAATATTAGAAGTTTGATATCCTAATAGTATAATACATTTTTCCCCATCTCTCTCTTCTAGCTGAATCTTGTGGCGGTGTGGTCCAAGGACTGAATGGTACCATTGAGTCGCCTGGTTTCCCCCACGGCTATCCCAACTATGCCAACTGTACGTGGCTGATAATAACAGGGGAGAGGAACCGAATCCAGCTAACCTTCGTCACGCTGGCGTTGGAGGAAGACTTTGATATTGTATCAGTTTATGATGGACAACCGTCGCCTGGCAACTTAAAAATGAGGTTAGAAATGATTCTTTCATTTGAGATCTGATCTTCTTTCCTGCTCCTCTATTGCTTTCTCTTGCCTCTTTTTCTTCAGACCTCTCTGACTCTTGAATGTGTTTGAATTTAACCTACCCTATTCTTCAGCTCTACATATCTACCTCCTCTGAACAGAAAGTTGACGTCTGGATAACAGCATGTTTCTTTGAATACTTATTTCTCCTCGATCTGAAATGACGCAATGATTTTAAAGTCAAAGAACAGTGAGTGCCAGCTTTAATTTGAGTGGATTTTCTGTCATATCGGATAAATAGTTTAAAAAAGGACACCCATTTTGTGCATGGGCCACTCTTTCACGGTGACAAGAGTGGTTAGCCAAAATAAACCAGAGATTTGACAAAGTAGACTCTTTGACATTGCAAAAGCTGGGGTGGCTGTTTCATTGTCTTTCAAAAACTTAAACCCACAGTGTTCATATTTTTTCCATCAACATGATGTATGCTGGGGCTTAATGATTTAGGGAAAAATCTAATTGTAAGTTTTTTGTCAGATGTTGCAATTATGATTCGATTTGCATTTTTTTAATTGAATTTTTACTTGAGTTTAATATTCACTGCCAGTCTATTTTTGACGGAAGCCGCGTCAAACACCACAGAGCAGATGAACCAGACAGGAAGACACAGACACAAAATGGCAGACACAAAAAGAGAATCCGGTCGATTTTCAAAATAAATCACCACGTGCAGTCTCCCGATGATACATGAACAATAAACTAGGGCTGGGGTAAACGATTATTAATTAAACGATTAGTCTGGCGATTATTTTATCGATTAGTCGACTAATCTAACGACTAATTGGACGGTTATTTTAAAGATTATTTTTCTGTAGCTCGATTAATAAAAACCATAATATATCTCAAATAAATACTTATTTATTAACAGTGTTTGGAATAACGGCGTTTAAAAGAACGGCGTTACGTAACGGCGTTATTTTTTCAGTAACGGGGTAATCTAACTAATTACTTTTCCCGTCGTTACAACCCCGTCAACGCTACTGGTCGTTAAATGCGGTGCGTTACTATGTAATAAACTGTGTAATCCGAAAGCACCAGCTGGCTCACACAGCTAGTCAGGAGGTGGGTTAATAACGAGGTAAGCAGTGCTTGAAGTGGACCGGTACGCTGCGCCTCCATATCAGGTTCTCTGAGCGCTAACGTGGCGCCACCTGTTCCCGCTCTCGCCTGCCTGCTAAACTCTGTCGGCGGGAGAGACGAGACGAAGCTCGGGTGCCTTTCAACCAGCGATTATGCTGGCTAAGGCAGAGTCATGCTTCTCGGTAGCCAATCAGAGCCAGTGTTTTACACACATGCCAGCACACGCCACACATGATTTAGGGCGATTTTTTCTTTTGTTGGGGCTTTTATTGGTTGCTGTTTCGTCCTCCATTCTGTTATGTTTCGGTGTGGCGAGCTGTACATCCGCGAACGGTGCAAAACCAAAACAAACTTTGCGTCGACGCAAAAATTTGACGTCGACGTAATTTTGACGTCGACGCGTCTACGTCATCGACGCGTCGCTACAGGCCTACAATAAACACAGTTAAAACAGACAAAAAAAGACAATTTAACTATGTAGTCTACTTAACCATAGTAGAAGCACAAAAATCAAGGATATCTGAACAAATAAGCAAAATCTAAATAACTTAGCAAAATCAGACAGGCAAAACGGTCTTATTCTGAAATGCTCCATGTAGGATGTGTATCCCGCACGGAGCGGAGCGGAACAGGCTTACAGAGAGCCGTTGTCCCAAGTTGAAGCACACAAAATGACAAATTAACAACATGTTAACAACGTGTAGGCTCTCCTGCACAATCACTTAAGTGTGCATTGATGCTGGACAAAACCACGGCACAGCTGCTGCCTGTATCAGTTCAGCTGGGACATTAACCCACATTTTCCTCCAGTTTTGTTTGATGTTGAAAAATGTACACGCCTTGTTCTGGCTCTGATTGGTGACTAAGATCGTAAGGATGTCACACAAGGATGACAATGGAATGAATTTGCAACTGCATGACTGTTTAAAATGGGTCAGATACACTGTATAATTAACCTATCCAACAAAGATTGAGGTCAAGGGCAACTGGTAGAAGAAAGTAGAAGACGTTTCGTCCCTCATCCAAGAGACTTATTCAGTTCTGACTGACTGGAAGGGAAACTTGGCTATTTAACCTCTTGGCTAGGATCATCGATACCACTGGTTCGTTAGTGCTCCTGGCTGTGGTAACGACAGTCGTCATGGTCGTTGGAGCCACCCATGGTCCAGTTTGAACGACCATCATTGGCATCTTCACCTGAGGCCAAGAGGAAATACTTGATTAGTTTCCTGGGAAGTGATGAAAGGATTGTAAGTGGGGGATAAGTGGTGGCGTAGGCCCACCTCCTGGGCCTTCCTCTTTAAAATGAAGTTGCAGTGTATCGCAGGAGGTATTGCTAATTAACCTTAATTTTGCAATCAACTTGATGGCACACCACAGTTTAACTTGCTGTTGTCGGGTTTTGTGCTCTCTGCAAGCTGGTGTCTGCATTCAGCCAAATACTGCTTATGAGGTAAAAGAAGCATCAGTGAGGTTTTTTCTACCACAAAGTGAGACATGTTCTCTCCGGCCAGTGGCTTCAAATCAATTTCGGGAGTCACATTCTCCAACTTTTGTTCATATAATATCAATAATTTAAGCTGATCAACTTTATAGTTTTAAATCAGGAGTGTCAAATTTAGGAGGCTACACATGTTGTTTCAATGTGTCAGATCAACATTTAGGTAAATCAAAGACCGTGGCTGTCTTTGTGAGATGAATCTTTGCAGTCCATATTTTTCTATTTTATCTGACTTAGTCACTGGCTGACTAAATGACGTGGATACAATCTTCAGATAAGACAGGAAACTCGTTTTAGTCTTTGATTTTTGCTATGCAAAGTGCCAACTGGATTCCTCATATTAGCCTGTTTACATCAGAATTATAGCTTGGACCACTACTGGAGTATGAATGATTGAATATTTAGTCTTATCTTCATCAGAAATTATGTAAATGTCTTTGCTACATTGCCTTGAGCTTATCAAGGAAAATTCAACACTGTAATTTAGGCTGTAGGAGTTTTTGATAAACTGCGGACCTGTGAACCAGCATGCCAGGCTTGTGTGGTTTTACCTAATATAGGAAAGTGGGAAGAAAGACAGGCCTTCAAAACGCCTACAGCAAATTCCGTGAAAAGCGTGAAACAGTTTGCTGCAAAGGGTAAAGATTAAACTACTTTGTGACACATTAAGGTGCAGATTGAGCAATGGCATAGCAGAGAACAAATATATTAAATGTAAGATAAGCTGTGCATTTCAAACAGTTCTCTTTCTCAGGTAATGCTGTTACGCTACTTATTAGCTTAACAGGTAATTGACATAAGAACAATGAGCACAAAACTAAAAAGGAAGTGCATATAGGCCTAGACATATTTGAAAATCTCTGCAGTCTCTGTGGATGGGAGGCAAACTAATGATCATTCTTCCCCCTTACAATCCAGGATCAATTCACATATATAATTCTTGCACAAAAATAACATTGCAGTTGGTGTAGCTGCTAACTATGATGCTATGGAGGAGGAACAGGTAAGGATTTGGATGCTTGGATGTGTAGCAGGTTTATGGAACTGAAAATTGATTTTGTATCAAGCCCCAATAATGGATACTGAATCATTCAACTACTAACGAGCAGGCTTTTTCCAGGTTCAGAATGGGCCTTTGAGGGGTGACTTCCTGTGACATTAAGTATGATCGGTACACTTACAGTAAAGGCAATAAGTTACCTTACGACTGAAATGTATACATTTTCTTATTATTTCGTACCATTTCATAAAAAAAAAATATCCAGAACATGGAGGAGTAAAGGTATTACTGCTACTACAGCTTACCATTAGTAGCGTATAATATTAATTCCAGTTGGACAAAATAGCAGTTTCATTTTTGTGGGTTGTTTTCAGTCATTAAATTATTGTGAGAGAAAAATGCTCTGTATGGTTGTCAGTCTCTGATTTGTTTATGCAAATTACTAACTTGTCAGTAATAAACACTGTGCATACAGAACGTCGAGTTCAACATTTCTAAAGTTTGCTATAGCAGAGAGGAACTTGGCTGTAGTGCCACAAACTTTTTTTAATGTCCCCCCTCTTCCTGGCTGTAATTGATCGGTTCACGAAAAGTGACAACCAACTAATGCACACCGCTGCATGAAAGTTACCCGATCCCGATCTCCCTGAGGAGATTAGTAGGTAGGAGAGAACGGGAACAGGTGAGTGTCATATAGTCCCCAGAGAACGTGATCTGGAGAGGGCAGAGGAGAGTCCCGCTGCCGCTATGCCAAACAGTAAAATGTAAAAGTCACAGTATCAGTGAATACCAGCAAACTTCAAGCACAATTGCCTGGTATATTGTGAGAAATGACATGAAGTCAACTCTCTATTTAGCGCGAGCTTCATAGCAGAGCGTTCAGGCGCAGTGAAACCAACACCACAGCTTATTTAGTAATACAGCGCCAGCTGCATGTGTATAATATAGCGGCTGTGGATGAGAGCAAGGTGACTGCTGGAAGTCAGAATGTCATATTTAAGTTTATGTTCTGCTTTCTCAACAGTTGTTTGATAAATGGCTATTAAATCACATTTGGAGAAGATTAGAAAGGTTGTTTTTTTTTCAATTCTGATAATTTTGGCTCTGGTGGTGATTTACCTTTACCTCGCAACCTCTTTGATGGGCGCCAAAATTTTTTCTGTGCAGGAAAAACCCTGATGAGGATGTGAGCCTGAAATAAATAATCAAAGATATAGGGCTACAACTAATGGTTGTTTTCATTATTGAATTATCTGACAATTCATTTCTTTAATAATCAATTAATCTTTTGGTCTATAAAATGTCAGAAAATGGTGAATGTCTTGGTTTTTTTTGTTGTTTTTTTTACTTTTAACTGTCCAAAAGCTATTCACATTTCAAGCAACTACCAGAGAATTTTGGTATTTTTTTTCTTTTAAAGAATGACTCAACCTTATGGTATTGGGTTGTTATTGACATCCCATTGTAATTTTCTGTTATTCAACTTATTTTTAATTGACTAATTATAGCAGTTCTTCAAAGATATTTACAATTCTAAAAACAATGTTTGCAATTTATAAACACAAACAAGGCTGGAACCCATGAGCACACAAAGCAAATGGAACAACGGTGGCCTGATTGTAACATCCACATTGTTTAGATGTGGAAAACCTCACCACATGGTTTGTAATTAACGCCTTAGTATTTTGGCTTGCAAGTTGAATATCGCAACACTGCCAATATGTGTGTTACAGACAATCTCATTAGATTAAACAGCACATCTTTATTTTCTTCGTTGATCAACATAAATTTGCAGGAAAATATAGGTCATGGATGAATTGGCTGGATCAGTATTTGATGAGTTGTAAGACTAATATTGTTGCAGAAAGGGCATCTATACAGCTGGCAAACTGTGGGAAGCTTAGTCATAGGGCTCTGCTTGTGTGTAGGAGGCGTGAGCTGGGGATGCACCAAGTTTGAGGTTGGTGAAAACATTATATAGCTGTATTATAATATGTAAGCAGAATACATTTTTTATTTTACTTGCTGGAGGAAAATAGTATAGACTGCAGGCTATACTGAGTGGTGGGTTTGTGTGGACGCTTACAGTACTATGTTAACAGGTCTAGCTTTGCACAGTCCAAGTCACGTTTCCCCATGGGGATAATAAAGTATGTATCTGTCTATCTAAGTACGACTTTTTCTTCATTTCATCACCAGGTTTCTGTCTGTAGTTGTTTGCATCTTATCAAAGCCAAAGCTGCAGTAAAAACAATTATATATTAAGATATTGATGCCAAATTATGAGCTAAATCAATTCAGAGGTAACAATGTAAGCCCAGTATTCAAGACCAAAATACTGTATTGATGTGTACTCTATGGTGATAAATTGGCCTTTTCAGCAGGTTTAAGACCATCATTTCTTTGTAAAAGTCAGTTTATTGAAATTACTATAGCTCTGGTAAATTCTGACACATTCCCAAGTGTTCATTGTGGCGCATGACTTTGATGTATGGATAAAGCACATAAAGACTTTGCAGTGTTTCCCATATGTTCATTTATTTGTGGCGGCCCGCCACAATATCAACGCTGACCACCACAGATTGATTTGATGTCTTTTACTAGGCCTATTTTAAATCACATTTGTTTGCAGAGCGCCGTAGCACGTTCGCGCAGCATATCCTATTGCTCGTCCCTCTCTCTTTCTCACTCACCCGGCCCCCTCTCTCTCTCCTTCTCCCTCATAAACACAACTGCACAAATCAGTCCAACGCAACGAGACCCAGTTTAAAAAAGTTATTAGCAAGCATATAATAAGGAGAGCTAAGTTAATGTTAGAAAACACCTGGGTTTTCAACCCTATAGCACGCTGTATATAGCTGGTAGTCAATATCGACTGCATTGTGATCTCGCCTGAATTATACTACCTGTTTCTCGTGTTTTGGTTGAACAAGTCAATAGGACAGAGAATTTTATTCAGGCTTATCTCATGCTTGGTCTCACTGAACTGCAGTGTGTTCCCAGGCTGGCTCAAGAGACTACTTCAAAGCACAGATTTCTTAGATTTTTTTACTATGTTAATTTATAAAAACGTTAAGTCCTAATATGTCTGAAATGAGGTTGAACAGCAAAGTACACTACACAAAATCAAAAATAAAGTGATAAAATATATGAAAAATAAAAATTAACTAAACATTCCTAAGATGTTTTTAAGATTTCTTAACAAGATTTTAAATTCTTCTTTCTGTCCACTTCCTTCTTTCTCCCTTAAACTTGCATACTCTGCTGTGGTCAGTTTAAGATCTGACATGCAGTTTAGTTTAACTGTCAAGTCTTTTCAAGGGCAGACTGGCCATCAAGACTGCCAGGAGTTTTCCTGGTGGGCCACTGAACAACTGATAAACCACATAGTATTATAATAGAGACAAAAATCTGCAGTTGGAAATCGATTGATGAGCCTTGATTGACTGGCCCAGAGTGTGTGGTTAGTGGCCTAGACGGGGGTGGGGTCGGGCCATTGTAGCATAATTAGCTATGTCAATCAATCACACGCTCCACATTAGAACGTAAATAACGCAGACAAAAATCATGGATAAAAAAACATTAGCTTAGAGACTAACCACAAGTCTTATCTTATTCTGGGTATAGGATCTATTCTGGGACTAGTATAATAATAAAGGTATATTAACATCATACATTATGTACTAATCTACCATTTTATATTTTACATATAGTGTTATCTTTTAGTGGTATACTAACATAATATCCTAATAGTAATTACTCATCTAGGCTGAGTAATGAGAGAGTTCTGCAGTGATAAACAAATAAGTGTACAAGTCACAAGAGAGTTTGTGTACTGGCCATTTTACCTATTTGTTTTGGTGCAGGAAGAAATTGTTGTTCAGATCTTTTCAAATAGAATCTTTATTGAAATGGCCTGTAGTGTTTTTTGTTGCCCTCTAGTGGTTGATTTTGTGTATAGGCAGTATTGTTTTGTTCCATGTGTCTAACCTGAAAATTGGTGGGTCCAGATTTCATTGAATCAATCAATTCATTTCATGATGTACTGTACTTGCATAAAATTCTCACAAATGCAGAAATAAAATTCTCTAAAGTCCACCCCTGCCAGGATTTCTTATTTTAGCTTGTCACCTTCATTTGCATGTACAGTTATTGCTCAGAAATTCAAAACGAGTGCCTCTGATTTTATAGGGGTTACTCTGGCCTGTGCAAAAGACAGAATAACTAAGGCGAGCTTGTCATGTACTGCACCTTGGACCCCCGACTGACTGTATGCGTTTGAATATGTTGGCTCGAAGCTTGTTCTGCTGGGAAAGTGGAATTATGAGAGTGTGCTGTCTGCAGGCCCTAACAAAGTGAAGTGACAGCTGCACCAATCATTTCCAGTGCTCTCCAGAACTTCAGCTGTGGCATTACAACAGGGAAGTGAAGTGTACCAGTGACTCACCTGTGTCTGTCCCATTTGGGCCATTCTCAGTTCACCAGCTGCTGATTCCATGGCTAAGAAGGACAAACACATGCAGCATCACTCAATAGCACGTAAAAGAACCAAGTATGAACCAAGTCTGTGTTGATGTGAGAAGTCTGTTTGAAATGTTGAATGTGGGGTGAGGGAGAATTTACAATGCATCAACCTTTCATGAGGTTGTTGCTGCTTATTAAGACTGCTGTCAGCCTTTCCCGGTTAGGATCGGGTTTTTACTGGGAGAATTTTTTACTGGCCAAATTATCCACAGAGGTCGCATGCTTCCCAAAACAAACAGGCCAGCTGAATAAAACTGGTGAAAAAACTGAATAAAGCAATTTTATGTTAAAAATCAGTGTTTCTCTGACGCTGTTTGGCAGACACAGGATGTCCCAGAGGGGCAGTAAGCCAAGCTTGCAGCTAACATTTGTTCAACATGTTTCCCTAATAATTTAAGATCAAGACATCCGATGAATAAAATCCATCATCCGATTAAAATAAGTAAAGTCCTTCATCCGGTTTAAAATATATATAAAATGACAAAGATCCAAAAAGTATATAATAAAAATGTGTCTTAAAACTTGACAATTTATGACAGCTTCTGGCAGAGAACCACAATGCTGATGCATTCGCAAATGGATATGACACCACTGACAGGAAAACAAATGAAATGCACCGTTACCTTTAGGGATGTCACGAGAACCGATACTTCCGCACCATGTTGATGCCAAAATTTACTTGATACTCGTTTTGCTAGATACCAGAGATCCAACACATGGAAGATAGCGACAAGTGCAGCGACAGCTCCTCAACTCGGCGAAAAGAGAAGAGTCGTGTGTAGAAACAGTAGTGTATTTCATGGATGTTACCTTTAATTGCTTTGTGTCAAAGCCTTGATTTCTTTGTGATATGTTGGAGAGCTAATTAAGGCAGATGCTTCACAGTTTCGATAACCTGAAAATCAAAAAGAGCTAATGATGGAGTTTGCAGTCTGTCACTATAGTGGGGTTAAGGACCATCTTAAAAATGCAATACCGTCCATTTCAAGTATCAATAACTTTTTTCTTTTTCAACATAAAATTCTTAAACCATTGCCAATATAGATAGTGACCACCCCTACACATTTCACGCCTATGAATTTTTAAAGAAAAGTAAATAAGTAATTAATTTTATAAAATCGATATGCAGAGTGCAAGGTTGTAATTTTAATTGCTTGCTCATTTATGAATATATTGACATCAAATCACCTCTCATCTGTCCTGGACAACTTTAACAGCTGTAAGTTGTTTTTTGTAATATTCAAATGTTTTTATTAAAAGAGTGTACGTTGAAGTTTTTTGTTTTTGTTTTGTTTTTGTTTTTTACCTCAGTATTGAATTGGTATCGAGAATCGTAGTCAGTATCGACTATTTCAGTTTTTGTACCGAGACATCCCTAGTTACCTTGATTGAAATGATGGATTTCTCTGGGTTTGAACATTGCTGGAAACATTTGGGATAATGTACAGTGGATAGAAAAAGTCTACACACCCCTGTTAAAATGCCTGGTTCTTATGATGTAAAATAATGAGACAAAGATAAATCATGTCAGAACTTTTTCCACCTTTAATGTGACCTATAGTGTGAACAATTCAATTGATATACAAATTGAAATCTTTGAGGGGGAAAAATAAAAACCCTCAAATAAACTGGTTGCATAAGTGTGCCTAGACCTAGACCCTAGACCAATAATTTGTTGAAGCACCTTTTGATTTTATTACAGCATTCAGTCTTTTCGGGAAGGACGGTATTAGCATGGCACATCTTGACATGGCAATATTTGCCCAGTCTTCTTTGCAAAAGCGCTCTAAATCTGTCAGATTGCGAGGATATCGCCTTTGCACAGCCCTCTTCAGATCACCCCACAGATGTTCAATTGGATTCAGGTCTGGGCTCTGGCTGGGCCATTCCAAAACATTAATCTTCTTCTGGTGAAGCCATGCTTTTGTGGATTTGGATGTGTGCTTTGGGTCCTGGGTCTTGCCCGAGGCCTCCTTCCAGCTGGACGTGCCTGGAACACCTCCCTAGAGAGGCGTCCAGGAGGCATCCTTACCAGATGCCCAAACGACCTCAACTGGCTCCTTTCAACAAAAAGGAGCAGCGGCTTTACTCTGAGCTCCTCGCTGATGGCCGAGCTTCTCACCCTATCTCTAAGCGAGACACTAGCCACCCGCCTGAGGAAACCGATTTCAACCGCTTGAAAACCGCATTGTTCCTCTTCGATCTGAGGTCGAAGAGGCCGAACCCTCCATTCCAGCACCCTGGAGTAGACTTTACTGGGGAGGCCGAGAATTGTGATACCCCTATAATTGGCACACACTCTCTGGTCCCCCTTTTTGAACAGGGGAAACACCACCCTAATCTGCCACTCCTTAGGCACTGTACCTGACTTCCATGCAATGATAAAGAGACGTGTCATCCAAGACAGCCACTCCACACCCAAAGCTTTTAGCATGTCTGGGCAGATCTCATCAATCCCTGGGGCTTTGCCACTTTGGAGTTGTTTGACTACCTCAGTGACTTCCTCCAGGGAAACTGACAAGAAACCCCGATCAGCCTCCAGCTCTGCCTCTACTAGAGAGGGCATGTCAGTCGGATATAGGAGTTCCTCAAAGTGTTCCTTCCACCGCCCAATTACCTCCCCAGTTGAGGTCAACAGGGTCCCATCCTTACTGTACACAGCTTGGACGGTTCCTCGCTTCCCCCTCCTGAGATGGCGGACAGTTCTCCAGAAATGCTTTGGTGTCAACCAAAAGTTCTTCTCCATGTCAAAAAGTTCTACCTTGGTTTCATCGGACCATAACACATTTTCCCACATGCTTTTGGGGGACTTGATGTTTGTTTTTGCAAACTTCAGCCGTCCTTGGATGTTTTTCTTTGTAAGAAAAGGCTTCTGTCTTGCCACCCTACCCCATAGCCCATTCATATGAAGAATACGGGAGATAGTCACATGTACCACACAGCCAGTACTTGCCAGAAATTTCTGCAATACCTTTAATGTTGCTGTAGTCCTCTTGGAATCCTCCCTGACCAATTTTCTTTTTGGCTTTTCATCAATTTTGGAGGGACCTCCAGTTCTTGGTAAAGTCACAGTTGTGCCATATTTTCTCCTCTTGATGACTCTCTTCACTGTGTTGCATGGTATATCTAATGCTTTGGAAATTCTGTAGTACCCATCTCCTGACTTATGTTTTTTCAACAATGAGATCACTCTGATGCTTTGAAAGCTCTAAGACAATATCAGGAAAATCCTACTAGAACAGCTGAGCATTATTTGTGATTAATCAGAGTCATTTTAAATGATTGCAGGTGTGTAATGACTTCTAGTTAACCTGAGTTTGAATGTGATTGGTTTATTCTTAACACAGCCACATCCCCAGTTATAATAGGGTGTGCACACTTATGCAACCAGGTTATTGTATATATTTTCATTTTTCATTTTTCCCCCTTGAAGATTTCAGTTTGTTTTTCTATTGAATTGTTCACATTATAGGTCACATTAAAGGTGGAAAAAACATCTCTCATGATTTATCGTTATCTCATTTTACAGGAGTGTGTAGACTTTTTCTACACAAGTCAACAAAAGGCAGTCCCCTCCAAAAATATTGGAACGGTAAGGCAAATTCCTTTGTTTTTGTTGTTCACTGAAGACATTTGGGTTCAAGATCAATAGATGAGCGTGAGACAACAGTTCAGAATTTCAGCTTTTATTTCCTGGTATTCACATCTAGATGTGTAACAACTTAGCATTTGTATTAGACCGCAGCATTCTTAGGTGAGCAAAAGTAACGGAACAAATAATCTTAAAGTAAATACCATTTAATACTTGGTGGCACAACCCTTGTTGCAATAACTGCCTCAAGCCTGCGACCCATTGACATCGCCAAACTGTTGCATTTTTCATTTGTGATGCTGTTGCAGGCTTTTACTGCGGCTTCTTTCAGTTTTTGTTTTTTTCGTGGCATTTCTCCCTTCAGTCTCCTCTTAAGGAGGTGAAATGCATGCTCTATTGGGTTAATGTCAGGTGATGGACTTGGCCAGTTTAAAATCCACTTTTTCCCCCTGATGAAGTCCTTTGTTTTGTTGTCAGTGTCCTTTGGGTCATTGTCCTGCTGCATGAAAAACTTTCTCCCGATTAGTTTCAATGCATTTCTTTGTAAATTGGCAGACAAAATATTTCTGTACGCTTCTGAATTCATTCTGCTCAGTTACATCATCAATAAATATTAATGAGCCTGTTCCAGGAG
The DNA here is from genome assembly GCA_024633595.2 of Lepomis macrochirus. NCBI lineage: Eukaryota > Metazoa > Chordata > Actinopteri > Centrarchiformes > Centrarchidae > Lepomis > Lepomis macrochirus. The sequence goes on from JALXJV020000006.1 coordinate 17,908,543, forward strand.
CAGCCATGCATGCCCAAGCCATGACATTACCTCCACCATGCTTCACAGATGAGCTTGTATGCATCGGATTGTAAGCACCTCCTTTCTTTCTCCACACTTTGGCATTTCCATCACTTTGGTAGAGATTAATCTTTGTCTCATCAGTCCATAAGATTGTGCTCCAGAACCTTTGTGGCTCATCTCTGTACTTCTTTGCAAATTTCAATCTGGCATTCTGATTCTTACTGCTGATGAGCGGTTTGCATCTTGTACTGTGGCCTCTATATTTCTGCTCTCTGAGTCTTCTCTGAACAGTGGATTGTGATACCTTCACCCCTGCACTGTGGAGGTCATTGGTGATGTCGCTTTCTGATGTTTTGGGGGTTTTCTTCACAGCTCTCACAATATTTCTGTCATCAACTACTGCTGTTTTCCTCGGCGGACATGTTCTACGTCTGATGCTCAGTACACCAGTAGTATCTTTCTTTTTCAGGACATTCCAAATTGTGGTGCTTGCTTTCCTCAATGTTTGTCCAATGGCTCTGGTCAATTTTCCTTCTTTTCTCAGCTTGACAATGGCTTGCTTTTCTCTTTATAGGTTTGAAGCAAGGATGAAAAGTTAGACTAGTCATGTCTTCAGTGAACAACAAAAACAAAGGAATTTGCCTTACCGTTCCATTACTTTTGGAGGGGACTGTATATAATATAGGTCTAGTCTTTTAAAAACATTTTTAAGCTGAAAAATTAGATATCATGTCTTGAAGTACAGTGAATGTCATAAAGATCAAGATTATTCTCTTCTTAGCTCAGCTCCTCCTGTTAGCTCTTCTCTGAATGGTGTAGACATTACTGAGGACAGACAGCATAGTGCTGAAATGAGACAACTGGCCAGCCTCCTTCTGTGCCCTCAGGGTCTCCCTGGTGTGTGTCACTGTGGGCAAAGCTTCAGCTCAGCTTGTAAGGGTTCCTCCAGCTGAGCGTCTGTAGATATTGAATCACACCCACTATGCCCTCTTTACTTATTAGAGTGTAACTTATGTTTTTACATAAATATAAGCGCTCATCCAATTATGCTGCCTGTCTGAGTTCCAAGAGGGCAGTGGTCAGTCAGTTAACCTAAAACCCTCTCCTCCTCTCAGCTTCTGACTGAATGGTGCAAAGCTTGCTGATATGAACGCATCAGGCTGCCCACATGGACAGTGGGATGAAGCCAAGAGGAGCCAACTGCCCTCTCTTTGTTCACAAAGTGCTGCACAGAAGAGGCAGTATATATCTTTTAGACCTTGTGTGTAGGGAATGCTGCAATCTCATTTATAGAAGAAGGGCTGACCCGGCCTCTGTGGCCTCTTCTTACCATCCCCAGCTGTGCGTCAGCAGTGGTAATTTTGCTTCATCCCACTCACTCTGATAGCTGATGTAAACAGTGTGAAAATATTTATTTCTGAAACTGAAAAGCTTCCCTCATACAGGAACACCTGCCCTCTCTCTGCCTGTGTCTTAGGGCTGTCCCAGACTAAGGATTTACATAGTCGAATAAGAATTGTCAAGTCTTGTCTATAGTCAACTGATAGTCGAATCACATGTGTCTGTGTGGTGCGTGTGGGTTAAACATTGTAATCCTGAGAAGCTGCAGAGCTGCAGTCTTTATTAGTCTCTGTAACTTACACTGTGCATTTCCAGCTAAACTGAGGCTTAGTGGTGACGATTTTCTCTCTGCTCTCTTGCCGTTCAGCCGGTCTTGTGCCAAGTTTTGCGCGCATGCCATGTTCTTTGGAAGAAGCTTGCTCATTATTCTCAGTATGGATATCATGGCAGAGGCTTCAATGAGACCAAAGATAAAAAAGATAAAAAGGGAGTGACCTAGCAAGAGACCGGACAAGAGTAAATATCTGACTGGCTTTTACTTGTTGGCGTGAGCTAGAAGAGATGAAAGGATGCAAGACAGATGCTGAGCTGGCCTTTTTGCTGTTGGACTAGTTGGTAAATAACATATTAACTGGTTTGCCATGTCTTGTGTTGTTGGGCTTACATGACATGCCTGTTTTAGCAAAGTTGTCCACTTCAGCAAAATCTGCCAAAGGTTTCCTTGTCAGATGTTTAGCCATTTGCTATAAATCATCAAATGATGTAAGCAAACTTACTAAATAACACACTCAGAGCAAGAGATTCATGAAAATAAAAAGCTGGAAGACAGACGCTGAACTGGCATTCTTTCTGTTGGACTAGTAAGTAAAACATTGCTATGTCTTATGTTGTCGCACTTGCTTGTTGTTTGGCTGTGAGTGGCATGCAGCTTGTTCATCATATTAAAAACCCTCTTGATTCTGACCCCCACTTGGACTAGCGTTCCTACTTTAAAAACTTGGACTAGCCATCCTACTTTAAAAATAAAAACAACAGATGTTATATTTGATGATGCCGCTGGACTTTGTCATACTTCAAGTTAGTTTCTCAGAAGCAGTCCGAGGATACAGCCGGGCAAACCATTAACATTCTTACTGTCATGTACCCCGGCGGGTCTTGTGTCAGCAGCTCACTGTGTGTCCACTGTGACTGCTGCACATGAGGTGTTTGCAGAAGTGGTTTGTCAGGCTGCACTTGCACCTGCAATTTCACAAGTTAAGTGGTAACTTTTTGATCCCGGTGGGGAGATCCCCCCCCCCCCCCCCCCCCATATGTGACCTACACTCCAGCAAATTAATGAGTTCCTCAGAAGATCACAAACTTCTTGCCATCATATGTATTTAGAACAAGATTACAAAACATCCACCTCTGTGCATTTCATACATTCTAAATAGGACCATTGGATATCCATTCTGCCCAAGTCCACTTCTGGACGCAGCTTTTATGTCTAAGCTAACTTAATGAACATTTGCCAATATGGTCATAACAGCATTCATTATTGTCTGCCTTAGCTTTTTTCATGTAGTAGAATTGGTGTTTGCCCTGGCTGTAATGACCTTATTTACCATGAAGTATTCTTATTGGCAAAATATTTTTTGGACAACTCTACAGGGGCCAAGATTACATGAAAGCATAGGTTAAGAATTTTAATCCAGGTGAGCATATGAACATTAAAACAGGTCGCTGTAATCATTCGTCCTGTTTATACCGTCCGCTAAAAGATCTTCTACTACTCATTCATTATACGGTAAGTGATGGGGGGAAACATTTACTTGCTTTAACGCGTGCAAAGACAATAAAATATATAAAAAACGAAGACACAAAAAAAGCAAGAAAGCAGTTAAGAGACTAAAATACATGTCAAAAGTATAAATAAAATATATATAAAATTGAATAGAATAAAATAAAATCGGGAAAGGCTCTCCTATAAAAGTATGTTTTAAGAAGGGACTTAAAAGAGTTGACTGACTCAGTCACACTGATTTCCTCAGGCAGGCTGTTCCAGAGCCCTGAATGCAAATGCTCTGTCCCCTTTAGTTTTCCGTCGAGACTCTGGAACAGACAAAAGACCTCTGCATAAGGATCTTATGGTATGTGCTGGTGCGTATTGAACTAAAAGGTCAGAGATATAACAGGACGAGAGGCCATGAAGTGCTTTGAAAGTAATCAATAAAATTTTAAAGTCTATTCTAAAACATATCTGGAGCTAGTGTAATGAAGATAAAACAGGGGTGATGTGATATTATTTATTTGTTCTGGCCAAAAGCCTGGCAGCTGACTTCCGGACAGTCTGGAGTTGATCAATACATTTTTGGTTTAAGCAAGTAAAAAGGCTGTTGCAATAATCCAGGTGTGATGAGATGAAGGCATTTAAAATGGTCTCAGTGTCCTTAAAGTTAACATCAATTGTATTTCTGATATATTTTCAAGCTGGTAAAAACATGATTGCACTAGCTTTGTGGTGTGCTACTCAAAAGTTAAATTACTATTGAACCAGACACCAAGATTCTTTGCAACAGGCTTAATGTGATTCACTAGGGAACCAGCAGATGGCAGTATATGCTTTGCCATTTGCTGGGACCCAATGACCAAGATCTCTGTTTTGTCCGAGTTTAGCTGGATGAAATTATTTTAAATGCAATTTTTAACTTCACAGAGGCAGTTGGTAAGGGAACTCAGCATTCCAGGGTCTGTGGATTTGGCAGGCATGTACATCTGTATGTCATCAGCATAAATAGGAAAAGGAACCATGTTTCTGGGTAATGTGTCCAAGTGGAAGCTAAAATGGGTCCTAATACTGAAATTTAACTGAACAAAATGAAGAGACATAGTTATTAACAGACACACAGAACCTCCTATTTTACAGGTATGATGAAAATCATTCTAAGGCAGTACCAGAGATCCCCACCCAATGCCTCAGTCTGTCTAACATGATGTTGTGATCAGTGGTGTCAAATGTGCAGGCGTACTATGACTGAGCACATTCCATCATTAGCAGCCATTGGTCATTGGTGACTCTAAGCAGGACAGTCTCAGTGCTGTGGTACTTCCAGAAGCCAGACTAAAACTTTTCAAATATTTTGTTATTTTCCAGTACTGAGCTGTTTCAATACTAGTTTTTCTTTAAAAAAATTCCTATAAAAGGTAGTGTGAGAATTGGTCGGAAATTTTGAGGGAGGGAGGGATTTAAACCAGTTTTTTAAAAAATTGGGTTTACGCAAGCAGTTCTAAAATAATCAGGGACACAAACATAGGAGCACAATAATATATAAACATCACACTGCTTCCTGAAATAAAGATATCAATAAACTTAAATTCCTACGGCAGGCATATAGTTATACAGCTGACATATGGACAATACAAGGTTGCAATACAATATGTAAGGGAATCAAAAGGTTGCCAACATCATTAAGATTAGAAATCCAATCTACACAAGCATAATGGTGATAAAGGACATGCCATTAAAAGAGAAACCAATTTTCATGTTACATGTTACCAGTTAGAGGAAAGATTTGTGGCAAGATTTACCAGTTAGAGGAAAGATTTGTGGCAAACGTGGGGTGGCTAAGATGCCTGCCTATGGTGTGAGAGACCCGGATTCAATCCCCACTGTGTCCCTGAGCAAGACACTTAACCCCTACTTGCTCCAGAGGCGTGCGACCTCTGACATATATAGCAATTGTAAGTTGCTTTGGATAAAAGCGCCAGCTAAATGAATAAATGCAAATACATATTTCATCTATTCATTAATTAATAAATCAAAAGTAAGTGCTATTTTCACTTGATGGGCTACTTTTTATCACAATTGTTATGACACTTATTATGATGGCCAGAAAAAAAGAGAAAAAAAAAGTTTATTGTGCACTGTTAACAGACTTTGCTTCATAATTCACCAACAGGCACTGTAGAAAATTAGAAACATCTTACAGTACAATGTACTCTTAACTCAAAGCTGTTGTTCTGCGTAGCATTAGGTTTTAGTTAGGTGTATTTAATATACAAATATGTGTGTAAAAATTAGTATCTAATATTCTTATTTCTGTCCTGATACTCCTCAACAAATGAAGACAAGCTCTAGTATGTTTGTGTGCACACATGTCTGAGTGTGTTAGGTGCATCTCTGAAAATGAAGCTGTGTGTTCAGTTAAAGGTATGTGCTTATGTATTGGCTTTTGTATGTGTGCATGTGAATGCATGTCCAAACATTCACCTGCATTAGATGACATAGTTAACTGTACTGTGATTATGGCACTAAGTATCAATATTTTAATTAAAGTAATTAAGAACAAGTTATGTAGCTATATATAGCTATTAAAACATACACATGGTTGCACCCTGTCACATTGTGAAACTGGTAATATCAGCAATACATACACACTTACTGCAGCTGATTGTCAAGAGTTATGGCATTTGAATGAGAACTCTGTGTTACACTGCCTCTGCTGTGGCAAGGTGTTACGTCCCAGCTCACTAGGGGAAAGGGGACGTATGCATAAACCAGATGGAGTTGGTATGGTGGAAAAGGTATTTATTGAACAAGAGAGTTGACAAGGATTTAAACAAACTAAGGTTGGGCAAAGTGGGTGCTGCGAAAACATAAACTCAGGATAACAAAAGAGATCCCTTAAAAAAAACAGGGATTACTACTCAAAACAAAAGTGAAACAAAAACCTCTATATAGGATACCACAAAACAAAACACAGGGAGCGCAGCACCCCTAAACCTAGTGTACTAAACAAATGAAAAGACCTACGTGTGGAGTGGGTGTCAATATTTAACTTAGAATCTAGCCCAACTCTGCAGACACACGGTTAACACAAAAGCTCACTCAGGTGTACTTTAACAAAACTAATTACTAACTGAGTGATGAACTAACATGGCTGCAGCAATATCTTAAGCTTAACAGCTAAACAAAAGACAATTCCAACTAAAACAAAACCTACTGACTCTCAGTAGTAACAAAACTGAGGCTGCAGCAACCAGCATCAATATACATACGTTCAATACAACACAGCGGTCGGCACAGAAACAATGCAAGTAATGGTCGAGAGCTCCTGTTGCACGGCAGTATGGTGGCTTTATAGCGGCAGGCCTCAACCACAGCTCGCCGATTGGTGGATGGTACGGGGACTGCTCCAATCAGGGCGGATGAAGGCGGGAGCAGGCAGATCCTCACTGGCACCAGCCAATCCTCAGCCGGTGACTGCACAGCCTGCTTAGCATACTGGAAGGACACCGACAGTAACCAAAACACACGGCTGCTACCAGCGGCCGTAACACAAGGCAATATTGTTTCTGGAAACACAAAGAGGGAACACCATCCTAAAAAGATTCTAATTTTGGAAGATACCTACATACTTTTGGCTAACTCAGACTGCTGAAGTTTGTGGAAGTTTTTTTGTGTGCCTTATCTCCTAGATTGGTATTAGGCTTGACAAGGATAACTTTATAGCCAGTGTGAAAATGATGACCAATAACTCTCTCAATGCCATAAGAGCTCAGATAGACTTGAAACAATCCGAACATATCCTTCATGATTTCTACTATCTTCTTCTAAACCTAAACACCCTACTTGCACTGAAGTGATACTCATCTTGTCTTGAGGACCACAGTTTTCATGGCTGTGTATTTGTTGTTTGTTTTTGCCATTGATCTGTGCTCCTTGCAGCTTATTCCAAGAAACCCTCTTTACTTTCTACTAATTATATTGCTACAGTTAGTCTAAGGGCAACCTGCATTTACAGAATTCATAAATATGATGGGATTATTGGATTATAGGATTTATAGATATACAGTAGATAGACCGTTTATGCACTTAAGCTCATAGTAATCTGAGTAACTGAGTAAGAACGCAGGATATATTTGTGGACATGTCAATTGAGTTTTTGTTAGTTTAGTTGTTCAAGACATTCAACTATAATATTTCTTACATTTTTATATGGTAAAAGTTGTGTTTCCACTGTAGTATTCCACTCTGAGAACTCTGAAAAAATGCGCTGAAATGGAATTTAGACCATGAGATGAGACCAACACTCTACTAAATGCATACTAATGAAATTATTTTAGTAGGGTTAGCAGCTACAGGACACGTCTGTCCTCGTCTGCAGCCTCTGCTTGCACCAGTGCCAGTGGAAATATTTGTCACAGACCAGCGCAATTTCTGCAGCTGCAATGAATATGTGAAATGTTTTCTGGTAAGTCAATGCAACCAGCATTTGCTATTGTAATGGTGTAGTGGTAGTAATAAACATTAGCCAACTATATATATATATTTTACATTTTTTACATTCATTTAGCTGACGCTTTTATCTAAAGCAACTTACTATATCTATATATCTATATCTATATCACAAAAATCACTCAAACACTCAAATGTTAGGGCACTCGATCATGTATATGAGAAGAGAAGGCAGTAGAATACGAGCTGTGTTGTGTTTTTGCATGTACATGACAGAGGGAGCAGAAGGGGGCAGAGAAAGGTTATCAGTGATGTATGGTCTGTGTTGTAGATGATGCAGACAGAGCAAAAGCAAGAGTAATACAGAAGTAAATAGAGTTAAAAAGAGAGAATATGAAAAGGCAAAAGGCTAAGGTTCATACTGTTGTATGTGTGTGTGTGCGTGATAGAGAGAGATAGAGGTCACCTGCCTCCTTCAGCGCACTGGCACAATGCCAGAACAAATAGACACACCAGTACACAGACAAACACACACACACACACACACACACACAACACACACACACAACACACACACACACACACACACACACACACACACACACACACACACACACAGTACTACTACCAGTTTTCAGCAATCTTTGCTTCATTGGTCACTAACTTGAAATTCCTGCTTCATTTATTCTGCTGTCAAACCTTTCCTTCTCTTCTACTCTCTTTTTTACACTTCCTCACCTTCTTCTGTGGTCTTCTCTCCTCAGCTCAGTCTTACTTGTTCATATTTTGGATTTGTGAAGCTGCTGATGGTGTATACTGTAGGTTTGAAGTGCCAAGTACATATCAGAAGATCTCAGAGATTTACATGAGGCGATTTAAGCAAGAGATTCTTTATTAAGATAGAAAAAAATGAGATGAGAATATCTTAAAGAGGTGGTCTTATGCTCAATTTCAGGTTAAAAATCTTAATTAGGGGTTGTACCAGAACAGGTTTACATGGTTATGCAGCTTCTCTTTTCAGCCTGTCTTTTGTACACTTCGCTCTTGAGCTACAGAGTGATGCATCTTACTTGTACCATATCTTTGTTGGGAGTTGCACACGTGCAGTTCCCAGGTAAGGACTACTAGCCAATCAGAAGCAGAGAAGGGCGGGTCGCAAGAGACAAGGTAGTGTGATCCAAATCAAAGCCTTCAGACTGTGACCGTAACCTAGCAGATGGCATAAGTTACCGGTCCACAACCACACAACATCATTGTTCCACATCTTACCATCAGGACTGAACGTTGAACTGTTGCCGGTGTTCTGACGATCTATGCTGCCTTGCCAAAAATTGCTACCATAGCGCAAATGATAGACTCGACTCTACTCGGCCCTGCTCTCTTTTCCACTGCAGATAGTACCCAGAGAGAGCGACGCCACACACAACAGCCGCGACTTAATGTTCAATGCGACACACACACCAGCGATCCACACAGCTCTTAAAACATATACAGTCTACGGGTAAAATGTTTCAACATTACTAAGAATGTAAAGACAGATAACCGGTATGAAAACTGTGTTTTCCTCTGCCGGTGTTGTTGCAGTGGTCTGTGTGACACGGCGGGAGCAGAGGGCTCTGTGAGCGGGCTGCTGGCCGGCCTCACACGGTACTCCCGCGGGTTGGCGCAGGCTTCCCCTGCCACCACTTGCGGAGCTCCTCAACTCCAAAAATATTCATCACACTTTTCATCCGCCATCACTTCTCGTAAAACTGTTAATATTGAAAATCTACAGAGCTGATTTCTCACCTCAAAACTTCTCAGAAGTGGATTTAGTGATAAAACTCCATACGAAAACTGTAAAATATAAAACTTTCTGTTGCTGGCCTCTGTCTGGTGCAATGATGATGCAGTGAATATTCTGTCTGACCAATCAGCAGTCTGTCGTGTCTTCACGTTACATTTTAGTATCCCTCAGCTCGCTTGGAACCTCAACGGAGGTGAGGTGACACGAAAAAAAGTACCTGGAAGCAGGTACAGGTCCAACATTTCTACAATGGAAACCCAAACAAAGGCGAGTCGAGCCAAAGGGCCTCCACTCAGATAGTTTGCTTTGAGGGCGTCCCTGACCCCCGCTAGCCGCTTGGCAAGCTTTATGACGCGTTTTCTTTGTGACATCACAAGTAAAGGAAGTGAAGGGCTGGACTACAAACGAGCTGTTGTCAAGCGGTTCAGAGCCTACTTTCTGTGGGTGATGGGAACTCCCTTTGGGCTGGACTTTGGGTTTTTTCACGTTGCAAATCTAGAACCTGCACAAAAAGAGATATAACTCAATAAAGGAGAGGGAAAAAGCCAAAAACCATAATACCACCTCTTTAAGTGAAATTATTGATTTTACTGGAGATAAACATCCATTAATCAAAATATGACTGCATCAGGCCTTTATAAGATATTTCATTACAGTAGGCTGTTTTTTAATGGCAGGTCCGCAGTACTTATATCTAACTGTACATGTACTGGTGACATGTACTGCTCAAATTAAAGCCTTATGTCTGAAAATATTGCTTCTATAGGTAGCTGGTGTAAGAATGAATGACTATGTGTTGATGAACAATATAGTTTATAAAATGTGAGCCAAGTTTGTCCAATGAATTTCTTAATTTCTAATTTCATTGATTGTAATATTTAACAATAGTATTAAATAACCTTCCTTTTAGTTATTCTGTAATATATTTACTGTTGCTTTTTTGCATACCAAAACACATAGCTGACATCTTTATATAAATTTTATAGTAGCCTAGTAGAAACAGGACCAAAAAACACTTAAAAATAATAAAGCCTAAAATAATAAATACCAAAAAACAACTTGTTTTTTGCTTTTTCAAATTTGGTTTTGAAACGAAATAATCAAAGAATGATCCATACAGGAATTCTGATGGCGTTTGGATGCTGACCTCAATTTAAAGTAATGACAAATATCAAATGGATTACATTTTTACTTTTGTCATCAAACACATCCAGGCAATATCTTCTGAACACCCCCCCACACACACACACACACATAATGTGGACTACCCCCAGTAACTACAGAGTAAAAACCACACTTTTCTGAGAAAAATAGGCCAACACTAGATAACCAGGCAATGGAACTAATCCAAGAGTACAGCTAGGGAAGGAGAGAAGTGAAGAGAGAACGAGAGAGTGGAGAGAGAAGGTAGGGCTGCTTGGGGATGGATAGAAAGAGAGAGAGAGACAGAAGCATACAGAGAAAAAGACATAGGACCAGCGAAGGACTCTCTCTCTCTTACTTTCTCTCTCTCTCACACACTCACTCTCACACACATGGTGCTAAAGCTAGTAGAACTAAGTCCCTCTGCGGTTGGTAGTTGTGTCCATCTGTCTGTGTCTTATTGTATTCTTGATAATTCTCTAAGCTGCTTCGACTTGTCACCGGCACATCAGAAAGTTGAGTGCAGTTTTCAAATTACGATAAGAGTTGAACTGAGAGGGAAACTAAAAGAATATGCATGATTTCTGCCAAATAAGCATTTTCCCCCCTCATCCTGTTGTTTATGCATTTTCGGACTGTCTGTCCAACTTAGCACTAAATCTGCTAAGTCCAGTTGCATTTGTCCATGCAGGCTTAACGTAATACTCGGCTGAAAGTTTTTTTATTATATACAAATGATACTAACACTCCTCCTCCTGTAGATGTGAAAGGTGGCAGCTGCAATCAGCATGGAGTCACAGAAGCTTTCCAAAGTACTCTTGTAGGATAATCCACTTCTCTACTGTTGTCTGAATGCGCAGTATGTTCCAGACATTCACATCTTTGCCAAAATATGGTTGAATATGCAGCTACCATTTTTTACTAGGGCAGTAAGCTGTTTGTTAGGGATCCTCGATTTGGAGAAAAAGTCAAACTGTGATTTTTGTGGACAATATTGTGATTGCAATATAATGGAAAAAATGGTACTATGAGTCTACTTGCTTGATTATCAAGGAAAATGCACAACATACTGACATTTTGGCAGTGTTCATACTGCAAGCCCGAATGCTCAATTCTAATTTTTTTGGTTGGGGTAGGTTGTAGTCTTAAACATTACTAGCACGCTACTCATAAATCATTTTTCTGGTTCCTATGTATCTATTTTTAAGGGCACATGGTGTGGAGTGGACAATGAGCATACAGCAGTGCACACAGAGACAAGAGCGTCACACTCACAGCACACTTTTTTTGTTTAATTAAATTGCGACCTCTTTACAGTTATGTAATCGCACAGGATGACATCGCAATGACAATTGCGATTAGATTAATCTTGCAGCCCTACTGTTTGTATTTGTCGCAAGCCTTGTAGTTTTTTTTATAGGACCACAGCTAACAATTATTGTTACAATGGAATAATCTTATTTTTACTATTACTTATTCAGTTATAAAGAAATATGTGAGTTAGACAACAGTAATGCGTATCATAATGTCTAAGGGCAAATGGTGATGTCTTCAAAGTGCTTGTTTAGAGAAACAGAGAGAAAACAACAAATCACTTCATTATGACTGACTTTCTTATCACATATTTGCAATACAATCATGGTCTTTAACACTACAAAATGTCTAGAGTCCAGTAAATCGAACCTAAACCAAGCCTACTGTGAACTTAATGACCCTTTGGTTGTCTTCATATGATTCACAAACTCTGGTACATATCCCAGATTCCAAGGTAGACAGGAGTATTTTTTCTGTAGAAAAATTAATGTTTATTGTTGTCAAGAATGAAAGTGACCGGGTGTAGCTACAGTCACTGGAGCAGGCTGTGGACTGATGCTGAGATCCGCTGTTGGGTTGCACTTGTAGGACTGATGAGAACATTTAGATCCACAGGCCTCCTGCCTCACCAAACACCTGTTACTGCTGAGGCGCAGCAGGGGAGAGGAGATACGGAAGGAGAGATGAAGCAATAGAAAGAGAAGTTACAGGTAGACTGTGATAGAAACAGAGATGGAGTAGAGCAGAGTGACACCATATGAAGAAGAGCTAAAGAGAGTGAAAAACGGAAATATGTATTTCAGTGGCCACACGCACATAATTCTTGCATGGCCCTGTCTGTAAAATTGCGGCGAACCTGAATTCTAATCACATTTATCCAGACACCTGCAGTAAAAGTTTTATTCACTAGGAATCCATATTGAGCCATGTCACAGAAGTTCCACTTCAGTGAATTATCTGACTTGTTACTCTAGTTTGTTTACACAGTGATATGACATTGAAAATGCTAAAAAAAAAACAGGGTTAAAAGATACAGTGACGGGACGGGAGTGTACGGAGGCAAAGAAAGTGCCTCCGTACACTCCCGTCCCGAGGGAGAAGAAAATACACTTCCAAACACCCTTCCTGGCAAAATTACGGGTGTTCTATGAAGGAGAAATCTGCGTGTACAATATGGCTGAAGAGGCAACCAAGGACATGGCGAGGAGAGGGCTACAGGTGACAGTGGTGAAACCTACAGAGAGTGAACTGGAAAATATCAAGCGCCTAACTTGGCAGGCAAAAAAGGTTAGGAGGAACTAGGCCAAAATCAAATGGACTTTGAATTTAAGGACAGGATTTGAATAGGTTCTGTGTACTTGGATTATGTTCTGCAAAAGATTAAGGTGAGAAATAGGAACCTATTTTTTGTTTTAACCTGTTTAAATGTGCTAATGTTACAAAGGGGCGATTTCCTCTATGTGTTTTATGTGTTTTACTTTTTAAGTCTGTTTAGTCTTAAAAGACATAGAGGGCCTACTTCCCTTAGGAGGAAGGGCATATCCCTCAGAGTGGACTTGTTATCAGGACTCACCTAGGTCAAAACACAGACATGCAAAGAAGTTTTCTGGTTAGTCACTAGTTCATCAGTGATTGGTTGTGTGTTTGGATCTGTCTATGTTAAGGGCAGTTTGCCAATTTTGTAGCATAAGGGGAGGGAGGAGGCGGAAGATCAGTGAATATGGCAACCCAGAAAAAATTATTAAAGATGGCATCATATAATGTGAATGGGATACTCAACCCAATTAAAACGTCCAAGATACTAGGTATAAGGAAGAAAGAACGGGTGAGGGAGGCTCTGCTGCAAGAGACCCACCTGTCGGCGAGGGAACATGAAAATCTTAAAAGAAATGGATTTAATCAAGTATTTTCTTAATCTTATAGAACAGGTCATAGGAAAGGAGTGGCCATTGCAATATCAAGGAAAATTATTTTTTAAAACTTCCAGAATCAGATAAACAGAGAAGGTGTATATTAATTAAACCCATAGCTTGACTCTTCGGCAAGTGGTGGGATACAGAAGTCCACAATTGGCAAAAAGTTCAGAGGGCTATTGGCAGAGTTGGGAGTAATCGATGTATGGAGAAAACCAAGTCCTAAAGGAAGGATATAATATTTTTTATCTACGAGAAGGACAGTTACAGGATTAATTAATGTAAAATTGGAATAAGACCAATAATCAGACCATATTCCAATATGTATGACTTGAGCTATGTTGAGAGAAACAAAAGCAACACTGTGGATGCTGGACATAAATGTTCTAAAAGGACAAAATGAGTGAGGAATATGTTAAAGAAATTCAGACGTATGTAAGGGAGAATGATAATGGTGAGGTGTCACCATCTGTGCTGTGGGATGCGTGTAAAGCGGTAATTAGATGGAAACCAATCACTAAATCAGCGTACTTGAAAAGGCAAAAACAGGATAGACTTAATAAACTAGAATCAGAGCTTAGCAGACTAGAAAAACAACACAAAAATAAAGTGGATGAGAAATTAAACCAAGAAATCAAAAGGGTTAAAACAGAGATAACTGACATCCTTACCGGAGATTAAAAAAAAAAAGCGGATGTACCTGAAACAGGTATTACAAAGAAGGGAGTAAATCAACAAAGCTGCTGGCCTATACGTTAAAAAAGCAAAAGGCAAATTAATATATATATAAAATCAGAGACTAATTTACAAATTTGGCAAAATATCAGACAGAAGATTCTCAACCTGACATAAAGAATATTCTTATTGTTAGACTCTAAATCTAAGGTAACTGATGACCATAACTTAGCTCTGACCTGGGAAATATCGACTGAAGAAATCAAATCAGCAATTTCAAAGCTGAAGACAAACAAGGCTCCAGGCATGGATGGATACATGTCTGAGTTTTACAAAGTGCTTCGGGAGCCATTGATCCCCCTGCTAAAAAATGCATTTAACTGGGTGCTAAAAAAGGGAGAAATCCCAAACTCTTGGAGGGAAGCCTACATTTCGGTTATTCCAAAAGAAGGGAAAAAAAACAAATTGGAATGCTCTAATTATAGACCTAATTATTGGCTAGGTATAATTAATCAAGACCAGACTGGATTAATAAAACATAGACAGACACAGGACTATATTCGGCACACATTACATATGATGCAAAACATCAACAAAAAAAAGATTAGAAGCAACAATAGTGGGATTGGATGCAGAAAAGGCATTTGACTCTGTGAGGTGGGATTTCCTGTATATGGTGCTGGAATGATTTGGTTTTCATGAAACATTTGTCAAAACTATTCAATCACTTCATAAAAGCTAGGGTCAAGATAAATGTAAATCTGTCAAACTTTCAATGTCAAGACTGCTCAATTAGCCCTCTCCTCTTTGCGATTTATCTGGAATCCCTGAGCCAATGGATAAAACAAAATTAATTACTATTATTATTTGCGGATAATGTATTAATTTACCTAACGCAACTCACTGAGTCTCTTCCAGCACTTATGTCAACACTTGAGAACTTTGGTTTATTATCAGGCTATAAATTGAATGTGAAAAAGACACAGGTCCTCCCATCCTCCCTGTTCTGAACCGGGCTGTAAGAGAAGGTTTCAAATTTAATTGGGATTTAAAATCTATCAAATACATGGGATTGATTCTACCTCAAGACTCATCTCAGCTGAAATCTATAAATTATGATCCACTACTTTCAAGAATAAAATCAGATATTATAAGATGGAACCTATTCCCATTCAGAAGTTTAGTTTCAAGTGTAGAAGCGATCAAAATGAATGTTCTCCCAAGGTTATTGTATTTATTTCAAACTCTGCCAGTAAAAGTAAGATAAAGATTTTATAGAATGGCAGATTAATCTCTCAATACATTTAGCAATTAAAAAGACCACAGATAAGATTTAAAATTCTCTGCTTCCTAGCGTTAAAGGGGGACAAGCCCTGCCCTGTCTTAAGAGCTATTATCAGGTGGCACAACTAAAAACAATGTGGACCTTGTGTATTCCTGCCTACAGGGTGAGATGGAAAGATATTGAAGGCCACACATCCACTATTCCAATACAGGCCATAATAAATAAGAAAACACTGAGAAAACATCTTGAGGAGCTATATCCATGGTTGGGTGTATCCCATAATATTTGTCTTGAGATTATATCAAGGAATAGCACACAATTCAAATTTTACACCTAAAACATTAGATAGAAACTTCAGTAGATGGGGTGGGGGAGCGACAATATTTTAGGAGCTTTTTAAGAAGAAAATTTTTCAAGATCTAAAAATTAAATTTGGTTTAAAAAAATCATTTGTGGCATTATATGGAGAAAACTATAAAAAAAGAGTCTAGTTTAGATGAGGTAGAGTTGGGGATTATTAAATTTATTTTAGCATATGAATCAGATCTGGGAAATTCATCTCAAAATTGTACCAGAAAGTCCAAAATTTAAAAGGTTACAATACATATGTATAAAAGAAAAGTGGGAGAAGGAAGGGGGATGGATGTTTTCACAAGAGGAGTGGGAAGAGATCAATGAACAACAATGGAAGAAAACACACTCCCTCTCATGGAGAGAATATGGTTGGCAGAACATAGTGACATTTTTTATTACACCAGCACAACAGAAATCTCAGGATACTGAATGTTCAAGACTATGTGGAGATAATAATGCCAATCATATCGATATCTTTTGGGAACGCAGTTCTATCATACCTTGTTGGCAAGAATTAAAGAAAAGCATGGATAAAATGTTGAAAGTGGGACTTCCATTCTCATTTGTTGCCTCAATACCACTGAGTATCAAAAAATGCCTTGTCTTTCGGTACCAAAGTTCGATACCTAAAGGTTCTTGTTAACGCTAATGAGCCAATAAGCGTGTGGCTGTGGTGATGTAAACACTAGCTCACACTGGTTACGAACAGAGAAGTGGCTCGTGGATGTAAAAGATGTGGAGAAAATCAAAAGTGTGGCTTGATGCAACAGCGTGCGATGCAATATTTGCGACATAAGATAATTGACGTAAAAATTGACTTTTTCAATTATACTAGAATCAGATAAATTTAGGAATTCATGGAATAACTGGGTTAATTTTGTAACACCATTGGAACAGACTTAGGCCCTGTCCCAATACCTCCCCTTCCCCTAGATTTCTGCCCTAACCCTTGTTTTTGCGCATTGTCGTGTAGGGGTAGGGTGTCCCAATACCTTAGGGAGCAAGGGGGAGTGCTAATCTTCCCTTAAAATCAACCCTCAAAACATAGTGAGGTCCGATGCAGGCTCAAAACGAAGTGGGAGATGAAATTACCCAGGATACCTTGCGAACTCAGCGAGCCGGCCAAAATTTCTCAACCAAGATGGCGGACACCGCTGGAAAGGAACTATTTAATTATAAATATATTTTCGCAAATAATCATTTTAAAATGTCGAAATATGTTGGAATATGTAAGTTTGATGCACAGACTGTTGAGTTTTGAACACTAATGTTACAAAATATTTCACGAACATATTTCATTTCATCTGCCGATGTTAATGATATCTGCCGATTGCTTCGAGAGAGTCTGCCCATCAAATATAGGCCTACGTTTGATCTGGGTAACGTTAGTTAACTTTATTGTCGATATCGGGTTCCAATGATTAACTTCTAAAAGAAGTTAACGTGAGGTAAAACTATTAAAAACGAGCCGCATTCGTCTAACGCATCATCGTTCCCATCACAGCGCACTGTCATTTCTCCCTAAACCCAAACTTCAGAATCAGCACTGAACACAATTGGTGATTGTTGTAAAGTGCAGTGTCTGTTGTTTCGAAATTACGAAAACTTGCGGGACGTGTTTGATAGTAAATAGCTATTAAAAGCACAATGATCAGCGCATGAGACGCTGCCCCTGTTCCCATGGCAGCGCGCTCAGAAACAGACTGCAACTAGACAAGCAAACTTTACTTTGGGTTTGGTATGCGCGTCCAAACGATCAAATACACACAAAAATATGGCAAAATGACGTAGATAAACCAACACAGCCCACACAACAGGCAACACAACCACTGGACCCAGCATTTTCCTTGAATGAAAATAGTAGTAGGCTACTACCGGTAGACACGTCGAAGCTGCGCGTGACGTGGGTGGGCACGTTCGCTACGCAAATTTGCATATAGTGGTGTCCCATTTCATAGGGAAAGATCTTCACCCCACTTCCCTCGTCGAGGGGACTTTACTGTCGAGGGCACTCAAAACCAAGTGGAAGTTTTAAGGGGGGAGAAATGGGACAGGGCCTTAATCTGGTAAAAGCAATGTATCTTATGGACCCCCTTAGTTCTTGCTACAAATTTTAACCGTTTACTGTTCACAAGATTGTGTTCGGCATTATCCTTCATCAGGAGTGAAAGGTCTTTACAAGAGAGGAATGAAAATGTGTATAGTAGGATTTACTCATCTGTAGTTCACTGAACTTTGTGTTTAATTGGCAATGTTTGTCTTTCTATATTTTTATCCTTGGTGTGAAGTATTTGTATGTTCTGTATACATGGGAAAAATATGTGTGAGATGTTAAATGCTAATGGGACAATGCTGAGTGGAATCAATAAAAAATAATTTAAAAAAGATACAGTGACAACAAGAAGAAGAGAAAGTAAAGAATGAAAAAGAATAAAACTCCAGGGGTCCCTGAAACAGATCATACCCCAAATACAAGACACAAAACAAGAAACACAAACACACAAAAATCAACATGGCAATTCAAAACACAGCGCTGCAGGAAAAGGCAATCTAAATGACACATGCGCACATGAATAGTTCACCATGAGCAATGGCCACCCATAGTGATGTCATTCACTTTCTTTTCGAAAAATACAATGTAGCCCTTTGTGTATCGTCTTCTTCTACCCATATGATGTTCTGCTGCTATTTATGGATAGTGGCAGGAAATGATCTCTATCCACAGGAGACACGAACAACAAGCATCACCTCCCATTGCCGTTCATAACCACTGAAGTACAAAAATGCAATTCTTTGTAAATACTGTATATGTCATTAAATCCTCAGAGAACCTACATCCTCTGTGCTACCGTGGTATTAATGGTAATAAAAATGAGCACAAAGACTTTATTTAACATCTTTATGTACAGGAATACAAAAAGATCTCATCCTCCCTTAGTTAGCAAATGTACACATCTGCCTTGCCTAAAATTTTGACTCAGCAAGTCAGGAGTGCATCAGACAGTCCAACCTGTGCTGTATTCATAAAGCTTATTGTTGTCATGGCTTTAAGGTTTTAATTGCACCTGTAACCACACTGCACAGTGATGTCATGGTGTACTGGCACTTCCTGGAGTACACTTGTGCATCAATGCATCAGCCCATTTGAGCTCAGAAAAAACAAGCTTTTAATCTTCTATTAAGTTGCTCATCACACTGAATTTTATGTCTCCAAGAACCCAAAAGTTGTTTCTGTGTTTCGGCCACAAGAAAACACTGAAACAAGGCAAACAAGATCCCGCTTTCAAGAGCAGTTGCTTTTACTGACCACCCCCAGAGCTACAATATTTGATCTCACAGAGAGAAATTAACACAACATAAACAAAAAAACATGAGGCTTCATGAAGAAATATTAGTGAGCCCATGGAGTTTCAGGTAGGTAATTTTTCTTTGTTTGTCTGTTACTGTAGATTTTTGAATATAGCTTCTGTTACAGGTGTAGCTTGCTAGCTCATGCCTCTGACGGCAAAAATACTTCAATGTGATTGGGATCAGAGCTGCAGGGGACAGACATTTGTGTCAGTGCTGTAATTATTTTGTTTGTTTGTTTTTAACCGGGTTTGTGAATTATTGAATTTCCCACCCCATTTTCAATCAAAACTAACAGTTTTTTTAATGAAAACAAAATTAATGAGCCCCATTCTTTCATTATAATCATGAACCATGGCTTTCATAAAAAATACCTCAACATTAATGACTGTTAAATGTTTCAGTGCTGCTCTTCAGTTTGTTAGATGTTTGACAGCACCACTTTTAACAGAATGTCATTACATTCATTTTTAATCAGTCATAGCTGTCGTCAAAGTTCAAAATGTTTAAAGTAATTCTTTAAAGACTGTGGTCTTAGATATGCACACACTGACCCCCCCCCCCCACAATGTCATCATTGTCATCCTGATTATAATAGTCATGTGGCTTTTTTGTAGTATTCTATTTAACCTGTACTGATGTAAACCAACACAATAACTTTTCTACAGGAATAAATAAATTAATAAAATAGCATTGCACATAAGTATTTCCACTAGGGGACACTGCTAAAGTATCACCTCAGATACATATAAATTGTGACACTCAGAGTTGACAAGGCAACAGTAACAACCATTTCGAACTCTCTCTTATTTAGCTCTATCCCTTAGGCACAGCGTTTGATTTATATTTTGCATTTCAAAACATCATGCATCATAAGATGTAATATGCACAGGCATTTAGACACAAGGCCCCTGGCACTCCTTTGCACACTGGTTGACTGACTGACTAACCGGCTGGCTGAATGGCTGGCTGTCATTTGTAGAACATCTGAACTGGCATTTATCCAGAAAATATACTGTTGTTTTTGCTCCCTTTGGGTGTTTGCTGAGCAGTAATATAGAATCTACACTTCCTGAAAATACGGATTAAAAAAATGTTTGTTTCAGACACATCAAGGTGGAATGGCTGGCTGGTAAAAAGCCAGAGTTTTGAAATGCCTCCAAAATAATATTTTTTTTCCTACCGATACATCAAAGTACACAGAGGAAAGCACTTTGATATCAGAGGCAAAACCAAATGATGCTCTCCACTTTTGTAGCTTTCCGTTTTATTCATACATCAGGAAATAACAGATTTTTCATGATTCACACTTTAAAAACTTTTAGCCAAATTGATAAATAAAAGTACCACTTCATCTAAAAATGAAGAATTATTGCACTATGAAAATGTAGGCCAAGGAAACTTTTTACCATGTTCATATTTTAAAGTGTTCTTTAGATTCTAGTTCTTTAGACTTGAGATATTTCCCCTATATCTCATTCATATATGGGTGAGAGTTGCTGACTGAGAAATAGACGCAGAAACAATGTGGACAGTATTTGTTTCCTTCTATTCGTCTCTCCAAGACTCTCCTGTTAACCTCTACGCTGACTTTCTGTATCTTATTTTGCCTCCCCAATGTGGGTTCTCCAGAGAAAAAAGCCCAACAACTTTATTTTGAGTTTTATCCATACAGTAGGCATTTCAACCACTTGTTGATGCCTCCCAATCTTTTTTTTTAGTTTATCTCTCTTTCATTTGCATTGTTTTTGCCTCCATCATTTTCTCTCTCCCACTGCGATTCTTTACTATGAGATTTCTTTTCTCTGATTGGAAACATTTTTCTTGTTTTGTTTTATACGGTCGTATGAGCACACACACATGAACTTGCAGACTAAAAACTGCTTATTGGCAGTGCAGCAGGGCGTTTGGGATGGAAGAAAAAGACAGAGAACTCGGAAAATAACAGAAATAAACTGGGAAAGTTCAGCAACTGAAGACAATGAAGGGTATGAATTCCCATGAACCCGTAGTGGAAGAAAAAAAGGAGATTTTTGCCATCACTGTTATGTTTTAAAACCTTCCCACACATGCTCTCAAAGTAACTTTTCTTACAGCAAGCCCACAAGAGAGAGAAACTGTATTCCAAAGACAAATTATAAAATTTTGTTATTTTGAGTAAAAAAGACAGTACTCAGTAAGTTGCTTTTTAAGCAAAAAGTTGTTTAGGAGAGTAGCTCTGTTTAGCTCCCTTTTTTGCTGCCCTGCTGAGATTTAGATCTGAGGATATGTGCATTTAGTGGAGAGTCCGATCTAGGACAAGTTAGTGTGGCACAGAGGCTGGAAGTGGTTTTGCTCTCCCAAAAGATGAGCCATTTCTGGTAAAGTTGCCTTATTTAAATGTTCTGTCAGCATAGCTGGCTAGCTAGCCAGCCAGACATTTAAGAGCCACCTATCTTTTGTTCAGCCTTAGGAGAGTGTGTGCACACTGTGGCTTCACGGTGAGCATGGGCTTTCTTGTCTTGTTTTCTGTGTGAGCTTATGTTAAATTTAGAAGATGTGATGGATCGTCGTGGTGGATTTGATAGTAGATGAAAGACACTTTCAACAGAGCTGGAGAGAGTAATAAAGTAAGGAAAGTAATAAGCAATGTAACTGATTACTGTTTTTGTTAAACACGTACACAGAACACGTACACAGATATTTAAAATCAGAATAGAATAAATTAAAATAAACGATACAAACAATATATACATATATTTTACAAAAGGTAGTCGTGTGGTTATGTGCAAAACAGCATAACAGGAAATTCCCTGTCATGTATATGTTGGAATGGAAATGATGAGATTGGGTGTCACTGACTTACAGGTAAC
Organism: Lepomis macrochirus; assembly: GCA_024633595.2. NCBI lineage: Eukaryota > Metazoa > Chordata > Actinopteri > Centrarchiformes > Centrarchidae > Lepomis > Lepomis macrochirus. The sequence goes on from JALXJV020000006.1 coordinate 17,930,774, forward strand.
TTAGCAGCACAATGTTTTCCAATCTCAGAATAGGCTACCTGTATGATATTATTTGTCACTTCAACATTTGCTTTTTATCATGTTACTTTTCAGGGCTTCCATTCTAAGCAGCTCAGAGGAGGTATTATTTTCACATGAGCCAATTCTCACCCATCTGGCATGATGCTCACAGATGATCTTGCTTTCACCTCCTAAACAGGGTGCACAAGCAAGCAAAAGTGTTTCTGAACAAATAAAGTTTGATTCTCTACTGTTTTGACTTTCAAGTTTTTGTTTTCAATAAAGGTTTGATTTTTAGATATTATTTATGAATGTTTGGGGACAGTGGAAGACAATATGGTGGGAGTATTTAAATGCCACATTTGCTTATGTGGGCTGCCAGTGTTGTGGATAAAAGGCACATTTAATTCTGTGGTTGCTACTTGTGTGTGTGTGTGAACTTATGTGTCCACACATGCGGGTTGGTGTAGGTGTTTTTTTCTCTCTTAATTTGCAAGGTTTTCAGTCATTACCAACCTTATGTTTGTGAAAAGCCTCAGTGCTGGACAAAAGTGAATTTTAAGCAGACTTTATCTTTACTTCCATGAATTGAGCTAACTAATCTCACCAGAGAACATACCTTCAAACTGCTCACAGAGACATGAAAAGGCAACATTGAGTTTGTCTCTCTTTGGACAAGTAGAAAAAAATACTACAGTTTCCCCAAAACTGAACTAAGTCTCATATCAGCCAATGATTCAGTATACTTTGCATATTTTTAGCCCAATGGCCAATTGCATGACAGGACCTGGCCTGACTTTGAATGTAAAATGAGTTTTTTCCCTGACAGAGGGCATGGTTTCTATAGCAACTGAATAAAAATTGTGATGGGTGATTGACAGCTGACAGATTAGTAACTTATTAAATCACACCTTAAATCACACTTTCCCCTCATGCTTTTTGTCTTTTTCTAATTCAAAAGATTCCCATGTCCCCCTCTCTATGCCTATTTAACATTTTTGTTATTCACAACTGATCATGAAACTTACTTTGGAGTTTATAGAACGAATGGTTATGTTTCAATCTGATTTAAATTTCAAAGAAAATCCGGCCAGTCTCCTTGGAAAACGGAGGAAGAGGGGAAACAGAAAGAACAGGAGAATGAAAATAAAAAGACTGGGGAGTTCAGAAGAGATGACAGAAGAGATAAAATGAGGTGAAAAGAGAGAGTAACATTATGATGTGTGTAACACTGACCAGCAATGAGGGTTTAAAAAAGGAAAAGTGTGACATAAATGCACACACAAAATGAAAAAATATTCTGAAAAAATGTCTCAGGGGGTTACTTAATTCTAGTTTATGAATACAGAAAAGTTGTTTATAATTTTTTATACCCACACCTGTTCCTTCATGACACTACTGCAGGTGTGCGAGCGAGCGTGCGTGCGTGCGAGCGTGCATGCCTGCTTGCGTGCGCGTGAGAGTGCAGACTAAAATGGATGAGAGAGGGCAGTAGTGGGATGTCAACTGACACATGGCTGATGGAAATGTAGTGATGGAAGGAGATTGAGGACAGAAAAAGTAAGAAGAGGTTAGGACAAGCTCACTGTGCTGCTAAAATAAACCTCCAAGACTATTTCAGGTCCTTGAAAAAATGCTTTGAGTGCACGGTGGGTCATCACATCTTTCAGTATGTCTCTTTTTTATAGTCTCTGTCTCACAGTATAAATGTGTAACTACTGAGTTAGCCAGCCGTCTAGTGTCTTTACATTATGTTTGCACTTACAGAATTTGTGAGAAAAACGTCTTTATGATAGCAAGAGTGACCCAAAATAGGACAAATAAACAGATTTTATCAAGCAATATTATTTTAGGAAAATGTGCATTAACCACTATCCTTTTCAATATTTGTTCCACAAGGATAAGTTGACTGACATGCTTGATTTGCATTACACAGGCATAACTTTGTGTTGGTAGCCTTTCCATCCAGTCGTACAAATGTCATCAGCAACTCTTCTGCACATTTCCACTGTTTGTATACATTGAGTTTTTGATGTATGTTTTCCTTGTGCCAAAAGATAGGGAAAGTTTCCATATATGGATGAGTTCTCCTCCCTAGGGTTTGCCTTTGATGTGTGATTAACTAGTTTATTAATTCACTAGACATACTTAAAAGAATGTCAGAACAAGAGAAATATTTTGTTTCGCTGGATGCAAAAACAAGGAGACCCTTGAAGTACCGTTACAACCTTCATGGTTGAGGGTCATGCGGTGGACAGAGACAGATGGAGACATCAGTACTGTAAGAAGATGGATAGAAAAAGAGAAGTGGGTTGCGCAACTATCCTAGAAAAACCATGTAGTTTGATTGTCAAAAGCCTAGGATTCTAATTTAATCAATGCAAAAATTCTCAAATGTAAAAACGATTTGTATAAGAGATTAAGTTTAGTATAGACATGTTATCCATATCCATAAGGACAGCGGTTGAACTTATGAACTAAGGTCATTTCAAGATTCAAAGCTAATTTTGTGTGACAACATAATAAATCAAAAGTAAAATAAAGGATAGTTCAGGATCAGACTTTGAAGTAAAGACGGATTTATGTAGGCTTTGAATTATAGTTCAGCCTCAGGTTTCACCTGTTTAAACTCCACCGGAACACTGAACAGGTGTATCATACATGATTGAGCTTTTACATGCTTCAGTTATATTCCTCACACTAACTGTGTTTACTAAGGATGTAACTACGCACCAAATCCATGGTTTGGTTCAGACCTTGATTTTTGAGCCACGCTTCAGTTCATACCTCGGTATTAAAATTGTTATTGTTGTTATATTCCATCCATCCCAGCTGACATTGGGCGAAAGGCAGGGTACACCCTAGACAGGGCTCTAGTCCATCGTAGGGCCACACATAGACGCACAAGGACAATTTAGAGACACCAATTAGCCTGCATGACTTTGGATGGTGGGAGGAAGCCGGAGCACCCGGAGAAAACCCACGCAGACAACATGCGAACTCCACACAGAAAGGCCGGGGCAACCGGGGTTTGATCCCACGACCTTCTTGCTGTGAGGCGACAGTGCTAACCACTGCACTACCGTGCCACCCGTTGTTGTTATATACCATCTTGGGTTGATTAAAGTAGTCGAAGTTGCAGGCATGATCACTCAATGATGAGTGGACCAATAAAGTCACATGACACATGCAATTGGAAGAAAATGAAATTGGGTAAAGGTGTAATATTTACAAAATATAGGCCTACAGCTTGCACTAACTTTAATTACATTATTTTTCGACATATACTTTATGTAGGCAAGCCGCCCAGGTATATTTGCAGCTGGCCACTTCCAGAGTTTCACTGTCTTAATGAGAGCTCCACAGTCCTGGGGGGCGGGCGTGTCATGGTTCTGTCCCTCGCATCCATGACACCAGACTGTGGACTTTTGTGTCACGGTTTTGGACTCGGTTTCAGAACCGTTACAGCCCTAGTGTTTACATTGTTTCTCTTTGCTTTGTGAGACAAGTGACAGTGGGATGGTCTGCCTCATTTCTTTGCTGAATGTGAGATTGTACTATGCAGTGGTTATCGCGGAGGCGCTCATCAGCTATGACGCAGGCTGCAGAGTAACCTCGGAGCCTACGAATTTAGCCGTTGAAGGTGTTATGTAAAGCCCTGGATGTACCTGCTTTTTAACAATGCGTAGACAGGCATCGACGACACAAACGGATTTGTTCACATACTTGCATGCGTATTTTGCATGTACCCGGAGGATTAAACCTGAATCCACTAGGGGGAAGACCAGACGTACACAACCCACACTCCAAAGGAACGCAGGAAAGACGCCATCTTTCATATGCGAACGCGTAAAAGCAAGTATATCCAGGGCTTAACCCCTTTATGTCTAAATTCAGCTTTAGGTTTAGGACAAAGAATATCTTAGGTTAAGGTGACACTAATTAACCTAAGACAGTTATAGTTCAAGTTGATGCAATGCAGTGCAGTGTGCAAAATTATGTGCGTCTGTGTGTGCGTGTGTTAGAGTCTGGTCACATCTGCCAGATAAGAATTGTCCAGTGCATAGACACAAACTATCACTTTCCTCCTCTCACTCAACTCAAGCAATGTGAGTGTGAATATTTCATTTCCTGTCCCTTGTTTTGGGTGATAGCCAATTCATCTGTCACTTTATCTGCCTCCCCCCCTCTGTCTCTCGCAATCTCTTTATCTCTCTGCCCCAACCTGTGCCTGTGCACATGTATACAGAAAAAAAGGATGCAGCCCAATGTTGTTGGGGAAGACTGAGAGGAAAGGCTGTGCGGTAGTGTTGATGAAAGGAGCGAGACAAGAAAAGAGAGTGCAAAGACGAGGAGAAGAGGGTGAGGAATGGAGAAACGAAACAAGGGGCGAGACACACTAAGGAGAAAGAGTATGAGTGAAGCTGAAAGAAGGAGTAGCAAGTGCAGATAATTTGAGGAGATGTAAGAGGTGCAGAGAGCAAAGAAAACTGGAAAAGACCATTTGATTCAATGATTCCCAAAAGCTTCTGCTGCTATAAATGCAAATTCACACACTATGTAAAGAAAAAGAGAGAAAGGGTGATCGAAGAGTGATTTATAGATAGGTAGGTAGGTATGTATTGCTTACTTCAAGTTAATCTTTTCTTTTCAAGGGAGTGATTCTATGCTAGGGACTGCCTTGGTTTTGTTATCTATCAGCGTTATATGTTAGACACTCGGTGCGTAGGATCTGACTGTCTGAGTCATTTTTAAGGTCTGAACGCCTGATTCACAGTAACACTGACTAATATTGAATCGTTGTTATACTCCAAGCAGAGCTAATTTCTCGTTGCACACATCATAACAGCCTGAGAAACACAGTCTTTTGCCATTTTAGCACGGGTTTACTTTTAATACTTTAAAAGGGCAATAAGTATGTTTTTTTTTACAGCACAATAACATTAAAGTGACTATTATTTATTTTGCCAGGCCCTGAGATTGCTGCTTTTCAAAACTCTTTTCAGTCCTGCTCCTTCTTTGTTTTAGCACAAAAACTCTTGGCAGAGTGTCAAGACACCATCTGTGCCCCGAGCCACCTCTACCCATTACTCACATAAGTCTTACCCTGTATTAACATGTGTTGTCTTAGTTAATGATCCTCTCCAGACATGTTAACGAAAGGCATACAGTATCACTGTTCGCTTTTTCTTTTGAAATGTGAAACCTACATAACTTAACAATAAATTGTTACATCTACCTTTTTCATGTGGTCTTACACCTTCCTCCCTCTCCTTGGATGGTCATGTCTTAACTTTTCAGAGTTGTGTAATTGCAATATCACAAAATTCTGGGGCAGCGGCAGGAATAATGTTGCAGCAGCACATAGTGGAAACCCTTAAAAATACTCTACTTTGAATAATAATCTGTCTAATATGTTTTTTCCACAAAACAAAAGTTAAATTACTTTGAAATGTCTCCCTCACTGAAAAAAATCAAGAATATATAAATATGTAAATGTGGTTTTAAAAATTTTAAACACTAGACACAAGATGTCTCCTACGTTGCTGAAAAGCTCATTCTCAGTGAAGGTGCACTGAAAATTTCAAGTTTCCATGTCAGACTTCTGTAAGTTTCAAAGTGGACCATGATTGGCTACCAAACTAGTTGATGACAATTCTGCTCATATGTACATGTCTTCACCTCACATTTAAGGTGAGCACACCCATTCTGCAGATGCATGTGAAAACAGCCTTCTAGTGTCAAACTGTGAAGGTCAAGCGTCCAAGTGAAAAAACTAGAAGCAAAACACATTTTTGAGTGGAACGGAGATTTAAAATAGTGTCGGCCAATAACAGGGAGGTAAAGCCCCACAAGACACAGGAATCTTGTCTGTGCAGCTTCTCTCTCTTGTTGAGAGAAGCTGGAAGCTTGTTACTTGTTGCACAGTAATGAATTACGGCTACAACAGAAGGGTGACAATCAGTCAAACAGGGATGAGTTAGGGTGTGGAGGTGGGGGAGTTCTCTCATGTCAGTCTTGTTTTATACACCCATTTAAGCAAGAAACTGATTTTTTTTTTTTTTTACATCAAGTTAACATTTTTTGTTTGTTTTATTGCTACTGTCTTTATTTACATGTAGCCAAATTCTGATCCCCAGCATAATAAATTGCTAAATGCAACAAAACCACAGTCAACTGCTTATATAGGGAGGATATGCAGGGATGTATGACTGGCAATTTAATCAATAATGACAGTCTGCAGGATCGGATGCAGACATATTAACTGAGCTTTCTTCTGCAATTGCTATAAATGGCTACATAAATTCCCCCAACCCCCAACGAGTATAAAGGCAACAATTACATAACGGTGTAAGCAGTGCTCTAATTAAGGATTAAGAGCTCTGTTCTGAATGCTGAGTTATCGTTGGAGCCAAATTTCTGAACCTTTGTTAGGCTATTATCAGTTGTGGGTATTTTTTAATTTTTGTTACTAATGAAATCATTTCAGTTGAATTTCCTGAAGCTGTAGAAAAGATGTTGAGACAAGGTCAGGCATTGAGATAATGTAGCAGCTGTAGCTATAATGTGGCCAGACAGTGAGGGGAGATGTTATTGTCACTGTCACTTCACTGTGTAGAAGACCAGGAAAGAAAGGCAGGGTGAGGTGTAAATTATCATCACTGCTATAACTTACTAATAATAATATTAATTATTATTATCTTAACAGAAATATACAACTGTAAAGGGGGACTTGTAAAAAACGACAGAACAGAGACTTATACCCTTATGGTCCTTTTGAATAAATCTGTTTTAGTTACAAACAGTTACAGGATAAGGCTGGCAATAATCTATATTTGTGTTATTGTCAACAAATTCCATGAAAATAACAAATCAATCAAGGGTCATTTCATTCGTAGTTCCATTTTATGGGATTTGTTGACAATAGCAAAAATATACATTATCACCGACCTTATCCTTAATAGATACCAGGAATGACACATGTGAAGACTCACTTATATGATAAATTCCAGAACACACATTGTCGCTTCTATTATAGGAAGGTTTTGACTGAAGTACAGCACTCTTTGAGCACTGAAATCCAAACGAAAATTATAATCAAGCAAGGATACAAAAGAAAAAGACAGTTTGTCAATTAAAACATGATGTCGACTGAGGGTATGTTTAACACTGCAGTAAACCCTGTCAATGTACATAAGAGTATGCCACTGACAGTAAGTGTGGTGCTTATTAAAGCTTTAAATGGTCTCTTTACAACTAAATACTTTTGCCAATTCCTCTGTTTGTTCATTTTTGCAAGTGTGTGACTACTGAGCGTTTCATTGGATGATGAGCTACACTATAATGTGTTTTTTTGTTGATACATCTGTGTTTGTGTGTGCACATACATGCACCTCAATGTGTGTCTGAGTGTAAATCCATGTATATGTATGTGAAGTATGTGTATGTGTGAAGGTGCCCTTCCCTCAGGTCTCTGGGTGTATGTGACTGTAGAAGCTTTTAATGTTCACACCTTGTCAGAAATCTTTCAGTTACCGCACTGACGCACACACGCACTCGTGCACACACACACACACACACACAGGCATGTAGAGGACACATGTCATAGGCTTCTAAACAAAACCTGACAGAGAGAAGAGGTGGGAGAATGAGATGGGGAGAGAGAGAGGGTGTAGAAGAGGAAATGGAGGAGGAGGGAGGGGTGGTTCTCCTAATTCTCACTTCCTTTCTTAACCCCCCTCCCTCCGTCTCTCAGAAGCATAGAGAATCAGTTTTAATGGTTTGTCAAATAATGCTTTTCTCCCCCACAGTGGACTGGTGATGCACCGTTTGTGTTCGCTGTGTGTGTGAGTGTGTTTTAAAGGGAAGCTTGCCCTACTTTAGCCCAGTGGTTTCTCTGTTGATATTGCCCATAGCACTGGATTATACGCTTTTCAATGTGGTCAAATGTGCACACACACTCAAACAATGCAAACACACACAGAGCACGCACATACACACATTGCCGAGAACAAATGTATATACATAGGTAGTGCAGAAGTGGCACACTGGTACAAACACAGACCATATAAATACATGCTGTTACACACAAACATACAGTATATGTTCATTTAGTGAGTCATGGTTTACATTACATATAAATGTTAATGTCTTCTCACTAGTAGCATTTTAATTGTAGCCTGGGGAGGTGCCTGGGTTGGGTTACTGTTTAGTTTTGCCATACATGTGTGTGTCCCGGTTAATGTAATGTGTTAACACAGCTTCTTACCTTATTTTACAAACTGTACATTCAGTGAGTCTGTGTGTGTACGTGCGTGTCACAGTATGATGGGGTTAACTGTTCCTTATGTCAATACCTATGTTTTAGCACTCAGTGAGCCTTGGTCTCAGTAGGTCTGTCTGTTTGGCTTGACTAGTTTAGTGTGATTGTGTGTGTGCATACTTGTGACTTCAAACATTTTTGTACACATTTTTATGTGTATGTTTTTTCTATTTAGCTAATTAAGTCCAATGTCTACATGAGACTATGAGTGTTAAATTGATGTAGCAGGCTAGAGTGTATGTAGAGGATCAGGACTCTGTGTAGGCCAGTCACGTTCTCCACACTAAACTTGCTCATCCATGTCTTTATGGACCTTGCTTGGTGCACTGATGCGTAGTCCTGTTGGAACAGGAAGGCACCATCCCCAAACTGTTTCCACTAATTTGGGAGCATGAACATATCCAAAATGTCATGGTATGCTGAAGCATTAACAGTTCCTTTTACTGGAACTAAGGGGGCAAGCCCTAACCTCTGAAAAACAACCCCACACCATAATGCCCAGTCAAGTAAGTACTGTTCTCCTGGCAACCGCCAAACCCAGACTCGTCCATCGGATTGCCAGACAGAGAAGCGTGATTATTCACTCCAGAGAACACATCCCCACTGCTCTAGTGTCCAGTGGCGGCGTGCTTTACACAACTGCATCCGTCACAAAGTACCCTCTGAGAGTCTGCTAGAAGATGTGAATGCAGTACTACATACTATAACCGTCTATAATCATAACCTATAACCATAACGGAGACCAGTGAGCTGATATATGCCACAGCAACAGTGATCCTAGAGATGCTTGGCTATAAGATGAACACTATAAGGTACAAAGAGCATTATCCCCCATGGAGAAGGCTAGAGGCCAAGATCAAGGCAACATGGAGAGAAGTTAGTTAGCTCTCAGAGTTACAGAAAGGTGCAAGGTAGATGGCTCCTATAGATGAAGGGCTAAGTGAATACCTCAGGCAGCAGAAACCCAAGGGTGAGGACAAGAAGGAGGATGAACCTTCATTGAAAGACAAGCTGCCGCACGGCATGTACCACTGACATATAGAAGAAATGGCTGATATCAAGATATCCTACCAGTGGCTAAAAAAGGCTGGACGGAAGGACAGCACAGAACCACTAATCATGGTGCCACAAGAATAAGCACTTAGTATAAGCTCAATAGAGGCTGGGATCTACCACATCAGGCAGCACTCCTGGTGCAGACTGTGCAAGATGCCCCTCAGAGAGTACAGCACGTAACAGCTGGGTGCAAGATACAGACAGGAACAGCATACATGGAATTAGTATGGAAGTCCCAAGGTCAAAATGAAAGACTCCTCCGGAGGTAAATGTGAATGCTCCCTATTTGTATAGCGCATTTGTAGTTTTTGCGACCACTCAAAGCGCTTTTACACTACATCACATTCACCATTAATACAAATTTATACATTGAGCCTAAGTGCTCAAACAGAAACATTCATACACTGGTGTAACCGCCACCATGGACAATTTGGGGTTCAGTGTCTTGCCCAAGGAAACTTCGACATGCAACCTGGAGGAGCTGCCGATTCTTCCAATTAACCCGTAAAACCCGCTCCACCACCTGAGGCACTAGTAGTAGTTGAGAATGACTGAGTTAAGATCCTGTGGCCTAACCAAACAGACATCGTGTTGATCGACTAACAGCAGAAGTGATAGATGTAGCAATCCCAAGCAACAGCAACCTCAAGAAGAAGGAACACAAGAAGCTCGAGAAATACCAAGTGCTGAGGTGCTAGAAAAGATGTGGAGAGTAAAAGCAACTGTGGTGCCAGAAGTAATTTGAACACTGGGGGCTGTGACCCCAAACTGGGAGAGTGGCTCCAGCAAATTCCAGTTACAACATCTGAAGTGTCTGTCCAGAAGAGTGCAGTCCTAGGAACAGCCAAGATACTGCGCAGAACCTTCAAACACCAGGCCCCTTGTAGAGGACCCCAGCTTGAGGATGACAAATACCAGTGGGTGAAAGGGGGAGTCGGTCTTAGCTATAAGGGATTTTGAGAGTTTAGTTTAAAACTATTTTAAGAATTTTCTCTTTTGCAGCCCCCCACCAGTTTTTCACTGTGACAATATAAACCTAGAAGTGGTCATGCACTTGGCAGTTTCTGGCAATTTGTCTGTGAACCACCATGAGAGATGCATCTCCATAATCATAATTATTTATTTATTTGTTATTATTTATCTATTACTTATGTTCACTTTCTATCTTTGTGTATTTTATTTAATTTATTTTTTTTCAAATGGATAAGCAGATTTGCCAAGAGCCCCTCTGTTTGGCACATATCCATAACTCACATTCACAACTTTTAGCTTTTTTTTGTTTTTGTTCCAAGTGTCCCACATTACTGATGGAAAAGAGCCAATGTCAGGCTTTGGGCCAGTTTTCATTTTAGTTTTCTACCGCTGCTGTGCACCAGTGATTTGTGTATATACACTATGTGAGTTGGTGAGACTCTTGTCTTGTCTTGTTGTTTGGCCACTTTTTGTTTGCTTTATATTATAGCATAAAGACAGGAAATGAGGGTATAGGTCCCTGACTGCACTTGAACTGTGGACATAGTGATTACATGGTTAGCAACTTATATCCCAAGGACAGAATAATGAAATAGTTTTTTAGTTTGAGCAAAACTTTTTTGTGGGCCTGATTTCTTGAAAGTTCTTGGAATCGGGATAATACAGCGTAACATTATTATATCTGCACCATTTTGGTGTCTTGTAGCATTTTTGGTCCTTTCCTTTGTCTTCATGGGCAAGTAGAAATGGTTATGAAAGGATACTCAAATGTCAACTCATGCTGGTGCATCCACATCTTATCTTTCTGTATCTTTCTCTTGTCCTCTGAAACCAAGTTGTTTTTCACTGTTTTCACTGTTTTCTTTTACCGTTACAAACACTGTTTGTGTGCTATGGTGTAGAAATCAGACATGGTTGACTGACAGATGCACATTATGTAATCTAGTTGTTTGTCACAGTGCAACACCAAAGACTATGCGTGTGTGTGTGTGTGTGTGTGTGTGTGTGTGTGTGTGTGTGTGTGTGTGCGAGACAGAGTACTTAAATCTGAAGGACCTAGAGCTTTAGCTAACAGCCATCAGACTGGATACCCACAAACCCTTGCTGCTGCTTGGCAGAATAGGCTTTTCTAAAGGGCAGTTAAACCTCTGTTGCCACATTTGAATGTGTACACAGATTTTGAAGGTTTTTGATTGCTTCCTGTGGACCCAGGCACCTACATGTTGCTTGGCAGGTAAAGGACAAAAACAACTTTCTGTCCAAGTGAAATGTTTTCTGTTGTGGTGACAAAATGAACAAAATGTCTTTGTCAACAGCAAGGCTTCATATTCAAGACATTTCCTCACTCGAAACAGAGCTGCTCCGTTTATGGTCCAGTGACTAAATGTGCTCCCTTAGCTTACCATCCAGGAGCAAATCAGTACTTTTATCACGTGGGACCCCCTTTTACAACCTCATTGTTTCAACCTGCGGTCCCCATTCAATAAAACATCATCTTGTGAGGGCCCACTCGAAGCACCAGTGACCCATGTTAGGGCCGGATTCACAGTTAGAAAAACACTGGTCTACAACCCAGTGAGATGTGGCTCGATGCCAGCTGCCTACTCACAATATTCTGCCGCCCTGCTCTTGTTCCTTACCACAACTCAGACAAATTGGTCCCTATGGGATTTTGTGGAGCTTTTTTGTACCTATTGTGACCTAAAATTATGTTGACTTTTCTCAAAAATCGCAAAGCAATTTGCATTTTTAATGCAGGCTATTTTTGCAGTATAATTGTAATAATTGGTGCGAATTGCAAGTCAGGAGAAAAAAAGATACTGAGGCTGCATTTATTTCATTCAACGGGAATGTGATTTATACCGAAACTGTAACTATGTGTCATTATGAAACACATATGAAAAAATTCCAATTAAAAGTAGCATACTGTAAATCAAAGCTATTGGAAATGCTATGGTGTTCATATGTTTAATTGTCTGACAAGATAGTTCAAAGCAAAGCAAATACTGCTCTTAGGCGCCAGTCTTGATAAATATACCTTCAACTCAGTGTCAGTACAACACCAAATAAAATGCTAAATTTGGAACCCTTTTTAAGATTTTGAAATATACAGTTGATGTAAAATATCCACATTTATTTTTGACCTTAACTTTGTGTTCTTCTGAATACCATTTAAAGCTTTTGATAAATTAACTGTACTGTACTGTTCCTGTTCCCTCTTCTTTAAAGCTTTGCTTAAGAATTGGTGATCGTTGTGTAAGAAGATATATATGCACGTACTGTAGATTGTTTATGAATTATTTCTTTAAGTAAATAAGAGTAAAAAGAGTAAAGGTTCTCTGTTGATTTAGTGATTCCATGTGCAAAAATAGCACAAATGTTGGGATTGATGTGCATGACAGTGTATGTGCATTGAATATTAGCTTCTGTTTCACACTTGTATACAAACACTAACGGCCTGCATAGATACTAGATAGACAGATTGACAGACACTGTAGGGGTGGGTGGGGTTCCTGGTTTGCATGTAAGGGGATTGCGCAGCAGGGTGCTGCTTGACACTAGAGAATCAGCGGGGTTCTTACCCTTTTATCATAAACATCAAATGCCACCCACTGCCAACGTGCCCTTGAGCAAAGCACTCATCTCCTCACAACAGTGCAGCAGTGCTGCTATAAGAACTGTGTGATCCTGAGTGTACCTTTCACTTCCTGTGTTTTTCCCCTGCTTGTGTGTGTGTGTGTGTGTGTGCATGTGCATGTGCGTGTGTATGTGTGAATGAGTTTATGTATCTCAGTGGGTAACATACACTCCCAGAGGCAAAAGAACTGTAATTCTGCTTCAGAATAAGATGTTTGTCTGTCTGCATGAAGATGTGCTTAACTTGTGAAAACAAATCACTCCTAAAATCTCTGCTCCAACTTCTGCTCTTATCCCCTCTCCTCTCCTTTTCTCTTATCTAGTCATCATTTGTCTTCCGAAAAAAGAAAAACAGCATTAAAGATCTAAATAATACTTTTAAAGTCCGTCTTTTAAAGTGTTAAAAAGTTAGCTCAAGGCTACAGTAGCTAGCCTTAGAAGACTGTGAACTTGTTCCATAGCCATGGGTCACCAATTAAGCCAGACAACTAATTATCCTAAATACAATTTAATATCTTCTAAAAGTGCATATAACGAGTGGTAGGAAAATAAGAAATTTCATTGGCTTCAAGCTTAAAATCTCCAAAACGCCAACTTTATTGTGTTTAGTTTGGGCACCATGCATTTTTTTAAAAAGTCATCAGTTGGGGTTTAACATTGGATTTACAAGGATTTCAAATGACTGCAGTAATATGCATTAAGTGTTAACACAGAGAGAAACTAAAAAAGTAAAAAATCATCTTGCCTAAGGCTATTTCTCTCTCTCTCTCTTTTTTTAAACTTCAGAAGTGGATAGAGAGAAAAGAACCTCTGGGTATCTTGTGTATCTATTTGGCTTCACAAATTTCCAAAAATTTACAGCCCTGTTGCCAAAGATTGATACCACCACTGTTTACAGAATCACCACACTGTTTTCCCCAACATATTGTCGACAGTTTGTACAGGAACCACTGCCAACTGAGCCTATAATTAATAACAAATCTCCTACTTTATTTAACAACATAGTCCATGAGCTCATTCTGTTTTCTGCCATTTCTCTTTCGCTGTTTTTAGATGCTAGCAAAAATCTTCCTTATTGAAAAATTAGGATGGTTATTGTTTTCAGTTTATTCACTTCTTTTCAAGATTTCCTCAATCTGCTCACTTCCTCTTCTTTCTCTCTTTCTCCCTCTCCGTCTCTTTTTCAGTTCACAACAAGCTCTTGTTGTCTATCCATTTACTCCGAGCTGTGTTGTGTCACTGATAGACTAGTGTTCCACCAGACAGAACTGAAAAAAATGGATTACACTCCCAGAATGACAGGTTGAAACAAATCGTTTCAGCCAGGGACATACGTCTACTGTACAAGTGTGAGGTGTACCTAGTGTTGGCAAGGAGAAGCCAAATGCTCTATAAGATGGAAAATAGTAATATTTGTTTTATGAGTTTACATTGGTCCCGTCTCAGGTTTGTGTGAGATAGATTGTTTTTGTAGATGTCAGAGCCAGTAGATATATGAGGAACCAAAGATATAAATTGCTGCTATCTCTCAAAAAAGTCAGCTTTTCTGAGAATCAGTTCTTATTTTTCAGTGGTCGGCCATGTGGACAAATTTAAGCTCAAATTTTGCACTGTTAGCACGGTGTCGTGAAGGTCTTTTTTAGTGCTTAGAAAACCCAGGTAATTTCAACATAGGTTTGACTTATTTTCTAAGGTAATTTAAAGGAATATCAAAAAATCAAAGTGTTCACACCATTTTAGATAAGCATCATCAAAAAACTGAATAAAGAAAACAATATCATTTCTATATTTTGGGACTACCCTGCCTTAGTTATGATGAGCAATTGGAAAGTTACACTTTAATACGAGAGTGTTCAAACTTTACCAGAACAATCAGAGGTGAAGTGTCCCGGTCAAACACATTATAGTGGTCAGTGAATAAATCTCTTCTTTAGTTCCCCTCTCAGGATTTGGTGGACTTCAATTGACAACTACCTGTTCACAATCATTCTTTTTACCTGTCAGGTGTTAAAATCTCCAGGCTGCCAACATCATTCTTAATTTGGCCTTGTCAAGGTGTGATTGATTCAGGTTGTCACAACCATTGCTAGCAGACAGTGCATGGTAAAAACTGTATTGAAATATACATATATAGTCAGTACTGGTCAATATAAAATACCACATTAATTTAAAGACAGGAGTATATGTACTTACCATAAACAAATGACTTACTGGGATGCTTTATAGCAACAAAAATGAACGTATATGTTGTACAAACCTGATAGGGATAACTGTTATTCTAGTGTGCATAGAGAGTTAGAAGAAAAATTTGCACTTGCTAAGTAATACATTTATGTTTTGTCGAAACTGGTTCATCTGCTATTTCCATGCTCCTCATCCACCTGAAATGAAATGAAGCTTGTGAGCCAGTTCAGACAACCCATTCGACACACTCACATGACCTCCTCTCCCCTCACTGCAACATGTTAGCTGTAGCAAACAGCCAACGTATGACTGCTTTTCATCCCAATATGTAGTGAATACGTATTGAAGCAGCAGCAATTTAACCAACATTCTCCACCGATGACATGAAGTAAAAATTTGCTTTTAAAATAAAAGCATGCTTTTAAAATACACCACCGACTGCACCTCAGGTGACCCATCTGTCAAACTCCTGAAGTTCGCTGACGACACAACTGACATCGGCCTCATCCGGGATAGTATTGGCTTACAGACGGAAGGTCGATCAGCTGGCTCTCTGGTGCGGTCAGAACAACCTGGAGCTTAAAACGCTCAAAACTGTAGAGATGATCGTGGACTTCTGGAGGAGCCCCCCGACTCTGCCCCCCATCACTATACTCAACAGCCCTGTGTCTGCTGTGGAAACCTTCAGGTTTCTGGGACCCACTAGATCCCAGAAACTAAAGCGGGAGCCTATAATGGACACCATCATCAAGAAGGCCCAGCAGAGGATGTACTTCCTGTGGCAGCTCAGGAAGCTCAATCTGCCTAAGGAGCTGCTGATCCATTTTTACACAGCCATCATCCAGTCTGTTCTCTGCACGTCCATCACTGTCTGGTTTGGATCTGCCACCAAAAAGGACCACAGAAAAAATCATCTGTGCCCTCCATTCAGGACTTATACATTTCCAGAGTCAGGAAACGGACAGGAAACATCACTGCAGATCCATCTCAGCCCGGACACAACCTGTTCCAGCTTCTTTGCTCTGGTAGGCGCTACAGAGCACAGTACGCCAAAACCAAGAGACTCAGGAACAGTTTCTTCCCACAAGCCATCACTCTGATGAACAGCTGATTTCTGACTCACAGTGTCAGGAACAACTTCTGTGCAATAACCCAGTAACTCTGTCTCTACTGAGCCACCTGTTTACTGGTTACCACTTATTATTTATTCGTCATTCTCTATTTCAGAGCTGTTCATACTGTTAATATTTTCATTTTGTGTATTGTATTTATTTATTCCAGCTTCCTTTGCACTGTGCCCCATCACGCTGTGTACATGTGTACATGTAAGCATCTATGTGCATCTCTCATCCACCTCTGACCTGTACATAATAATGATAATTTTACTCCTGCATCCTTTGGCTCATTGCTCTATTGTCTCAATCTGTCTATATTGATTTTGTTTATAGTGTGTATATACATGTTCTCTATACTGTAGCCTGTGTGTGATTTTATTATTTTATTATTGTATTATTATTGTATTACTGTATAAGTAAGCAATTTGTGAACAATGTACAATCCTGAGTCAAATTCAATGTGTTCACATAACTGGCAAATAAAGCTGATTCTGATTTTGCTCAGTTTAACACTGTTAAAGACCTGTTTCTTGATCAGTCAAAAGATATTGCACAAAATAACCTGGTAGCAAGAAACGCTATTTGTGGCATTGACCATTGAAAACACCTTTATGCACCATTTAGCAACTGAGAGGTTATTTGGGAAGCATCCATCCATCCATCGTCAACCGCTGGAGCCAATCCCAGCTGACATCGGGTGAAAGGTGGGGTTGGCCCCCGGACAGGTTGCCAATCCATCCGCAACCTTCTTGCTGTGAGGCCACAGCGCTATCCACCGGACCACTGTGCCACCCTATTTGGGAAGCATGGTTATAATAATTATGATTATGAATGCTAGTGAAGTTGCACTGGAAGGGAGGAGGGAGGTGCCAATCGATTTTCCTGTGTGGGCCCCTACTGCAGGTTTGGATACGTTCTGTCCCACGTGCAGTTCGGCCAGCTGATTTGTCCTGTGAGCCTAAGTTGTTGTCTCTCTCAAAAGGCAGATCACATTCACATCTTACGCATCCACTTGGTTAGGTATGCTGGAGCCGAGTTGGCTTTCAGAGTTTGGTAAACTTAAGTAAGTAACAGGTCAGGCTTAGAACAGAAGGCCCACAGGATGCCGGAATAAAAAAGGAAGTCAAGAAGAAGAATAGGAAACAGAAGAAGAAGAAGACCAGGGGCAAAGACCTGAAGACTAGAAGAGGATCCCCTGGGTCACTCCTGGCCTTATAGTCTTCTGTCCAGTGAAACTTACTCTACCCTCCCCATATCTATTCTGTCTTAATTATTTTATTAGTTATAATTTATTTTCTAAAGAATGAATAAAGTAGGTTACCAATTTTATTCTCCCATTTTTGAAAACTTGGCCTCATCAGACTCTAAACACATATATGAACAAATATCCACTTTGTAATAAGTAGTAGGCTGTTAATCCAGTTTTAAGTGTCACAAATGGCTATCATGTTACTGTTTATATTAATACACATACATATGTCTATATGTGCATACATATATTAATATGAGAGAACATGTCAAATAAACTCTATACATCATAGTATGAATACATTGTCCATATTATTGGGATCACAGGAATGTCTTTTTCTTCTTTTCTCCTCAGAAAGGTCAAAAGTGAAGGGGTAAGGAAGTAGCCCAGACCATGCACACTAGTTTACATCTTCTTTCTGGAGTAGTGTTTCTCACACATTCATTTATTTGTGGCGGCCCGCCACAATATCAACGCTGACGCCACAGATTGATTTTCGATTCTTTTTTTTTACTAAGCCTATTAAAAATCACATTTGATAGCAGAGCGCCGTAGTGCATTTGTGCAGTACTTCCTCTCGCTCGTCCCTGTCTCACTCACTCACCCGTCACTCTCTCGCTCTCACTCCCTCATGGAACACCGCTGCACAAATCTGTCACAATGCTATCAATGTTGGAGACCCAGCTTAAAAAATGTTGTTAGCCAGAAAGCAAGGAGCCTAACTAATAAGGAGAGCTAAGTTAATGTTAGAATGCAGCTGGATTTTTGAGGCTAGCACGTTTTATATACTGTAGCTGGTAGTCAATATCGATGTGTACACGCACGCAATGGTTTAAAACTGGGCAATGGTCACTTGACTTCCTTTGAGTCCTGCCATGGTTTGTTCATGAGTTGGAAGTCATGTATGGTGTTTAGGAGAGGGCATTAGTTCTGTGTGTTTAAATTGTTTACCATCATCATATTTCCTACAGTCCATTGCACCATTTTAATAATGTTGTGTACTTAAGTCATCTGTGCTTTGCTCACTCTTCCGTTGCCAAGTCACTCACCTGAAAGCCAGTGTATGCTGTCACTAGCTGCTACTACTGTTTACATTGCATTTCAAAAAGCCCCACCTCCACCCCAGCATCCACCTGTAGCTTCTGAGTCTACCTTCCTGTAGAGGGGAAATAAATATTGTCATTTCCCACTCCCTCCTTGGTGCTTCCTTGTGGGCAGCACTAAGGTCAAAGTTTAGATGACAAACAATGATGTTTCATATTCTACTTTCACATATCATCTATTCCACATGAGTTGACTGACTGAAATACAGTGAGCTGCAGAAAGACGTCTACACCAGCCCTACAAGCTGAGTTATTGAAATTTTCTGCTTGGTGGACCACTTGTAAGCCAAATTTACCAGAAGAATGCAAGGACATGCTTAAGGTCACCAGGCTTTGATCTAGATGTATACATTTGCAGATAAGAAAGGACACATTAGATTGGCTTCCTTTAAAATAGGTCCTCTGAAAGTATTAGATGTGGAGTGTGGTGAAACATATGAGTATATTTGACAATAAATGATAACTTACCGTCACAATCCCATGTGTGAATCCATTGTAACAAGACTGTAAATGGATAACTGGGCTCTTTTTTTATAGGACATTTGCATCATCCAGCACACAGTACCACATATTGTGCACATGAACAGTAACAACGTTTGTAAGTGCACCTGCTATTTTTGTTAATAAATGCTCAGCGGTACTGTGTTTTCAGCCTGTCACTACATTGATAGAAGAGTGGTGTTGAGATGGAAACAGACCTGATTCTTAGATGTCTATTCTTAGCAAAACAAGGCATTTTTTTCAACCACAATACTAACAACTCTTTTTGCACTGACTCATTTGAATAAAGGATCCCATCTGTTTTCTTCCTTATTTTCCACATTTGTGCCATGGTGTGTTGTTTCTTTCATGTTTGCCAGTTTTAATGGTATCTCTGGTTTATTTCAGTACATAGTTGAAACATGGTTGTGGTAGGGGTGAAGGCTGAATTTTACTGTTAAAAAGGTTTACAGTATGCCGCGCTTTATAATTCAGTGTCACACCACAAGACGTCGACTGCACAAGATTTGCTGGGCTCCCTTATCCTTTGGTACAAATCTTAAATGCTGCCAAAGCACTAACACCAAACTTTCCCCCCTGTAATCTGTGGAGCAATGTGATAGTGATGAACACTGTTGTGATTTTCCAATACCATGGTATGCCTTTTTACTGTACTACCGTCCAATCTAAACAGTAATCCTAGTATTATAATAGTCTGTCAACATCAGACATGCCAACAGTCTGATAGACTGGCAGGCAGAGCGAGAGATAGACTGTTAAACAGATACAGATGGGCAGTCAGACAGATGGACGAAGCAAAAGAAAGGCACACAGGCAAGCTGGCTGGATGACTGTAAAGACCGGCTGGCTGGAATCACTGAGTGGCTGTCTGATTGCATAACCTGGTTGGACAGTTGACCGACTACATAAACGATCACATAGTCTTAACCCAGCTCACTTATTTTTGTATGAATGTCAAACAGCCGTAGGATCCGTGTGCTGGCCTATTTGGGAGGGAGAGTGAAATGGAGAGAGAGTAGGGAAAGAGGGAGGAGCAACAGACCGAGAGAAAGACAGACGAACAGGGCTAGACAGGGATACAGAATCATGTCAATCCATCAGTAGAGTGACGATTACTGCTCATTACCTGACTGACTGACAGTCCTCTGTGTATATGTGTGTGTGTGTGTGTGTGTGTGTCTGTGTGTGTGCGCACATGTGAATTAATTCTCATCTGTCTCCTGGTCAATCCTCCATTTGAGACACAAATCACAGAACCATTTTATTCTCAGAAATGGGATAATAAGCTCGTGTTGGTATGCTATGCCCTTTGTTTGAACTGCTTGTGATGATTTATAACCTTTTAAAGCGTGTATGTATTGAGTTTTGTAATTGTTTTGACATGTTTTTTTCCAATAATTCCTACTTTATTAATAAACATGTTCAAGCTAAGTAGTAATCTAATAGTAGAACTTGCATCTGTCGGATGATGGACAGAACGTCTTTAACTATATTTAAGTCCAAGTATATAAGTATTGACTTTAACCATTTGTGGATAACTATGAACTGGATGACTGAGAAACTTCACAGACTTCTTGTTTAAAGCTCTTTACAAACAGTCACGGACATGCCTTTGGAAGAAACCTCACAGATAGCACAGTTTTTCACCGTCAATGCCTTGAGATTGCACAGCAATTTTAAGTTGATCTGATTAATTCTGTAGGAAGAGTTTGTAAAAGTACAGAACCTGTAAATTGCCAAAAATGACCATTAAATCCAAAGGTCGACTTCCTGCTGGATGTAAGGCATTGCCCCACATGCATTTTTGTAGGTCGGGACATGACAACAAAAATGGTTTGTACATTCTGGAGAAATGTGGCCTGGGGGCTGGTCTTTAGGGAGTGCTAGTGCACCATTTTGCCACACCCATGCCAAAATATCACACATACATTTTCATGGGGCGATTAAAATGCGCTTCATTGGCAGAAAGGGAAAAAAAATCCTTCAGTTTCAATAGGGTCCTCACATGATTCATGCTTAGGCCCTCAATATAAAACAGAATTTTAACCTCAGATGAAAAACAAGGAACTATATAACCATACTATGCCAGAAAGCATGTATGTGAGTATGTGTACAGCAAAAAAATGAATCTGTGCGTTTTGTTTTTTTTTAAATGAACCTGTAGTCAATAGTAATAACACTACAAACATGTAAGTGGGTTTATCACTTTTTTTGTACAGATATTAAGCTACTAAACAACGCTACTGTGGCTAAGTAGAGAAAAAATGTAATTCACAAGTATGAAAGGCAAAAACTTTCTCCTCTTTCTAGCTTCTCTTTTCTCCTCTGGTCTCGTCTTACCACACACCTCACACCCCTCTCCGTTCTGTTTTTCCTCCATTTCCTGTCTCTTCTCTTCCTTCCATCTCTCTTTCTGTTTGTCGCTTTTTGTGTGCTCCCTTCATCCGTTCTTGTCTGTCCTTGGTGTCCTTGCTTTAAGGCCAGAAAATTAAAATTATAAATTTTTCATCATTCTCTGTTTTCACTGTCCTCTGTGTTGCTCGGTAGTTAAATGGCTTACTCTTTTATTGCCTTTTTTGTCCATCGACCTTTCTTTCTTCAGACCATTTTTCGTATCTGTCTCTTTTTCACTTTCCCACTTTCATTCTCTTTTTTTGCTTAAACTCAGCCCAGTAGTCTGTTGACCTAGCTGACCTTTCAAGGGATGAAAAATGAATTGTATAAAATGTCTGCCAGTAATACAGAAACCAGACTCATTGTGGTCGCCGCTTTGATTGTGTTAACATTTGAATCCTAATTTAATGTCTGTCTTTCTTTCCCCTTTATTTGTCCCTCTACTCATTCCCTTTGGTTTTGTCTCTCCTCCCTTTTCATTGTTGCGTATGTTTGTGAATACACCGAGGAAAATTGATTCTGTCCAAACTTGTCCCTTAATGGTTTTTTTGAATTTGGATATATCAAGAGCTAATTAACTCTTTACTTCAGTTTGCTAACTTTCATGGACATATTGAACAGTGGCACAATTAAATGTAAATATGAAATGATGCATTGCATACATCAAAACAATATCCTAAATGGGGGAGGGGTGGGGATGAAAAAGTATTTTTTTTTAAAAAAGATTCAAGTTAGAACAGCTAAATGAATCTGTTAAACATCCCATCCCAAGGCATTTTGGCCCCTTGCTTGTGCATTCCCACTCCTTGTATCAAGAGCTTTGGGATGAGGATGGGTCATACTGTAGGTCTACTGGGAACATGAGAACTTTTACATTCAAGATCAAAAGATACTTTAAGTTCTTCATATGGGGTATCAACTTGCTCCCAAACCAGAGGGGGCAATCCATTCACCCTCAGCAGCAGACCAGTCCATTGTGCACTGAAGGTCATGGTTTGATAAAGCCAACAGAGCTACATCATCTGTACAAGATTATTAAAGTGGACACTTTCCACATTTTGGCTGTACCCAGAAATGCTGCGCATGGAAACCACAAACAAAACAGGGAACAAGCTTGGGGTTTGAGTCCAACACACACAGAAAACATTCATTACAACATTGTTTTTGTTTATTTGTCCATTTGAGAAAGATACTCTCAAAAGCTGGTTATTCAGTTTTCCACAAGAATGCATTTTTATTCAGTAAAGACTCAGTAAAGACTGCCTTGCTGCTGCCTAACTGAAGATCTAGCTTTTGATAAAAGATATTGAGCTTTGGTGGAACTAAAGGTGATTACCATTTAGCAGAATCTTTGTCTACTGTGTCTAAAAGTGTGTTTGGACAGACAGCCCAAACAGTTAATGTACTGAGTGTACAGGTGTTAGCTGTAAGGAGCAGTGTTGGGCAAGTTACTCAGAAAACTTATTTTTTACACATGCATTTATAAGAGCAGTATTCTGTGTTATACAAAACACAAAGCAACGACAGTGCATGCCTCACTGGCAACAAACGGTTGGTTATCATGAATAGTGGATCTTGTATCAAATGTGTATACTTTATTTTTAGAGAGTGGGAACATTACTCCCTTCAATCTCCTTTTCTTCAATAAAGAAAACAGCAGGAAACCTGAGAGGAGCACGGAGACGGTAAAACACAAAAGAGAAGATCTTGGAGGGACCCGATTTCAAGCCAGCAGGAGTCTTTATGGCTTCAGGGCTTGGGGTCTTAACCACAACATCAACATGATTAACACTGAACACAGATGTTTTTACTGACACATAGTTTTTCTGTTTCAGGTTTGCAGATTTTATGTTGCCTTGTTATTTGCTTTGTTTGAGGTCAACAGTAAACTGTCTTGGTGTGTTTCAGAGATGCATTTTTAAAAAAATTATTCTGTTTTTCAGGTTGTCAGGATTCATGCTGCCCTCCCCTATAGTCAGCAGTGGATCTATATTGGCCTTGTGGTTTACCACAGACTTTGCTGTCAGTGCACAAGGCTTCAAAGCTGTATACGAAGGTAAGACAATGTGTGCTTGTGCATAGTGATGTATGAATGCTGGTCGTGATACGTAGACAATTACGGAGGCAACAGTAATGACAAATTTGGAAAATTGGAAAATTTTGTTTGAAAAACAAAATGAAAATAATGCTGCACATTACTGATTGAAAGTATTGACAACAATCATTGTATTTAGAAATCATATTTTGCCTTTTTAAAGGTATCCAAATGCCAGGATGGTTGCACTTGTTTGGAGTGACACATGGGTGGAGCTGATAATTTAGGTTCTACTTATCTATTTTATAAGTGACTGACATTTTAAACCATCATTCTTTTTCTTAATATGAATCAGATGATAATGTGTTTGGGATCATAAATTAGAAAGAAGTTAGTTCTAATAAACTGTAAGTGCCCCATCTCTTTTTTTGATTAAAGTAGTTGAATAAGTGTTAATATACACACATTAATTTATGGACTCATGGTGAAACTGTATGGCTGAGCCCTACTTCTGATTTATGAGAATAACTGTTCATGTTAATATCTCTGTGTGGGCGACTCTTGGATTGCAGCCCAGAGCTGTTGTCTTCGTCATCCCTCCATGGGGTTAGGACTACTGTAACATACACGATTTATCTATACATAGTCGATAGTCATACTGTATTGTATTCTTTTTTATACATTGAGAGGTCTGTGCTCATATCAGTGCTTGTTGTGTTAACTTCCCGGCTGCATGGTGTTTTGCTCTGTTTATTATGTGTGTATTATGAATGTGTATACCAGACTTTTCCATGTCCGTGTGCCTGTTGGCATGCAACACAAATGCTTAGCCTGACCTTTTGAAGATGCACACATGCACATACAAACATAAACACACACACACACACACACACACACACACACACACACACACACACACACTCCATTATGCTTGCATAACAGTTCATCTATGAATCATGAACTCTAAATATCAAAGTCAAACTCAAGATATACACACTTAACTCCCGTGTGTGTGGGTGTGTGTGCGTGTGTGTTTCACCTTTATCTCACCTGTCTGTGTATAATGTATATTTCTGTGTGTGTGTGTTCCTAGATGTGTGTCATTTGTGTGTATTGAAAGCAAACCTGACAGCCATTAAACCTTCTTCAGGAAGTACTTTGTCTTTTTTTCTTTCCATTGTTCCTTTTCACATCTGTGGGGAACCTTAAGTGTGTTTGTTGCCTCAGGAGTGATTGTGCATGTGCACGTGGTGTGTATACAACTGCATGTGCACGTGGTGTGTGCTTGTGTGTATACAACTAACAGGTCTTTCTGTTAATGTCTTTTTGTTCTATGATGTTTTGTTTTCATTGATGTCTGAGACTTTAAATATTGATGCATTTAAAGTATGTGAATTTGTGGGTCAGAACACGTTTGAGGTGTCTTTAAAATGGTATTCATGTATCAAACCAAGGTATGACATTTATTAAATGTTTAGTTTTTTGTGTATATGAGATCAGTCATTGTATGTGCAGAGATGCTCACAAGTCTCTGAGCTAGAGTCCAAGTCAAGTCTCAAGTCTCTCGTGGCTATTACAAATGTTGTATCACCTGCTATGTTCAATCCTGGTTGCTAATAAAACTGCATAGCTGTAAGGGATTCGGTAACTGTAGCCTGTTTTTAACTTACAGAGCACAACTATGCAGCCTAATGTACAATGTGTCTACAATTAATGACAGCCTATAAACTACTGTAAGTTAACAAACCCTGTTGATTTTCAAACCCAGTGTAAAGATAACTAAGTAATACTGTAAAGTTACATGGTCAACAATAAAGCTGTAACCTGTTTTTAACTTGCAGAGCACAACCATGTAATGTGCGATGCAGTTAATTACAGATTATAAACTACTGTAAGTCAAACACATCCCCCAGACTCTCAAATCAATAAATCAAAGCACAACCATAATGTGCAATGCAGTCAATGACAGCTTAAACTACTGTAACGTTAACTAAATAAAACTGTAAGGTTACATGATTCACTGTAAACCTGTAACCTCTTTCCAGCCAACGGTAATAATTAAGGTGATGGCAGCTAGCGGGACATAAATAATTAAGTTTATGGACCAACACAAGTTTGACAAGTAAACAAACTTCGTCATTCGTCTTTTCATAACGAATGACACTCAGAGTAAACCTCTCGTAGGTCGTAGCTGAAGCAAGAAGCAAGCTAACGTTAGATGGCCAATGCTGAGCTAAACATGTTTACTCACCACAGGTTACTAATTTATTTGCGTTCAACGTGTCTTTGTTTGGATCTTGTTGTATGAAGTTTTAAAGCCAAAGTTTATGATGAATGGTGCAGCATCTGCCGCTGTTTGTTGTCCTCTCTCGCGTGCGGCCGCGCAGCAGGTGCTACGTATTATGTAGGCAGGTTATAGGTAACGAAGGGAGGGAATAACGGCAAGCTCATCAGACGTTTCCTAAAAAATAAAAAAATGTTCATGAGTCCGGCACCTCGAGTCCGAGTCGAGTCTGAAGTCTTTTGAGAACGAGTACCAAGTCGAGTCTGAAGTCACTGTGTGAGCGACTTAAGTTGCACTCGAGTCCGAGTCTCTAACTTGAGTCCCCATATCTGGGTATGTGCAAGTTCCAGCTATCTGGTTAGCTGTTTACTTTGATAACCATTACCGGATAACAAAGAAAGAAAGACTAAGAACATAAAGTTAAAATGAAATGAAATGAATGAATTAAAAACAAATAAAAAACACATGTTTGTTTTGATTCAATATAGATGTAAGAAGAAGCAGTTTAGTCTGCAGTCTCACAGCAGGGAATCAAAGGGAAGATAAACATTGACATTTAACGCTATTGACCTGTTGCATGTGCAAAATGTAGTTAAATAAAAAAAGGAACATTGTTCAAAGGAGCAATTAAGAAACAAACAACTATTACAAACCATATCCTTTGGCACATGTAATACAGAAGAAAAAAGCTGATTGCATGTGTAATATAACATGATGACAGATAAGATATTAATAAGTTGTGCATCTTAAATGCTAAGGGAGTGCTACTGACACTGCAACTTTAACCACATTTTAAAGATTACACACAAATATTCCTGTTAACTCAAATCAAGACCACTAATAACAACCTAGTCAGGCCTGTTTGACTTGTGAACCAAGAAACACTTCTCAGCTGTCTTCTCAAGTTGTTCAATCCAAAGCCTGACTGAATGTGACTTTAAGCAATGTGAGAAGCACCACTGTGTCTGTAATCAGTTAGGCTGAATCCAAAGCAGATCCACCATTCAACTCTAATTTGAAATACTTATTATAATCTGCAGAGTTAGACAGGCAAAAGTTTGTTTTCATCCAACCAAGAAATGTAGTGGGACCGCCTATGATGTGAAGATCCTGAGTTGAATATTTGATGTGAATATAATTTTAGCAGTGTTCATGTTCAGTAAAGGGAAAGCTTTATTGTGCATATTGTCCTTTCTGCTTTTTTATTTATCCTTTAACCTAATCTCTGTCATGTAAAACAGCAGACCCTGCACATTGCTTACAATAATTGCTAATGTGGATACTGTTAAGAGCTGATCATAAAAACACTTGGCTATTATAAGTTACAGGGTCAGGAATTTGAATTCATAACCATTTGAGATCTGACGTCCCATCTCATGGTATATTTTTTACCCTTGTGGCCCAACACCCTCACAGACTTCACAAGATGACAGTGAATGCACTATATGATCAAAATCCACAAGGACTCAGTCCACAGATCCAGGAAGTTTACATTTGGAATCAGTCTTATCTTGCTGTTGCCTAATCACTGAACTGACATGTGCCTGTAAACTTTGACGTTACCTTCAAAGAAATCTGTTGTTCATAGTTTTGTTCTCCCTGTTTTAAACTTCTAAATGCACATTTCTAAGCTGTTAGTGTTTTTATTGGTGTTTCTGATTATGATTTATACTTAAAGACAAATTCTCTGATTTTGTAATAGCGTTTAAAACCTTGCCCATATCCCAAAACCTCTTAGCAGGCTGTTGGTGTTTTGCTTCAATGGTTGTCTTTGCATTTCGGTTCTTGTCCCTGTCATCACTATGACTTTATGCTGCAATCAAATTTCCTCATGGAACGTGAGCTGTTTTAGCCAAATGAAAACATTATTATTATTTTTTTTAAAAGACTATTCCAACATATCCACCTTCTCTCTGTTTCTCGCCAGTGCTTTTTCTACTCTCATCCTTGTCATCCGCTCCCTTCCACACTCTTTCTCTGCTTCTGTTCATTTAAACTAATTCACGCTAACAAAGAATCTATTCGGCCCTGTCTTTTTATTGTCCTT
The DNA here is from genome assembly GCA_024633595.2 of Lepomis macrochirus. Taxonomy (NCBI): domain Eukaryota; kingdom Metazoa; phylum Chordata; class Actinopteri; order Centrarchiformes; family Centrarchidae; genus Lepomis; species Lepomis macrochirus. The sequence goes on from JALXJV020000006.1 coordinate 17,958,674, forward strand.
AACAACCTGTCTCCCCTGTCTGTCTGTCAGCCCGTCTCTGTTAGCATAGTCAGTTCTGTTAACATTATTTTCTCTGTTCTATCCTTTTATTAAAGAAACCAAATTGAACTATAAGTCTGAACACATAGCTAACTGATAAGACCCCAGTCGCCTGAGAGAGGGAATAATGGAGAGAGAAAGAGAGAGGGAGGGTGGGTCAAATAAAGCTATAAGTAGTGGAAAGCAAGGCCTTGCTGATAAAAAAAGCAAGTTTGCAAACTAGCTTTGTGAGACAAGATAATAATCAAATAATTCCCCCAAAGGGGGGGAGGAGGGTGGGGTTCTAGAGAGAGAGATAGAGTTATATGGAGAGGGATGGCTAGGATGAAGAGAGGCAGGGTAAACAAACAGAAGGATGGGATTTTGTATCAGTCTATATGTCCAGTTTGTTGTTTTTACCATATTAGGGGTAAAACACACATATCATCAAATTAATTTGAAGTGCTTCACTCATCTTTTTTTAACAGTGATGTTTTTTTTGATGGTGCAGAAGCATCGTCTCCGTCTGTTTGCCCTGCAAAATAAATCAGAGAATGATTTTAAATATTTATATTTGCTGCCTCTGTGTTCAGGAATCAGTCGGTGAATAAACTGTTACAGCTGCTTCATCAGGAGTTACACCTGCAGCCATAGTTATGGATTTGTTGGAAACAGTATGGATTAAGCCCTGGGTCGTGTGTCCATGGGGGCCCTCTCTCTGCAGTCAGATGCCGTGGTGCACATTCCTTCTGGAGCTGTGAGCTTAACATGTGTTTAGCAGTCATGATGCCAAATGGCAAAAGTTATAAATATTTTAACTTTTCAGTTAAAGATTGCCTCGCCTCAAATGAGTTTGCAATTTTCGCTCAGCAACAAGAAGCACTTCCCCTGAGCATTCGCTAAGTGCTGCTACCTGTAAGAAGAAACCAGGTGGATACAGGGCCTTACTTTATTTACATTAGTTTCTGTTGGATGTGGGAAATGTATTAAACCGACATGAGTTATTCCTGGTTCCTAGCCCTTTTTAACGAAAGTGAGCTCTTCTTCAGCAAAAAACATGGGTCATGAAATGTTGGGAAATGTGTAAGTTAGGGCTGCACAATGAAATGAAATATTATCGAATTGCAATATGGCTAAATGAAATATCCTGTTGGCAGAAGCTGCAATTTTTTTGATAAAGGTAAAATATGACAAAAAACATTATGATGAAGTACTGTAGTGCTGCAGAGTTGCCCTGGTTGTTTGGTACAGACCCTAACAAATGTCCAAACCTTATGATTTTAGTGACAATGAAAAGTGTGATGCAAAGATTATAGTCTTTTTTGCTTTTCACGTGTCATTTCACGTCATTTAGTCTATAAGTTGTGCAGAGATGATGTGTCATTTTACAAGCGAATGTTATGTACGGAACTTAACTGACGTAACCTCATATCCTTACCTACCAACTGGTTAAGATGAGTAAAGAGTCAGCAGTCAAAAACAAAATTGTGGTACATCTTTTTTTATTAAAAAACATATTTTTTATGCGTAAATGCTATTTAAGGCCACTGTACAAACAACCATAAAAGTAATTATTTTCAGAAGAAAAGATGTTTTATCAATACTCATTTAACACCTTGAACTGCTCTAATTAAGTAGGCCTATTAATTATGTTGATGATTATGTACAATATCCACTACAACAGTAGTGGATGGGCATTGTACGTGTGCATGTTTGAGAGACAGAGTAAGAGAGAGATTATTGACTCCAGCCGCCACCTTTAACTTTTATGACAAAGTAGAAACATCATCTTTAAAGTCTCAACAGCCCACACCCACTCTCCCCACAAACGCACACACACACCAACACACACACACACACACACACACACACACACACACACACACACACACACACACACACACACACACACACACACACACACACACACACACACACTTTGAGAGAAAGAGGCCGGGTGTACATTTTTTAGTCCCTAGGCTAGCTGCAGAGTTTCCTCTCCTGTTAAGGGACTTCTGTGAAAAACACTTGGAAACCCTTTAAAAGGACTTTGCACATTAAAGGACACACACACACACACACACATACAGGCTCAAGCACACACATTACATAGAGATTACATAGGGCTCATTCAGGAAACTCAATAGAGGGAAAAGTTAGATAGGGAGATGCAAATACAGAAAAGAAGAGGAAAGAAAGACAGGGGCAGGCCTGTGTGTGTCTGAGCATGTTCAAATGCATGTGTTACATATGTTTTTTCTCATTTCTTGTCGTTATGGCAATACTCACCATGTCACCATGTATAGGTTATTATGGGGTACCACTTTTACACTGCATTACAACATGTATGCCCATGCCTGAATGTGTGTATATCTGTAAAATTGCAGGAAGTTCATCCCCTTTGGCATTGGCATTTCCACCGTGTCTCCCTTTCTCTCTCTCTTTCTCTTTCTATCTCCTTCTGTCTCTCTCTCTCTCCCTCTCCCTGCTGTGCAGACTGGTGTAGAATCCATTAGGAACACTTCTAGGAGCTTCCAAATCTTGCTGACTTGATGCAAGGCTTTGCACAGACTGTGGCAAGAGCCCTGTAGCCACCAACCATTGGACGGGATGCAAAAAGATCGCAGCCTCCTGCTCGGGGATTTTGGGTCCTTTGACATGATGTTACACATAAGAAAGATTTATTCATCTAGAGTTTTTTCCGATGCCTCTAGCCAGATAGTTTTCTTAGTGGTGCCTTTATTTCACAGAGTTTCGCCTTACTAAATCTCAGAGGGCTCCAAATAGCCATTGCAGAAAATTGCACTACTGTAGATAGGAGTTGTGACATAATATGAACAAAACTATGGGATGTTGGCAGAATGACAAAAACAAGTATATGGAGGAGTGATTTTCATACAGACTTTTTTATAATCAAGTCATGATAAACCACAAAATGGTTTATTAGAAATACAATGTAAATATTTACTGGCAGTACTTGTGATATAAGTGTAATATTCCTTTTTTATGACTTTTAACTAATTAACTAACCAATAAGTAAATAATTTCCTTATGTTAATAAGTTTGTTTGATTGTCAGTTACTCGGTTGGTAGGTACATATTTTGCCAACGCCCAGGACTCTTCCTGGAAATTCACATCACAGGCAAGAAATTGTGTGTAAGCATCCATCTGTTCAGTCAACACAGACTCCAGTCTGCGTTTGTCCGTCAATGTCCTCAGAAGCAGCTGTCCTGTCAGCAGTGGCTCCTGAGAAGGTGAAAGCACAGCGGCTGGTCAAACTGCCTTCACCAGACTGAGTAACATCAGAAATTTGTTTTCAAGGCTGGTAATGCGAAGTATAGAGAATATAACAGAATTGCTTTCATTTATTGATTCTTTCATTTTAATCCTACATGCAATGTAGCAGCTGGGCAAAGTATGCCTATAGCGACAACAGAAAGCTTCCTCAATCATTACAGATACTGTTTATAAGTTCAGAACGTGCAGTAGAAAGCAGGATATTTTTAATTGAAAGGACTGAGATTACTCTTCACTAAGTGCACCAACAAAAAACAACTTGGCATAAAGAAATACAGGTGGGTCACCTGTTGTGCATTAGTTGGAATCTGAATAAATTGTTACATTTGATAAAATTAAAATTTGTTCAATGAGATTGATGAGTGACAAATTTCAAAAATGCTTTCTATGGGGATTGCTCTGTAATGTTTTAATTCTTGTCTCAAAACTAGGACTGGGCAATATGGCTAAACGTTTTATCACAACAAAAACCTTTCATATCATTCGATATTCGATCACAGTTAATGTCAAATTATTATTCCTTTCAAGTTTAAAGGCAGATTTTTGCTCCTGAGTGAAAATTAAAGAAACCGGATGGTTAATTACGTAGTTAAACTTTTCTTTATGGTCAGAATGTGATAAACACTTGATGCCAAACAGGGGATCACTTCACAAAGCTGAGTCAGAACATTCAAAACTATCATCTTTTTTAACAAATGTGATTAATTAATCTTTTTTCAGGCCTCTTTTTTCAACAAAATAAATATTTTAATAGAAAATTTGCTTGTGATTCAAATGAATTAAATTAAATATTTACTGACAATATATTGAACATTTATTATATTGTTATTGAGGAAAATTATATTGAGATAATTATCTTTATTGTTTTATTACCCAGCCCTACTCACAAACTGAATTGATTTGTCAATACATGCTCCATCCCACGTTGCATTTATAAATCCAGTTTTCACTCCATGCTGTATTTTGTTTTTGTACAAAAATCTTGGTCTGTTTGAATGAGAGTCAAGCAGTCTGTTAGGTTCCAAAATATAATCCACTTGGCCAGCTTGCTAAATAAAAGTTGCATTATTAGTGTTCAGAGATCATCAACCAATGTGCTCAATCTGTTTTTTTTGGGTATCCATACAGATAAATGTAAATCTAAAACACATGTACCATCTGCTCAGTGGCAAAAAGTAACATGGACTAGCATAAGAAATATTTCCCACTCATTGGTGCCGAAACTTGTTATCACACATCACTCTTGCCATTATTCTTTTGAATTTGTCTGGTTAGTTTAATCACCAGTAATGATCAGCTACAGTTCTGTAAGCATACATTTATTCTGAGCACACTTTAGCTGCTGATGTAGGAAAATCCCTGTGTTCTTTATGTAGCATTTATAGATTCACAATAATAATAACCACTTTCATCAGAGAATTATTGAGCTTGTAGATTTGGCAACAGCAACACAGACTGCATTTATCTGAGTGAAAATAAAAGGGTAAACAAATCTCAGTCATTCCAAAGGAAAATAAATTAATTTGGATTTCCTTTTGATGAGGTTGTTGAAGGAAATGGTTTGCGTGTAGACTGATGAAATGGGTTGTACATATATGGGTTATAGATATATACATACTGTATATACATACATTCCACACACACACACACACACACACACACACACACACACACACACACACACACACACCGTGTAAAATGTTGGCTGTTTCATAGTTGACATGACTTAAATTAATGGCCTTGATGTAAACATAATATGTTTATGGAAATTGCTTTGATGCATATAATAGGATGTCTTAAAGTAGAGCACACATGCATGTAAATGAAAGCACAAATTCAAACGCACACATAAAAAGACAAGATTATATCCCTTAGAATTTCATTTCAGGTTATTGTATCCAGGTTAGGTTTGTAAAAATATAACCACATAATATCCCTTCACATCTTAAGTGGAAATGATGCTGCAAGCAACTGAGAGAAATGATAAAGAAAACACAGAAAATGTCATTTCCTACCTTTTTGAAGAGCTTGGGCTTTTTTCAGCAGGATATCAATGATTATGATTATGACTGACATTTACTGCATTTCTCTGTTAGCAGTGCATAGCCTATTTTAGCCCACTATCGACCTGTTATCCCCTGCTCCTATCAGTATCTGTGTGCCCTTCATTGAGAATAATAGGTTGGCAAGTTTAGTCAAAGCCAATGGATTCAGCAGGGAAGCTTCTTAGAGCAAACATACAGCACAAATCATTAAAGGAAGGAAGTGGATTTGCCAACTTGGATAGGCAGGTGCTGCTATGTATTTGTGTGTTTGGGTGTGTGTGCGCTGGAGAGATAAAGACAGTGAAAGAGTGAGACGCGTTGAGAGAGGAGAAGCAGTCCGTTACACCATTAACCCATATTGACTGGAACGCCATAGGAAGCTCCTCACTGTGGGAGTGTGTCATATAACGCTGTTGTTACGATGCCAGCAGTAGTCAGCTACATTGATCGAAGCAGCAATGTCAACTGTCCTGCTGTGTGTGTGCCCGTGGTGGGGTAGCAGAGGAGTGTTCAAGGGTGATACCACCGTCATCAAAGCATGTTGTCGGAGCCAAGACACACACTCTATCCGTCTCTCTCTTCCTCTCTCTTACGCACATACTTGTAGTGAGAGTGTGGTGAGTGTGTAATCAACTTCCCACCATGTAGTAAAGTCAATATGACATCTAAGTGGTTTGAACTTAGCACCCTTTATGTGCTATTCTCTGTCTCTTTGGGGCTAACTGGACTGTCAGCACAGTAACCAAGAGCAGAAGATGGGAGATATGCTCACACTCACACCTGGGAAATGTACAGCACATCCACAGTGCTGCTTTGTTGGCTACTGTACAGCTCTTCTTGAGCAGCTAAAGGTATCGGACCATATTTAGAGTTGAGTCAGGCGTACATAATGAACAGTTTCTGCCAAAACTGTGTACATCAGCATTCACACTGTAGACTTATCTAAGGACTCAGACAGCTATTCAGACTTGGAGCCTGTGTGGTTTTCCTCTGCACAAAATCCACTCCAGGAAAAGACTGTATTAAGTTCAGCGCCACTGTCTAGCAATTGCCCAAAGTACAATTTTTCTCCCTGAAATGCGTGTCTGTAGAGAATGGAACTTACACCCACGTGCAAAAAACCCTCTGTTTTTGTGTGTTGTGTTAAAGCTTTCATTGCAACTGCGTTTTTGTGCATGTATTTCAGGGTTGTGGAAAATAATTGATTTGATAATTGATTTAAAATGCATTGCGATGCGGACTTGGACGATTCTGAATCGATTCACAAATGTCAATAATTGACTGTATAAATATTAAGTGATTACGTAATATTGACAGAATGAAAAAGGTGGACCTCAGAAATGCGGAATGCACCACCGGACTGTCTGTGGTGTGCACATAATAGAGATGTGTTCTCTCTATTCGGCACACGGCAGCTGTTGAATAAATGACTGTCCCTACAAAAATTTCACACGATCATTAAAATCAATATGCACCTAACGTTAATGATTTTCACTCACACACTGTGCGAGCACAGCAATGCTTAGCTAGCGTCCACTCTTCATTCTTCAAAGGACATCTATGTGACAAGCGGCAGAAAGCGACAGTGAAAGCGAGCGTAGCAGAGGAAAAGATGAGCATTAAGTTTCAGTCTGGCAGTAAGTGCACAGTGTAGGTCACAGTGTGTCCTTTAAGTAAAGCCTGTCTGCTGCGAAGTTGGTTAGAGCTCGCAAACATCTCCTCAGACTGGGGTCTGGAAGCTGACAAGGAAAGATTACAGAACATTTTTGGGCTGCTTTTTCAAGTTTGCTTATTGTCATTCATCCACATATCGAGTACACAAATGAACGAAATGCCGTTTCTCACGGTCCTTGTTGCTCAAAACAAGATTACAATAAAACAAAACACAAACATGTAACTACACTAGACAAGACAAAAAACAGCAGCGCTATTAATAGCGCTGCTGTTTTTTGTCTTGTCTTTTGTCCCAAATTCCGTGTTTTCAGTTGAAATATGTTTTTGAAGTCTGTGTTTTACAATTTAAGCACATTTTGTCATCAGAGACTGTGTAATCATGCAGTTGATGAATACAATTTCAACAGTTCAATGAGAAAACATTTAATGTCAATGAATTTAATGTATCATGCAAATATATAGTAATATTCAAATGGATATGCAATTAAATATGGGGACTATTAAATAGGTTATTGCCATAGTTGATTAGGCCATATTGATAATTTCTTCCCACGGATCTTCTGCAGGACAGCCTCCATATGCTACTGGAAGACAGTGGGTCTGATGGAGGCTTCTCTCACATGGGCAGCTGTCCTCCTTGTTTACAAAGCTTGAGCAGAAACTGAACTTCTAACATTTTTTTCCCAACTGAATATCTGACTCCGCCCATACAGCCACAAAGTCTTCAGCGAGCTTGTGTCTTGCATCTGCAGCTGTGGTTGCACTTTTGAGGGAGTGTTGGCGTGGTGAGTGTGTGGAGGAGGCGCTGTGCCCCACCCTCAGTGAAACATCAACACAGAGAGCAGAGTACAGAAGCAGCACCTGTAAATGACATCAAAACACAGCCGTTTAGTTTTTTTGTTTGTTTTGTTTAAGTGGCATGCGCGGTGGGGGAGCTTATAATGCTAGAAAAACATTTTTTTTTAATAAATTGCATGCACATTTTGGCAGATTTCACAATAGTCCGCGTTTTACAGTTGATTCCATTTTTCCACGATTCAACAATTCTGTTTGTTTTCTGCATCGCGGAAATGATAGGATCCTAATTGACTATAACTACAACCGTCTAACTCACATCTGTTATGTGTTCATTCAGAATGTAGCCATCCATCGATGTTCCTTTTCATCCATTGTCCAACCAAAAACTAGGTATGCATGAAAGACATAGTTTTTCACCTCCAGTGGATTTCTCCTTGCAATTATTAGTCCATTCATATTTTACTAGAAGGCCTTGATCTTTACTGTAAATTCTTTTTCCTTGTTGGTGGATTTGGAGTACATGTAACTGCTTCATAATTTATCTTTAAATTATCACTTCTTGTGCAAAAGGAATTGGAATTCATTAAATCAAACACTTAAAACACTTTAACAACTTTAAATTGATCAGTTTGAACTATAATGTTTTTCATTCTAAAGTTGAATTCAAATGAATGCAAGAGCAGTAAAATTATAGAAATACTAAAAAATTACCTTTTATTCCTTTATATATTGTTTTATGGCATTGTCCCAGCTGTGTGTATGAGGCATTAGGATTTAGTACCCAAATGCAGACACTGAGACAGAACAGGCTGAAGAAAAAAGGACTTTACTCAGTGTTAAAATTAGAGGCAAACAGTCAGGCACAAGAAAGCAACAACAACCAGCAAATCCAGGACAGGTGAGCAGGTGGATATGGGAGTCAGATGACCAGGTTTGCTGGGAATGTCCGAGGGCAGCTGGTAGACAGGTGAAAAATGACAGGTGGGGAAAGTTCCTCAGAACATGTAAGGCGGGGGTGGCTAGAGGGAGGGACAGAGTGGCAGACTGAGCACAAAATAAAAACAACTGAGGCTGCTGTCTTGACAGACATCCATTATAATGCACATTAGGTATTCTTTTAAAATCATTCTGTAAATGTTTTTGAGAAACCTTGTCCGGAAACATCACATGATCATGTAGTATCTTCCAGGTGTTTGCATTAAGGTAGGCATCAATCCAAGGGCATACAAAAGTAACATCATGGTCACAAAATATTTGACTTTACAATTTGATGAGGGATGACCCAAATGCACCATTAGTTCTGGTCTCTGGCAGGCTGGACATTCTTCTCTGTGGCGGTAGAACTGATTCATTCTGCCTTTCAGATCCTCTAAGGGATTCATCGTCATGGGCCGCATCCATCAAGAGATCCAGACTTTGAATTAAGACACACTTAGTGTATTTCATTGAGCTTTGAGGCAGGTTCAGTGATTAAATATTGTGACCTTCTCTAACCATCGGCCTAGTGCTACCACTGGTGCCACTCTAAATTGAGTCCTAATTCTCGTGGGGCGTCCCACTCAGTCGGATGGCATGTCTACCATTACACACTTAAGCTGATGATTCATGAAGGAGATTACGTGAGGTTACAGACGCTGTAGTGGTATTGAATGTCCTACTCAATACTTTTCAAAGGGATATGACACATAGACATAGAAAATGTGAATCACACATGTAAATCAGAAGTAAACTTTCTCACTGACAACCATAGATGGCCTATCACGCCACACGGTTGTAAGATGGTATGGTAAGATTGCTGACCTGCTACATTCGGTGAACTTAAAACATATAAAGTATGACTTTTTCTTCTGATAATGTGACATGTGACCTCCCAAGTTTAGATTTTCTCATGGGGGTCCCTTATCTCTTATGTCCCACAAGTTACAATTCAAAGCAGTTCAATTGCACTTTAATAACCCAATGGGAATTGGGGACAGAGATAAAAGATTTCTGTAGCATTTTCATATCTGTATGCCTCCATTTTATCCTCTGTGTTTCTCCCTCAGATGATAAGCAGAGCTTATAAAATCTGTGTGAAAATCTTCGAGACAGAAAGTGCTCGCTTACTGTCATGCTCTCTCTGACTCTCAGTCATGCTTTCAGTTTCTCTCTGGCTTTCACGGTCTGAGTTTCTAACTCTGGCTCTGTCTCACACCTTAAATCTTTAACACATCAGTGCCATCCAAGGGAAAGAGGCAGATTATTATTATTATCAAACTCCAGTTGTGGCTTGTTACATGGTTCCAGTGAATATATACAATTTTTATAACTTGGACATCCCTCTCTAGGCGAATCAACACTTTTCCTGTCTTATGTTTTTCAAAGTCTCAGTCAAGATCTAATAGCGGGTCACAGATGAGAGACAATCACCACAGACTCTCTTTTCACTCCAATACCAAGTATAATGCTGATACTTGAAATATAATAGAGTTTTTAATTTGTGGTGAGGACATAAAGAGTAATTGCCAACAGTTTTTTTTTGTTGTTTTTCCACATCATGTTATCTGACATTTTTGATAATTAAATAGCTTTATGTGGAGATAATAGAAACACATGCAGTAACACAATAAAATACAACTGCATCCCAAACTACAGAAACAGCACTAAAAGGCTGTTCTCCTCCTCTGGAAGAAAAGAAGACGTTTCATTTGTGTGCAGGGTCCGTGTATCATCCGGTCATTCAATTATTCCATTAAATCTGGCAAACGAAAAACGGAAAAACTGGTCCAGATTTAATTTTGTTTGTTTTTGTGGGCATCAAAAAAGGAAAATAACCGTTTGTCTTTCTGTTTTCATATTGAAGTGAGTAGTCAAATTAAATTTTCAACTCTTCTATACCGTGCACATGCGCAAAAAGTGACCTGTACACCCATCTTAGGTGAGCACACAGAGCAAATAAGTGGAATACTATCAGACATATTAGTAATTTCTGAGGAGATTTGGTGTTTGTGGCAGAAACCTTTATTATCCAGTACACCAGTGTTGACAGAAGGCCTGTAGCATGCATAATAATTATATTGGCATTATTAGAGCAGAAGTATATAGAGGTATAGGCTGCAGTAGGCCAAGCATAATGTTAATGAGATAAACTCAGCTTCATGTTAAAGAGGTTACACATCACACATTATACATTTTTTAAGGGGAGATGTTTTTTTATGCATGATGCCTGTGTGTGTGTGTGTTGTGTGTGTGTGTGTGTGTGTTTGTGATGTCTGGATGATGAATTGGTGGGTTACAAACGCAGTATAGATGCAGTATGGACATAATAATGGACATGATCACTACCATGAAGGTAAAGATGACCAGTGAAAAGGGAATCTGGGTGTCACAAATAGAACTGATTCAAGTTGATAGGTTATGTTTTAGAAAGACATCCATGGTTGGTCACTATACTCTTTCGCCATGTCACGCAGTAATTATCAGGTATTAAATTACTAATGCTGTGACGACGGTGGCCACTAGATGCCGCTCTACGATGTGAATCCAACAGTGAATTAAAGGAACAGGAGTGTCATTGTCTCCTCTTACACTATTCTATGTATCACACAACAACTGTCTAATCAATTCAATTCAATTCAATTCAAATTAGCTTTATTTATTTAACAATCAACCCCATACTAAAAACATATCAGTGATTATATGTGCACTTGGTGACTATTTTGGTTATGTTAATTGGTGAAAGCGAACATGCAGTGGCTTAATTGACTGTCGGCATAAATCGTTGCCCAGGATTTGAAATGTTATTTGTTTTGGTTTAAAAAATTAAATTAAATTAAAAAATATGATTTCATTTTATAATAGATATAAAGTTCATAGTTTTTTGCTGGGGCTTGAATCCGATTCATAAATGTACCGAGAAAAGACGATAAAAGAGAATGACTGGAGAGAAATAGCTAAAAGAACTGGAGTTTCTGGTGACTATGGAGTTCAGTGTGTCTGTGTCTGTACTATGTGTTAGTTGCTAGCTAGCTTTCAGCTAACATCTGTACAGTTGGTACATTGGCTGTCGGGATGTTAGCGATCAAATTTGCATGGATGATGCAATGTAAATTTTTTTGCTTTCTGTCTCATCACACCTTTAGGAACTTTGCCTTGGTGAGCTCATGGTACAGGACAGGCAGGACAATACTGAACTCAGCATACTTACATAATCTTATAATAATCAATGATCATCATATAAATGAAAAAAATAAAATAGACAAAGTGCCATTAATACCAAAAAAAGTCAAAGTATATTATCTGTAATTTCAGCTTTTTTAGTGATGCTTTGGGTTTTTTGTATTGTCTTTTATTTCAATTTACCATTGGTCCCGTTTTTAATGACATAACTCCACGTAGGTGGTAATAATACAAATTTGCTGTTTTGACTTGAATAGATACTTTTGAGGACAGTTGTCAAATTTATGAACTCTCAAACCAAATTAAACTGCTGTTAATACCTAGCTTAGAAATCAATCGTTTTCCCCTCTTGTAGCTGAACTTTGCTTGTTGGCCTCTGTCACAGAGCCTACAGTTATTCTGTGTGTTGGTGCATGTGTGTTTTGCTTATTTGTATGTGGGTCTTTAGTTTAGTATGGTGCTTAGAACAGAAGCTGGATCAAGCTGGATTTTTTATGCAGGAGATTTATAATGTAGTTTCATGTGATGTGCACATGTAACTTACATCATAGAATAACAACTAGAGATAAATGCCTAGTCACCAAGAAGGGTTAAATATGTTTGGAAAGAAATGAGGACAGGAGAAGAGAGGATGTAAATTCGTGGAAGTGAGGAGCAGAAGTGAGAAACAAATAAGGTGCATCAAGAAGCAAGAGAAGAGAGGTGTAGAGAGTATAGAGAAGAGAAGTGAGGAAAATAAGAGAAGAGCAGGAGAGTAGACTGGAGAGGAAAGAAGAAGCAGACAATCCCTAGAATACCAAGCATTTCTCTGGCCGAGAGAGAAAGAAGAGAGGAGAGGAGGGGTTGCAGTGAAAGATGGACAGCATCCACAGAATACCAAAGAGAGAATAAATGCTAGCAGGCTTTTCATTTTCACATTAATTCCAAAGTATTTGCTAATAGTTAAAAATAGACACGTATACTTGAATTTAGTTAGTGGTACTGTGTTTTAGTAGCTTTTCTTTGATTAGTTGTTTTGACTACAAAATATTTGATAATAAATAAATAATTATTAAAAAAATGTCAATATATGGAAGTCTTCTGAAATTTTGCAGTTGTGGAACAGTGGAAGAGGAAAGTGAAGAAGAAGAGGAAGAGGACAGGATGAGGAGATGAATGAGATGGGAAAATCAGAAATGAAAACAGAGATGATAGTAGAAGAGAGTGAGGAGAGAAGAAAAAGAGAAAAGAGAGAGAAGTGACTCTAAGAATCATGCTCGCTTGGCTGAACTCGTACCTTTTCCCAAGATGCATTCTGTTTGAGATGTGCCTAAAAATAGAACACACACACACACACACACACACACTCACACACACACACACACCTCTCCCTGGGGTGGACTCACTGTCATGCACACTGAGACATATACACTGCAGACAAGCTGCAGACACACACACATAAAGACTCAAGACATCATGTTGTCTCACCTTAACTACCCGTCACAAGTTGTTAACGTTTTTATGGAGTAAGAAGAGCAAAGAAAGGTAAAGAAAGAGGCAGTCAGGGCCATACAGAAGCAAAATAATGAGATATGCTGTGTAATGACTGATAACATACCAGCAAGGCCGCACCCATAAGCACAGACAAACATGTGTGGAGTACATGAGCTACACAAACGCATTATGATCACACTTAAAGTAATCATCTGACTGGTCTCTAGCGGTGCATGCAAAGTACTTGCATCATTGCATTTGGATTAAAATCTTGTAACTTGGTGAATAACTTTTCCTCCATAAGTTGAGACAAAGTTCCAGTCCCTCAGGCAAACAAAACCCTCTAAAAAGTATTTTGCTTCTTGTTGAAACTGCTGTCATCCAGCTTAGACACATTTTAGAGATAGGTGGTTTTCACCTGACAGCAGTGATATCCTACCGTGATTATGTTTACTCCAAAGAAGAGCGTAATTGCGCACCATAATCACAGCATGGCATTTACACGGGTCCAGCTTTACTTTTATTTTTGTCTTAATTACAGTATCATCACAGTGATTTGTGCGTGACATTTTTGAATCAAAGCTGTCACTGACACTTTTTAACACCTTCTTGTTTTCTCAGGCGTTTCTTAATTGTTTGGTCAGAGCAAATCCACATCTCCAAACCAAGTACTTTCCATTGTAGAGATGGGATATTATTGGTGTTCTACTGTACATGTCTTAGTTGTTTTCTAGACTGATACTGCATTATATTATTGGGAGAAAATGCCTTGGAATTGACACTGTGATGACAGTAGCTCTTACAAAATCCTCTGTGCTCTTTTCTTTCTATTTTTTCCCCCCACATTGTTATTTCAGGTTACTGCAGATTACTGCTGTAGCTGCAAGGCAACCATGTGCCCTTTGAGCCCTACTGTGTTTGTTAGTAGTGAACTACAAATACAAAAGAAGCAAGTATCGCATGTGATCACAGCCAAATAGACGCCAATCATGAAATCACGGCTGATAGACTAATCATGATCAAATTGTTTATTATTTACTGACTCGTTCTTGTCACATTTAGTATTTGTCATTGGGTCTTCAAGGTTTGCTCATGTGGCCATATATTCTGGGTTGTAGCAGGAGGTTTTATTTTACAGGGCCATGAAATCGGCTTAAATGCGCTCATCGTCCAATTTATAATAGTCACATGATTGTGCATGATAGGTGAAGAGAGTGAGAAAAGTGATATAGAGCAAAGAAAGCACACTGATGCCTTTTAGTTCTTTCTTTTACCTTTCTCATATATTTCAGAAGTAGCTTGTGATCCTTATAGCTCTATCTCTTTCTCGATCCTGCTCTCTCTTCCATTTCTCTCTATTTTTTCTTCTTTGGGGTCTATAGGGTGGAGAAAAGTGGTTTGCTTTGTTAGCAGTCTGTCTTCATGCTGTCAGTCCTCGGCTACTTACATTTGCAAATCATGACTCAGCTCATGAAGTGCATGTTCAGTACAAAGGTAGGAGGCAAGGAATGCTGGTGAGTAGGTAGGTGAATAGTAGAGAACAGATGTGGCACATCTCCTTTCCTGTGAAACCACAATAGGTTGGATTTGGAGGGGTGATGGTCTACAGTGTTGAGGGACTGTGGCTCTGTGACGCAGACTCAACCTTTATATTCTTGTTTGATAAGAGTCTGGATGTCATATTTGGGGGCGTGCGGGGACACTGCAGAGAGAGCTATATTATTAAAAAAAGTTTGCTATGTTATCACTGCAGCTGGTCAAGTTGACAATTAATGGGAGCCCAAAATGAATATTTGCCCAAAATTATATGGCAATCTATCCAATAGCTGTTGAGACGTTTCATTCAAAATCACAGATGTCTAAAGGACAAGTCAAAAAATCCCCGGAATCATTTATTTTAATAAAATCTGTACCAAATTCCATGGCAATCCACACAAAGACATTGTAGTTTGGACCCAAGTGGTTAACCTTTCACAGTGTCATCCCTATAACCACTCTGCTAGCATGGCTAAAACATATGCATAAAATACATTATGAGAGAAAGCAAGTAGCTTCATGGGTCAGTTACTGCCACCAACAAACTTTAGTAATAGTTTGGATAAAACATGTTGGTTTTGAAGTGAGATAATGTATGTCTGAAATTAGTTGAGTTAAAAAAAAGATGATTTTTTGCATCGCTGAAAAGTTGCCCTAACCCTGTCAGTGTAGGTAGTCCTAATGTGGAAGAAGTGAAGCTCTTTTGTCATATAAATGTGCTGCTGTCAACATTCTCACCATTACATTTGATTTTGGTGATTGTTTGTACTGCTGGGAGGTTGCCCTTTCAATGTCAGCAAGTTCTGCTGTTTAACAGTTAAAGCTATTTTATCTCTGTCACTGCCAGTGGGCCGTTCTCTTCACTGCAGCTGATATTAAGGGCAGATGATTTTTGAGAAGTTGCTATAACCTTGTCAAGGTAGTTTTTAAACCTGGCATTCCTGTTATGGCACATTATGACAACCTGCCATTATGTAACTAAAGTTGACTTTGATATTCTGACAGTGGCTCTGATGGTGGCATTTAATGAATTGAGGATGTGTCATATTAAACTTTTCTTTCACAGATGTGTCATTTCCACCACCTCTCTGAGTTCAGTTTGGGATGACTCTCATCTTGTGCTACTTTTCAGTGTAACAGGTGGTATGGACCAAAGTGAAAGATAGGGGATGGGTTTTATTGGAGGATTAATTAATTCCCACCCTGATTTTTAACTATAATTTATCACACCCTTATGTGTTGAGACACACGGGACTAGATCTTTGAAATAATCTTCTTCAATTAATTTTAAGAACAAAACAATCAGACATGTTACTGCGCTAAATTATTACATTTTTAAAAAGTAATATTTACACAAGCTTTTCTGTTAAATTCCAAAATAAATCCTGGATCATGGCATTAACACAGATTATAGACAGTATGCTTCTCTCCTTAGAAAAAAAGGGCAAAACAATGCTACCCCAGCCATCATCCCCTTGTTACATTTGAACAATCCCTTTTAGAGCAGCTTTGGACACCCAGCCAACCAGACAGCCAGGAGTCACAAACAGACCTTACTGTGTCCTGTCATTTACCAATCAGAGCTGGAGCCATAACACAGAGGGATTTGGCAAACACAGCCAGCTCCAGACAGAGTTGAACATTTAGCAATTTCTGTATTTTTGGCTCAGCAACCTATAAGTAGCATTAGAATCTCGAGTGCCAAATCTCTGTGCATGTACTTAAAATAACATAAGCATTATCATCATTTAACCTTTTGAAACTGGGTGGCTCCTCAAAATCCTCCTGAATAGTTTAAGGTTAGACATTTTTTAAATCCTGTAAGACAGTGTCAATCTCTCTCTTTCACACACAGACACACACACACACACACACAGTATGTCTATCTATCCACTGCACATCTTTATACAGCTGAAATAAACAACATATTATAAATGAGTGAGTTTAAGAGGTGCTGGTAGGAAGATTTTCAGACAAGCTGTTACCTCATTTCCAGTCTTTATGCTAAATTAAGCTCACCTCACCTGGCTTAAGCATCATATTTATCCAGCCGGTTCTCACCCCAGTATATTGGTATTTTATGCAAACGGTACCCTTCAGTGTCCATATGAGATGGATGCCCTGAGCATCCAAGTAATTTTGATTTAAACCATCTGCGCCAGGTGACGTCTAGTCAAAGTTGATTTATTTAAAGTTTTACGTTACATAACTTTACATACGTGAGTTATGTCACATAATGTACTTATTTCAACCCAAGTCATCATCTTTTGCTAAACCTAACCAAGTAGTTTGGTACATAAAGCACATCTTAAAAAGGTGTTATGGACACTGAAGGGAGCCTTGTGAGTCATATACAGACACTTTGTCAAAGCTTTGGTATTCGACACCCTGGTATGAGAGCATGCTGATTTATCATGGAAGATCAAGATCAATCATCACACAAGAGTGGTGTCAATCAACTCAGCAAGAAAGCAAAAAATATGTATTCCCTCAAAATGTCAAACCTTTCTTTAAAATCAGATTTCATTACCACAATTTCTGTGATTTACTGTTTGGTTCAGATTTTCTGGGGGTGTTTAGCCAGCAGGACTGAGTTAAAGTTCAGTTAGCCTGACGAAAACAAGATTAAAAGTGTTAATAACTTACTGTCAGTTACATGTTTAAAGTTGACATTCCCTCCCACTGCTGTGTACGCTGCGTAACGGTTTTCACCGTTGCAGACTGGCAGCTCTCCTGCCAGCAAGTTTATCTGATTACTGTAATAGAATTCACTACGGTAAAATTTGAACTCTTTGCTGCATCTTCTCCTTGGCCAGAAGGCACTGGGGGTGTGCCGCTCTGAATAAATGAACAGGATCTCTGAAGGCACTCTGTCAGAGTGTACTCATTGTTTGAAAACACATTTTAGAACTTAAAACTGCAACGCTGCACACTGGAAATAGTCCCAGACCTCTCTATCATCCTTCTGTTTAGCTAAATGTGACAGTTTGATTTAAGACAATTGCACAATTATGTATTATTATTATGTATCATCAAGAGTTGGTGTTTGATCAGCGGTCTTAATTTTCTGTATAGTGAATTAGAGTGTTTCACAACATGCAAATGGTAGTTTAGGGCCCGGTACAGGGCAGTTAGCACAGCTGTTTTAGTTTAAAGTCGAAGAAAATCTCTTCCAGAAGGATGAAGCCACCCCAAAAAAAAAAAGCCCTCTCTCTCATTTATCGCACTCTTTCTCCTCTCTCTGTGTGTTTCTCCTCTCTCTCTCACTCCCTAATGCATCTGTCCTTCCTCACGCCTTAAGGGTCATTCCCAGTCAGACACATTAACAAGGCTGACTGCATGGACGCCTTGCTCATTGATCAAAACATACTCACACACACACATACACACACACACACACACACACACACACACACACACACACACACACACACACACACACACACACACTCCGACA
This sequence comes from Lepomis macrochirus, assembly GCA_024633595.2. Taxonomy (NCBI): domain Eukaryota; kingdom Metazoa; phylum Chordata; class Actinopteri; order Centrarchiformes; family Centrarchidae; genus Lepomis; species Lepomis macrochirus. The sequence goes on from JALXJV020000006.1 coordinate 17,977,131, forward strand.
CACACGCAAGGTAGCATTAGGGAAAGGCATACATAAGTGTTTCTCCTTCACTCTCTTGCCTGGTATCTCTCTCATGCTGTCTCCTTCATTTTAATCCAAAGCTATTTCATAAAGCAGACAGTCCAGAAGACAGTACTGACAGCACCAATAGGATCCATCAAAGCCACCTAAAGGTGACCGATGGCTCAATGAGGACATGGTTGATTTCTTTTGACTTACTCGTTCTTGTTCACATTAACGAATTGTCTATACTGAAAGTGTTTCAGCCACATTTTTCAGTTGTATGTCTTACAGACCTCTGTCTGAACCAGAGCACCCAGAGGAAGCCCACACAGACACAGGTAGAACACGCAAACTCCACACAGAAAGGCCGGGACGACCGGAGTTTGAACCCGGGACCTTCATGCTGTGAGGCCACAGTGCTATCCACTGGAGCACCGTGACGGCTCACATTCCACTCACGCATAAACACAGTCTAAACCGTAATTCTACTCTGTTTTCTACATTTTTTCACTCGATACACAGTCATTGTGTTTTGGGCTTTGAGTGTTGCAAAAACACAGGTGACCTTCTCTTGGTACTGTGCCTGAACACATCCTGCGTAGACACAAATTGACCACTGAATCTGCTGCGGCTCTGCCAACATACTGCTCACACTACGCTTACTGCATAGATAACATATTAGTAGTTAACTTTGAAAATCAACACCAGCACTAATATTAAGCGTTGTCTGTGACAAGTTATACTGTACCTGTATAAAAATGTTTTCAACTTCATTTTTTCTTCCTAATTCTAACACTGATTTATATTTTCTCCAAAACTGCACCACGTTACAGGACCATCTCTCACTCTCACTCAAACAAATCTCAAAATAATTTTTGAAAAAGTGTTCCAGACTAGGCTACTGGACAGAGCTTTTTTGTGCAAATAAAATGATGAATTGCCGTATAACAACATGTCAGCATCTTCTACCGTAATACCAGATAAAATCTCCCTCTCTATGTGTTTCTCTGCAAAGTGCTGAAATGGGTTGTCTAATGTAGCCAACTTTGATGGCTGTTAATGTACCTGGACTGCCCACACAAGTAAAGCCCGTGTGGCAAACACTGATTATTTTGACATTACAGAAAGTGTGAGTTTTGAATCATATTCACTCTGAAAAACTTCCATGCTTGTGACATGTTTGAGCATACTCTCTGTGCTGCAATGCGCAAAACGTGAATCACTATGCGGTGCAACATGCATGTAATTTGACCGGCACAAAATGGTATACGTGAGACAGACTGACCCGGTCACCCGTCACGGCAGATCAAGCTGAAAACCAGCCGATGTCTTTTTAAAAAAAACTTTTCTGCTGGATACTTTACCTCTTCAGGGCCTGAAAAAAACAAACCGAGATGGAAAAAAATCCTCTTTGATTGAACTGCTCACAGCTACAAATTAAGGCCATACCTTGTGACAAGGGTTGCATGTAGATATTGGTTTGACACAAACCTAAAGTGTTGGGAACCACCACTTAATGGGTTAAGAGAATTATCCTACTTCTTAATATAGATAAACTAATATGTCCAACCCTCCATGGAATAGCTTGATTGCACCGTCACCAAGCTGAAAACAGGGCTGTTTTTCTGTTTTTTACTGCCGTGGTTCATCCAAGCATGGGCTCACTATGAAACAAGAACCCAGCATAGTGTCTCTTAATGTGTGTGTGTGCGTGTGTGTGTGTGGTCACCAGTTGTGTCGCTTTCCGTCTGAGATACAGGTCACTTCCTGCCTACCCAAATGTCGCTTTCTCTCACCACCAATGACTCACACACAGAAACACACACACGGACACACACATTCACTTGTCTTGCCTTGGGCTGCGATGAGCATATCAGCAGTCAAATTCCCTCCACAACTGGAGTGCAACAAAATCACTGACCACAACAGACTCACAAACACAACCACATACAAACATACACACACACAAACAGACACATACACAATTCACTAACACTCTCCCGCTGGTTAGGTGGTAGAGTTGTGGCCTGTGTTGACAGCTTTCACTGTGAGAACTGAAATCAGTCAAGGATTATTCTGCTCTGTGTGTGCGAGTGCTCGTGTGTGTGTGTGTGTTTCTGCATCTGTGCATGTGGTAACCAAACCAGCAGATTGCCAGAAGTCGCTTGGTTGTTTTCTGCCTGCTCATGCAACAAATCCAATTCCAGGCAGTCAGCAAACCAGAGATGTCTATCTAAAAGAGCTCTGCCACTGAGGCCAAAATACAATTTTAGCCACCAAGCAAAGCTTTAGCTATTATTGCTTTACAACTGAGTTTAAACTTAAAGAGGTAAAATAAATTCAAACACCAGGGGCTTAAAATGCTTCACACTGCTCTGTGTGGCAGCTTCATAAGGTGAAATCAGGGTCAGGTTCCCTCAAAGTTTTAGGCCCATAGCACCCATAATTTGTGCTCAGTAGGTAAGAAATTGTTAGTTGTTTGTAAAATAGAACTAATCAGAATAATAAAAATCTAATAGGTTGACAACTATTAGTGGTTCTTTGTTCGCTTAGCTCTTCATGTGTGCACAATTTTACACAACTGTATGAAGCACAGACATGTGTGAGTCTGTGTTGAGTGGTTAAATGTCCAGACAGACTGGCCAGCAGAGGCCCACTAGGGCTGTGCTCCTCGCTGCCTTCCACTCCACTGCCATTGTTACCTCTTGTCTGCACACTTGATTGTAACAGTGCTTCACTTGTTCAACTGCATTTCTCTTCAGTGTGTGAAAGAGACTGGTCGCGAGAGACGGAGAGAAAGAGAGATGGAAAAGAAATGACACTATGAGAGTAAGGGTAGCTTTGGAACATTAGCTTGCAAAAAATTGTTGACATTATATGTCCAATATGACAAGTGCCCAGTAAGAAAAAGGAACAAATTCAACATGTCATTGTCTCACGCACAGATGAATACCAGGCAACCTTCTATGACATAAATGGCTGGTAGCAATATTAATGACTCTGTGGTATCGTCTGTGTAGCAGAACAGTGCAGAGGATTTATCCAGACTTGAATCTAGAAGGTTAAAGAGGTCAGCAATCAAGTGCTCCACTGCAAACGTCGGCTCTATTTTAACCAAGACTTGACGCACCCGCCACTTCAATTATTTAACTACACGACTCTGTGAAAAGCAGGGCAGGTGGGGAGCGAGACGGAGGGACAGCAAGTAGGAGAGAGACAAAAATAAAGGGTTTGGATGCAGTTAATTAAGACCATCGTCTTACTGATGATACTAATGAAACTATTAGTGTAGAAACCTTTGCTTCACAACATGGCAACATCCCGTTGAGTAAAAAATACTTTCACTGTTCATCAAGTCACAATATCTCTTCAGAGGAAGTGTTGAATCTGTGATGACTAAATGTTATTATATATGCATGGAGATTGTTAATATTAATGGCCACATTGCTGTCAGCTTTTTAATATTCAGAGAGAGAAAGACAGAGTGGAGGGCGACGGAGGTCAAGTACTGTGTATAACAAAGATTTGTGCAAAGTGAAGCTGTACTCTACATAACACTTCATGCTAAGCATGTTATGTGTAGTATTTTCAAAAGATTGATAATTACAGCATTCATTTTGGGACAATCCACACTTCTTTGTTAATAAACACAAACATCTGCCGGTTCGCACAAGCAAATTTCTGTGTTCAAATTACACATTTCACCTGGCTCATAGGTCGCATATATGATTCATTCATGTGTTTGTGTTAGTTTACATAGTTATTAGCTAGATAAACTAGAATTGTTGTTCCGCTATAGTTCATAAGTTATTCCTCAGCTTCATGTGTATTACTATGTACTTCTGGACGTATAGTACTGACCCTTATTTGCAAATGAGCCTCAAAAAACAATCAGATTTTACGACCTGGCTAGTGATGACACATATACCTACAATACATAGTTAAATGTAAATTAAAGTGTCTTAAATGGGGACATGGAGCGACACCAGCAATATGACAAGGTTTCTTCTTCTGCTCAATCCTGCATAGCTGTAAGGTTGTGTTTCTATGTCAGCAACTCAGGAAACCAGGGAAAAGGGACCAGTATGAATTTGCTAAATTCTTTAACATTATGACATCTTTCTCTAACTCAACAACCACTGAGTTGTCGACTCACTGCCATTTACATGCATGTATTCCAAATTGTGGTTTTCTGTAGAATAAGCTTGCGTATGTTACGTAATTAGAGTAATTGTGGTCCAAGTTACGTTTTTTTTTCTCTGAAATTACTGCTCTTTACTCTCTGATTTTCACTCTCCGACTCTCACAGCTGTTGATTCCCCCACCCATGCCATCCACTCATGTCTGATGTGTCAGTCATTCAGGGTCTTAGCAAATCAAAGTGTGTGTGTGTCTTTGAGAATGTGTATGTGTGTTGGATATGAATGTGTGCGTGCTCTATCTAGTGGGGCCAGCCTTGTTAATCTGACGTGCTTGGTTGACGTTCTTCAGTTGAAACTTTGCATGACTCCATGACAATCTCTGCTTAAGCTGAAAGACAGGGCAGACCTTTGTGTGTGTGTGTGTGTGTGTGTGTGTGTGTGTGTGTGTGTGTGTGTGTGTGTGTAAAGTGACAGACAGGCAGGAGAGGGTGAAAGGCAGAATGCAAGAAAGTGAGAGAGGGGGCAACAAGAATATTAAGTATGTGTTCACGAAAAAGAAGGAGAGACAGTAAGCCTTTGAAATTGTATTGGGGTTTGTGTATGAGGGTTTAAACTAGGCCATTGTAGGATCAAATCTGTGTGTTTGTTTGTGTCGCACTGCAGGTGTGCTTTTCTCAAGAAAAAAAGGATATCCATCCATTGTCCACTAACATGGAATGCAAACTCCGGATGCATTTTTCTTTCAAACATCCATGTTTTATATAATTTAGAATGCATTTTTGCTCAGTATATTTCAAAATTTACTTGGCTGCATCGGATGCACTGATACATAACGTCTCTGAGGTTCTCCATTGGATTCAGGTCTGGGGAACGTGAGGGCCAGTCAATGACATCAATGCTTTTGTCATCCAGGGCCTGCCTACACACTGATTGTCTTGCACCAGGAGGAACTTAGGTCCCACAGCACCAGTGAAAGGTCTGACAATTATTTCATCCCAGTACCTAACAGTAGTCAGGGTATTATTGGCTAGGGTATGTGTGCCCTCCAAGGATATGCCTCCCCAGACTATCACCGATCGTGCTGCCAAGCCAGTCAAGCTGCATAACGTTGCTTGCGGCATAACTTTCACTACGGCGTCTCCAGACTCTTTCATGTCTGTCACACGTGCTTAGTGTGAACCTGCTCTCATCTCTGAAGAGAACGTGGCACCATTTGTGGGCCTGTCAATTCTGGTGTTTTCTGGCATATGCCAATCGTTGTTGCACGGTGCAAGCCTGTGAGATCAAATGGAGGACGCCTGGCCCTCATTCCACCCCCATTGAGTCTGTCTCTGACAGTTTGGACAGAAACATGCACACCATATTGCCCGCTGCAGGTCATTTTGTAGGGCTCTGGCAGTGCTCCTCCTCCTCCTGCAGATACCAGTCCTGCTGCTGGGTTGATGCCCTTTCATGGCCCTATCCAGCTCTCCTCGTGTAATGACCCATCTCCTGGTATCTCCTCTACGGCTTGATACTGTGCTGGAAGACACAGCAAACCTTTGGCACGCAAGGATGTGCCATCCTGGAGGACCTGGTCTACCCTTGCAACTTGAATGGCCAGTATCGTCTCATGCTACTGCCTCATGCTACCAGTCATGAGAAGGGCACTAGCAAAACACAAAACTAGAGGTCAGTCAGTCAGGAAGGTTAAGGAGAGAGCAATTGTCTGTGGCCACCACCTGCTAACCCATTAGTTTGTGGGTTGTCTTGCTGTTGCCTTTACAGTGCACCTTGCACCAAAACAGGTTACATTGACTTTCGTTTAGGCTTCCTAACTGGACAGATTCATATCCCTGAACATTGTGTCTATATAACGTAACACTGGGGTACCTCCCATAGTCTGGCAGGTGCTGTTGGCAAGCAGAGCACTGGCTGTCACCCTAGACTGAATGGGACTGTCACTCAGGATGGACTGGACCTCTTCCACTCGCAACACCTTTCACCTTGATGAGAAATATCATCACGTTAATATCGAGTTACACCCCTACTAATGACTTTTTAAGTTGTTGGTGATAGGTTTTCAAACTTAACAAAAATGGGCTCTGTGATCAAAGCACTCGTGCTTTTCTCTGAAAATGGTGTGGAGAGCCATGGTTTTACATATGTTGACTGACTACCCTGACTACCATCTCACCCAAAAATCTAAATATCTCAGAGGCACATGATGTAATCACATAAAAGCAGCAAAACTGATCAATAGAAGGCTGCTAAGAGTGTAGAATTGTGTGCTTGGCAGCAAATAATTATCTTTATACCTGTAAAAAGTGAAGAGTTTTCAGGATCGGCATGTTTGCAGGGTAATTATGGTGCCGCGTTGCACTCCTGCTGTAAGAGTCAGCATGCCTCCATTTAATTGCCCTCCAATGACATCCCACTTGTTATCAAACGTGCTTGATAATTGTCTTTGTTGGTCTTTTGGTATGAGCAGTCAAATGAGCAGAACTGTCATTCTGTTCAGCATCAGGACAGGAATCACATTGGGCAAGACCAGTAGAACAGTACACGAATAAAGGACAAACTCATCCGCCACAGAAAAATCGGCATCGTCATTAGCCATAATTTTTGGTTCTGGCTCCAGCTTTTGTGAACCAGAAAGGTGCTGTTGCTCTTATTAAGAATAGAGCAACAGGATTTCTCCAAATCCTCCATCATACACAAAACTACACAACCACTGTCACACTTCAGTGCTTTCCTCTGTTTCAACATAGCTTGATCTAATCGAGCCCAATGCATGACACACACATACACACACACAGGCATGTGGAGTTGGAACGGTTAGCGGCTTTATACATTTTTCATGAATACAGAAGGTGTTCTTTCACTCCGTTGTGTTGCATGTGTGACTGTGTGTGTGTGTGTTTGTTTGTGTGTCTTGCTCTGGGCTTGATCAAACCTGAAATTGAAAAACATCTGTGGATGTTTTTTTGCTGGTGGCTTTCACCAGAGTGTGTATGTGTCATACATGAGTCCGCCGGCCACACTAGCTGGGAAAATTAAAATTAAACATCTTTACTGTGTTGTACCTTTCACAGGAGCGGACAGGACAAGATAAGATGAAACTTTAATAAAGTGTGTGGTGAAATTAGGTCATCACAGCCACAAAAGCAGGGAGACAGACATGTTCGGGTGCACCCACACTAGCAATAAAATTGTACATTAAAAAAAGATATAAACTAATAATAACTAAAACGTTTTAAGGATATTGTGCAGGTTGGTAATGTAATGGGGGGATATGGATTACTGAATTCTAATGTGTGGCCTTGATAAAGTTGGTGCTACATTTCAATTCTCATTAGCTCCCTGGCAGATAATCTGGATGTGCTGCCTACTAGTGGTGGCAACAGGCCCTCTGGTCCACCTTGTAGGTGTAGTTTTGGATTGCTGTCAAGGCATCACTGGATGTGAACACCATTCAAACCATTCACAGGAAGCATATCATTGTATATGTATAGTACGTATCTGTTATTACCATTCAATTTAATATATTATGGTAATTTATAATCAGTATTGGGGTATTTACTCAAAAAGATAATAGATTACAAATTAGTAGTTACTTTTTTAAAGTAATGCTTTACTTTACTAGATTACTCACTGCTGAAATAACTAGTTACATCACTTTTGGGTTAACAATATAAAGTTACACCTCAAATATGCCCATCAACACAAAACTTTATTATAATGAGGACATACACAGGATCTCTCTTTTATGCTCTTTAATACTACAAAGATGACAAAAAGTTTGGAACATTAGCCCAACATCTATTAAGCATACTATTATGCTTAAAACTTTAATTGGACATTTAATTGGAAACATGCATTTTTTAATTAATGAATTTTGTTACAATACAAATTTATAATAATAAATATATATTAAATATTAACTTGTTGAAAATGAAATCAATAAAAAAATGAGACACTGGCCCTGTGCATTTAACAGACCAAACCCACACAACAAACTTACTGTAGCTTACTTAACGAACTATGGCTTTAAAGTACATTTTCCCCTCTTACTGGACAGTGTACTAGAGGGTATTGCTGTCCTTTTGCGAAAAAAATATGAAGTAATGAGAATATCTTCACCCCTCAAAAGACATCTTTAGCTTCATTTTCAGTGTTTGAAAATCTGCCTTTGTGTTTGTTACATTCAATAATTAAAAATTAATAGGAAATAAAAAGAAAGTCAAGATTATAAATATACAGTACAATAGTATACAAGACAATAATAATACAATATAAAAATACAACTAAAATATGAAACATACACTATAAAAAATAGGTACAATATATAATAATGTTGATGATCATGATCATATAATATAATACTGTTACTACTAATACTTTCTAATACTTTTAAGACTTGCATTACTTCATGGAAGGAGATACATATGGATAATGTTTACACTACTTTTATCTTTTACTAGCCTATTTGCATGGATCAACTTTAAGATTTGTGGATGTAATTGTGACCCACTAACTTCACTGGTCCGCTGTCTGATGGCAGAGCGTCTTTCTCAAAATGCCTGCATTATTAAATTATTCACAAATTCACAGCCTTCTATCATCTGGTGATATGCGCTCCAGACCAACACCAACATGAACCTTACCATGCTCCGTGGTGTGTTTGTTGTCTTTTTACCCACCAACCGTGTGATCAATAATCGAATGACATTTCCACCGCATGGCTTGTGTTTACAATTTCTGAATATATCATCCTTACGTTGGTTTGATTCAGGACCTTCAGGTGTGAACCAGCCCTTCTGAAGTCCAATCGGTTTGGGCTAAGATATCCTGACAATTAATCCCTGGTATGGTTCAGGTTCCAAAAACACTTTACATCCTACATTAGGCGTTCCCTGGGGTGGGAAAGTATACATCTTTCAAACTCCACACCTACAGTTTGTAACACAGGCTTCCTGTGGAAAATATGTCCTAATCAAGTCTCCAAACCCAGTCTGATTTAACGCTGGTCATCATCAAAGTTTTTTAATCTGATTTAAAAAGTTCCCGAGAGAGCAAAACAAGACATTAAACAACTTTTTTCTCAGGTTAGGTAGTACTCCTCACGCAGAGGAAATTGAACTTTAAATGTGAAATGGGTGGAGTGCAGTATAATAACAATATAACAATATAATAAACATCATTGCTAAAAGGCAGAATTCATGATGTCCATGTCATTCAGTGACTGAGGCAGTTTGAGAGGATTCATGGAGGATGGTAATTTGTGAATTTCCAAAATTTCGATGGGTACTACAAGCACCACTTACCCACCAGGTGCTCGATTCACATTTAGTTCCTGATCCTGTATTTTTCTCCCTCATCTTTCTGGTGTCTCTAGCCCTAAGCCTTTCAAAAAGGCATTTACCGAGAAAACTAATCTGGAAAACAAGATGGCATGTCATGCTCTCTTGCTAGATTTTTGCTGTTTTGCTTTTTTTCTTTCAGACAAAGCATGGAATATGGCAGCAGAGAAAAAAGCACTTTAATCATTTTAAAGTGGACACCAGTAATTTTTCACAAAGATTTGTAATAATGGCTTTGTGACCACTTGCGTGCGCATCCATTTTACTGTTTGTACGTCACAGATTGCAATACTACAGTCCTATCCTACGGGTGCATGTGTCTGTTTATTTGTAATGGGTTAGATGTTTGTTTCTATGCATCAACTAGTACAAGAACAGCTTTATGCCAGTTCACGCAGGGTTAAATAGACTTACTGAGGCCCCGAGGCTCAGCTCATTGGGAATTGAACTGGCAACCTTCAGGGTCACACAGACTGAATCTCTTCCTGGCCGTTCTAAACGATCTGGATAACGAGCCCGTTGAGAGCTGATGAGTGTGTAGATTAGCATAAATTAACATAAATTAGGAAGGCAATTAATATTCTGTTCAATCTGTTCAGAAGTCATCCGACCATCTACAGGGAAAGACAGAGAGAAAAAAACCCAGGAAGATGCAGGAGAGACACAAGAAAGAAATGGAACATACCTGATGATGTTCTGTCAAAAAGAAAATCAGATTTGATTGGTCATTTTCTGCATCTGATACAAGTGAATAAATACTTAGTAGGAAAATAGTAATAATGTGACATAAATACAGCAGAAGACATGACTATTGATCTGATCTGTGTTTGATCTGATACCTAAAAAATGACAGTGGTGATTGCAGTGATGATATAAGGTCTTAATAGGGTATTTCTCAGATAGTTCACCAAACCACTACTTCAAATGTATCGAGTTTTACATGCTTGATAAATATAATACATAAACCCATATTATTATTATTTTTTAAATTAAAGACTTTCACTGTGATCAGCATGAAAGCTCTTTTTTATGTCACACTTCAGTGCTTCCCTCTGTTTCAAGATAGTAGTTTGACCAAACAATCGCAACTCAAGGTTCACTTACTAGCTTTTTCCAGAGTTTTGATATAAAGGCATATTTCAGTAAAAGCCAGACCATTATCAGTATCTTCAAGGCAGAAGCTACTTTGCACAACCTTGTTTAACATTTACTGAGATTTTTTAAGTGTGAAATAAATCTGACTGATAGCCACCAAAGGACACTGAAGCAATGAGGTTAATTAAAATGATTCAGATAAAAACTATGTGTCGCCCAAAGCACCAATAAATGATAGTGATGGAAGGACACACCTTTCACGTAGTTTGACAAAATAATCCCAATTCAAGGTACACATAGTAACTTTATCTGGAGATTAACAGCTCAGTGGCTGGCATGATGTCATCCACAGTACTTAACAAGTCTTAATAGTGTCTTTCCACTTTTTGTCTGTGTTCTTGTCCAACTGCTGATTGAGAGTGTATAAAATGTTTTAATGTATCCATGTGATCCTATCTTTGTGGGGTGTTTGATTGTGTACCTTTTCATTGCAACATCAACATTTCCCTGAGGGGAATAACGCACATTAATCAATACAACGTGCTACTGAACAACAAGAAGCTACAAGATGGCTATACATTATCATCTAAAGGAGTTTACATGCACGCATGCATGCACACAAAGTAATTGAAACAACACACATGCAGAATGCCACAGTAGGAAGACAAATAACAGTACAACATCATTTAAAGGACCACTAGAGAATATTCATCATAACCAAAGTCTCAGCTTACCGTGTCCTGTTAAAATCAAGGCTTTAAGTAATGAGGGGGCAATCTCTGCTTCATTAGACAAAACCCTGTTAAGAGAAAGGGGACAAAACATAACGGCAACAAGGATACTGCCCAGGAAAGGTTGTTACTTATTTGTTATTTCTTGTGTTCTAGACAGTAGGGCTGCATAAGAAAAAAACGATAGATGAAAGAAAAAGACACAGAGAGAGAGGAAATAATGAGACAACACTCAGAGGGATACGGACTTGCAGCATGGATGTCCAAGGACTCATAAAATCCAGGCCTTACTTGACTATATTATGAGAAAATAGAAAACACACAAAAGGTTCATTCCTCCATGCTTCCCTCACTTGCATCTCTTCCTCACTTCTTTGCTCGTCCCACTGCAAACCCAAGGGAGAGATGCCAGGGATAGGATGCATGAATAGAGGAATCAACACATCACACATTTGCCCGTTGGGACATCCTTGCCCAGTCAAGCAATATTTGGAAACAATGTAATTTACCTATGTTGCTCTGCTGTATCAGCTGTAACAGAGGTTTTAACAGAGTGCACTGTTTTGTTATGTCACCTTAGAGCCTGGTTTTGCTCAGATAATGTGATGTTCTGAATGATGTTTATCTTTGTGAGTAAATGAAGCACTCTTTTCGTCACTGTTGCAAAGGTTCACGTGTTGCTGTACAATAGACACTGCACACAGGTACTTTATCTCAATGAACAAAGTCCTCTTATTATTTTTATCTATTTTCTTTTATTGAGTATATTGTTCTTTAAAATGTTCTTTTTGAAGTGCAATGTCTCACAGGTCCGTGCATTAACAGCAAACCTTTTTAAGACGAGCACATCTGAAAAAGTGTTTTCAGATTGTTTTTACCTAGAATGGCCCTAATATGCCATAGCAGACTTGTTTATTACTAAAGCCTTTATATGATGCTGTTTGTGTTATTTGTTCTTCTGGTACTGGTACCAGCATTTATAGTTATTTCAACATTGTTCTTTATAGTGGTAAAGGTCCTGAACAAGTTAAAATAACTTTTTTTTAAAAATTACCCTCTGTTCCATTAAAATGAATATTCTTCAAAAGTTTAGTCATCTTGAACCTATATCACAGCATGATCCTCCGTCCTCTAAACAGATCAACACACAGTCTGCAGCTCCTGTGCAACACCTCAAGGGAATCACAACATTTTAAAGAAACCCACATTTCTCCTACACTACATATAAGAATTGGCTCATTTGCACTATTACATTTTCAAAGTCGTTTACTTTATGGATTTAATATCCTTGTGCATTCAAAATGATAATTAAATGTGAAATTCATTGTAGATTATGTGCAACCTCAACTATTTTCACTGAAACAATTTTCCAAAAGATGTTTTGCTCAGTTTTCCACTTGACTGCGTTTTGTACCCTGTACCTTAGTCTCATAAAAAGGCCCCTTAATAAAGCAGACAGAGGTGTATAGAGATGTCATTATCTGTATCAGATTAACAAACAATATTATTTGTCTCTGTATTCGGATAGAAGACTGAAGTGGGTGTGGTTTATATAGGAAGTCACATTAAAGCGGGCCAATATGTCAAACGAAGAGCAGGAGTTGGGAAAGCAGGACTGGAGGTAGTTCTGTAGTACTGGGCAACTAAATCTTTGTGGAGCTGACCAGCTGAGTCTCTGTGGAACTGGGCAGCTCAGCCGCAGTGGTGCTGGGGAGCAGGACCTCTGAGCTATATGGCAAGGGCGAGGAGCAGGGCAGTAAATTTCAAACTATTGCTTTGTAGCACAGCAAGCATAATACAAATTTAAGTTGAACAGAATGATCTATTTCTTCATGGGGAGGAGCTGGCTGAAAGCTAGCAGGCCAGGAGGTAGGCTGAGAGTCAGGGGTCTTAGATAACACCTTGTGGGCCATAGTCAGTTCTGCTTCTCTGTACTCCCTGCTAGGGGCCGTCTTCAAACAACCTTGGAAGCACAAAGGGGGTATACACCAAATCCTGAAGTTCATCCTCAAAATCTCCATCTGCTGGGTCCATATTTGGTCAGTAAATTCTGTCAACGTGGGTTTGCAATAGTGATTGGACTCAAATGGAGACAAGAGGGCCATACTAATGCAGTACAAGGATTTATTGTCCATAAATGAGCTTAGAGGCTGGTACAGGTAGGCAGACTGGCATGTATCAGTCAAAAAAACTATAAATCAAAACCAGCAGAAACTATAAATCAAGACCAGCAAAGATACTTGCCATAAGCCAACTACAACTGTGCAGATGGCAAACAGGATGAACTTAACAATAAACAAGGGAAGTGAATTGTTGGCCCAATCCCAATCTCCACCCTCACAGACTCACAGAATTTGAGGCACGTTCCCGGGAAGTCCGTGAGGGCTTAGGGCTGTCCCACTGTCAAATCGTCAAGTGCTTGAGGGCTCTCTCGCGGACATTTTGAGCCCTTTTAGACCCTTTCCGTGAAGTCCGCATTTCTGCAGACTTTGGCTGAGGGAATTGCCCACAGTTCATAGCGGTATGACGTGAAACACGGGGGTTACCAGGGGAAGCCCGGAAGCGAGACAAATATCACGGGAAATCCACGTTATAAGAGAAGAAGAAAACAGTAAACAAACAAGCATCAACACCTACGCTGATGTCAGAATTGTTTTCTTAAACGTTTTCTTAACTTAAGATGCTGCATAGAACACATGAAGTCAGAGGAATGCAATAACCTTATTACACACTTAGTTTATTCAACTATTCATTTTAGTTTTTGCTTAATGGTGCTGTTTGACCAACAATAGTGTATTGATTATTGACAATTATATATTTACATTTAGGCTACCTCTCCTCCACTCTGAGTGGCGAGAGCCTGCAGGACTTAAAAATAAGCCAAAAACATAAAATAAAAAGTGTGCAACGTGTTTCAATGTGGTCAAGGTAACATGATAAAGTGGCAAAGTGCTGTCTCGTTCCTGTTTACAGCATTTTGAGCCCTTGCAGCCTCTTAAACTCAATCACTTTCCAAATGACGTCAGTAAAGTCTGTGAGGGTTCAGGGCTTAGGGCTTAGGGGGGACATTGGGATTGGGCCGTTATTTATGGTGAGTGGCTGATGAGGGGCTTAGTTGCAGGTGAAGAGGTCAGGCCAGCTGGAGGGCTGTTGAAGAAAGTTAGAACAGGTGTGTAGTCGGGTGTGGCAGTCAGGTGATAGGGAAAGTCTGAGGACATCTAGTGGAGAGCTGGAGGATGGCAGGTCTGGGGAGCCAGAGAAAGGGACAGAGAACAATGCAGAGAGCCTGGGATGAAACAGTGTGTTTGAAGAGAGGCTCTGAGGAGCAAACTGCAACAAAAGGATCACATTTATTTAATACTATAGTTTCCATTTCTCTTTTTTTACATTTTCATTTTTAACTAAACTTAAGCTTTATGAATTGACTGAACCCCGGCACCACCCAACCTTTAACTGGGGGACATTGTACAAACAGAAAATAAAGGTGTTCTAGAATCAAAGAGATCTTGTTTGAAGAGGTTCTCAGATCTTTGGCGATCGAAAACAGTATCGGCCAATACTGATCACTGGGTCTATTTGAAGCATTTTCTTTATCATGTAGCATTATACAGTATGCAGTATATTTATTTAATTAATCCTAAAAACAATGATTTAAGTTTTAAAATTAACAGATGATAAAGTATCATTAAATGACATTTGTTTTTGTTTTTTTGCCAGGAAACACAAGCAACAAATTACACTCCCTCTGTCTTAAAGACTTAAACCACAGTAGCCTTTGCCTGGTTACTGCAAACATCTTATAACTTAACAAATATAGCTTTTCTGGGGAATAAACTACAAAAACAGAACAAACACCATCTTTTATAAATTTACTTTAATAAAAATGCAGTAAAAACTGCAACAAAAAAAGCTGTAGCCAAGATATTTATGAGATAAAGGCGCATTGGCACCCTGAGTCGATGATAAACTTGGAAGTAGCTGCTTTTTGTTCTGGAAAGCTCAGGCAGGTTCTGAGGGCTTTATGGGCTACAGAGAGGCGCAGAGAGGGAAAGTGGGCTACAGATAGGAGACTGCCATCATTGAGATATAAAAATAAGGGAAATTTAAATAAATAAAAGTTCCATGTTAATTCTGGGGCGGTGCAGTGGTTAGCACTGTCGCCTCACAGCAAAAAGATTGTGGGTTCAAACCCCGGTTCCTTTCTGTGTGGAGTTGCATGTGCATGTTCTCCCTGTGCCCGCATGGGCTCTCTCCAGGTGCTCCAGCTTCCTCCCACCATCCAAAGACATTTGTCAAACTCAGCAATGCACGGGGTGGTCACGCAAAAACCTGAGCACATTTGATTTGTGTCAATTAGCATGCTCACCTGGTGGTGCATTAAATCAGTGATTAAAAAAGATGCATCATTTTTTAACTATGCCGAGGTGCAATGATGCTAAAATAATACTCATGATGTTGTCCGTAATTTTAGTCCAAATCTGAGCATGGCTTCACCTTTAGTTCCATTCCCATACAGTTCATCACATTCATCAGCTGACGAAGGTGCTCAGCCAATTTCAGTCTATCAAAGGACACTGCAAGGCACAAAAACAGCAAGCAAAAATATTTTTTAAAATAATTGAATACAGACAAAGAAAGAAATATATTTGTGTATAAAAAGAAGATATTAGTGTATGTGTGGGGGCCATGGAGATATTACCTCTGAACTTTAGTTACTAAGAGACCATTTAAAAGGCAAGCTTTTGAAATAGGAATTGAAAACAGAAAAGATTCAGAGTCTATTTAAAAGGTGAGCAGCAGAGGGGGGAGAAATATCAAAAGAGAGAGGAAACAAAATCACAAAGCATGGTTAGTGAAAAAAAAAGATGTGATGCACAGGGGCCATGAAAATATTATGGAAATGATACTGGGATATGATTCCAAAGGATGAATATGGAAACACTTAAAGCTGAAGATATAAAATAGAAGATGAAATGGTAGATGAGAGAATCAAGTCAGATGTATGAGGTCCATGGAGACGACACTCAGAGTTTGGTTATTTAGAAATGGTTTAAAGGTAAGGACTGGATTTGAAGTGATGTGAATGCAAAAATGCAGTGCTAGCTAATACATAGAGACAGTTTACAAAGGGAAGATGGGAAACACGGAAGAATAGGAAGATAAAATAAAGCTTCCAAAGGTTAATGTGGATTGAAAAAGGAAAGGGAGGTAGGAGACAATCACACAGGAAGAGTGGGTATTGAGGGAGGGCAAGAAAGGAACGGTGAGGGGGGAGGATATTGAAAAAAAGGAAACCGAAGAAGACAGAAGGGACAAAAGAAAGAACGGAAGGAGTGTGGGCAACAGTGCTGCCTTCCAACCCTTTGCCTTTTCTTCCATTTCATTTTTCAGCAATCAGTGAATGATGTGCATTTGCATCTGTGTAACTTTAAGTGCGTGTGCCTTATCTGTGTAGGTGTAGGTGTGTGGCTATCTGTGTGCATGTTAGATGAAAGTGTTGTGCGGTGTTTACGCTAGCCTGAGTCATGCCGTGAACAATGAGAATCCTTGATCATACATCAAAGACTTCACATTGGTGTGGGCACACACACACACACACACACGTATGCTGCCTCTGAAGAAGGGGTAAGAAAGTTTAAACATCCTTTCACAGTGTTGTGTGCTTCTTATAACAGCAGCGGCTGGCACTTCAGCCAGCCAAACACACAAACACAACTTATAGACCGTCTAGGTGCACACGAACCTAACACAGTCAATCGAGTATGCAGTGATTTATCTGCAAACACCAACACAAAATCCCAAGGAACATTAGTTTTATGTTCACTGTAGATTTTAAAGACTTTGGGACTGCAAAATCCTATATGGCCGCATTAAACATGCTTGCATGCTTGCGTTTACCAATCTGCTGTGATATCTTTTCATACAAAAGGAGGCTTAAGGGATCATAAAGGTATAACAAAGTTGTCCAAAGTAGATACAATACCTTCATTTGAATTATCTGCAGGCCTAGGTTTCGGAAAGTAAATCCATTACTGTGTATTTCATGCTCCCCAAAATTGGCACGAGACTATTTTACTCATTAATCATCTACGAAATTAATCACATTTCTTACTTATGACTTTACATTAAAGTTACCACTAGGAGGCATCTTAACAAGCTGAGAAGTCAACACTGACATATCACCTCATTAAGTTCTTATGGCTCATGTGTTTGATAGTTGCCACTTTACACATTCACATAACGCCAACATTAATTTCAAGTCCAATAATCACTCTCCTTTTAGGTCTGTTTTGGCCTCCACCAACTCCTGAGGGAAATAACTGGCTCCACTGGGTTTTTAGAGCTCTTTCACTTAAAACAGCTGCATGGGCTGCCGGAAACAAGTTGATGAGATGTGGGTCAGAGAACCAAAACAATTGATTAAAGGGTTTTGTAGAGCTCAGGAACTTAATTTTTTCCTATGTTACTGCTCCTCAGCTTGCCCAAACGTGATCTTAGTTGAACAACACCTTTTGCCACCAGTCTTTTTCAACAGATTATTTTTGGAGTGTCTCCATTTTTCGAAGCTCTGGTATTGTGTATGTTGTTTATACTCTTTGCTCGCACAAACAATGCAGAAGCTGTTGCATGGACGGGAATTAGCCAAGGAAAAATATTTTTCAGGCATAGATAATGACACATGCTTTAAGTTGGTACATCATAGTATGTTATACATTATTTGCAAATCACATCACTTTACCCCGATCGATCGCTGCGTTCCGTCATATAAATTCAAAGCTTTTGTGGCACAGCGGCACATGATTTTGCTCACAGAGCCTCCAGCTGCTAATATCAGGTGTAGTCAGTGTGGTTGGCTGGATGTGCTGGCTTTCTTTTCCTTTGCTTGCTTCTTTAAAATCTTTAGTGTAGTTTATTGACTTGTTTATTCCAACCTCTTACTCGTTTTCTACTTCTTATTGTTGTCTATTCGGAGGAGGTTTGCGACTCACAACTATAGGCAAAAGCACTTGCGGAGATCTTTCAATTGAGTTCATCAAGATTTATTGATCCAAATGTAACAAAATTGACAATTTCAAACAAAACTTAAGTTCCTTTTCCACAACTCACAGTGGTCACTAAACTATTTTACTCCTCCTGTCTTATTCGAATGTTGCCCTCTGATGACATGTTGATGACCTATTTAGGATGAGGAGTGATCTGATTCCATTATTTTTATATAACAGTTATTTCAAACAGTAAAAAAAGAAAATAGTTCACCTTACTTATCCATAACGACAATAAAAATTATTATACCAATCAACTACTATGGCTTTAACAGGTATCGATTAAAGTACTGTTGGTATCGGTATATCTTCAAGGGTACTGGTTTTGCTACTGGCATCATAAACTTTTAAATACCAGCCATACCTAATTGCAATACCCTTTGGCCCCAACACTGTTAACACCTTGCATTTAGTCTGTCAAATTTTTCATCCAGCACAGACAGCAATTGAGATCTAATCTGCAAAAGTTTAAGGGCATTCAATTCAATAGCCACCTGCCAAAGGGTAGTATGAGTTTTGTTTCAGCTGATAAGTCATGTAATCATAAGCATTGCTTCAGTCTGTTTTTTTCTTTACTGTGACAACTTCCCTGCCGTGAATTACGCTGCCTGGTGATATCTTCTGGCTGCTGTGACCTGGTGACAAATTAATTAGTTACATTCCCTTGACAGAAATGAGACACATTTCAGTCACTCTAACAAGGTCCGGTGACTGACGACATTGCCCACTGAGCTACTGACCCTTGGCTATGAAATTTAATTAACAGAAAAATGGGATGAGGATTTTTCAACCTGTGCACTGTGCTTAGTGGCAAAGTCACAGGGCTGCTCTGACAGCACTGAAGTGCTTCTGGACTAACTCGACAACAGACAGATATGATTATAAACAGCACTGTCAGTGCCACCAGGCTTTTGGATTCACCTTAACTATTTACCTTAGGTACACAGTGAATTGTATGTGATTTGCAATCTAGTGAGCCATTGTTGTGGCAGGGCTGCTGGTTAGTCTGGCTGAAATATAATCAGCAGTGGAAAAACAAAGCTACAAATCAAATGAAATACACATTCCCTGGCACAGACTGCATTTCATTGGAGTAACCTTCAAAAAGGCCACAAAAACAGCTTTGGATCACAGGAAGAGTTCAAATGTGACTTGTGGGGAGAACCAGTGAAAAATATGTATGGGAATGGGAATGGTTCAGTTTTTCATTTCATACAGGTAAGTCATTAGAAGAGGCAGTAGGACTTTTGACTTTATATGTTCTCAGGCAGACTCATTCTATCCAATCCCATATATATTGATAGCTTTAAATGGTCTTATAAAAACATATAATGTAGAAACCACAAACACACAGCAGGACAAAAACACCAGCTGCTGACCCTCAAATTGCAGTTTTGCACTGAGACTTGATGATGCTCACAAATGTGCAAAATTTGTGAAAACCTAGCTCCCTCTGAATCCAAGGAATGAAGAGACAAACCAGAAACTTGTAAGTGATGACTGGCTCATGTGAAAAAGGCGTATGTGTGTGCCTGGTCTAATCCTGGTGATTCAGCTGTTAACAGCACATGGCAACAGCATGGGGTAAAATTTCACCTTTCCACCTACATATCAGGGTCCTGTGGCCACCAAAGATAAAGTATGAAAACTGGCAGTGCAGCCTAAATAATTTGAGAAATGCAAATTTTGTGTTGCTTTTACACATATACCCCGGCAACCTCCACCCCACCCCACACATACACACATCCAGCTGCTACATTCTGCTTCAGCTTGTTGTGTTTGCGTTCAATCAAACCTGTCATTGCAATGGAAACAGAAAACAATAAATATTCAGTACAGCCAAAAACACAGTTTATAGTAGCGAATTATAATGCAGTTGAAAAGACTCGTTCTGCATTCACCATAGTCCATGACGAACGCAAAACAAAAATCTTCTTCCTCCTCTGGTACTGAATTTTCAGGTAGCACAGTTTAAATCCCCAAAAACGACAGAACCTGCAGGTCCACCATCCTAATGGTGCCCGTAGTTTTGATGCCAAAGCCCTCTTTATTTAAGGTGTAAGCTTATATAGCATGCTGGTTACCCTAAGGCAAGCCACTAGAGTTCTCTTGACACTGTAAAATAGTCTAAATAGTCTCCTAAACTTGAAGCGCCACACACGTATCAATCAAAACTGAGGTGGCTGTATGATTTTGAGGGAAAACACAGAAGTCTATTTGATGTGTGCTAGCCTGGTGAATTCTTGTCTCACACATTTTCTGTCATGCCACCCTTCAGAAGCTGAAAAATGTTCATGCCCACCCCCCACCATATAGGTTGAATTCTTCCATTAAGAATATTTTGGTAGTAACAAATAAAAAGGAGCCAAGATGAATTCAGTTGAAACAAAATACATGAATCAGGTCAGCATGGTATCATCAGCAAACTCTTGCTTTGTTTTAGTTCCCTACATATTCCCCTTCATGTTTATTCAACTTAGTTCCACTCCATATTTTTTCAAATGAAACAGCTTTTTGCCAGTTAATGGTTGTCTAGGTTTTGATTCAGTCCTTATGGGAATCTTACAAAGTGTGCTTTTTAAATCAACTAATTTATAATTTTGATTAATTCCATTCATTTGCTTTCACTCCTGAAACATAAATGCCCATATTCTCACAATGGAAAAATCATCAGTTGTTGATGTTGTAGTGGCACTTAATTACACATTAGGGTGTAAAAGTTTAGGTGCTTACATAGAAATACACACCAAAACCCAATTTAGTACTGTACACTAGTCTGATTTTACTGGTGTCCTTTACAAAGAAGAGCCAATAAAAAAATAAAAAAACAGTCTATTTAATAAATTCTGGCATTTTTTTACGCCACACTCTTTCTGAATTTTATTATTTTCTCTTACTGTTTTCTTTTTCATAGCTGGTGGAAAGCTTATTGCAAAACACCTACTGTATTCTGCAGAGACATTGTTATTGTTGTAGGATCATAGCAAGAAGACATTAGCAGCCTAGCATTCCCAGTGGTTTTGTATGTCAGCTATTGTCACTATTATTAGTAGTATTAATATTAGTATGGCTACTTCTTCATTTTCTGTCTCTGTCATGACTTTGTCAGAAATGTAATCTGCAAAAGAAGATAACGGACAGTCTGTTCTTGTGTGGGCAACAGGCGCAGCAGATTTTAATGTATTCAGTTTGGTTGTTTTCTAGTCACATGTGGGTGCATGTGTATTGTTTGGATGAGTGTGAAAACTGGTGGTTTTTCTGAGATCCTTGTAATTATTCTCCCCCTGTTGCTTTTTTACACATGACATGCTTCACACAAGAACATCAAAAGTTTCTCTCCATTGCACTCGCCTCTCACGTTCCCTCAACGTACCGTCTCCCTGCGCTCCCTCTATTCCTTAAAGGTTTCTTCCATTGCTCTTTTGTTTTCTATTTTACATTATCTTCCTGTTGTTCTCATTCTCAGCTTCTTGATTCCATATTTTTATGCACTGTTTTTCTTGGTCTGTATTATAACAGCATAGCTTTCCCGATGTCATTTTCTGCTTCATGTGTGTGCAGTCCTTCTATCTGTCCTTTTTTTCCACCCATTCTCCGCTGTCCTTCACCCTCTGCTGAAGGATGGATGGATGGAACAAAGTGGTTAATCAATGAATGTTTTTATGCGTGTGTGTGAGACAGAAAAAGAGAGATTGAAAGATTGGATGTGTGTGTGTGTGTTCTGCATATGTGTGCCTGTTTCTTTGCATGTGTGTCGTAGTGTTATAGAGTGAGTGATTGTGTCTGTCATTTAGCCCACTATGGCTTGTCACACTGTCAGACTTATTCGATTTAACAACTGTGTGTCTGTGTGTGTGTGCTGCACAGGTATGCATGTGGGAAACAGGATATGAGTTTCTCCAAGCGTAGAAATGGTTTTCTCTGGACTGAACACTATTTAAATAGAATCATTGTAAAATGTTAGAAAAAGCTGTAAAATACTGTAAAACCAAGGTGCATTGACCGTCGGGTAGTCGCACGGTTCAGGCTCACATCATCAATCTACTGAGATGATCTGCTGCAAGATACACACCTCTCTGTGCACACACACACACACACACACACACACACACACACATACACACAGCAGCAGCAGAAGTGTGTGTACGGAGATACAGCTGCACAAATACACTAATATGATGAGTCTTTGTTTTAAGGTTGCACACATGCACACACCTTTAATTTCACATTGTTAAATTGTACACACCTATGTATACACACAGAAACACACCACTTATATACTGATACACACTGATCCTTTGTTTTATAAAATGAAATGCGCACACACAGCCATGCCTTTGTGGAGATGATTAATTGTCACTGCTCTGCAGGATAATGAACTATAATATATATTACCATTTAACTTGATGGTTAACTTAATGTTGTATAGTCTTCTAATCTTTCTCTGTGTCTGATGATGTGTGTGTGTGTATGTGTGTATGTATGTATGTTCGAAGCATAGGTGTTAATCTTTGTAATCCAGTGTGTGTGAGGTTGTATAATCCAGACAGAGTCGCAGGAGTTTACTGTAAATGTTTCTCAGGTGATTGACTTTATAGGCACAGTATTGCAGACTTGAGTGTAGTACAGCTGCACTGCTGAGAGATTAGTAGTAGCCTATTTGTATGTTTAAATCTATGATATAACAACAATCAAATGCCCATATGAAAGAGTCATTAGATGTTTTAATAACTTGTCAGTAAGTCATTACATATTGTACAGAGCAGTTAAAAATGACACATATGCAGTTAGTAGCTAGAGCAGGATGGCAACACCAGACAATACTCAATATGTGGCACTGCTCGGTTGATGGTCGTTTGGTCGATCACTCAGTTTACAGCACTGTAGTTAGGTTCGGTGTAAGGAGCAGCAGTGTGGTCTTGGAATAACCAGCTCTGAAGGCTGCTGCATGCTTTCTGTTACCCATTGGTTAGTGGGCGATTTGAAGCCCCAAGTTTGGCATACTGGCCTTGGTTTTTTAGTCTCCTAAAAACTCCTTTTTTTGCCCATAGCCTATGTGACACAGAGCTGATCTTTTTATAACAGTGTGAACAGGCCAAGTCACATGGAATCCAATATTTTTCAGGTCCAGACAGAGGTCACATTTAAAAAGACCCTAAATGCGACCTCAGTATGGGCATTCAGGTCGGAATTGATCTGACTTTGACGTCACTCTAGTGCAGTTGTTCTGCTGTTGACGGAGACGCAGTAAACGAAAATGTTCCACATAACCCATGATTAAACATGTAGCTCTCTTTCTATTCTACCTCGCTATCATCTGCTTACAAATTCCTTTTCTTCCACCTTTCTTCCACCTGAAATCCACCGGACCATAAGCTCTTTTCTGAGTTACGTGCATGCTACTCGTCAGAGAGAGAGAAAGAGAGATACTATACTGAGTTGGGCAGTTAGATCGATAGAAACCGTAATGAAAAGGACACTGGAACGCCTGTCATAATTCAGGTGAAATGTGACCCATGAGAGGACAAGGGAATACGGGATTCGCCCGTGAAAATTGGAAGGGTGAGCAAGTATGAGCTAACTGGAGCTAATATCTGTTGCTCCTTGTTTACTTCTGTACGACAGTGTGCTGCGTGTGATGTCATGTTATTCTTCTGCACATGCGGGTCACTTTCAGGCCATGAACAATTTACACTGGAGTCTGATATGGGCCACATTTAAGCAATAATGTGAACTGTCAAACAAAAATATCGGATCTGGGAAAAAAATCAGAATTGAGCATTAAGGCCTGCAGTCTGAACATAGCCTTTGAGTATCTCTTAAAAAAACAAATGCTGAACAAGACATTTTTATGTGACCAAAATTTTACAATTAACTTGAAATGAACTGAAAACACACCAAATATACTGATGCTAGTTAAATGCAGCGCTGATAAATAAGCATTTTCAACAGCGCAGACAATAACAGACAACAGAAAATAATTTAAAAAATTAAACATCATGCTGTATTGAAGAAGACTTGACACTAGTGATTGAGACCATACACTCATTAGGAAATTGTTACCTGTGGTAATAAGTCAAGTAAGAAGTAGGGCCATTTTCCCATTAAGTCCAGTACAATTGGTTGCCCCCTGCTGCCCATTAGAAAGAATGCAGTTTTGAGGCACTTCCGTACTGGCTTCACTTTTCAGACCCGAGATTGCCACTTGATATACATATATACATAAGGTTTGTATGCAGTTGTTATTAGTAGTTGGAGATTAGTTGTCAGTGTGTGCTATAAAGTTATGTCTCCTTTAAAAACGGGCAAATTTTCAATCTGACTAAATCATTTTTAGTCAGAGCATACTATAGTAAAGAATAGACGCAAGCTACACTGTCTCCATGCTGTTGTTTTTTTAGTAATTTTTTTATGGGAGCCACCCATAGCCTTTATTGCCATATTTCTACTGTAATCATACAACGCTGCCAGTGTTCTTAACTGTGCATTTGCATACTTGTAATTAACTATATGATCCATGACTATTGTACCTATTAAGTATATTATCTGTTTATCTCCTGCTACAAGGCCTGTGGAACATACATTAATGAAGCTGATACACTAAAAGTAACATTTAACTGTATGATCCTTCAATGCTACGATCATAAACTGTCTCAATTATTAAAGTGTGTACCTGGAGAGAGAGAGTTTGAAATAAGTTGCATATGAACCATAATTGTTTTCAATATTATGAGGCTCAAAGAAGATCTTTAGAGTCTTCAAAGTATGCAGAGTACAGTGACAACTCCTTTCATGAAAACATATCATAAGTTTGCACATTTGAGTGGTTGTGCTTTCTGCCATGTTACTGTTGTTTTTGTGTTGCAATACAGTCCCCTGCACAGAATCCATTTGAAAATCTGAGACACAACGTTGATCTGTATTGGCTGTGGAACACACACATACATTGATGTTCATCTGTATATGTTGTACTGTAGGTAGTCGCATCTAAAACACACTCACTGTGAAGACTGAGGTCACATCTCACATGCACAAAGATTTACAGATATCTACACGTTCCCCATTAATCCATACATATGTTGCATGTATGAAACACTTAAACAAAGAAGACTTAGTGCACGAGTATGTGTGTGTGTGTGTTCAGCTATACCACAGAAAGCCCTGAAGGGGCTGTTTATTTCCCCAAACACAACATGTATTGATCTGGAATACATGAAACGCCCACAAAACCACACTGATTCAAATACGCAAAACACACACACACACACACACACACACACACAATGGTGTACACATGTCTAACATGAACTTTCTGTCTCTTGCTTTATCTCTCTCCCACACACAATTGAAACACACAAATTGAGCTGAGATGAGAGTGTTAGAGTTGAAATATGGGGAGGTTTAACAGGGCTTACATTGTTTTTATGGTTAACACCCACAGAGGAACACATACACAGGCGGGCAAAAAGAACAGGAAAGCTGAGGATAAGCTATGTGGTCACACACATACACACAGAGACATTTGTGGAGCAATACAAAGCAGAGCCAGACTCAAAGATCAATTTTGTTCTTTTTGATAGCCACAAAACAATATATTTTAATGTTATGTCTCATGTCTTAGATGATTGAGTTCTAATGACTGTTGCCATCTATATTATTACATTTACATTTATTTATTTAGCTGACACTTTCATCCAAAACAACTTAAAATTGCTATGTATGTCAAAGTTCACACACAACTCAGGAGCAACTAGGGATTGCTCCAGAAACAGTGGGAATATCCACTGCACCACCATTACCACCCTCACAAAAACAGCTGTATTAACTCTCTAAAAGGTGTTGGGCAGGAACCATGTCTGGTCGTGTTATTGGCCCCTGGCTTGTTATTTTATTGAAGACAAAAATGCAAGTTGGTGTTTTCCTTCAGAGTCATTTGGTTTGAAAGCAAAATATCATGGTTCATTTTGGAAGCAGGTCCTCAAAGGTGCTCCATAGGGTCCACAGCAACATCAGCAATAGTTTCATTTCACTCTAATTTAACAGGTAAATCCAAAGGCTGATTTTTACCTCTTGTTGTTTAAATTGAAACTTTCCTTAAAAACTGTAAATGTAACGTGGTCTCCTCTTTTCATAACATATCCTAAACATTTAGAATTCAAGGAGGTGCATTTTCAGAGTAAGTTTTCGCAGGGTTATCCAATCAAAACATACTACACTTAACACCAGAAAAACATGTAGCCTAAGATGGAGTGTGTGACTTTTACATATAAGTGAACGTCCATCACATTCAATCTCTTGCCAAACAAGTTTACATAATGCTGATTAAGCCTATCACCACCAGGTGCTGATAGAAGACAAGAGACTGAGGTCAGACGCAGATGTTGCATTGCCGCTCTTGGACAGTTTGGTATATGTGAAATATTTGGAGTAGACTATGTAGCTAGTACATTTACTCTACCTGAATAATGGATGATTGTCTTGGAACTGTGGAACTCTGTATTTTTGTAACTATTTATGAACATGAGCCTGGGTCAAGTTCACATGTTAGCATGTCACCATGTAACCCATAGCCTGTGCTACGTGGCTTATCCAGGTAGCTTCAGGAATAACTCTATAATGTCAGGTGTTACTTCCCGTTCAACACATACTACAAAAGTTTTACCTGAGGTTATTTACACTATATCCCTAAACTGCTCGGATTAGGTTATTTTCATAGTCAATTGGATCCTGTGAAGGGGAGTAATGATCTGAGAAAAAATCTCAGAATTTCTAAGGTAAAAATTGGTAAATTTACAAAAAAATGATTCTGATCACTAGCCTATGCTGTTTTCTTCTGAACAGGGCCAATTCACGGCAATCTCTGTAATGTCCCAATGCTTATGATGATATGGTGATTGTAGACTTAAATCACAAATATTTCTAGCTTTGTTGGCCGCCACAGTGTTAGATTTGGTCATTGACATTACTTTACACTCCTCACATCTTGACATTATCATCGTGCTTTCTTCATGTTATTCTTCTATTTTAAAAACAAGTGAAGGGCCTGCAACTAAACATCTTTTTCACTGTCATAGTACTGTTCAACACCAATCTAGGCTGTTAGTTTGCAAAACCTGTCTGTCCCTCATAACCCAGAGTTAAGTCTGAGTAGGTTAAACTCCCTTCATAGTACATGCCTCTGGAGTCTGTTCTTCGGGGCTGGGTTAAAGACAGATACTATATTGAAGTTAATAAGATGAAATAAGAAACAAGAACTTTGTGCACTAGATCACTGCTATTGTTTGTTTTTATTTTTTAGTTTATTTTGTTTTTGTTGCTCATCGTTTAACTGCGGTTTGATGTTTTGCTTACTGAAACAGTCAAACTGCAGTACTGGCGTCCTTCAGGTATTTGTTCCTCCTAGATAGTTAATGAGCCACATTTAGTCTTGGATACAAAGTGCGGCTCATTAACTTCCAGGGAACAAAAACCTGCAAGACATTTGCCCTTGACAAACAGGGCTTGACACCTCTTAACAGGATTATTGGGCTTTACACCAGTATTTACATCATATTTTGTCATCTAAGGAGAAATTTTAATCAGAGGCTCGGCCATCAGTCAAGATTATCTGGTCGTGTGGCCTTACAACAGGCTTTTGGAGTTATTATTGTTAGAGCTCATCATGTAGGTTTACTGGTATTGTGGAGGGATATAAACTTTGTAAACAGTGCTGAGCTACTGTGAACAGCCATTATCAGAGCCCATGCTGACTGTTAATCTTACCTCTTCAGCTGTGTGTAAGGGCATTTTTCTTCTTTTTGTTAGCAAGACTAAACCAAACTGCTCTGTTGCATAGATCATTTGGGATTTTATTTCTTATTTTATTTACAGCAGTTAAAAATGTAATGTTGTTCATAAAATGTAACACCAGTCCTCAATACTTAGCTTTTTTGTCCTTTCAGTGTTTCAAACTGACCTCCCAACCTTAGCTAACCTCAACGGCGTTGATGACAATTTCCAAAGAGGCTCCACAAGACATACCGCTGCTTTCACATTTATTGTAAAGCACGCGCAGGAAGTGTTGAGTTAGTATCAGCAGCAGCTTTTAACTGAGCGGAACAGGAAACAATGGAGCTCCCACTGTGACAGTGTTGCTTGAGTGACAGAATGATGCTGGAAAATAGTGATAAATAAGGTTATATTATACACAAGGGATGGCACTGGAGCTGAAAATCCAGGCACAGCATGTAAATGAATGTAGCAGAAACACTGGCTTGGGTCTTTAACATGTTCTTTGGTGTGGGGGATCAGATATTTATCCCAAGTGCACACATGCCAATATCCACAGACACAAACATTTTGGAGTGGTAAGGTAGAGTCAGCAAAATCTGGCTGTCCACTTCCATTGTTGTTGTTTTTTTATGTCACACTGGATCAGTGGATCGGTGATATATCAGGACAAAGCAGTCTTATCTCAATTATGTCACTTCAGTTATGCTTTTTTGCATTGTGTAAGCATATTTACAGCTGGCAGACAAAAAAATTATGTGATATGCAGCATTTGTAGCTACCTTTGATTTGAGTGACATAATGAGGACATTTTAGTATAAGACTGGTACACATGTTGGGATGTTGATTCGACACTGACAGTATTTACAGTTGTACAACATTTCTTATAGGGAATTTATTTTTTGTTTGGTCTTTGGCCAGATTTGTCATCTTGTAGTGTGCTAAGAAAACTTTTTAGTGCCTCCAATGCGGGGAACATAACAGCCTTTGTTGTCAGTGATTGGCCATTTCACACTTTTAATTTCATGTGAGTGCAAGTCTGTCTATTCACTTGTGAAGGAAGTAGGGTCATATTTTTTTTTTCTTCTGCTATGCTTTCTTCCAAATGAACAGGCAAATGTAGGATTTGGCATTTCACACATCTTTACTTGGAAGATTTAACATGGCTAAACCCTAAATAGGCACTAGAGAACACTTAAATCTATCTGGAAAAACAGGACAGTTGTCTTTGTTTAGTATTGAATTACACTGTGTAAAAGTGTACTCACAGTATAAAGGAATATAATATAATCATAATAATGTGTAGTATCATCATTCTTCAATTTTTATTAGGGCAATTTCTGAAGAATCAATGATGCAGATGTTACATCCTTACAAATTAATTACCTGAACAAAGTCTCTGCTTTCCCTTGACATTATAATAAAGCAAGGAAGGCACAAGGAATAATGACAGTGCATTTTTAACCATTATCCCAGTTTATCTGTTACTCTGTTACAAACCACTTCCGTGTATCAGAGGGAAGCTTTAGTGAGTCCCTAAAACTGCCTGGTAGATAATATTCCTTTACGTCCTCTGGCATCCTCTTTTATAGAACGTCTTATGTACAATAACTGAAAGTGCAGAAAACATGCACACATAATGTCTAATTTATACACTTATACTGCTTGTTGTGTTTCCTGATGATTGATGATGCAACCTCATAGACTTAGAAATGGCAATAACGCATTATATTATATGTGTGTGTGTGTGTTGTGTGTGTGTGTGTGTGTTTGTGTCAGTCTGATGATATATGGCAATAGTTGTGACATCGAGTTTGCCCACAATTCTGTGCTGCCCAGGGGACCATGAACTGTCACCTACCAAGGAAATTGACTGTTTTGTACACATGCAGAGGCAGGCACACACAAACAGACACACACACACACAGACACACACACACACACACACACACACACACACACACACACACACACGCATGCACACACACACACACACACACACACACACACACACACACACAGACACACGCATGCACACACAGACATCAGTTCATGTATACAAAGACAGAGATGGAAACAGATATGTATTTGTGCTCACATGTACATACTAGAAGACATCGAGACGGACTTGTCAATACAAAGATAAATTCAAAACTAATCAACTCATACACACACATACAAACGGGAAGACGGATGGATTCACATGTACATGCAGCATGAAGAAAGACATGCACACACACACACACACACACACACACACACACACACACACACACACACAATCCCATCCATCCATTTTGTATAGTGAGTTGACAGATGTAAATGTGCCCAGAGGACAGCAGGACTAAATGAAGATGCATTAGACCTTGCGTGTGTGTTTTGGGTGTGTGTGTGTGTGTGTATATAGAGAAAGAGAGAGAGGTGCAACAGGGACAGCAATGATTAATGTCCATTTAAACATTTGAGGAATGCACACTTGTATTCTCATTGTATTCATTTGTATTCGCTTCTGTTCCATCCTATTCTTAGCATTCATTAATATTTGATATGTACAGCATGTCAGATATTAGTATTGTAAACATTTTCCTCATCTGCTTAATTCTGTTTTCTGTCATGTCTGATCTGTGACCTATTAACTTAATTATCAATTTAAATTTTGCTGCTATTTGACTGGGCGGAAAAACTAGTGGATTCAGCTACAGTACTTAACGCACATTACACATGTCAAAGAAAAACACTCACAAGCACCTGCAGCGCTACATGTGTGACGTACACTTACACACTAGCCTGTGTCAATCTTGGATCCCCATACGCAGAATTAGCAATTGCAAGAGCACAAGCACATATTTTGTTCAAGCTAAGTGGGCTCACACTTGTGTGGCATATGTGCATTTGAGTATTGATAATGTGTTGTTATTTGCAAATGGTTTTGTCTACTTGTACACACCACAGCCTTACAACAGACCTCTCTTGCTATAGGAAGTCAAATCCAAGTCAGGGTTGCCATAGCAGTGCCAGCAGGAAGGAAAAAGATAGAACAGTATACATTGGCGGTGCTCTTTATAGAGGAAGGACAATAAGAAGGAGGAGCAGCAAAGGGGAAGTAGTGAGGTAGACTGGGAATAGGTTTTAGAGGTTTTGAGGTTTTCTGGCTCAGTGAGATGCTATTTTATCTGCCGCCCCTTTCTCCACAGGACTGTCACTCATGGTGAGGTGTGGGGCCCATCGGCAGTTATTGGGGAGGGCTTAGGGAGCCTTAAGTAAAGTGTATTAAATATAAAAGAAAGGAGAAAGAAAGACAGGTGGACTGACATTTTGTTTGCTGACTTTGTATTTTTTTTTCAAGTAATTTCTCTGATGCACTTAGTACTATTTCATTTCAGTAATGCATTTCTCAGAGACTAGCACAATTAAACTGCTGCTTCACTGGTTGCATTCATTAACTAGATAGTTCAGGCCTCTACACAGTGGTCAGGAGTTCAAGCATGAAGCTATTTCTTGGCCATATGAGCTTTACTTATTATATTGAAAACTAAATTCGAAGTTTCACACAGAAAGAGAACATTTTTCAGTGAAAATAATCATTTTACCTTCACTTCAAATATTAACAAAGTATGCTAGCCTTTTGCAACTCCACAATGAAGCTGTGGGGTTTCACACTATCAGCCTTTTATGAACAGTTTGGTCATTTAGTTTGAAAATGAAAACATGTCGTTAATGTGAAGGAAAAAGAAAAACAAAACAGTAAAGCCATTAGTAAACATAAACTAAAAATAAAGCCGTTACTGATGTTGCAGGGCTTTAGAAACAGAGCACTACAGTATATTGAAATTATGTTTGCATCTCCAGAATACATACTGTCTTTCTTATGTGTAACATATTAGTTATTAGTCTTGGGACTCCAGATTAACATATTGGAAGTTAGTTGCACTTATTTAAAAATATAGGCTGAACTGTCCCACATTGAAAGACTTGCATACTTTAGTGCAGATTTTACTTTTAAGAGCAAATAACTGTGAATGTGTTCTGTGTTGTGTTATACAGAGGTTGACTGTTTCATCTGTTTGTCCCCTGCAGCACTCTGTAGCCTCAGGCTAGGTCACTGTTTCCATAGCAACCAAAGGCCCCGAGTACATTTCCCAAAATTGTCGCTGTGTCATTATTGTTGCACATGCAACTCTTGGCAAATACTGAAAATACTGCTTCTTAAAACTTTTTGGAAAGATATTAACAGCTATGATCATTGGGTTAGTTGCAGCAGCAGCAGCTCTGAGGCTTTAGTAAGATACGTGTAGTAGTTCCTGCTTAGCTGTTTATATCCTTCCAATTGATTGTATTACTCATAACTGGTAAAAACAAAAATAATTAAAAAGAAAATGTGGAGGCAAAATTATGAGATTTGGAAATTCTGGGATTTTTTTCATGTAATCTTGTTAAATATGTTGATGATACTGTTTAAAGTTAATAGATGTTGTATTTATAATCTTAATAATTCCCATCCATTGATCCCCCTGATAGAGGTACTTAATTCCAAGCTGAAAAGAAACACTCCATTAACCTGCCTTTGGTTTAAAATCTTTTCCACCCCTAACTACAATGTGGCTGGGCATGCTCATGAGTATGCTCTAATATTGTGGTGTGTAGGCTCTGGTCTCCCAAATGCTAGACTGAATTCTAAAAAATGGAGAACATTCATTTTTATCATGATCATGATGCTAACCTCATTTTAGCCTGGGAATTGTTGACTAACAATAACTCTTATCCATCCAATATCTATCCAATACAGTATCAATGGCCTATAAAGACAGTTTGCTACTCCAAAAGGAAAACAGACACAACCTTATTTCAAGGGTATCACAAAGCAGGTGAACGGCAAAATAAATGTTATTGACACAGCATCTCGTGGAAAGATCTTGGCCATGTCGGCCTGTGAGTTTCTCTTTGGTTCACATCTTGGTCAACTTCCAATCCTCAATTCACCTGAACAGAGGTGTTTATCAATAGGCATTGGAGGAAACTTCCGGTAGTGAATAGGGGAAATGCACTTCAGCTCATGAGTGGTGGAATCAAGGAGAGAACAGGATTGAAGTGGCAGTAACCTTCTCGAGAGAGAGGGGAGGAGGATTGAAGTGCAAGAGAAAGGTTTAAAAGCCTCAAGCACAAATCCCTCAAGCTTCAATTATCTGCCCTATACTATCTGCCCAGCACCAAACAGCAGACTGACAAAGTTAAGGACTAGCTGGTGTACATAGAGGAGCTTTGCAGCTAAAGAGCCCAAAAAACAGTGAGTGAATATTGGACTTAATGTCATTCCATTATTTGAAGAAGTCTACATAAACTTTCACTTATTTCATTTTAGCAGTCCACTAAAATCTGTTTCTGAACAAATCTGAGCCGAGAAATAATCCAGTTGCTTTATCTTTACTTTTATTAGACAAGGCGTAATTTAAAAGTTTGTTCCGACTTTTGTAGACAAGGGCACTTCTGTACTGCCGGATGAGAAATTTCCCAAAGAGGTTAGCCAGTTAACTAACATTAACTTGCAGTTTACTGCTTACAACTCATTAGTTGCCAGCGTCTGGCTTTCCAACAAGTTAGCAAGCTAATATGTCTGCTGTTATTTAGTCATGCTATATAGCTGGTCACTGATTGTGCATGCGTTGCTATTTCATCTTCAGATATCAATGAATGAATGATTTATTTATGTTACATTCTCTCACCAGAGGGGGCGATAATACCTGCACAAGAGGGACCTTTGGAGGGAGGTCTGAGGTGCTGCAGTTGGCCCCTTTTGAAATGATTAATTTCTCAAGAGAAACATCTCTGAATGAATACAAATATTACTTTATGTTGGCTGGGTGTCTAAATAGCCAATTGTTTGCTAAATTTTTAGTCATATCAACTTTAAGAGGTAATGACATGTCAATTGTGTTTACAGCACGTTCTGCTGCCCAAAAGTAATCAAAAAATCCATTAATGCTGCTTTAAAATAAGCCAAGGCAGTGTGACTCAATCACCGTGGTTTAATGAGGATATATTCATAAAATAACTTCAATGAATTAGCTGGAAGCAGAACCTGAATTAGTGGTTTAAAACAGAGCAATACATTATACAGGTAAACATTTGTTTTAGGTGTCTGCATTACAGTAGGCCTGAGATTGTCCTCCACGTCTCCTGGTAGAATCCAGGTAATTCTGTGGCTGGTGGTCTTTAAATTGGCGATCATAGAATTGGGATGTTATATATTAGCAACCAATATTTCTTGCTACCATAATCAAGCTGGAAAGGCTGAGGAGAGCTGGTGTTTAATAGAGTGTAGGTGCTACAGTGATTACTCTGTTTTGCAGGTGATTGATTAGAAGTGCTACTGGAAATGTCACTTGCTTGCTAATATATTTTCACCAACCGAATATAGGAAAGGTGGTCTTAATACATTTTAACATGTTTCTTCCGTGGTAGCAGAACAGAAATGTAACTTTTAAGGGCTTAAGTTTTTTCCAGTTTGATGTAGTTCAGGTTTCAACTTACAACTACAGGCTTCAGAGCAGTAGAATGTTTTTCGCTGTTGCAGTGTTTGGTGTTATCTCTACACACCAATGGGTTCCAATGGTGTTGTTTACTACGTAACTTGTGGTTCTTCAAGCCCTGGTTCATTAGGCTGTGGTTTAGTCTATGGTATTCTCTTATGTTGTAGAACAAAGTGAAGTCAGTACTCTGACTGCCCTCTTTCACTGGTGATGGGTGAGGATTAATGCTAGAAACATCACTTCTTAACCATTTCTTAAAATACAAAATCCAGAATTGTCATGCAGAATATTAGATATTTTGTGCTCATTATCTGGGACAGCTCGGCCACTATTTGAGATAATAAAACAGCCCTCTGTCCCAAAGCAATAAAAGCAGGAATGAAGGCTCTGATCTGTGATACAGTGTCATTAGCACATAAAGCTCAGCATGCGGCTTTGAATAGGAACTGAACGAGCTGTAACCACAAAGTGTTTATTGTTGCTTCTTTATAGGCATCTGTTGGTTGTAAGTGTGATTGTGTAAGCTAGAAAGTTTGGTCAATACCAGAGCCAAAGTAGTACTGATTTTCCTGACCAACAGCAGGCTGATAGGGTAAGAAGTATTGGGAACATGACTACATGTGCTAATACATACCATTAACACATACTAGTGTACTACAAGTTACTGATGTTCAGTATACTAGCATAGGTATTATTTTATGTCACAAAATGAAATGATACTGCTGTTTGTAACATGCAGTATTCAGTAAAAATGTCTTAGTACACATTATAGCCCATTTAACTTTGTAGAAATAGTGTTCTTTAAAAATGAATTACATACCGGATGAAGCTGAAAAGCTATTCTTGAGTAATTTGTCTCCATGTTAAAGCTAACTGCTTCAGCGGACAGCAAACATTTTGGTAACTCTCCTGAAATTGGCATATCCCTGAAAATCAATGGTCTTCTTATACATATCCTAAAACAAAATACTGAAAATCAATTTAGAGGGCTCACTTGGTTCAAGCAAAGGTGTGCTCAGAAGGTGAAATACCTGTTTAGTGTCTTTGATTAATGAGTTAGTCCTGCTGGAAGTGCAGCGTTAACTGTTGACACATTAAAACAAGGGGAGCACAGCAGGTGGTGAGGGGCCTATGTTCAGATTTGGCCCTTGGCCACAGTTGGCCAGGAGCCCCTAGTGTTTGGTTGGTTAGAGTTATTATGTACTATATGTCAGTGAAGCTGTTAATACATTTACACCATGGGAGCACTGGCGGTGCTGGGGAGTCCATTTAGCTCAGGGGCTTTGGCATCATTCCAACAACTCTACATCAAGAATCACAGATTAAAGGACTATGACAATTGCTATTTGTTAATACATGTACACAACATGGGAGCTGAGTAGAGGTGTTAATGGATTATGGATTGCACCCATTGAGAGATGCTTTCAGTGTGAACTCAGGGTCCCAGCATAGATGTAGATGGGGAGAGATTTGTTCAGACTCAAAATGGTGCATGGTGGGCAGGTAAAATGATCCTTTCTGCATACTTTTGCAGCATTTATACTAGCAAGTTGAGTGTAGAGTGACCAAGCCTTTGGTGTAAGAATTAGTGACTCGTGACAGAAAATGCTCATGTATTTAGAGAATGCAGAACATGACTTTTTTGGAACCAATCTGCATTTTGAGTTAAGCTGAAATAGATCCCAAAAATCTTTTCATTTAAAAAAGTTAACGAGTCTGCCAAAGTTTTAATCACTCTGAAAGATGAATTTTCCCTGACAAATTTCAAATGCTAACATCTGTCCAAATCCCTGTTTGGCAATATGTTCACACGGTCTGACATTTGTTCTGGTTCCGCTTGGTTTTAACTTTGCAGCCCCCTGGAAACCAAACAAGAAATTAGTAATTTTTGCCAGGTATGAGGAGCTAGATTTGACAAAACATCTGTTCCAACTTTGGCTTGTGGCAAGTTACATGCTGTGGATACAGATATAGTTCACTCTAGTTGTTTTGTTAGTGTCAGGTAACTAGAGGTCATTTTCCACTATCATTTCACATGCTTTCAATGAGTGACAGCTTACAAACAACATCGCCCACTTGAAATTTTAATTGGTAGTAATAAATGCATGTACGAATTTCACCTAATTATTAAAACTAAATAAAAATTTCAAATAATTTGTTTATTTTTCCCCCCACTTTGTTTGTTTTTACTGTCATATAAATGCAAGAAACCTATGTAATCATTACTATGAGTCCAGTAATTATGATGATTCTTAATTGAATATCATTTTGTTGATTTTTTTTATGCGGAATTTAATTATGGTGTGTCTGTCTATGGTGCACTGCATTTACAGTACATCACAGTGAGAAAGCAAGAGGTTATGGTGGTTGGCTTTTATGCAGTAGCAAATGCTTTAGTGCATGCTTAACAACAGATGCAAGGAGCTGTTTGCTTTGCTATTTTTAGTGGATGGTTAGCTAATATGCGTCACTATATATTTATACTGTGGGAGAGAGCATTGCAGAGGTAGTACAGGGGACCTTGCTTAGGATGTTTAACTTCTTTTTCAGCAGTAGCTGCTTTAGGCCTGACCGCTGATATCACACATGGACAGATGGAGACATGAAGATTTCAGTGTAGACACAGTTCTAACTCAACAATAACTCAGAATGACAGACCAAGCCTAGATTTAGTGAGTGTAAAGAGTTTGATTTCTGAGAACAAGAAACTGTCTTAGGGTTGATCTTTGTTGACACATTTGTTTGGGCAAACTCTCTCCAAAGGCTGTTGTTATATGTGTAGTGTTGGTTTATTATTAACTGTAAGCAGTGTCCTGCTATAGAGTTATCTTGTTGTGTCTGTGTGACAATAATAGAGAGACAGAAACTAATGGTGCAGGTCTCTGATAGAAGTATCAAACAGAAAATAGGATACAATTGTCTATGTACAAGGTTTCTGCAAGACACTGATAATAATTTATTAATAATTTAACAAAAGCCTTTATCAACACCTCTCTCATCCACCCCTTCCTGTCTCCCCAACATCCTCATTCCTTCTGGCTCTCATCTATAACTTCCTTTATCCTTCATTTGTTCTTTCCGTCTTAACACAACATGTCCTTCCCCTCTTTAACTCTTTCTCTGTCCTTCCACTTTTCCATTCTTCTCTCCATTTATTCCATTTTGCACGTTACTGTCAGTTCTTAGCCTCGCTCTCATCACCTTTCTGCCACATTGGAATGTCCTGGCCTGTAGTTGCCATAGCAACACTCCGACCTGCCCTAAGGCTATGATGGGCCGGACGGGACAAACACAACAGAGGAGCATCATCAGACACTTGCAGTAGACGTGCACACACACACAAAGACAGACACAGGGAATAAGACACAAACAAACACGCACATGTAGAAAGTTGACACATTGATGATGGCTCGTGCAAGTGGAAAAATCACTTCCTCACCAGCACATAGACTGCAACTCTTTCTGTATAGTTGAGCTTTTCTTGCTAACCCATGTATGGCAGGAGGCACATAGTAGTATACACAATCACCATGGAAGTTATAGCAACAGTGGTGCAGTGCAGGGGAACTGGCCATCCCAAACTGGGTAAATGAAGAGTCAGTATATTTTTGGAATTTGGATACATAATTCTAAATTAACTTTCAAGACAAGCATGTACAGGGTTCCACCTCAGCAACAAGCGCTTGATTCCAAAAGAGATAATGTTTTCTATTTGTATTGATGTACCCATTTACAGTGAAATAATAATTTTTTATCTTGTACATCTGTTTGGAACATTTCATTCCCACAAAATCAGCTTTAATAAGATAGTGAGAAGCCTGTATTGTCCTCAGGCTGTGTGCTCATGGAGAGCACCAACAGTTCCTAACACACATATGTTTTGTATTGTGATTGGTCCAGAATTATAATGCACCCTTATAATTTTTTGAAATGACCTCAACTTGCAAATGATTAAAATAAATAAATTTACAAACAAAACAGTCATTCAGATTTAAGTGATCAAAATCATCATGCTACTAAATACAACTGCAAACAATTAATTTAAACCTTCCCAGGCATGAGGTTACTGCCACAGTTGTATGGTGCTGATGAAAAACAAGACAAACTAGAAGAGTGCACTCAGTAGAGTGCAGATCTCTACCGGGTGAGGGGCATGTGGGTGGGGAACAGGAAGTGCAGGGAAGGCTGTGTATTTTTATGCAAAGTTTTTAATAGTGTATTTATACAGTATATTCTCAGTTTTCTTTAAGATGCAAAGAATATTATAATGGTATTGGAACTGAGCATCCTGGGTTTGACAAACTGAAGAAACTTTTTTACATTTTGTTTGAACACAAAATGATTACAACTAGAATAATCATTTTGATATCACAAAGGTGAATAAAAATTATTATCAAAGATCTCTTATTCCTTTAAGCGCAGTTTTAAAATCATTACTTACTGTAGTACTTACTGTTTTTTAAAAACTTTATTTACAACGAATCTGACGGAGCTTTGTGTACAGCACACAAACAGATACAGATATTATTAAATGGATATGAGTATATTAATAAAAAACACAGTATGCAGGTAGCAGTTACATTCCTCAGTAATACATTCATGACACACAGCTTTAAATTGTCCTGTAGAAACCAAGACATCTAGCTTAAAATTTTCCTGTAATTTCTTCACAGAATGTGCAGCATAAAATTCAAAAGCTGTTTTCCCTAGCTGAGAATGAGCCCAAGGAATCTCTAAGGGTGCTTTCACACCTTGATCGTTTTGTTTTGTTCTGGAACAGATACTTTGTTCCGAATCAATTAAGTCACTTGTGTTCACACCACACTGTTGTAAAGCGGTTCAAATCGCACACCCTTCCAGGGCTTTCCTTACACCATTACGTCACTACCGCATGCGTGCAGGTTGCACATTCCATTGGGGGACATCTCCATGACAACAGTAACACAAAATGAATCGCGGGTGGAGTTGGCGCTGCAACGAGGTGAAATAGATGTTTGGTCGGAACAACACATCTCCCGGATGTTGCACACCACACACAAGAACACTGAAGTCTACAAGCGGGTCAGTGATAAAATGAAAGTGCGGGGTTGTGAACACTCCGTCGGGCAGCGCTTAAAAAAACTCCAACAACAGTAGGCCTATATAATACAACAACATACAAATTAGCAAAATACACTGCTGAAACTGTTGAAAAGCGATCTTTTGGCATCGGTTGCAGCACATTGATTTGTTCTGGTTCATCGGTCGGTTGTGTTTTCACTGCAAACAAACCAGGGTTCATGGAATGCTTTGCTTGCTTTGCTTTCCGGTTCAGAGTGCGATTGTTGTGTTCACATATTACCAAACGAACCGGGCCAAAAGGGAAACACCCCCTTGAAATTTTGATTGGTAGGAATAAATGCATGTACGAATTTCACTTAATTATTAAAACTAAATAAAAATTTCAAGTTAACAAAACTTAGTTTGTTTTTACTGTCATGGAAACACAAGAAACCAATGTAATCATTACTATGAGTCCAGTAATTATAATGATTCTCAATTTAACCCTTCCCAGGCATGAGGTTACTGCCAAGGTTGTATAGTGCTGATGAAAAACAAGACAAACTAGAAGAGTACAGCGAGTACAGCAAGAGTACAGCAAGAGTACTAGCGACTACAGCAGACAATGGTGTGTGTTAAAACTGGAATCTGTAAGAAACTGCAAGGAAGCGTTATAAACTGCATCAACAGGCCTCAGCATTGCAGCTGAAGCATACAGTATATCACCATCATCAAGTACTGACATAAAAGTATCTTCTACATTGTTAATTCTGTGATGGTAAGACAGGTATGATTTTTTTCTATGGAAGAAAACAATTTAACTCTTTCTCACCAAGACAGTGAGATGTGTTTTAAAAGTAAGATGTTCATCTAATCAAATAACAAGGTATTTGTATGCTGAGACATGTTCTATAACAGAACCATACAGGGTTCTAATTTTAAGGCCATCCAAATGTTGTCTTCTGGACTTAAAAGAGAAAAGTACGTGTTGAATTTATTGGTGCAGTGGTGGGTGCTCTAGCTTCCTCCCACCGTCCAACTAGGTTAATTGATGGCTCTAAATTGTCCAAGGTATGCATGTGCATGGTTGTTTGTCTGTGTGTGTGGCACAGTGATGGAATAGCAACTTGTCTAGGGTGTACCCTGCCTTTCGGCTGCTGTCTGCTGGGATTGGCTCCAGCCCCCGTGACCCTGTATGCAGGATAAGGGGTTGAAGATGGTTGGATCGATGGATGGATGAATTTAGTACGATCTTCAGATCTTGGTAGAAGTAAAAAATCAGCATCAAGAAGAGCAAATGCTTGAGCATGGGATGGGGCAGAGCATAAATGACTTTGTCAGCATGAAAATTATATTTACAGTTCCTCATAGTGTTACAAATATCATTTGTATAGAGCGTGAACAACAGGGGACTCAAAATTGAACCTTGAGGAACTCCCTTTTGAATGAGTAGGCCATCTATTACAATGGCCTGTCACAATGGTCTATCACTCAAAATAATCTTTAAGACATGCACAGTGGTCACCACTCTTTCACCACTCTTGCCTCACAGTGGTTTGTTCCACTGCCTGCTTTCCCCCTTACTTCACAGACACACAACTTTCTGGAAGGAGAGAAAGTGTGAACCGCATCAGTAGTTGTGGGACTCCAGTAAAGCTGGCAGGGCTATTTTATTCACTTAAAACATCAGATGAACTGATTTTTTTCTCTTTAATACAAATGATGAGTCATTAATAAATTAATCATAAAAATATGATAACCAATGTATTTTTCCATGAGCCTGCTATCTATTATAACTCGTTTGGTCACTGTAGTGAAGACACAATGCTTACTATTTACACCTGCAGAAAGAGACGCATTCTTGTATTAAGTTAGGAGACATGGTGGATATTTTAAAGCACAGAACAGTAGAATTAAAATGGTGAGATTAGAAATAAAATACTAGAAACAGGATAATATTTTCTTTCAAGTATTTTAAATTGAAATAAATTTAAGAACGGACTAATTTTTTTATTCAGATTTTATTTGTAGCTCCAAAACTGCTCCCTCGAGTGAAAATGCAAACGTTTCTTTATGATCATACAATTGAATGGACTACAGTGCGAATAGACAGCGTTTATGCTGGTGCTGATGGGTATCCTAATAAAAAAGAATTCCAATAAAGAAAAGTTACAAAGATGTTTGTGTTTGTGTATGCTGTGATATTCAGAATCGGCAGGTCAGACAATAATCGGCAATTGGAATCAGCCAGGAAAAATGCAACTGATGCTTCTCTTACTTCAACTGACTTGGCAATACCATTGCCGTATTAGTTAGCAATACCACAAATACCATTGTGTTGGGTTTTGCTCAGTATGATGTTAAGTGGCAGATTTGTTGGCTTGCTGCAGTTTAATATCTAAGTAAGAGACATACTCTGTCCCAGAGCAAACCTAAAATACTATCACATGGAGGATGCCAGATAATTGGGATAATGTGACAGATGGTGAACCTATGAACCTAAGGCATATTTAAACAACTATTGCTTTGTGTTGTTGGTCAGATAAAAAGGCATAGAAAAGAGTACGTACAAAAAGTCATGGCAATTTGGTAAAATCACGGTCTCCATGTTGCACTAATAATAGTAGTAAGGCTTCCTTCTCTGAACACTTACCCTATGCAAGTACAATTTTGGCTAGATTATTTGTGTCCCCTTCAAAAAATTTTGTTTGAGAAATTTTATGTTTATTGTCCACCCCAACTCCTAGATGAAATTTACGCCCTTGCTCTTGCCCACCCTTGAAGTAGTACTGCAGGTAATCCACTGTTTTGCACATTGAACTATAATAATGTGTTGTGATTTAAAAATCTGATCTCAGCAAACCACACTGTACTGTTTAACATTAGATGAGTGAAAAGAGAACAACATTATGAGGTTAGCTGGATACTGACAATGCTGAGTTTATCCTTCCAAAATCTGAACTGATTCTTTCAGACATCACTCTAAATGAGGGAATACCTTTTGTGCATCAAGCTGGCTCGTTAAAACATGCCAGCCTGGCAGACACAAGACCGTACAGAAGTGTGACTAATGACACAGGATTCCTTTCAGATTCCCT
The DNA here is from genome assembly GCA_024633595.2 of Lepomis macrochirus. Classification (NCBI taxonomy): domain Eukaryota; kingdom Metazoa; phylum Chordata; class Actinopteri; order Centrarchiformes; family Centrarchidae; genus Lepomis; species Lepomis macrochirus. Next base: position 18,019,920 of record JALXJV020000006.1, read on the forward strand.
GTTGTTTTTCACCGCTTATTTCCCTCCTTCTTTCCATTCTTCAACCAGTACTTTAGTTTGGGTTTTGAATTTGGTTGTGTGCCTCATCTTGTTAAAAGAAGGCAGCATGCTTGTACAGAGGATGGCATGGTCAGCTGAGTGTGAGTAACTCCTCTGATGCATGACTTCATACAATCAAAATAATGAGTCAATTACAGTAAATTATACATGTTTAGGACCCACTGCAATTAGTTCACCTCTCTCTTTTCCTGTCTTACTGGAGTCTCTGTCTCTTCTTCTTCCTGTCTCCTCCTCATCTCCTCCTCTCCCTCTGTCATTTCCTCCATCATTCTGTCTCTAGTCTTCTTTCTCCTTCTCCTGTCTGTCTGTTCATCTCCCTTTCTTTTTTTTCTCCTCTTCCTCTCCCTTTTTGTCTTCCTCCCAACCCTCCCCTCCCTGTTTCTCTCTGTCCTAGTTCTCAGGGTCTCTTGGTGAAGCTTTGTCTAATTACCATGCTAGCGTTTAATTGGAACAGCGTACACAAACACACAGATTGACTGACTGAATACCCCTTATATGTAGATACACTGCACTGCGAATGCACACACACACACACACACACACACCTACACACACACACACACACACACACACACATACACACACACGCGCACACACACACACAAACTAGCCATTTGGATAAACATTACATGCACACATTACACACCCAGCAAGTTAATATGCTCCAGTTATACAAATACACATAAAACACAGCATACACCAGGGTTAGATACTGTGGAGTTCATCCAGGTTATACTAGAGCCACTGTGTTGATGCCCCTTCTGTAGCGCTAAGGCGTGTTGGCTACAGATATGCACTGATTTTGGCCTAGTTATACTATGAGCTGCATGTAGCTGATCCCACTGTAGAGCTGTGTCATCTAAAACCTGGCAACAACAGATGCACATTGGAGGGAAGATGCTAGCCAGAAATGTAAATCCCACCACACAGTATCTGGAACATATTTTTAGGTTTCTCGCAAACTAAACATATATATCTTTGGAATGTTGCATTGTTGATGCTGCTGTTTAGTATTTGGCCCTTTTCCATTTTAGTGACTGTAAAATATGAACAATTCAAATCTATGTCAGTGTTAGTATTATGAGATATATTTGACATATTTAGTTTTATGTTAATCATCACAAACATCCAAAGCTATGGGTCAAGAAACCCCACAAAGGGTCTCAATATAAAAATGAGGGGTCTCAATGTGATTAACTGCTTAAGAGAGACAAAATACTAATTTCAGGCAAGTGGTCAAATGGTTATATTTTATTTTTCAAATAATAAAAAAAACATATTTTTCTGTTGTCTTCTCTCTGTTTCAGTCCTGCCCAGCCATACATGTGGCACCCCTGGCCTCATTCCAAATGGAGTCATTCATGGCTCACGGTATAACATGGGGGACAAGATCCGATACAGCTGTGAGTCAGGATTTGTACTGGAAGGTCACAGTATCCTCACGTGTATTGTATCACCTGGCAGTGGAGCACAGTGGGACTTCCCATCGCCATTTTGTAGAGGTAAGATGTTATGTCATTATGTTTCAATTCATAGATATTTGTGTTACATGTTTTAGTAAAATAACTTATTAAAGATTAAGTTTGATAAAGATTAAATAGTAAATTGGTTTAAACCATTACTATGTCAGCAATAATTTGGAGCTGCTATTGTTCTTAAAATAGACCATAGAAATACATGCAACAATTTGCACAGACTCCCAAAACAGTAAGCTACCACTCAAAAGTAAAATGCATTTCTAGAAATGCCTCCAACAATAAAAGTAAAATAAAACATAGAAAAAACCCTCTAATTGCTGGGGTCGTGAGAATTGAAGGACCTTAACATAAGGTCACAGCCTGGAGGAAGACGTGAAGCATTGTTGTACTGATTTCTTTTAAAGCATGATGAGGTCTGACTCAAATTATGTAACAAACCATTGCATGAACCAGATGGAGCCCAAAATCCTCAAGCAAAGCCCTTCTAATGGATCATTAGTCTACAGAAAAGAACAGATCTGTTGAGGTTTTTAACATCAGGGCCAGTAGATGTTCGAACAGCTTAGCTCAGGGATTCAGTATCTTGTGACATTGAGATCTTAAAATTGCAGCTATAAACAGTAAAGCAAGTTGAGATTAATGCACAAGAAAAAAATGATAAAATGGAAATAATTAAACTAATAAAACAGATAGAAAACTATGAAATAGCCAATAGCCAATAAAAATGCCCTAGAAAATCACGTATGAATAATGGAAAGTACTTGTGTATGTTGGATATTTGCTATTTCCTCTCACTCTCATTCATTGTCTTTCTACCTCTCTCTGTCTCTCCAGCGGAGGGAGCATGTGGCGGTACGTTAAGGGGCACTGCAGGTTCAATAACCAGCCCTGGATACCCTGCAGAGTATGACAACAACCTGGACTGTACATGGTCAATCCTGTCTGAACCCGGGGACACTATAGCTCTTGTCTTCAATGACTTCTTATTAGAGGACAAATATGATTTCCTGGAAATCAGCGGGACAGAAGCACCAAGCATATGGTAAGATACATTTCATTCACAGACTACAATGTTGAGTAGATATGTTGCAGGGCACTCAAGTCTTCTTGATACACCACATAGTAAGTAGGATGATAATGAAACCACTGACATTTAAGAGGTGAGTTGTATACACACTTGAGAAGACATACTGTACGTTATTGGACATAGAACATATGTTTTGTATTTTAGATCTAGAGGATATCAAACATGCACATATAAAGTGGACCCCATACCCTTATTCTGTAATTTGGGTGGGGGACACAATATACTACTTTCCAGGAATTAGTTACCTGGAGGCTTTATTGTTCTGTTAGCTGACTTGTTCATGTTAAAGAGAACAGTTGTTGTTTTCACTGCAATTTTCTGTAACTTGCATGCTTTCAAGGAGGACATTTAATATTAAAAGAGGACTAATGATGTTGTTGGGGAGGACAGATACAACTACTGATTGATTAGCTGCGCGGGAGTCCTCTTGATTTTCCTGATTTATTCAAATCCCACAGGGAAGGTGATAAATTGTTGTTTTCACTCCCACTTTCTGTGGCGTCGTTTGAAAATTGGCACTCTGTTGTACCAGAACACACTTTGGATTTTAAATTTAGAGCGCTGTTGGAATTCACATTGGTTTGTTCAGAATTTCACACATCTCCATTCAAGGCTTAGATGTGTTTTTGCAGGGGTGGAGGTAACCTAATGGTTAAGCACGCAGGTTTTGCCACTAGTTCAAATAGTTGGAACTGCTGGGAAAATCTAGAGAGGGAGAAGTCTAATAAGAGTTTGGCCTCCCTCAGTTATAACAACAGAGGTTTTTTGAACGGCTTCTAGGTATTAGTGTGTCATGTATTTGTGAAGAAGCATATGGCTGAAAAAGAACATTGATATTTACAAACCTTCGCTTGATAAATTACACTGCATTTAGACAATAAAGAAATGCTATCATTTCCCCCATCTATATTAGCTTTTGTTACACCACGTCTTTTGAATGAAGACAACCTATTCTAAATAAAGGAAACTGGTAAAAACACCAATTAAATTTCTTAAATGTAGAATCATTTCCAACATGTCTCTAATCAAAAATCAGAGTCTGAATCTAAATACTCTAAATAAGATGCATTCACTCTGCTGCTGAAGTTAAGTACACATTTTTGCAACCAGGTGTGTTTCTATTGGGAGTTAATGTGATGAGGCAGTGTTATGTAACAGTGGCAATGCGATTTTTGAATCTTAATCTTTATTATTATTTTCTAACTGGTAAATATGATTCCTAAAAATACATTTGTAGATCATTATGTTCTGCAGAAACCGTCTGTCTCCCATTTTCAAATTCTCCTGATTTCAACTGATAGATGACATTGTCTTCAATATGTAGAAAATGGTTAATGACTGTGGTGCAACCTGCAGAAGACTAGAATGGATACGTTGACAGATAAATAAGTGGAGTGAAGGAAGCAGAGAGAATAGCACTACATGGAAACAAAAGGAATGGAGAATAATTGCACGTTTACTCCTGTCACCAGCGGAGCGGTACACATCAACCATGGCATTCTCATGATACCATTTGTGTGTGTGTGTGTGTGTCTGTGTGTCTGTGTCTCTGTCAGGTCTTAAGTGGCCCTCTGACTGTGAGCTGTTGATCGTTTCTCTGGGCTCTGACAAATTACACACACTCAAGGGTGCACACACATACACACATAGTTTTGGTATAACATCCAAGGACCACTGTCAACCCATCCTCTGCAATGCAGGGGGAAGACAGGGAGTGTACTGGAAGAGCACACCCAACATTTTGTCTCTTCGAAAGTAGTGGCTTCGACAGCTGAAGCCTTTTGGTATGACCATTCTGATTTCAAATGACGTGCCCAACATTCCTACCTGTATTTTTTTATATTATCCAAGGTTTACAAACAAAGTTTACTAACTTTAATTTTCACTTTTGCATGAGAATAACAGTGGTTACATGTGATAAATAATCTTTTTGTTTGTTTGGGTTTTTTCCTTTATTAGGATAGAGTGATTAACATACAGAGAGAGTACGGGTATTCAACCATATTCCAATTCAACTGGTGATGTTGCAGTTACATGGTTTGCATTTAAAACAATATAATAATATATAAAATAAAATAAATGGGCTTCTGCCATACACAATTTAATACAATCCTAAATACTTTTCTGCAGAGGTGGGATTAAAACATGATAGACATTTGTGAGCTGAGACATGTGGGCAGGTCATTGTGAAAATGACTGACACCTGACAGGACCACTGTGACGGTTTCTTCCTGTTTACAGAGAGCTTTTTCTGATTGGCTGTCCCAAAAGCAATTTCCTGTTTCATGTTCCTGTCTACTACCTGGCACGTTGAATGTCAGGTTGACTAGCTGTTACTTATACACATATACTCACAGACACTACTACACACACACACACACACACACACACATACATTTTTACATGTAATTGTGCTTGAACTATTTTTTCATTTAACTGGACAAAGTGAATGATCTCATTCCAGTTTGTCAGAATAGAATTATGGTCATATCACGTTATGTCATTCCTTTCTTGAGGTAGACAATTTTATTTCTGCAGACTATACACTAACTATACACAGCTATACGTAAATGTGTATCCTGTTTTTGGACCTCTAAACTATCATAACATTTCTAACCTTAGTCTAATTTGAAAGATTATGTCCTGGATAATCTAACAGTTGTACCCAGTTGTCAGGCAACTGAACTGTTACATAAAAATGTTTTGAGACCCACCTTCTGAGTGAGGTCAGACTGGCAGAAGAGTGCAGTTAGTGGATGAATATGAACTTTATTCCACTGGGATTATTTGTGAAATATTAAGAAGACTGCACAGTGCATGGGGTTGACAATGAAGGGAGTCAACTGTGAGACAAAATGAGTGACCGATATGGGAACAGGACGACAGGAAGATTCCATAAGACCTGAACAACCCTATCCATTATTGGCTATCTATGAATGCGAATATGAATGTAACAATATATACAGAGCATTTTGTCAAAGAATCAGTCAATTCAATTCAATTCAATTCAATTGTATTTATATAGCGCCAAATCACAACAACAGTTATCTCACAGCGCTTTTCATAAAAAAGCAGGTCCTCTGATGTTATTTACAGAAGCCCAACAATTCCCACCAAGAGTAAGCACTAGGTGACACAGGCAAGGAAAAACTTCCTTTTAAGAGGCAGAAACCTCAAGTAGAACCATGGCTCAGGGTGGGCGGCCATCTGCCTGACCAGTTGGGGATGAGGTAGAGAGAGAGAGAGAGAGAGAGAGAGAGAGGGCAATAGAGCAACAGAGAGAAAGAGAGAGAAAGACAGAGAGAGCGGAGGGAGGTGGACGAGAAAGCACACAACTACGAGAAAGGGAAGAAGTCGAGTTAGTAACATGCATTAATGGGATGAGGTTGCATACAGAGGGAGAGAGAGAAGAGGAGAGAGGAGCTAAACCAGTATTTGTAAGTAATGGTGGGCATATTTGAAAATGAACAGCTGAAGACCCTAACACCACTGTCAAGTTTAATTTTGTGGACTAATCATGTCACAGTCTTCACAAATTCCAGACTGAATGTCATCAGACATTCAGTCTGGAATTACCTTTAATTTCAGGCCAGTATCCTGCACATATTCAGAATAGTTCAGCTTGTTCATGTAAAACAGTATTGTTCTATTTAGAATAGGATAAGCTTATTCTGAGGACACACACAGGAATGCACCAATATGCAGATATAGCAAAGCAACTCTTCACTGCTTTTGCAGAGTCCTTGGTCAGTGCAATATACATGTTTATTTGTGTGTACCTGCGTGTTGGTGACCTGAATACAAAGAACAAATAAACAGCTCATCCTGAATAAAGGCTTTACATGGGATATATGATGTTATCTGTAATGTTGTTACATCTGTTATCTTCAAATCTGAAAAGATTGTCTTTCTGGTTACTGAAAATGAGCTCTGTTTATCAGTATCATAAATGTTGTAAGTGAAGAGGTCCACTTCACTTAAACTCCTCTCATTTTTTTCCCCATAACCTCTACCCTTCCACCTTTTGTGACCTCTCCTTCCTTCATTTTTCAATGACTTTTCCCCCTCTATTATCTGCATTCCCTCTTGTTATCCCTTCCCAATGTGTGTCCTTCTCTTCTCAGTCTTAATCTCAGTCTCAAAGCTCAAGACAAACAAGAAATGCTTAAAGCCCAACAGTGTTACTCCTGTCATTTTCTTCAATTCAGTGGAGTCTTACTCTGCTAAAGGCCATTATATCCAAGGAGCACGACCAACAGTGATTAATCATGTTTTGTTCCTTATTGCTCACTACATTATTCACATTGATTTTAACCCGGCTGCCAGTGCTGAAAAGTCAAGAATTTGCTGTAATGTATCATCACCATGATAATGAAGGATATTTAAACAGCAATGGTTTGTTATGGTGATTTAAAGAGGCCAATGGAATCTCTGTATTTTCACATAAAAAATCCCTTACCATCCTATCTTTTCCAACTAAATGAATCAGGCCTTCTTGCTTAATCCATGACATTTGTAAGAAATCACATGGCTGTTTCAGTGGGTCTGTACATGATAAAGGTATAATATTATATAATAAATTAAGTCCTAGCATACAAGATTAAAAACGAATGCCAAACCTAATGTGAACAACACACACAACAAAGAATTTTAATGCAAAGCAACCTCTCCAGTTCAAAAAGTAACTCAGACTCCTTCATTTGTTCATACAGATAGTAATCTAATTGCTCTGCCCCGTGTTTAACCCATTTTTTCCTAGGTGGTTCGTAGTGTTTGTCTTTAGCTGGCGGCAGTTTCTCAGTCGGTCAACAGGTATTGGATGGATTGCCAAGTGGATTGCCAAGTAATTTGGTTCAGATATCCAGGATCCCCAGAGAATGAATCTTAATGACTTTGGTGATCCCCTGACTTTCCTTCAGTAATCCCAGCAGGTTGACGTTGGTGGTTGTCAGCGAAATGCCTTGATATTCTCGGATGGTTTGCCATGGAATTTGATACACACATTCATTCATAAACACATTAACTTCTGTCATGGCATAACTTTCCATTTGGCATTATCATCAGAACAAATACCTGCTAAGCTAATACCAATCCATTTAAATTATCTAATTAGCAGCATGCTAATACACACAGAATACTACTCTCTGTGGCTCTCTCTCGCACGCACACACACACACGCACACACACACACACACACACACACACAGATTCATTTTTAATTACTTTATTGGCTGCAATAGATGGAGTAGTTGCAAAGTAATCAGTCATCTGTTTTCTAGTTGCTTATCCAGGTCATTTTCTAGTCATTTAACCAGGAAAAGGTCCATTCATTCAGTGGCTGCTGATTGATGAACAGCAGCCCAGATGTCATTTTTGTGAGAACCTCTTCCACCTTCTTCTGTGGGCTCTGGAGTCTAAATCAAGGCCAGTTTGTAGATGGAGCTCCTTTAGCTTATCCTGTCTGTCTCACAGAGCCCCTGCCATCAGTTTCAAGTTCCTGCTTTTTGCCAAACTTCTTTCATTTTTACACTCATCAAGTGTGAGACCAGCCACCCCCATTTCATTTGTGTCTACTTATTATCACTGGTGCACACCACTGGCTGTCAGTCTAATGGATTATATCTCTGTGTAAGATTCCTGAACTGCTCTCCATAAGGCTATTGCTCATCATCATGGAACATGCAAACAATTATGGTCTCAGTCATGAAGCTGTTGATTATTATTCCAAGCAAATCACACTTCTCCAGGGGAAGCAGAGATGATGGTCTGATGAACCCAGAAGAACATCATCTACAAACAGCAGAAATGCCAAGCTAATATCATTGCTGACTCCTTCTCAAGTTTAATTCAAACAGAAGAAAAGTCCACTGCCTAGCTTGAACAAACTTAATGGCTCTGGCTTACATCCGCAGCATTAATCACAGTAAACTCTGTGGAACACAGTTGTGAGCATTTTACAAAACCCCAAAACACATGTAGATTAGCAAATCACTCCCCATCACTGCTGAAATAACTTGAAGTGGATAACATGATGATGCATTTTCCCATGACCCAAGACAAAGCCCACACCTGCTCCTCATAAACATCAGCCAGAATTTTTTTTCTACAACCCTGACCTTGAAAGGCTTTCCTGGGAAGGTGTAGCCAAGTAATTTCTTGATCATTTGAACACACCCTCTGGCCTTCCTACTGAAACTTGGGGATGGCTGACATTGACTGCCAATTCAAAGGGCAAACAGGCCTGCAGCATCTGTGGGGGAACTTTGCCCATCCTCAGTGCCTTGCGATAAAGGATTCAGTGATTTCTGCCAAATAAATAGGCTCATAGCTTTTTCAACTCTCTTTCTAACCTGAATTGTTTGTGCTCTCACCTCATGTTCCTCTGTTACATCTTGTTTCACTCCTCCCTTGAAGTCCCTTTTTTCTGATCCTCTAATGCTGCTACCACTTTTACTCCTCCTCTTTGCCTCTCCTTCTGCTCCCCTTTTTGCAACCACGAGTCCTCTCTGAGTCTCTTTCTCCACTTTAAAACACCTTTCTTTTCCTGTTATTACATTTACATTTTAAATTATGTTGACTGGCTGCACGATTGTCTGTGTGTATATGTGTTTCTGTGTGAGAGCGTGGGTGGGTTACGAGATTAAAAGTACAGGTGTACCAGGGTTTTGCACTAAGCACTTGGAATAAACAGCTATCTGTTATGGATAATGTGCTTTCCAACTTTTCTGACTTGTATCCAATCATTTATTTTTACAGTATCTTTTTGTCGTCCTGCAGATGCTCACATCCACAGGGACTTTCAATAAGTGCAGCAGTGGAATAAACCTAAAATAACATAATGCCAGCACTACAAACAGCCAAAAAGGGGAGGGGGTAAGGGCTGAAACAGCAGTGCCTGGACAGTAGAAACTGTGAACTGTGTCTTTGTGATGTTCATGTATCACCAAAAGGCTAGCGGTCTAATAATAGGGACGTGGTACAGTGATCACAGTAATACCTCTCTCCTGCTCTTGGTTTCTTGTCCCCTTCTCCTCTCTGTTTGTGACTTGTTCTGTCTTCTTCTGTTGTCTACTCCTACTCACTTTTTTTTCTTTTCCATTCTCCATTTGGTCCTTTCTCCTATCACTCATCTCCTTCCAGCTTCACTTGCTTTCTCATTTATCTCTATCCTTTGCAACCTGGTGTTTGTAATGTCCAACCTCATTTAGACCTGTCTCCTTGCCTTCCTTTTATTTAACTTTCAACCTCTCCTCACGGCTTGTGTAACCTCTCTCATCCAGTTCATTTAAGTGAATTTCCCGCTCTCCTCTCTCATGTTCTTCATCCATCAGCCTGTTTTTCTCAGCAGGTTTTCTTGCTGGTTTTTCTCTGCCCTCTTTCTTCTCTGCTTTCTTTCACCTTGTAAGTTCTCCATCTCTCACATTTCTGCTTGTAGACCTATAACCTGCTTTACTGGTTTTGATCCAACGTGTCCTTCATTATTTGTTCCTCCTCACCTATCTTCTTTTCTCATTTCTTTCCCTTCCTTTCAGTTAAGTCACATGTCTCTTCCCTATCTCCTCTCCTCCTCTCTGACCTCTTGTCTCTCCCTCATTCCTTTGTCAGGCAGCTGGCCAGTCCCCATGAATAATAGAGGAGATGCAGCATATCTCTCACTTGTGTCTGTTTCTCTCTATGCTTTTCATATTTCCCTATTTCTGTATACTTTTTAAGACACAATGACTAGGCCATATTTCTTTATTTAATTAAACGTATTCATACATCAACATGTGTCCATGTAGCTACAAACCCTAAACCTAAATCCTAACCCCAAAATAGCCATTTGAACATGGGCTTTTTTTATTGAGCAGTACATTTGTTAAAGCAGTGATAATTGATTTCTTACCACTAGAGAGCTTAAAGGAGACGCCAACTGACCAAAAGGTGCAAAGAAGCACACATTTATTAATTATAAGTACAAAGGCCAAACAAGAATAAATCTACCAAAGCACTATGCATAAAGACCTCCTTTGGGAACGACTTATCACTCCTAATCTTTTTGAAAGGCAGAAAGGTTTGAACACAGAGCTCTATTTCTGTGAAAAAAAAAATCATGATTTCAACTTCAGTGTTTACCCTGGTGCAAAATGGGTATAAGTGTGGTTCCAGCCTTTCTGAAACAAACTAAATCTATGGGTTTATCATTTATCCAGTTGAAGTTTACAGATGTTTACAGTACATTTTTAAGTTTACAGTTTCATAGCAACAGAGCTCCACAAGAGCTTTCAACAGTTTTTTTTTAAATGAACACATGAAAACATTAAGTGAGTAGCTCCCAGGTGAGTTTTGTTGAGTTGTCAAATAACAAACCATGTCAAATAACAAAACAAATAGTTGAATAAATACATAATATCTCTTTATATTTTATTTTCAAACATGTATAAGAGCAATATGGTATAATAATGCTATAGCTTAATTAATAATTTCTTTAGAGGACCAGTTCTCTGCATTTTTAAATCATCAATATATCATCATTACATGGTCAACTCACAGAATTTTGTCCATATAACAAGTATTAAAATAATTTTAGATATGTTTCCAACAAGTTGAATTTTTGGAAATACAATAGGTTAAACATGAATTCATTGTCATATAGATATTAAGTAGGATTCTGATGCTTCATATTAGCTAAGAAAATGTTGATTCTCTCATTGTTGTCAGTTCACTTATATGTGACTTCAATATGGTAAATTTAAACATAGTGAATTGTTCTTTGATTGAAGTATAGTCAGCTTTCCTTCCATCTTGGATTCAAATTTAGGCTGACTTCAGTATGAGACAAAACAGCAAAGTCCAAGATTCAGTTGTTATATAACAGTAAGCAGTTTCATCATATAAATCTTTTTTATTCCAGTGTGGTTGTCTAAGAACATTTTTTTATCAGGTTGATTTAACCCAAAACATAGAGATAAGACCAATGTCCCAGCTGACATTGAGCGAAAGGTGAGCTGGACAGGTCGGCAGTTGGGCTGGACAGGTCGGCAGTTACAGGGCACACTGAACGAACAACCACTCACACTTACATTCGCACCTAAGGGCAATTTAGAATTACCAATTAACCTAGTGGACACATTGCCAGTGCTTCTTTCTCATCTGACATTCGTCATTTTCTTTTTCTCACATTTAACCAGATCTTTTTCCCAGATACAGAACTTTTATTCTCTGATAATAAGCACTCAATAAAGTCCTCTAACAAGCGCACTTAACTTTTTTCTACTCTTCTCATATTTATTTTATCCCTGTTTTCCTCCCTCAGTGTCTTTCTCTATCTACACTCCATTTGTTGCTCCACCTGCAGCATTATTAAAGGGCAGTTACAGTGGCTCTTGTTGCTCTAGGGAGGATGGTAGAACATTAGCTTACAGGCAGTCTCTTACATCATTTCCTTTTTTGTGTCAATGCACCGTTTTCTCCACATTTAAAAAAAATAATTTTACCACCGCCTTGGTTGCCGTTGGTAACGAAATGCGAGAGCAGCTAAAGCTGATGTAAGACTTACCATAGGCAACCAACTCATCGTCTCAGTGGTAATGCTTTAGAAACTGTTTTTGAAGATGTGAACTTTGCAGACTTTCTACAACTTGACTATCTCCATTCACTTAATATTTCTCTTCTCTTCCTGTGTTGCTTTGTTTTTATCATAAAAAAATGTGACATATACTTTAGCTTTCAGTAAATGTAAAATATACTTAGCCCAGAATCACAGATACTTCTCAAAATCCCAAATCATAATTTGAACGTCTTCATAGTATTGCTTTCAATGAAACAATGAAAAGGCATTTTAGTACATTTTAAAATATATTTTTCCAGCAATGAAATACTTAAAATTCCATCACTTACACACATGTGGGAGTTACACTGTACCCAGTACAACTGCCGTGCTCTGCTTCTGGTCAGTGGTGATCATTATGTGAGAGGATAATATCACACATTCAATTCCCACATCCACACTTTCCAAGCCAGTGGAACAAATTGCCTTTCAGCTAAAACCTCTTTAAATTACAGCCAGCCTTTGTACCTCAGAGGGCAATGCAAAGTGACATAAAAATCATACTTTGAACTCTCTGGAAAGTTCTGCTTCAAATTGGGATATATTTTAAGTATATGCCCTCAGATGAAGTCATGTAGATCCTGGAGTTATTCACTTTTCTATGTTCTATGTATGATACACTGCATTTACGATTGTTTGTGTAAACGAGTAATTTCACCAACATTTGTAACCACATAATGCTGCAATCCATAATAACATGGCAGCAATTTTGAAGCACTTTTTTCTCAATGACAAAATTTTTGTTACGGATGTTTTTCTACCCCATATAACTATTATATTTAAAGCTCATCTTCCATGAGCATATCTATGCACCGAGTGCACATACTGTAACTGAAAGTTTTGAGAATGTTGGAAGTCTCTGTAAGAAGGTGTAATCTCTTTGTCAGCGTGATATTCACCAACAATGGGGACCATGCAGAAATGCAGAAATACTACTCATTAGACAACAATGGTGTAACGCAACATATAGTTTAATCACTGGAGAGTTGCTGTCATTTAGAATGGCCAAAACATTTAAGATATAAAGCGTGAATATCAGACAGTTTTTCTTTGTTCTTGGTGTGTTTGGTTTTTGTTAAAAAAAGACTAAAATTATGAGTCTTTTTTTATTTCCTTACTTCCAGGTTGACTGGTACAACCCTGCCCTCACCAGTGATATCAAATAAGAACTGGCTTCGGATACATTTCACCTCAGATAGCAACCATCGAAGAAAAGGATTCAGTGCGCAATACCAAGGTATATCACACTCTTTCAGTCTTATTATCTATTCTTTGTCTCATTTGTATCCAGAAGGTATACACAGAATTATTTGTAGAAAGTACTAACATGTGTGCATCTTTGTGCATATGTATGTTGCAAGATGCTTCAGAACTGAGGGTCTTTTTTACAGAGTCAGGTTTCTTTTAGACACATTTACTGTAAAGCTAATTCACGCATTTAAAAACACAAACAAGATTGGACTGGAAATATGTGGTAGTGTTCTAACATTATGCTGTAATTGAGAATAGCAATTATTAGGGGACAGAAGTCTGAAACCACCTTAGTGGACTTGCTAGACCTTTCCTGTCATCTAATTGACTGGTTGTGTGACTTAATTTGCATATTAAGGTGCATATTAGTTTCCACGTGGCGGTGCAGATTTAATTGGCTTCTTCCAGCACAAAACATGGTGATCCAAGACCGGTCTCTCTTGATGCATGTCTCACTTCCTGTCTGTCTCCATCTCGTTTTCTCTTTGCTTTATTCTGTCTCGTTCTTATAGGTTATCGGTTTCTTGCTCTTGCCATTGGTACTTATGCCACTTCCTCTGTTGTCTGTGTCCATGATGTTTCTGTGTGTGTGTGTGTGTGTGGTGAGAGAGAGAGAGCGAGAGAGCGAGAGAGAGAGTGTTTGTTAGTGGAATATAGTTTGGTTGTACCACAGATTATTTTGTCTGCAATGCTGCTACTTACGATAAAATAGATGGAATACATTTTAATGCTGCTCCACTGCTTTCTCTCTTCTACCCCCTTTCCCCTCTCTTGTCCCTACTTCTCTGTGGATTTTATTATCTTCTCCCTTTTCCCTGTTCTAATTTTCAGTTTCTGCCACTATTGCATTTGTTTGTTTGTCTATTGTAGGTTTGTTATTGGAGGTGGAGTGTGAAACACTGTCTGGATTGCACATAGCTGATTTCTACTGAATGGCAACCCAAAAAATAATAAGTCCTTGTAAGTATTATTTATAATGAAATTTATAATATCCATCTTTCTTTGTCCTTTCTGCAGTAAAAAAAGCAATAGAGTTGAAGTCAAGAGGAGTGAAGATGATGCCCAGTAAAGACTCAAGTCACAAAAATGCTGTCTGTAAGTAAAGTATGGCTGTTTGTGTATTGTGTGACTGGAAATCATTTAGTAGGTCTTTTCTTGCATCAAAATTGAAACACATGTGCTCTCACATATAGACATGTGCACACCCACCTATTACTACTGTAAGCTTGCATCCATCATTGATGTGGCAAGTGCACCCTACTAGGAGACAAGAATTAGTACCACACTCTCGTTTTCTGTCATTTTCTTCTTTCCTGCAACAAGTCTAAAACCAGTTGTGTAACTCAAGGTTATTCGTGTTTGCAGAAGCAAACTTGTTTATTTATATAAGCACATATACACACAATATGTGCATGCATTTGCATATTATTTTTATGCTACAGTAAAAGTCATTTTTTGTTTTTGTTCCTACAATTAAGTTAATTACAAACCAACCAATGGTGCAAATTTAAATGTTTTCTTTTTATAATTACTTCTCAGTAAGTAAAAACAAGCTGGAAAGGGGAGCTGCAGATTCTGAATACTGGAAGAAGTGTTCTGAAATGGTCAATCTGTAGGCCATAGTCTGTGCTATTTGATATCCTAAGCAACATTTGTTTTGCTGCATGGTTTCTTTGGATCCCAAAAGTCATCCTCATGGGCCTTTTTTCTGTTTTGATGGTTTCTTTCATTTTAACTTTGAAGAAATTTGCCAGCATTTTTGTGTCACACAAAGTGAAACCTCCCTGTGCTGGTGTCAGGATGAAAATCTGACTTCAGTCCATTATAAATTAAGTGCAGTTTGGAGGTTGTAGCTGTAAATGTGCCCACTGCATCTTACAGTTTTTCACAATTGCTAAAACACTAAACCCAATTTTCGGAACCCAGTGCTCAATGGCCTAAAACCCATTTGTCGAATAAGTCACTCTTTTGGCAAAACCTTAAACAGTTTCAGGTAGTTAAGACACTGTTTGCAAATCCACTCTTTTTGCAAAACTCTAAACACATTCTCACTCACTAAAACACATTTTGCACTGTGTTGCACTTGTGTTGCAAAACGGTAAATACAGTACATGCCTCGACAGTTAAACTACAACTACAACACAGCTGTCATCTTTTACACACAGCAACTCATAATTCTGCACACTTGCTTCTAATGATGTGACAAACCAAAATGGACAAGTCCCTGGCCAATGTAGTGGCAATGTCACACTTTGACCAAGCTATAAGTTATAAGGTGCAGGTTCTCTACTGTCATTCAACCTTGGGGCCACATAACACTGAACATTTTCTAACTTTTCTGAGTGGTCTTTGGACTTTTGTGCTTGAGTGTGAGCAGCAGGATCATTAGCTGGCAGTACATCCTGTCTATGGGACAATGTTCCATAGACAGGGGTCCTGCTAAGCAAGTGGTTCAACGTAAATCTGTGGATGCAATTGGATAGATGTACAACATGTGACGTAGCGCTGGGCGACACTTACACAAGTTGTTTCTGAAAACATTTGAGGCAATGCAGTAACATACCAGTAATCTTGATTCATATTTGATCAGTTTGGCAGTTTGATCTGAGTTTCATGAGCCTCATACGTGCGGACGGACCTGCAGACTGGATGCAGGTTTAGACCTACACTAATCAGAACAGCGAACCGTGCAACATGTGACTTTTCAAATCTGAACATCATATCAGACTCATTTTTTCACAATTGCTAAGACACATTTCTTGAAACCTTCAGCCATTTTCTCAAAACTTTAAATACAAAACCTAATCTTTAAACTAGATTCACAAAACCTCTGACTGTTCTGGCAAAATCAAACAATCGCCTCAAAACCATGTAATCTACACTGCTTTCAAAACATAAACACAGCCAGTCAATATATAAAACACTACAGAGCCTTCTTCAGACACTACGTCAAAACACTGAGAACACAGCATCCAGGGCATGTAGTTACAGAAGATGTTTTTTGCACATAGGAATCACATTTTCCAAATTAAAAATGTATAGTAATCACAACTTAGTACAGTAAATATATAGTATACTGTAAGTACTGCAAGTAATACAGTATTGAATATCTGTATATTCAGCACTTGCACAAAAATACAGTACTGTAAACCCAAAGAAAAAAGAAAACTCCAAATGTAAAGTCTATTACACTCAAAAATGTTGTACTGCCGCAAAATCAAAGTCACTGAGAGATTCAGTCTGCCTCAGCATCACTTCTTTGTGCTGTGTGCATCCACATCACGTGCAACCATGTCCCTTGCCAAACAAAGGAGAAAAACCCTCGGGTGTGCTGGATGCAGCCTTACTGTAACAGTACTCCACACATGTCTCACCACAGGCCAATTCCATTGCCCGTAAGAGATTTTCCCTAGTAAATGAATGTCATAGACATTCACCACCAGGCAGTGAAAAATCCCTTTATTGGATTGAGGTATTTGTGAATCACTGGTTGCTGGTTGATGTTGAACCACTTGCTTAGAAGGACCTCACAGTGAATCTGACCTTGTTTCATAGACAGGATGTACTGCCGACTAATGATCCTGCTGCTCACTCTCAAACACAAAATTTCAACGACCACCCCGAAAAGTAAGAAAATGTTCAGTGTTATGTGGCCCCAAGGTTGAATGACAGTAGAGAACCTGTCCGTTACTTAGTGTGGTCAAGGGGTGAAATTGCCACAGTGCTGGCCAAGGATTTGACCACATATTGGTTTGATCACATCGTTAGAAACAAATGTCCAGAATTATGAGTTGTTGTGTGTAAAAGATGACAGCTGTATTGTAGTTTTGTTTAGCTTTTGCCTCATTTATTTACTGTTTTGAAACACAAGTGTTGAAGAGATTTGCAAAAAGTGTTTTAACTACCTGAACTTGTCTCAAGTCTAAGAATTTGCCAAAAGAGTGACTGATTCGACAAATTGATTTAGGCCACTTTAGCAGGAATTTGTAACTTTCTTCTCATCCATTAACAGTAAACACGACATAGGGGTCCTATTCGTAGTTTTCATGAGATGTCACACTCCAATGAAAACGCTTCCTTGGAGGGCAAAAAGCCATTAATTTCCGTTGCCTGCCAACCAATATGCAGGTGATACACTGTTACTTTGAGTTTGTTACTTTTTGCGTTGCCAAAATGCTGGATGGTTGTTGTGCTTTTAGATTTACCAATCGAGAGCCAAGCCTGAGCTGTGTTAAGTGAGGGATTCCACAGAACGTAAAATTAAACATTACTGCAGTCCGAGCGGCAGCAGGGACCTGGTGGTTTTTAACGGTAGAAATGCGACAGCGGATGCTGTAACGTTATATGGATCGGATTTGCCCAACACTTGCAGTTTGTGTTCAGATCTTTTTTTTTCTTAAGTTGAAAGATGATCCAAATAAAATTTGACTGCTCTTGCAGCGTCTCTACGGGGGAGTTGCGGTGTGAGCTGCTATGTCGGTCCGTTGTTTTCCCCTCCAGGTCACCGCACATGTCACATGACTGAAAACTATGAATTGTTGTTGGTAAGTTGAAAATATCCGTAACCAACCAGCCAAGTAACATGAAAGTGAAAGTGATGAAGGTGGAGGACATCGTCAACAAGGGAAAGTGTCCTCTGAAGAAAGAGAACAGCATCATTCGTTTCAGCACATGCGTAAAAACAACATGTTTACATTTATGTGACAAAGCCCTCTAGTAGCTGTAGTGTTGTCTGTTGGAGACAAAACAGGAAATACTGTGACTTACAGAGCCACAAAGACAGCGGAGGGAGTAGCTCGGGGAGTTTGTGGGTCAAAAAAATATCTGATATTGACACAGGAGTCAACTGTTCACTTCCTGTTTCTTTCCGACAGCCAATATTGGTTTCTTTAAACCAGTGATTCTCAAAGTGGGTGACCCCCAGGGGTCCTTGAGGGAGTTTGAGGGGGTTCCCAGCAAAAAGGGAAATTATTTATTTTCACTGTAATTCCATCCATACGGTAACAGAAGGACAGAATGTATGACTATTTTGATCTTTTGTTTAACACACTTTCTCTTTTAGTAAAACATAAAAGGAGTCCATGGTGTGAAAAAGTTTGAGAATCACTGCTTTAAACCATGATGCGTATTTAAATTCAAACACTAATGTTCCCTAACCATAACCTCTTGTCAGTGTTGTAGTGGTTGTTTTTGTTTTATTTTTTAGCTGACAGTATAGCGGGGGACTGGAAATGAGAGGGAATCACACAAGCATTCAGCTGTCAGGACACCCCACCAAGGAATTAATTCAACCCAAACAAGAATCTGTCCCTAACCAAGTCATTTGTATGCCTGAACCTAACCAAACATTGGCTGCTTAAGATCAGAAATAGTTTTTAATTTATGCAGCAATGATTTGTAAAGGTTTTGAAAGGCTCAAACAAATCAGACACCTTGCTGCTGATACAGGTGTCAGATCAGAGAATCTTTGTCGTTCTGAAAGACAGTTGCAAGCTGTGCACTTTTTCATCTAGGACAGGTGTGATCTGTATGTTAAATATAGAGTAATTATAAACTAATTATAATACACAATATGAATTTAAAAGGAATGCACATCTTTAGATACATACCCAGTGATGGTACGGTTTTTTTGTGGATTATTAAAATCCATTGACTATTTTTGTTGATCAGTCCATTGTGCAGTACGTTAAAGATGTTAGCTTTAAGATGAACTAAACTGTTTTTAAAGTTATAGTGAGATTTGTGAAATCTCAAAACAACAAAAGGCAGATATTCAAACTTAAAAATAAACCAGTAGGAAAAAGCTGCAAAGCAATCAAGGCCTGTAGTGCTTCTTATTCCCTTTAAATGCCACTGCTGACCCATTCGACAAATGCAAGATTACATGCCCTGTGTGACATGAAGAAAACTGACAGCAGTTTCATGGTCATCTTAAAACTACACAATGAAATAAACAAAAGCAAAGCTTTGGTAGGGAAGGTCTCACGATTTCTGGTTTATGTTAGAACTGCGAGAGAAGAGAACCCTCTCAAGTGGCTATGTGTAAGAATACGTATTTACCCATGTGAATTCAAAGTCACTCTAATTCCATCCATACAGTAATATGGATATCTTCATAAAAGATAAACCAACCAACTTCGATAGCTACTGTTTGTGAAGGGATTAGATCATATCAGTTGTTATTCAAATTAAAAAGTCACATTTTAAAGGCAAGTAAGCTCCTCCATTCATATTGAGAGAACCCAAAGCTCTTCTCTGTGTATAGTGTTTAATTTTTAGATTGAAATGGGAGGTAAAAGCACACAGTGTATTTATATGGACCTTACCCTTGCAGCAGTTAATGGGAATCCAAATAAACTTAAACATTACATTGACCACAAGGCAGTAAAACAATTTAATCATACATGTGATAAATATCTCTACAGTCTCAGGTGGTATATCTTGGCAGTTTGGAGACAATTCTGAAATAGTATTCAGATCATGTGACAGGCTTTTAATTATCACAGAAGCTCAAGCTCATACCTCATCCATTCCTTAGCATTTAGCTTCATAATAAAACCCTCATCAATATTTCTGCTGATTTACACGCTCAGTCAAGCATGTGCTGGTGCAATTAACATTAGTATGGTGTTTTGTGTGTGTAAGTGTGTGCATATGTGAAAAAGAAATCATATGTGCTTGTGTGCTTCTTCATGTGTTGCAGCAATTAAAATTAAAACATGGATGCTTTGTGTGTATTTGAGTGTGTGCATGCGTATGTGAAGAGTTCCCGGGCCAAATCAGTTTATTGTATTTATCAATGATGTCGAGCTTTGAAGAGTTCATTTCTCTCTCTCTCCCACTCTCTCTCTCTCAATCTCACAATAACACACACACACACACACACACGCACACACACCTTCTTTTTTACTGTGACTTACACAAACTAAGCATGCACACACATACGCAAACACACTCGCGTGAGCGTGCTTGAGTCCAAAGCTAGTGCATTTGCTTGATACAAAAAGGGCCAACTAAAAATAGCATATTGTCAGAGGTGGGAGTAAGTCACGCATGTCCAAGTTACAAGCAAGTCTCAAGTCTTAACCTTGAAGTCTCAAGGAAATCCCAAGTTACTGTGATAAAAGTCAAGCTAGTTACAAGTCAAGTCATATGTAATTCTTAGGAATTCAGTTGCTGTTTAAACAGTTTAAGAGAGGTGGCAATTCAACTGTATGATCATTTTGGAAGATGTAGTGAGTGTTTCTGTTCTAACAATATTGAACTATAAACAAAGGTATTCTATTATTTAGTCTACCATTGACTTCACTGATAATTGAAATGGGATAAAAAAAATAGAGCAATAGAAAGAAACACGTATCAATAATGGTAACTTACGTTTAAACACACTAAAAGTAATATATTTTTCATTTCCCCTTGAAAAATCTTGCTAACACATACATACAGACAACTATAGCTGGGACTTATTCGCTGGAAAACACTGTGGGGCCACAGCATAAAGCCTTAACTAGTCCAATTTTAAAATTTATACCAATTACCATGAAAAATGAATATTCTATATTTGCGTTTTTTGTTTTTGTTTCAAAAACAGCACCGCCCTTGGCAGCCAGCGGCTGCTGCTGCACCGCTCTGAGATAGCCAGAGCATCTTGTCTCTGTGTATCGCAGGTAGTTTGACGCAGATGTGGGAGTTTTTTGCGATCATAAATTTCCTCCTTGAAGCTGGATATGTTATTTTCTACAGGAAGGCACAATTGGTTGCAATTGTCTCCGCCTACCTGCAAAATAACAGGGGCTGGCCCTTCCTTACTGCGCGGGCTCTCGTTGGCTGGGACATGTGAGCTCCTATTGGGTCGAATTAGCCGTCATTCAAAAGGTCAGAGTTCAGCGGCTAATTTGAATACAAGATATTGCATTTGTTTACATCCAATGCGGAGTTATTATGGTTTTAATGACATAGTAGCCATGAAACGATGCCATAGCAGTCCCTGGGGATTTATTGATGCATTAATGTGTTTTGGACTAAATGTTTTTATTGGATTGGATCGTCTGGACCTTGGACAATGTAACAAGACCATTTTTGTTGGAATATAATCAATTGGTGGATAAAGTTACTATGGCCCAATCCCAATCTCCACCCTCACGGACTCACAGACTTTGAGGCGCGGTTCCCGGGAAGTCTGTGAGGGCTTAGGGCTGTCCCACTGTCAAATCGTCAAGTGCGCGAGGGCTCTCTCGCGGACATTTTGAGCCCTTTTTAGACCCTTTCTGTAAGTCCGCATTTCTGCAGACTTTGGCTGAGAGAATTGCCCGCAGTTCATACTGGTATGACGTGAAACACGGGGGTTACCAGGGGAAGCCCGGGAAGCGAGACAAATATCACGGGAAATCCACGTTATAAGAGAAGAAGAAAACAGTAAACAAACAAGCATCAACACCTACGCTGATGTCAGAATTGTTTTCTTAAACGTTTTCTTAACTTAAGATACTGCATAGAACACATGAAGTCAGAGAAATGCAATAACCTTATTACACACTTAGTTTATTCAACTATTCATTTTAGTTTTTGCTTAATGATGCTGTTTGACCAACAATAGTGTATTGATTATTGACAATTATATCTTTACATTTAGGCTACCTCTCCTCCACTCTGACTTGCGAGAGCCTGCAGGACTTAAAAATAAGCCAAAAACAGAAAATAAAAAGTGTGCAATGTGTTTCAGTGTCGTCAAGGTAACATGATAAAGTGGCAAAGTGCTGTCTCGTTCCTGTTTACAGCATTTTGAGCCCTTGCAGCCGCTTAAACTCAATCACTTTCCAAGTGACGTCAGTAAAGTCTGTGAGGGTTCAGGGCTTAGGGCTTAGGGGGGACATTGGGATTGGGCCTATGAGACTTCATAGGTGAGTCGTGTCAATTTTGATTGTACTGGTTAGTCTGACAGAGGTGCTGACTGGCCCCATCCACACTGTTGCGTTTTGGTTTTAAAACGGAGACCTTTTGCTACACACCTCCCGTCCAGACTAAAACAGCAAAAACGAAGACCTAAATCAGAGAAGTTTGGAAACTCTGCTGACCCCGTTTTTTGTTTCGAAACTCTGGAGGGCGTTTTAGTGAAGACGGACAAAAACAGAGGACTTTAGAAACGATGACGCAGACGCCCACGTTTGGTTTTCTGATTGGGTCTCATAACTCATGCAAAGCAGAAACACCATGCTACTGACAGAGTTTTTGATTTGGTATTTTTATTAAAATATTTTGTACCGTGCAAAGAAGACTTATAGCCTACACTTGTAATGTGCATGTCACAGTTTACTTTGCGACAACTCACAGTCTGTTTTCCTGCTGCTACAGCCTTTTAACTCCCGTGTTACATTCAGTCCCAGCTCATTATTGATCCATGCAAAAAAAATATCTGGTGCGGTTCTTTTTCTTCATTATTTTATTCTTTCACCAAATCTTCTGTAACTACAGAAGAGAGAGACCAGATGAAGTTGGAAGTTGTGGTCTTTGTGTCACTGATTTTTGAGCTGCAGACCTTGCACTCCGCTGTTCTTTTCTTCCTACCGTCATCAACAACATAATCCTTGAATATCTGTGCTGTACTAAACATAACAGTCTTTTTCTATGCCGCTGGTTATGAAGATCCAGACCGCTAACATTATATGAAGCACACATGGTTGCAGGATTATGCCGCAAATGTTGAAATGAGCAAATGCAAATATTTAATAAAAAAATCAAGTAATTTTCAAGTCATCTGTTTCAAGTCTAAGTCGTGTCTGAAGTCATGAATACTAAGTCAAATTTAAATTGAGTCTTTTGTCTGTTTTAGTTAAGCTTAAGTCTTCAAATTTGCAACTTGAGTCATGTCATGTGACTCGAGCCCACCACCCCTACATATTGTTGTGAGGTAAATCTCTTATCATCACGGTCTATGGAGTTTTCTTTCTGGCTGACAAGTAAATATATTAAAATAAATTACTTTAATTATAGCCTGAGAAATGTGATGTTCTGCTTGACTTAATCTTATGACTTGTAGTACACTTTCAAAACAGGTGGTCCAGTTCTCATTCCACACAAAAGTAGCTATTCCACTTGTAAAATTATTGCAGGGCTGTGGAGAATGAGCTTTGTTATCTGTTATCACAATGTGGAGCCAAAGAATGATGATAATGACTTTTAACTGTGTAGTCCAGGTTGAGCTTTCGCAGCCCTGGCCCTAAATGAGAAATTTAGTTTACCACCATGAGATCCATGCTCATTAAGAGACATTAGCATTTTTGTCATGGAGAACAGAAGTGAGTAAATGGGGGCTTTCACATTGGGCCAAAGGCTTGGTGAGGTTACCTCAATGTAGTACAGTTAGGCCATAAGCTTGGGAAACAGAATCATTAAAACATTTAAAAAAGTAACACCAAGGTCCACTTTGGTCCCAAACTAGTCTTTGAACACACATCTATATGACTCCCAGTGCTAATATTATGGATGTATGGCTGAGAATGTGCTCTCTTTATGCAATATATAATCATTACAAAGAACCAGTGACTGATGATAATGAGTTGAGTTTTACCAAGAGAATGAAGTGCTTATGAATCATAATCTAAAAGGCAACCTCTAGCCTATATTAAAGCACAGTCTAATAGACATGCACACAGGGATAAGTTCAAATCACTTTGAGAACAGTCCCTTTATGAATA